>PPOZ03000005.1:0-600000 GCA_003708715.3 [Candida] wancherniae | reverse complement strand
CTTTTCCACCTCTTCTATATTAGAAGCATTGGTGACTTTTGAACCTAATTGTGAACGAAATTTACAATTCAATTTGTTTATTCCTTGAGGGGTTGTGTGTAGATGGAATCCTTGTAAATCCTGGCAGCGCCCGAGTTTTGAAGTGAGGAAGAGCGGAGACGACGGGATGTGTAATAAAACCACCTTAATTAGTAACTATACGGCACAGCTCATTTGTCTGTTGACTTAGACATTCATAAACATGCAAAAAAAGTATTTTTCGGTTGCGGCCATATCAAGTGGAAAATACTGTTTCCCGTCCGATCAACGTTAGTCAAGCCACTTAGAGCCACAGTGAGTAATACAGTGGGAGACCATGTGTGAAATTGTGGTGCTGCAATCTTTTTGTTGCAAAGCCAAAAATTTTTGTAGGTCAAGATCATGCTAATTGGGGCTGCTACCGGTACTTTTTTCTCAGCTTTTATCTTGCTACGCCTGAATACAGATTTAAATAGGTCCAGTGTAACAGGGTATTATGCATTTTTTAACTCCTATCTTTGACATACGTCAGTTTCATGAACGGGTCTTCTAGACCCATCTATTACACTCGCTTGTATGATGAGCAAGCAGCGTATTGCAAAAACGAAGGCAACCTAGATACCTCCGGCTTCCCTGTGCCAACGCACTCCTCTATCAAAACTCACAATGCAAAGACCGTCATTCGTATCACCTCCGGCTCCTCCACGTATACCCTTTTTGATGAATGCCACGCCACTGCAAACACTGGAGTCCGCATCTCTGTGAGTGGTGTCCTCCAAATCGGAGACGCTGACCTGGATGGTGGCGGCCTTCTCCCTCAGCTCCATGTCCCATATGCGCACACACTTGTCGAATCCACAAGACGCCAAGAGGGACCCGTCTTCATTGAAGCTGAGGCCCATGATCCAGCCTTCGTGGGCAAAGCCGCCGACCTGGGTCTTGGAGGAGTGTGTCAGTGTGGTGAGCGAGCCCACATTCTCGCCATACTGGACGTCGTATAGGGTAATGGAACCGGCAGACTGGTTGTCCCTGGCAACTGCTAGAAGCGTGCCGCCTGGCGAGAACGCCAAGGCACGTGGAACTGAGGTGGACCCCTTTCCCTGCTTGACTTGCAAGTCAGAGGAGTGGAATGTGAAGACTTGCTTCTGGGACCGTATACTGTAGACCACCACTTCGCTGGAGGTGTAGCCCACCGCGCAGAGCGCGTCCAAGGTTGGAGATATGCTGAGCGAGTTGGGAAAGGACGTGTAGTTCTTCGACGCATTCAACGTGCCGCTGAGGGTTGCGAGAGCCACGCCTAGCGACTTGTCCTCGTTGACCGAGATGTTCAACTCGTGGACAGCGGTGGTTCCGTTGGTCTTTGTCGCTATGAAGTAGTGCTGCACCGACTCGGGGTCCTTGTAGAAGCCCGGGCACCAGAAATCCGTCTTGAAGCTCTTTCCGGTGTCCACGAGCGAGAAGGTGTCGAGCTGCTCATCGGTGTACTGATACACGTGCATCGAGCCGTCAAAACACGCAAAGGCAACCAACGTGATCCTCGTGGCAGACCCGGCGGGGATGTCCTCGAACACAGCGACATGATGTATTCCGATCGGATTGATGATCTTGTAAATGACGTGGTCCAAGGGCGAGTGCACCTCGTCTTGCTTGTTGTCCCAGAAGGCTGCCTGGCCGTCGCTTGACACCGTGATGGTGTACTTGTTTGTCACGGCCACGCCCAGTATATCCAGCTTGTGGGCCTGCGCCGCCGAGACCGTTGGAATGTACTGTTTCCCCATCGCCGTTAGAGTTAGATTTCACCGACTGATGCGCCTGTGCGTACTAGTTCCAGGTATTGTACACAGGGTCGACTGCGAAAACCGAGTCTGCGTTTGCAACTTGTGTAACGACCAGACATGTTTAGAAAGTTCTTCCACAGCAGCGTAGTAGAAAACAGCAAAGCAGCAGAAAACAATCTGTGCCTGAGCAGCTCCGATCTGGACACCGGAGAGTCGGAACTCGTAACAAAAGAGGGGATCGCCAGGGCCGAGAAGCGGTTCTTTCTCCGCCACCCAATGGAGGCCAAAACCGTCCACGAAAGCCCCCGCGAGCACCGGTTTCGGACCTTCGATCCTTTTGCCTTGAAACGCTTAACACGGTCCCGGAGCTTTTGTGCGAAGCTGGACCTCAGCGAGTGTGAGCCGCCATTGCCTCGAAGCAAGTCTGTGCACTTCGCGGAGGACTTGGCAACGTACCACGAGGCCACAGACTTTGGGGCCGGCGACAGGGCCCACAAAGCATTCCGGTTTTGGAGAGGTAGATCGGACTCCCAGAAGCCCGAAGATCTGTTGGAAGAAGCCAACAATGATTCCTCTGTAGTCAAGAGTAGCGAAGATGAAGGTACATTCAGCGACTCTGAGCCGGATAACTCAGAGGAATCCGCAGATGTGCAAAGCTGCCATGGACAGCACATGGATGATGATTCAGCAGAAGAAAAGCCAGAACACAAAACTGGTGTTCCGAGAAAATCGAGTTCAAGTGAAAATGGGACTGATGCTGCGCTTCCTCTTGCACATCGGGCAAGAGAAAACTTGACTCGGGACAAACAGATGCAACGCAAATTGGCTGGTGAGCACTTGCAGAGAATTTTTGAGGAGCAAAAAAGCACAAAGCAATGCAAGAAACCTTTCAAGCCGAATGACTGTGAAGGATCAGCCGACGCTATTGTCGCTACCGACAGTGACCCCAAAACGGATTTTGCCTACGAGGTGTACTGCCAAATATACCTGGTAATCCTGCTCAAGGCAAAACCAAAAGAGAAATGCCACTTTGATCTGCTTCAAAAAGACGTCATGTCTGGAATCGGGGACATACGTGAAATCCTCAAGGAAAGCAAGACTCGGGCTTTACTGGCAACCGCCGAGGCAAGGGATGCAAGGATCAGTCTCCTGCAGCTCTCGGATCAATTAAAGATCAAGTCCGAAGACGGTAGCACATGCAAACGCCCTAGCAAAGACCCTCAAGACCACAATGGTAACGGCGAAAGCAGTGCTCAGAGTGTGGCCAAGACTGTTGGCGCCATTGAAGACCTTTTGCTTGCAGTAAAGGAGAAAGACGCCGAGCTAGAGAAGACACGCAAAGAATACAACTTCTGCAGGCGTGAGCGAGAGGAGTTGGTAAAGCAGCTCAAAGCTTCCAAAGAAAAAGCGCAGGAGTTGGAAGAGTTCCAAACTCTAGAGAAGAACGCTTTGCAGCAGGAGAAGACCGCACTTCAGGGCAAGAACGCAACTCTCGCCGCCAACACCCGTGAACTCGAGTCGAAAGTCAAGAGCATGGAAACCGTCACCCGGGGCATACAAAAAGAAGCAGAGAATAGGGCAAAGGAGGACGGTCTTAAGATCGCAGCGTTGACAAGGCAGAACGAAAAGAGCAGACTGGAGGTGAGTAGCTTCGCACGCAAGCTTGAGCAACTCGCCAACGGCGGCATCGGAGAAAAGGCTGCAAAACAAAAGGAGATCCATGTGGAAAGACAACCGTCGATCTCAGCTGAGCTCAAGAACCTTGATCAGCTCATCACCAAGGTGAAAACAAACTCCGCGCTATCTGGCGCAGTGATGGTGAAGAGGTTGGAGAAGCAGAGCCAATTGAGCTCGTATGAAGTGTCCAACCGCATAGCAAGGGATTCACTCACCAAACTCATCAAGGCCAGTTTCGAGGTGCTTGCCCCAATATTCCAGCCCGAGTCCACGGAGCAGTTCACCAAGTTCTTCTACGAGCTAAGCGGGTGCGAGGTTCTCGACCACCCTCACGAGAGCACGATCACGATCCTCTGCAACTTTCTTCTTACATCGATGAGAGATCTATTGAAGCAGCACTTCAAGAACGAGAAAACATTGGAGGCTGAGATCAATGACCGGCATAAGTATCAGCAGCAGGTGCTCGAGTCGTTTTCGAGCATCGTGGGACAGGTGATCGAGTCGAAGCGCGCAGGACGAATCTCGGGAATCCAAGCCCACTCCTCGCCCAAGAGGGGTAAGTCTCTGGGGCGCAAGAAGTGAGACATTGGTCTTTCAAGAGCTGCCCGTATCAAAAGCGCTTCTGTTCTGTGTTCCTTTCCTCACTTAAGTAGTTCTGATTGCACCTGCCCTGCGTGCGAGCCAAGAGCGCGAGTTACATCCCTAAACAAGTATTTGAACAAGCTTATATCTGGCTAGAACATCCAGTTGGCCATGTATAACTTTGCACTGCAAATCACAAATGCGAGTCTATTCAAGAATTACACAAATGGCCACAATGGAAGCATTGCGGTCAAGGGCAACTCCCAGCTCTTCTTGGGGTCGCTGAGTTTGGTGAAAACGGCTCTGATCCACAGCCAGAGAAAGGACTTCAAGATCTTGGATCTCTCGTCGCACGATCCGTTCGACATTCAAGACCTTGTATTGAACCAGTCGGAGTCTCTCCTCGCGATAGTTGGCAAGAACAACGTTGTGGTTGCCGATTTGCGGAAGGGGCCCGACTTCGAAAGCTCGTCATCCACCTGGAGATCTTTCATCGTGGCCTTGGCACCATTCAAATCAGCCATTAAGTCAGTCCTCTGGCACCCTGCTAGCTCCAAGAACTCTGAGTTGGTGATTCTCACCGAGTCGGAGATTTTGGTCTACGATATTGTGGTGTCCATTACGAAACCTATGCTTGAAATCCCGTTGAAAGATTTGTCTGAGTTGAAAGCACAGACGGTTCTGTCCATAGCTTTTGGCTCGGATGACAACTTCTCAGGCACCATAACCTTATATCTCTCCACAGACGCTGGACAGGTGTTCGCCCTTTACCCATTCTTGTACCAGGGCTCTATTATCCAGGCGAGCAGTTCTCAGCTTCATAAGTTTCGCAGCGATTGGGATGCCTTCACAAACCGCTACCAGGAGGAGATTCCACCGTCATCAGTCTTTAATTCTTTCCGTGAACTGGTGACTAAACACAACGACTTTGTGACGACGATCAGCCACGAGCTCAATTCTAGCTGGATTTCGGAAACCGACGGGGACCAGCTAATATCGTTTCTGCATGGATTGAAGCTCTCGACGCCCAATATATTGGGTCCTCTCTTGACGGTGGGCCGCGAGTGCAAGTTGGCTCAATTCAACTCGAACCCAAATGTGCCTATGCTCGGGGCCGTCCACAAGGATGCTCGCGGTGACATCGTCATCACTACTCTTGCACAATTGCTTCCTTTAGTCCTTGCATTTGACTTGTCGAAGGTCGCCATCGCGCAACCAATTGAGCCAATCGGGAATCCCAAGATCAAGAAAGAAGAAGCGTATGAACGACCCAAGAAAGGTTTTGGTTTCGTCGTTAACTCAGACAACTCAGACGAAGAGGAAGACGAGGCCTTCAACACCGCGATGGAAGATTACAACTCTGCTGTCAGCTTGAACAGGACAAAAGCCAAGATTTTGGACTTTGTGGAGAAGATAACGAACAAGTTGACAGTTTTGTCTGCAGATATTTGCGAGGTGCCTCGCAAAGACCTTAAAAACTCTCTATTCAAGAAACTTGACCGCACACGGTTGTCACTAGCGGTGGAGAACGCTGTCATTGTTGGCCATGCCCCCAAATCTTTCTCCAGTCTCGCGTCCTCTTCGCTGAGCTCTTTCGAGATTGATTACAAGCTATTCAAGACAAAGAGTCCCGCGGTAAGCATTGCCGCCATTGAAGATGACATCGAAGGCTCCGGTGCGTTTTTGATAAGCCTTCCTGCAAGAAGTCCAGTGGAGGTTTTCGAGCTAGAACGACCCGATAAGATTGATGCGCTCATCTCACCTCCTACTCAAGAATTACCAGTCAGCGCAGGTTCTGATGCGTTGCGTGCTAGCGATGTGTTGCCAGCAGATGAACTCAAAGCTCTAATGAGCGAGGGCAGCACAGCTTTGAGAGGGGTGAAATTTGTGAATCAACTGCCGCAGTCCTTGAGTGAAATACACCAGGCAACCGGTGTTGTGCTCAAGAAGGTCGGGGCGTTCACAAAGTATATTCTTGCATTAAGAACGAAGTTGGACCTTCAACTTTTGGACCTAAAGTCGCAATCCAATGAGTTGAGACTGGTGCTTGCCGAGCATAAAAATGAAGATAAGCTCACCGACTACACAGAGAGATTGGAAAAGCTTGCGCAGCGGCAAGATAAACTAAACAAAAGAAGTGAGGCATTGCGTGAAAACATAATTCAGCGGTTTGAGAAGTGCAAGACGAATGAAAGACGGCCACTCTCGCAAGCTGAGAAGAATTGGTTCAAGGAGTTGAACAGCATAACAAGAAGGATCAATCACAGCGACGAGGCCGAGGTCAGCTTGACTACCAGCGTGGCGAGGTTGTTTGACCAAGTTGCGGCTTTGACGGGCTCCGACAGAAAGGCCAATCAGGACGAGACTTTGAGCGAAAGCCTCTCGAAGTTGCTGTTGGGGAGCGTCTTGAGCAAATTGGCTCGTAATTTATCACACGAGACCAAGCGGTTAGCAGAGGTGGAGGATAGACTACACTCTGTGCTTACAAGGCTAGAGAATATAGCTCAATAGATATTGCACTAGATATAACCTTTTGACCGCCAAGCTGTGAGTTGTCATTTTACGCAAACAAGTGCATGCTATGTGGATGGGGGAGGCGGTGGTGGCGGCGGCTTGGCTACGGGCGCCAGTTTTGCTGCTGGAGGAGGTGGTGGTGGCCGTGGGGGCGGAGGTTGCAGCGGTTCGCCGTGCACAGCAACAGGCGGCGCGGAGCTCACCGCGGGTGGTGGAGGTGGAGGACGAGCAACCTGAGCCGAGGGAGGGATTGGCGGAGGGGGCCGGGGCTGCAGCGAGGCAGGAAGTGGAGACTGCTTCTGCGTCGTATCGGGATGCGGAGGAGGGGGGGACAGTCGGTGTGCGATCGCAGGCGGAGGTGGGCCAGAGAGGCTGTGTGCGGGGATGTATGAGTCGGCGTAGTTGCCGTGCGTGGGTGCCGCCTGTGGCAGGTTTCTGTGGGCCATCCAGGGGGGCGTGAGTGTGTCCACCTTTGCCTTCTTGGCCGGTGGATAGGAGTCTGTTTGGGCACGCGGTGCGTCGTGGGCCGGCGGCGGCGACGCAGGAGTGCCCGGGCTGCTGTCGTAGCTGTTTCTCATTTTGCAGTCCCGGGAGTAGTGCCCCACGTTGCCACAGATGCGGCAGACGATCTGGGTGATGTCTCTTGATTGCATTCTGCGCTGGGAGTTGAAGATCTCCGGCGGCACGTAGGGCTTCGTCTCGCGCAACGTGCCGTTGAGCACGGCCAACTCCCGGAGCTGGTCGCGCTTCAAGTCGTTCTGCCCCACGGGCGAGGAAATGGCCTTCTCGATGACGGCATTGGTGAGCTTGATGGCCTTGTTGATCTTGGCGGTGGTGTCGGCGGAGATGACCACGTGCAAGTCGTCCTCGGGCGCCAGGCCGCCCACGGAGTCGTTCAGCTTCCCGTCCTTGACGGAGCCCTTGCCGCGGATGGCGAGCTTGGCGCCGGAGTCGTCCTGGAGCTGTCGCAAGGTGTTGCCTCGCGGCCCTAGAAGAAGCCCCACAAAGTTGATGTCCGGGTAGTCCTTGATGGGGATGTACAACTTCTCGGAGGTCTTGGCGGACTTCTTGTAGTCGACCGGGGGGTCGTAGTTCTTGATGGAGGAGGCGGCGAGCTCCACCAAAACGTGCCTCTCCTTCTCGAGCTGGGCCTGGACGCGGGTGGCCCGGGTGTTTGTTCTGTTGCCGTTGCTGTCGTACTGCGGCGGCGGCGAGCGGTCCCGCTGGAAGTTGCTGACCTTGGCCGACGGCAAGTTCTGGAGGAGCGACAGTCCCGAGCTGTCGGACTTGCGCAAGAGCTCGGAGATCTCCTCCACGCGGAAGTACTGCTGGTACGCGTTGACCTGCTCCTGCGTCAAGTGGCCCGTGATGATGGTGTCGAGCTTGTGGCCGCCGATCTGGATGAACCGGGCGCTCTTGCCTGCCCACTTGGTGGTGGCTCTGCCTCTGTCGGTCATGGCGTGGTGATGGAGTCACTTCGCACTCGCGCTGCGATGACATCTGGAGAAAATGAAAATGGCGGGGTGGCCACCAGCTGGCGTATGCAAAAGTAGGGGCGCCCAGCGGCGTTCTATGTAAAATATAGGGTCTATAAATATCGGTCGTCACATTATTGGGCCACCCGGCCGCTACGTTGGCAGGCGCTGGAACTCCAACACCGAGAGCACCTCCCAGCCGGCCTTGCGGCGGAGCACCTCGGCCACGGCCCAGCCTCGCGCCCGCATGACCTCGGCCACGGCGTCGGGGTTGTTGCGGGCGCAGAAGAGCACGTACGCCACGCCGCCGTCCGCAAGAATGTCCCGTAGCTGGTCAAGCACCTGCCACGTGACCACCATCCCGTCGGAGCCGCCGAGAAGGGCCAAGTCGAGCCACGACGGGTCCTCAGCGCTGTCGGGGATCGCGGGCACGGCCTCGGCCGGCACGTACGGCGGGTTGAACACGAGGATGTCGATGCTGTTCTTGCGCAAGGCCGACGCGAGGCTCATGCGTAGCACGTCGAGACACCCGGCGCCCGGGCCCGGCGCGTTGGCCCTGGCGGTGGCGCTCGCCGCCCGGCACGCCGCAGGGTTGACGTCCGTGGCGAGGAAGACGCCCTGCGGCGTGATGTGGGCCCGGAGAAACACCGACACCACGCCGGACCCGGTGCCGATCTCGCACACCGTGGGGAACCTCCGTTTGCCGAGCTCGGCCGCCCGCTGCTCCAAGCTGTCGAGGAGGAGGAACGAGTCCTCCGCGGGCTCGTACACGCTGTCCTCGAGGTCCTTGACTATCGGCGTCGGGAGCATGGCATTGAGTCGGTGTGCTCACGCAAATGTGTGCTCGCGCTGATGTGCGCACCAGTGGCGCGCTCGCCAAACTCCCACCAACAACTACAAGCCATTGATGCAGATCAAAGTCAAGACGTTAACAGGCAGAGACATCCCCGTGGAGGTCGAGCCCACCGACAAGGTGATCCGCGTGAAGGAGAAAATGGAGGAGAAGGAGGGCATCCCGCCGTCGCAGCAGCGCTTGATCTTCAACGGGTCCCAGTTGGACGACGAGGCCACCATTGCCGAGTCCGGCATCAAGGCGTCCAACTCGCTCCACTTGGTGTTGACTCTACGCGGCGGCTTGTGATGCACGCGTCTATTAATTACCCTATGTTGCTGCTGGTGTGTCGTGCGTCTCCGCCGCCTGCGCCCACTTGCGGGCGTTGGCCAAGAACTTGCTCACGTTCGGTGTCTCCTGGGGGAACTCGAGGCTGTGCGCCACCTCCGTGACGGCGCCGACGCTCGTGCGCTTGGTGACCACCCGGGGCGCCTTGGCCTGCGCGTGCCTGAGCTGCTCCTCGCTCCCGTACATCCGCTCGTACTCAATCCACGACTCGGTGACCCGCAACGCGCTCTCTGCGTCCCGCAACCTCTTGAAGTGGTCGTAGGCCTCCTCGAACACGGCCCGCGTTTGGCGGAAGTGGAACTCGTTGATTTGGAACTGCACCTCCCCGCTGTCGGCGGCCTCCAAGGCGTCCATCTGCTCCGGCGAAAGAATGCTCGACTCGAACAACGCAAGCTGCACCCACGTCTCGGCCGAGTCGCTCTGCGCCAACTGCTGCCGGAGCACCTCCCTGGCGCTGGAGTAGCGGAACTCCTCCTTCAAGAACTCCACGTAGTGGCTCAACAACTCCGCGGTGCCCGGGAAGTCGGGCGACACGCCAATGTCGTATAGTGCAATGCATCGCTCCGACTCGTCTAGCGAACGCTCCGTAGCAATGTACTTCTCGAGAATCTCCGCGCTCGTGCCGCGGTCTGCTCCAGAGACAATGCTGAGCTCGAGCCATTTCTCGTAAAGCCTCCGCACCCGGTCCCACTCGCCGAGCCTGCCCTCAAGCTGGATGTAGTAGCTGAAGATCTTGTTCTTGGGCTCCTTTCTGCAGCCCTGCCCTATTGCACGGCCCATGATTTTGCGCGTGGCGTCCACCGAGTTTGACTGTCTCGCTTCAAACTCCGCGAACATGATCCAGACTTTAGCGAACGTGAACTTGGAGTGGGGCACAGTCTCAATGGCGCGTTCCCAAACCTCCCTTGCGCCCTGTATGTTTTGCTGCTTGTACTCGACATAAAGCGCGAGCTTGATCCAAAGGAAGATGTAGCGGCGCCACGCCGTCAGTTTGTAAGCGTCTGTGGGCGAGGTCTGCACCGCAGTCTCCAAGAGCCGGATCGCTCCATCGGCTCCCAGAACCGACTCCTCCAACTTGATGTACTGCCACCAGCTGTCGTAGTCGCGAGGGTCCTCCACAACAGCCTTCTCGTACTGGAGTTTGCGCCGCACGTGCAAGCCAGTGTTTGACTCGCTCGCACCTCCGTATACTCTCTCGAAGTCTGCCACGCTTTCTAGCACACGGAGCTTTTGCTCCTTCAGAAGATACTCACCGCCCAAAAGCGTCGAGTATATTGCATGTGCACGCTCGAGCTCGTTTCTGGACGCCTCCCACTTTGCCCAGATACTGACCACCTCTGGAAGATGCTCGTCCTCTTTTGCCAGCTTTGACCTGAGCAACGTATCCACGGCAGCCTCAAAAATCCCCCTTGTTTTGGCCACAGCTGCATCGTCCGGCGAAAGCATCTTGGTTTCAAACAAAAGCCAGCGTTTCCAAACCTCGGCCTGAGGGAACTCGGCCACGAATCGGCCATATATCTTTCTGGCGTTCTCGTTTTCGCCGTACCGCTCTTCAAACAGCACATATGCCTCCCACACCGACATTCCGGGCTTCCAAACTAGCCAGCGTTCGAAAACGGAGCGCACACCGTTGTAGTTTCCTAGCATCTCCTCCGTTTGCACGTAGATGAACCACAACTTGTCCGCCCTGGGGAGAGTGGACACGCCCCGGTCCAACAAGTTCCTCGCGTGGTTGATGTTTTTGTGTAGTAGCTCGAGCTCTATATATCTCACCCAGAACGGTATATGCTGTACATTGACCTCCAAAGCTCGCTCCATGATCGACCGAGCACGCTTGAAGTCGTGGTTGTGCTCGAGCTCCCACTTTGCGTAGCGCATCCATTGCCCATAATTTAGTCTGTTTTTATTTAGCTGCTGCTCGAAATTTTTCCTCTTCGCTAGCTGGAACAGCCGGAGCTCGTCCAAGTCTTGGATCGTCTGCTTTGGTGTTTTGAAGTTGGTTTCACGTAACCCATTGGCGTCGCTCAAAATCTCTGACGACGAGACCTGAGTCTCCGCGATTTTGCCCGGCGTCTGCTCCGGCTTGACTTGGGAGAGATCCTCCGGTAGCGTTATTCGGGACATTTGCAATAAGTAGGAAAAAGGATGGGTTCTATCGTAAAGTATTCATGAGATGCGAGCATAAAAAAAGATGCCTTCAGCCAGATTCGAACTGACGATCTCCTCATTACTAGTGAGGTGCCTTACCAACTTGGCCATAAAGGCAAATCTAAATTCCGAAAATTCCGTGCGCTTTGTGCAATCCAGAGTTTTCACAAGAATTACATCTGGGACAAAAGCCAGAGCATTCGAGTAAGTATCTGGGACGCATTGCTTGTGTTCAGCCGATTGTCGAACTCATGCTGTTTGGTTCATAAGACTAATATTTTTGATGCCTATGCTTCAGAGCTCCTGTTCGCTTGCTACTGGGTCTTCTCGTAAATTATCATGAATCATATAAATAAACTAGGTCCAAACCTGCAATTGCTCAAAATAATCTATCCGTTTGTGGCTTGTGGCAACCAACTTTGCAACCTCGTATCGCACATCGTCAACCATCACGGGATGGCCACAAGACACAAAACAAGTCGAGCCCAGCGACTGCTTTGTGCTGTTGCCAATGATGGCATTAATGTTTGGACGACCCTCTAAAAAGGTGACGTGTTTCAAATCCTTTCTCAAGCTCTCAACTGGATTAATCGGATCTCCAACGTTGGCTTCTGTGGCGTAGTAGTGGTGGGTGTAAGTGTTTTTCAAAAGCGCCAGTCTATCGTTTGCATCCCCCGAAAACCCTTCGTTGGGCTTGGTGACATAAATCTCAGCCTCAATGGGCAAATAGGCGAGCGCTCGCAACTCGTCATGAAACCATAGAAGTGAATGATAATTCCGGACAACCCAAATAAGCTTCACTTTCTTGAGCCCGTGAGACTTCCGCACCACCTCGACGGCCTCTGAGTACAACCCGGGAATTCCGCTTCCTCCTGCAATAAAAACGCTTGAGTCGTACACATAGGAGGGAGTAACTTCACCGTAGGAACCCTCCACAGCTATCCTCACGTGGGCAGCTTTGTCTGGGTGAGTCTCTAGATATTCTTTCAAGCGGCGAGTGACGCCGTCCTTGGCTTTGACGTAGAAAATGATGTTTCCGTCGAAGACGGTGTACGTGAAAGGGTGGGACTGCCAGAAGTATCTCCACTGAAGAAAATGCACGAAACAGTGTCCCCCACCTTCAGCGTGAAAGCCCGCTGGAATCGGCACTTGGACCTTGAGCGTGTTATCCTCGAATAGCTGAACCGTTGCAACAGCAAAGCCAAAAGTAAAGAGTCTTTGAAGTCGCAAGATGCGATCAAAAGCCCATAAGCACGCAGAGACGTAGTAGAACCAAAGATGGTGCAAGTCCCGAACATGTCTCCAGCCACCGATGATAAACACGGCAGCTAGCACAATGTGGACGACGAGGAATGCCTCGTACCACTTTCGTCTTAGCACCAAGAGACCTTGGATGAGGATAAACATTCCCGCCTCGTACGCAAAAATTCCATGAACCAAGTAGGGCTTATTGGCAAACAAAGGGCGTATAACGTGGTGGGCAAAGCCCCTCGCATGGATCGCAAGCAACACCAAGATGATCCGTGTTGTCCACCTGTGGAGCATCACAAACGTCGAGTAGTCCCAGCGAGTGACCCATTGCAAAAAATTGTTTCTACCAGCGAACAAAATCGACAATGGGAGAATGAAGCTTGCCAAGATGCCGCTTCTGTCGGCAAAGTATCTCATGTAAGCACGCGTCTTGGTCGGAAAGATAGGATCCCCGGGCCCATAGCTCATATCTATGAGCATTAGGTACGTCACCAAAACGGCGAAAGCACACATAATCAACGTCTCTGCACGTGTTGGCGCCAAGTAGTCGAGAACGCGAAGGAAGGGCGTCTCTGCTGTTTTCCGTCGGCCCGAGAGCGCAGGCAAGGTGATTCGGGACCTGATCCATCGCGATACGGGGCCTGTGAGCGATGCGTTCGCTCGCGAGATGAAGAATTTGCTCCAGTTACCGACCGCAACTATCGTGAATACCACGCCCCAGAACACCATCACGTACCAGCCATAGGAGTTCGACTTGTTGTAGTTGCCAAGAAAACGGTAGTAGGAATCTTTGTACATGTTGATACGCTCTTCGGACACTTTCACCGGAAAACGGACGGTGCTCCCCGGGGGAAACAGGTTGTTGAGCGGGATTTCCTTTGCCTCTTTATAGTATTTGCGGAGTGCCGCATCGAATTTGGCCCTAGTGATGTCCGAGCCGGCCTCCTCATTGCATGTGGCTAGGAAGGAGTCGATCTGCTGCGGGTGTCCTACCGAGAAGCAGAAGGCCAACAGCGCCAACGCGTTTTCGTTGGTGCACCCGCACGTGTAGTTGCGGATCAGCTCGGAAGGACAGAAGCTGACCTCTCCAATCGACTGCGTGCACGATAAAAAGGAAATCAAGGAGTCGGGGAACTTTCGGAACGGGGCGCTATCCCGGGCCTCGGTCGGAGCGACGATGATCATGGTGGTCACAGAGGCCACCACTAGCAAGGCCGCCTGAGCCCAGGCTAGCTTGGGGGACTTGATCCACAGCGGACTCACTATTAGGGCTATCGTCGGTAGCCAGATTAGGGGGTTCATGAGTGTGCTGTGTCTATGGAAACGCAGTCAGCGTTGATGAAAAAGATAAATAGGCGGTGAAAAACACCGTCGCCGATTGAACGAGGCAAGGCGAAAAGTGGCGGCGGCTGAGTTCGTCCACGTAAACGCGTGGATTAGCCTCGGAAAAAGACAAGACTATCCGCAGAGGCACCAAACAGACTGACTTATGGCTGAGACAGAGAAGCTCTTCACAAGATCCAAGGACTTTATAGATCAAAAAGATTGTGCTTTCGCGAGGTGCATGTGCAGGCTCCCTTGTGCCCGATGTCGGAGTGTGCTTATTTCTTGTGCATTATCACGGTGGCAAAGACGCCGAAGCGCATTAAGGAGACAGAGTGTGGCTTACTTTATTTACTGCCACGAGGGGTTGTCGCCGAAAGCCGAAGCTCCGTCTTGCGAGATCCGCACGCGGAGCCGCGTAGTGTGTGTTCGGTCACAAGAAACTGTGTATCCAGGACGCACGACCCATGTGCTGCAGGGCCCCCATGCCTTTCTTGGCAATGCCGTTTGGACGCTGCAGCCAAGCGGAACGAAGCCAGGCCAAGACGAATGTCACCTCCCCCGGGGCACGTGACCGCATTTCTCAGCAGCAGCGCGCCTGCACCCAGGCGTTCGATCTGGAAGCCTTGCTTAGAAACCGCAAGCTAGCGTATATAGCAATGACGGATTCCGTTTAGATTCCAGCCAGAGATGTCGCTACAATCGTCCCGACTCAAGATCGAGGAGGTGCCGCTCAGCCAGATCCGGCGGCCGATCCCACCGGTGCTCGACGAATCGAAGATCGACGCAATGGCCTCCACGCTCCGCGGGGTCCCCACAGCATCGCTTACCTGCAAATTGGAGGACATCGAGCCCGGCGTGTTGCCGCCCATCGACGTGTTTTTGGTGCGGGAGCAGGGCAAGAGCTTCTACTTTGCGTTTGGCGGCTGCCACCGCTTCCAGGCGTACGAGCGATTGGCCACCAAGGACCACGACCCTTTGGTCAAGGCCAGGATCTTGCCGGCCACCCGCAAAACGCTCAAGGTCTACTTGGGCAGCTCCGTGGACGAGATGTTCAACGAGTCTGTCTAAATCAATGTATAGAAAATTAGGGCCACTGGCCCGTGGCTATTTCACAGTCTTTTTTGTAGCGGTCCTAGGACTGCAAAGGCGTGGTGGAGTTGACGGACTCCACGCTCTCCCGCGGCTCCGAGGCTTGTACTTCGGCATACTGGCGCTTGGCGATCCGGCGCTTCTGCCACGACAAGGGAATAAGCGGCAAGCGGCCGTGCTTGTTCTCGTACCGCAAGAAGTGGAACATGGACACCACCGCGGCCCAGTACAAGATGTACCCGGAGACGCTTCCGTAGGTGGCACTGTTGGTCCAGCCAAAGATGGCCGTGAACAACATCCACACCACGCCGTCCTCGGGCATCTCGCCGTTGCAGCAGTTCACGTGCCACACGCTGTACTTGATGTCGTAGGACCCGGGGCCGTGGCCGGTTTCGCTGACGTCCAAGCCGCCGCACTTGTCGATGAATCTCTGGAGCTCCAAGTTCCACACGCCCTTCGAGAAAAGGCCGCCGGCAACGAGGTACAAGAAGCACGTGGACACGATCAAGAACATCTGGAGGGACAAAGTGTTGCCGGAGCGGTACAACGCGACACCCACGCCAAAGCCGATGGCCATGGCAACCACCGCGGCGTTGACAATGGACCACACGCTCGTGTTGTCGTTAATGCCAATGCCCCCAACAAAGACAATGGCCTCCAAGCCCTCACGCAACGTCGTGACGAATGGAAGCACAAGCATAGCGTTTTTCGCGGACCAGCCGTCGTCCTCGGCGCCCTTCTGCTGGTACGCGTCCAACACGCGGCCCAACTTGGACTTCCACTTCTGCTGCATCTTCGTGACGCGGAGGATCTTGGTGCCCATCACGGATATGATGATGCTGGCGAGGATCGAGAAGAAGCCTTCCCAGTAGTGCTCGGTGACGGCCCAGAGATCGCTTCCGATCACGTAGAACACGGTGAGGATCACCGCGCCCACCACAAGACACACTGCAAAGCCCAAGAGCCCGCCGAACCAGATCTGGAAGTTGAGCCTCTTCAACTCGCTCTTGCGCCTGGCCTCCTGCTCCTCGGCCAACGCTGCGTTCTCGCGTTGTGCTCCATCGCGCTCCTCCAGTTGCGGGGGAGCCAAGCTCTTGTGGACCAAAGCCAAAAGCACGGAGATGATGATCGCCAGCTCTATGCTCTCGCGCAAGACAATGAAAAAGACTTGCACGGAGAAAAGGTCTTCGAAGGAGCCCATGGTGAATGCTGGCGGGAGAAGTTGGGGCTGCCGGCTTTGATATTTCGTCGGTGCAGGCCGGCTCCGGTCTTGGCCCGAGCTTGTGGCGGGGCGCGCATGCACGAAGTTATCTAGAAAATCAGGAGAAGCCCCGCTGCTCCGCCTGCTGCGTATCATTAATTCGGTGTTGTGTCTATTTAGTAACGTTGGTGCGTGGTCGGCCACTCGGCTCGATGTTGCTTTCCTTTTGTAGGGACCATGTAGACTCTCTTGGCCCGCTCCGCTTGGCCCGATCCGCTTGGCCGGCTCCTCTTGGCCCGATCCTCTGGGCCACTCCCTCTTGGCTCTAGTAGTTTGCTCTGTGGTCCGGCTGGTAGTCAGCGCCCCGAATATTCAGAACCGATCTATACCTCGCGCCGCTGTCCTCTGTTTTGGGCCGCTTGGGCGCAGACGCCGTCTGCCCGCCGGCCCGGAGGCGTTTGAAGCGCTCCTTGTCGATCTCGTGGCTCTCCTCAAACTTTGGGATGTCACCCGGCTCCTGCGGCCGTGGGTCCAGCGTGAAGTACGGATGGTCGCGTGCGTCCAACGCGTTGTACCTTGTCTTGGGGTCTAGGGCGAGGAGTTTGCTCAACAAATCCGTGCCCAGCTCGCCCATCAAGGGCGTGAAGCGCGACTCGAGCGTCCTCTTGCACGTGAGGCCGATGTTCAAGTCGGGCTTGTTGGGGAGGAGCGACGCGTCGGGCCAGTTCTCCAGGTTGGGCGGCCCCACCAAGTCGAAGATCAAGTGCGCCTGGTTCGAGTCGGAAGACCCCACCAAGATCGGCTTCTTGGTGAAGAGCTCGCCGAAAACGCACCCCACGCCCCACATGTCCACCGCGGTGGTGTACTTGCGCTCGCCCAAGAGCAACTCCGGCGGCCGGTACCACCTGGTGACCACGAGCGCGGTGTAGTTGCGCTCGCCGCCGCCGTGGCCCTTGCCCTTGAGCGGGGCCGCGCCGTGGTACAACCGCGCCAAGCCAAAGTCGGCGATCTTCACCACCCCGTGCGGATCTAGAAGGATGTTGGCCGTCTTGACGTCGCGGTGCAAGTAGTGCTGCTGGTGTATGTAGTTGATGCCCTCGAGCAACTGGAGGACAATGCATTTGATGGTGGCAACCGAGAGCTCCACCGCCGGGTTCTCTAGTAGCCCGGCGAGGTCCGAGCTCATGTATGGCGTGACGGTGTAGAAGACGCCGCGCTGCGACACCACGTCCTTGGGCGACGACGCCTGCGGCTCGTCGTAGATCATGTCGGTGATCTTCAAGATGTTCCTGTGCTGCAACTTCTTCAAGATAGTGATTTCCCTCATGGCCGTGATGGGAAAGCCCTCCTTGGCGGAGTGGTTGATGAGCTGCTTGAGAGCCACCACGTCGCCGGAGCCGAGGTCCTTGGCCTTCTGCACAACGCCAAACGTGCCCTGGCCGATCTTCTTGATGACATCGAAGTGCTTCAACTTCCGCATGGACCGGAACCTGTTGATCGGCTGGAGCTTTCGGCGCACGACGTGGTCCTGGGGCATTTTGTCCGAAAGAGCAGGCATATCGCTGAGCGTTAGTCGCACTTGGCGTGAAGTCGCGCGGCAGGAACAGAGAAGAGTACGGCAAAATGAGACAAAATCGTTATATATCGTAAATGCATTACACAGCGCCCGGGCGCGCGTATTGGGCGAGTTTGCGGGCCTCCCGCGACATCTCGCCGGCCTTCTTGACGTTGAAGCCGGTCTCGAGCAACTTGTTGGTCTGCTCGAGCTCTAAGCCGGCCACCTCGGGGAGAAGGAAGTAGACAAATAAGAATGCCACAAAACACAAGCATGCAAAGAATGCAAAGGTGCCGGGAGGCGTGATGTTCTCCAACATGGTCAAGAACGTGGACGCGATGACCAAGGACCCGGCCCAGTTTGTGGCGGCCGCGTACATGCCGCCGACGGACCGCACATTGACGTCGGAGAACAACTCCACGCCGGTCCAGGCCGAGTTGCCGATGCCGATGGCGTACGAGGCCACGAAAAGAACCATGCCGATGATGACCACAATGCCCCAGCCCGAGATGCCGGACGTCTCGATGACGACCTCGGACCCGGAGCGGAAGTCCACGCCCAAGAAGTGGAAGGCTATGGCGCACACAATCAACGCGCCGCACATACCGGGAATGGCCATGAGCAAGATGCGTCTGCGGCCCACGAAATCGATGATGCACATGGCAATGATGGTGAAGACAAAGTTGGTGGCGGCCACGATGATGGACACCGCGGTGGAGTTCTTGAAGCCGATGGTCTCGAAGATCGTGGCGCTGAAGTACATCAACGAGTTGAACCCGGTGAACTGCTGGATGCCCTGCAAGCCGCACGCGAGGATCAACGCGCGGAAGTTGCCGGGGTTGGTGTGCGTCAACTTAATGGACTCCCAAATCTTGCGGAAGGGGCTGCCGGGCACGTTGGAGTTCGATGCGATCATGTCCAGGATGATGGCGTCCGCGTCGGCCTCCGTGGCGTGCGACTCCGTGCGCAAGTAGACCCGTTTGGCGGCGGCGTAGTCACCCTTGATGACGTAGTAGCGCGGCGTGTCGGGCAAGAAGCAGAAGAGGGCCACCTGGAGAACAGCGGGCACCATGCAGAGGCCCACAGACACGCGCCAGCCGTGTGGCACGGTGGTGAGGCCCCAGTTGATAAAGTAGGCCACGAGCTGGCCGCCTGTGATGAAGATGCAGTTGGTGACAATGAGCCGGCCGCGGTACTTGGACGGGGCTAGCTCGCTGAGCATCAACGGCGCGATCAACGACGCGGAGCCCACGCCAAAGCCGAGCACAAAGCGGCCGGCGATCATGGTCCACACGGTCTTGGCCACGAGCTGGATGATGGTGCCGACGATGAAGAACACGTTGGAGCCCATCAACACCTTCTTGCGGCCGACCAAGTTAGCGGTGACGCCGCCGATGAGCGCGCCGATGAACGCGCCGAGCGACGTGGCGGACGTGATGAACTCCTTCTCGCCGCTGGTGAGCACCTTGTTCAGCAAGTCCGTGCCGATCTGCACCAAGGCGGCGGAGATGTAGCCGGTGTCGTAGCCGAACATGAAGCCGGATATGGAGGACGCGAGGGTGAGGAGGACCACAAAGCGGTTGGGCGCGATGTTGCGCAGCCGCAACGACGGAGCCGTGGCGAGGCTGGAGGCGGAGTGGAGGTTCTCATCCAGGGTCTTGCCGAGGTCGTGGCGAATGAGCTGCTCCTGGGACGACTGCGGGGAATCAGACATGGGAGACGTGGTGCTTGGCTTTTGCGAGATCTGTGGCGATGTGGGGGATGCTTGTGGGGAGATGCAGCGTCTGCTGGAGTTGACAACGAAAAGAAGGATGGGAAATTTGCGCAAGATGTTGACAGGAGAAATTTACTAGTTAACGCGTGAATCCTCTAGAATGTCCTCCACATAGTGGGGGTTTCGCCGGGCGTGCGCGGGGGGCCAATGAGGGGTGCGGGTTCCCCGAGCAGACGCACGCTGGATGCAAGTTTGCAGGGTTTCGGCGAGAGGACACAATGTCCGGCGAGAGTAAGGCCGAGCGAGCGCAATGCAGAGCAAGGTGAATAATAAAGGAAAGTACGAAACAGACGAGCTGCAATAAATGTGCAACGAGGGCAGGTCTAGGCGGTACAAAGCGGTCTGGCGGTCTACTAAGCGGACTGGGCGGACTAGGCGGTGTCACGAGACTGATTATATTGAGCAGTGTACTTTATACATGACTATGGCTTTCTTGGAGGGTTGAAGGAGTACTTTCTGTTCTTGATAGGGCCCCACTTGAACTTCTTCACCCACACAGACAACACGTACAAAGACGAGATCAAAATAATAGCCTTCAAACCCCACTTCTTTCTTTCGTCATGCTCGGGCTCGGCGGCCCAGTTCAAGAAGGTGGTGACATCCTTGGCCATCTGCGAGGTGGTGGCAGGCGTGCCGTCCTCGTACTCAACCAAGTCGTCGAACAAAACACGGCCCATGGCAATGGCACCGCCAGGGAAGTAGGGGTTGTAGTTGGAGCCTGGGGGCAACACCACGCCCGCAGGAGCCTCCTCAGGGTAGCCGGTCAACAAGGAGAAGATGTAGTCGCAGCCGCCGTGTCTGGCCTTGACAATCAAGGACAAGTCGGGGGGCAAGGCACCCTGGTTGGCGGCTCTGGCAGCCTGCTCGTTTTCGTATGGGCCCGGAATGTAGTCGGCCAACTTTCCGGGTCTCTTTCTGGGCTTGCCCTCGTCGTCGGGCTCGTCGTCGTACTCCAACTCCTCGGCGAAGGCCTTGGCTTCGCTCGCGGTGTGCGAGACACCCACCAAGTTTCTCCAGGCGATTCTCTCTAACGAGTGGCATGCTGCACAGACTTCTCTGTAGACCTGGTAGCCTCTTCTGATGGAGGCGTGGTCGAACGTGGAGAACATTCCGTTGTGCGGCCAGTCGTAAGCAGGGGGATGCAAACCGTGCTCGGCGAGAGTCATGGCGCTGGCGTTGACGGAGTCCTGGTACAACACGTACGAGGCGGTCAAGCCGGTGGCGCCCACGGCGGAGGCGACGATTCTCAGGGTCAAGGGCGACGCCAACTTGAAGCTGCTTTTAAACATCGCGGGTGGCTATGACGTTGGATAGGCGGGAAGGTTGTCGATCCCAATGCAAGTGTTCCGTGGTGGACTAGAAGCGAAGCAGCCCAGGAGGTTGGGATTCCGTAGAGACTGGCGATGCACGAAGGGTCGCTGTGGTCCTTAGTGATGTACTGCTCTGCGTTGCTGGAGAGTAGTGGGTCACCAACAGAGAACGTTTATTCCTGTCAAGCTGTGAGCGTCTGGGATGTTTTTCAACTAGAGGACTAAAGCGGAAAAGAACCGGTGCGATTGGCTGGGGCCCGCCGGTGCGTGCACGACCCGGCCACGAGATGGAAGCCAATGCCGTTGTTCAGTGCGCATTTTCGCGCCTGCGCCATTGGCCGGCGCGCTGCGTGTACGGCTGCGTTTTGCAGTCAATGCTGCGGGCTGGGCCTATTCTCTAGACTCTTAGACTCTCTACTTACTCTCTACTCAGACCTACTTGGCTGCAACCGCGAGCGCGCTCTTGACGTCCTCCAACAAGTCCTCGGTCTCCTCGATGCCCACGGACACCCGCACCAAGTCGTCGAACACGCCGTTGGCCTCGCGCTCGGCCTTAGGGATGCCTCCGTGCGTCATCACCGCGGGCACCTCGATCAAGGACTCGATGCCGCCCAACGACTCGGCCAAGGTGAAGAGGCGCGTGGACGACGTGAACTTGGCGGCGGCCGCGGCGCCGCCCCGGATGCGGAACGAGATCATCCCGCCGCCCAAGCCGTCGCGGTGCTGCTTGAGCACAACCGCGTGGTTGGGGTGCGTCTTGAGCCCCGGGTAGTTGACCTTGAGCACCGCGTCGTGCTGCGCCAAGTACTCGGCGATGCGCTGGGCCGACGTGCTGGCCTGTCTCACGCGCAAGTGCAACGTCTTCAAGCCGCGGTGCGCCAACCACGAGTCGAACGGCGACGGCACCGAGCCGATGGCGTTCTGCAAGAAGCGGAACTTCTCGTGCAACGCGTCAGAGTTGGTGGCCAAGATGCCGCCCACCACGTCCGAGTGCCCGTTGATGTACTTGGTCACCGAGTGGATCACCACGTCCGCGCCGTGCACCAACGGGTTGGACACGTACGGCGACAAGAACGTGTTGTCCACCACCACAAACGTGCCCTTGCCGTGCTTGCCGTTGTGCTCCCTCACAATGGCCGCCACCTCGCCGATGTCCGTCACCGACAACGTGGGGTTGGAGGGCGTCTCCAACCACACCACCGCGGTGTCGGGACGCAACGCGTCGCGCAACTCCGCGGCCAAGTCCCCGACAAACGTCAACTCCACGCCGTGCGTGGACGCCACCTTGGTGAAGTACCGGTGGGTGCCGCCGTACACGTCGCCCCCGGACACGATGTGCGACCCGATGGGCAACGACTGGATGATCAACGCGGTGGTGGCCGAGCCCGACGACAACGCAACCGCGTGCTTGGCCTTCTCCAACGTGGCCACCGCGAGCTCGAAGTTGTCTCTGTTGGGGTTGGCGGACCTCGAGTACTCGTAGGCGCCGATTGGCTTGGCGGGCTCGGACTGGGCAAACGTGGTGGAGAGACTGATGGGCGCGATCACGGCGCCCGACACGGCGTCGTAGTCGGCGCCCGCGTGGATTGCGTGCGTGCCGAAGCCGTAGCTGGAGGTTTTGTCGACTGTCATTGGGAAGCCGGCTGGGTTTTTGGGGCCTTGTTCTTTTTGCTACGCATCGCCTATTTATTACTAAACGGAAATACTGTACAGGGCCGTTGAACGCCACAGCGGGCTCGGAGCCGCACGGGCGAAGTTAGTCAGCAAAGCCGCCCGCCGGGCCCAGGGCGGTCCGGGAGAGCCGGGCTGCCACGGCACTACACCTACGAGTTTTGGGGAGCAGCGGCTGAACTGCCCGCCGCTTGCGCTTGCCCACACCCACACGTAGCTGGGGCCGCCACGGCACCGACGCGGCGCACAACAATGGCGCGGCGAGCCATGGGCATCACGTGAGCTACTGGTTATGGATCACGTGGCCGTAGCCACGTGACACGTCTTACGATCGTTGCGACGTTCCCACGTGACGGTCTGGGGGCGTGACCTGTGCGTGATCCGAGCCGACGAGCTGCGTTCAGTGACTGCCACAGCCAGCAATGACCTCTACGTCACCTCGGGTCACGGTGTGGGAGTCACCCGCGATAGCGTTCGGGCGCCAAGCGATTGCCCCCGTGGCGCATCCTCGGACGGAGCACGGAATGTTTTTCTTGACCGGCAACACCTGCGGTATAGCCCCATTGGGTTTAGTGATGGACCGCGCTCTTCGGTGCGCCGCAGCACAATTCACCGGCCCTTCGCTGTTGCTCTTACTCTCGTTACTCCCGTTACTCTCTTGTCTTCTATTCTTGCCCTGTCTTACTCTGTCCTCTATTCCGTCACTCCATTTCCCTTGCCTTGCTCTACTCTCACGCGGACTGCCGCCAGCGCTATCCGACGCACCTACCCTCCGCTGGACGGCTCGCAAAAAGCTTGGCATCGAGCGAAGCATGCAGTGCGCCGCGTGCACACAGCCAGGACCATCTCGGGCTATGAGGCCCTCCAACCCTTTGCAAGAAATTGCCAGGCTATGTGGCAGCCAAGGGAGGCGCCGGGACGCCGCCGCAGGGCAGAGCACGCCTCTCGTGTCCTCCATCAACGGCCCCGGGCGCCCCCAGTCGTTGCGAGACGTGCGAGCAACCGCGTTATCCGCAGGACCCGATCAGCCCAGCGGACGGGACGAAGCAGTGACCATCTGCCTCCAGGCACAAGGCACAACGGCCACCGGCCTCGCGTAGTCGTCATCAATGGGGCAGGTCGCAAATTAGCTTACTCTTTTGGGCATCCGCTGCAGCACGCTCCCTATCGCTCGCGTCCCAGCGGCGTCGGGTTTGCGCGGCTGCAAACGAGGCTGTGTACTCCAGCACGCCTGCAAGACATCTCGAGCCGCTCTGGGATAGATTGAGACGCCTGATCAAAAAGGGAGCCGCCCCCAGGTCCAAGACTCCGCTGCATCACTTATTTCCCTACGCTTTTTTTTCTCCCTTGATACTACCTTTGACACTACACCCTCCACTCCTTACATCTCCAATCATCCATGTCTTTGAGCGTTCCGAGGGACGACCACTCGGTCCACTCCGACACGCCTTTGCAGGCCTCCAGCCACGAGTTGACCACGGAGGACCTCTCCCAATTACACGACCCCAAGAGCCTACGGAAGCTCTACGCGCTCGGCGGCTTTGACCAGCTCGTGCGGGACCTCAACAGCGACGCCGCCGCGGGCTTGAGCAGCCACGGCAACGAGGACAGAATCAAGAGCTTCGGCACCAACGTGCTCCCCACAAAGAAGGCCAAGTCCTTCTTCGTGCTCTGCTTCGAGGCCCTCAAGGACAAGGTCTTGATCCTCTTGACGGTTGCGGCCGTCGTGTCCTTGGCCTTGGGCCTCTACGAGACCTTTGGCCAGCCCACGCAGTACGACAACGAGCACAACGCCTTGCCAAAGGTCGACTGGGTCGAGGGCGTGGCCATCATCGTGGCCGTGGTCATCGTGGTGGTGGTCGGCGCCGCCAACGACTACCAGAAGGAGAGGCAGTTTGCCAAGCTCAACTCCAAGAAGGAGGAGCGCGACGTGATTGTCTACCGCAACGGCGAGAAGCAGATGCTCTCCATCCACGACTTGTTGGTGGGCGACGTGGTCTCCATCGAGACCGGTGACGTCATTCCAGCAGACTCCGTCATGATCCAGGGTGACGCCGAGTGCGACGAGTCCGCCTTGACCGGTGAGTCCAACACCATCCGGAAGTACGGCGCCAACGAGGCGTTGGCCTTCTTCGAGCAGCATCTTGACGCCAACGAGGACCTCGGCTCTACCCACATCAAGTTCAAGGATCCCTACCTCATCTCGGGCGCCAAGGTTTTGTCCGGCGTAGGAACCGCTATGGTCACCGCCGTTGGTATCCACTCCATCCACGGAAGGACCATGGCCTCATTGAACGAGGAGGCAGAAACCACCCCTCTCCAGAGCCGTTTGGACGACTTGGCCGAAGGCATCTCCAAGTACGGGTTTTTGGCTGCGCTTGTTCTTTTCATTGTCTTGTTGATCCGTTTCTTGGTCAACATCTCTCTGGGAGGCAAGTTCCACGACATCGGCTCTGCTGAGCAGGGCAAGAAGTTCATCGACATCCTCATTGTGGCCGTCACCATCGTGGTGGTCGCCGTGCCGGAGGGACTCCCTTTGGCCGTCACTCTTGCATTGGCCTTTGCCACCACCAGAATGGCCCAGAACGGTAACTTGGTCCGTGTCTTGCGCTCCTGTGAAATCATGGGTGGTGCAACTGCTATCTGCTCCGACAAAACCGGAACTCTTACCGAGAACAAGATGAGAATCGTGCGTGGTTTCATCAACAAAAGCTACTCCTTCAATGACTCGGCGGAAGCCGCTCAGGGCGAAGAGAAAACGTCCGAACAGATTGTGACGAGTATCCCCCAAAAAATTAAGACATTCATTTGCTCAAACATTACCATAAACTCCACTGCCTTCGAAAATGCAGAGTACAACAAGGAGGAGGCGTTGAAGAGCATGGAAAGGCCGAAGCAAAGGTCTTTTTTCTACCACCTATTCCACGATGCTCTGAAAGAGCAGCCCCAGTTGGGTGTTTCCAAATATGAGTACTTGGGAAACAAGACTGAATCTGCGCTCTTGATGTTTGCTAACGACAGGTTCAATCAGTATTCGTCGACCTCGTTGTCTGAACAGAGAAACTTGGCTTCCTCGGATGTCGCCCAAATTATACCTTTCGAAAGTTCAAGAAAGTGGTCAGGAATTGTTATGAAAATCGAGAACGGATATCGTCTCTATGCCAAAGGCGCAGCAGAAATTCTTTTCAGGCATTGTGCCTATCAGATGAACGAAAACGATGAGGTTTATGCTATGAAAAGGGAGGACAGAGATGCTGTCTTGGAGAAGATCGATGAATATGCAAATGACGCCTTGCGTGCAATCATTTTGGTTCACAAAGACTTTGTTGGCTTGTCTTCATGGCCCCCTGAAAACCTTATGGACCCCGTTAACCCTGATCACGCCCTTGCTGAAAAGATGATTGATATCACTGCAAAGACAAAGGATAACGATACCAATCTCGTGATGGACTTCCTCGTTGGTTTACAAGATCCTTTGAAGCAAGGTGTGCCGGAGGCAGTCATTAAATGCAAATTGGCGGGAGTGACTGTAAGAATGGTTACTGGTGATAACCTCATCACTGCTAAAGCCATTTCAAGAGGATGCAACATCCTCACTCCAGAAGACTCGGCCAATGAATATGCCTCTATGGAGGGCCCTGCTTTCAGGCAATTGTCTCCAGAGGAAAGAACCAGGATTGCTCCAAAGCTCAAAGTTTTGGCCAGATCCTCGCCAGAGGACAAGAGAATCTTGGTTGACACGTTGCGCAAGTCCGGAGAAGTTGTTGCAGTCACAGGAGATGGCACAAATGATGCTCCAGCTTTGAAGCTTGCAGATGTTGGTTTTTCCATGGGCATTAGCGGCACAGAAGTTGCAAGAGAAGCATCGGACATCATTTTGATGACAGATGACTTCACTGACATTGTGCAAGCTATCAAGTGGGGAAGAACGGTCGCTGAGTCCATCAAAAAGTTCATTCAGTTTCAATTAACTGTGAATATCACGGCTTGTGTTCTTACATTCGTCTCGGCAGTGGCCTCCTCCAATGGGCGGTCCGTGTTGACTGCAGTTCAGTTGTTGTGGGTCAACTTGATTATGGATACCTTGGCTGCATTGGCATTGGCAACAGACAAGCCAGACGATGCTTTGTTGAACCGGAAGCCTGCTGGCAGAACTGCACCATTGATCAGCGTTTCGATGTGGAAAATGATTCTCGGACAATCGTTCACTCAATTGTGTGTCACATTTGTTTTGCATTTCGGCGGAAGACAAATCTTCTTTGGATCCGGCAAAATCTCGGATCATCAGCAGACACAGCTAGACGCAATGACCTTCAATGCCTTTGTCTGGTTGCAATTCTGGAAATTGTTCGTCACCAGAAAACTAGATGAGTGTGCAGACGTCACCACTGTTCTGGGAAGAATCAACAGCGAGAACTTAAACTTTTTCTCGCATCTCTTCAGGAACTGGTACTTCGTTGCGATTGCCACTCTTATTGGAGGCATGCAAGTTTTGATTATGTTTGTTGGCGGTGCAGCTTTCTCGATTGCCCGTCAAACACCAGGAATGTGGGGCACTGCGATCATTTGCGGAATGATCTCCATCCCTATAGGAATGTTGATCAGAATTGTCCCCAACTGGTGGGTTGTCAAGATATTCCCAACTAAAGCCTTCAAGGCCTTCATCTACTACGCTGGCTTCAGCTGGCTTAGAAAGAAGAACAGAGCCAAGCGCGCACAGCCCGACAAAGAGGCGCTGATTGGTAGCGAAGAAGGCGAGGTGCCCGAGTTGAGTGCTACCGAAAAGCGTGAAGCGTGATGTTTACACCACTTATGTACTATTATTATGTTACGATATCTGATGCAAGTTGCCGTAGCGCGTGCTTAGTTGCCAATCTCAGATTCTAGTTTGAGCACGAATTTGGAGAAGGCGGGCCCAAACTTCGCAAACGGCTGGAACATGGGGACCCACGAGCGGAATTCCTTGACCGAGGCCAGAAGCTCCTGTCTTTGTGCCAGGTCTGCGTCCTTCCACTGGCTCTTGATGGACTCCTGAAGCGCAGACAAGGCCTCCAGAAACTGTTCGTCAGATATGGCAGCTTCGGCGTGCCCGCCCGTGGACTTGCGTGCGCTCTGCAAGACCTGGCAAACCTTGAGGATGTTGGCCTTGACCTCCTTGAGCCGGATCAAGGTGTCGATCGTGCCGGCATTCTGGTTCAACGCGTCGCCCTGGCTCCTGAGCCGCGCCGCCAGCATCTCCTTTCTGGCGGCCTCGGACTCGCTCCGCAACGACTCCACGCAGTTTCGAAGCGTGTCGATGTAGTACTGGAGCCGGGTGGTCTCGGACTCTGTGTCTGTGCTTGCGCTGACCTCCATGGCGCCAATGTAGCTCGACAGCCGCTTGAGCTGCTCCGTTTTCTTCTCGAGCTCGCGTAGCACCTCGTTCGTGTTGTAGTCCAAGAGCGCTATGAGGTCCTGGTTCTTGGCGTTGATCTTGGCTAGCGTCTGCGGCGAGTAGTTGTGCGACGGCCCCGTGATGGACAGGTAGAGCGCGTCCACGTAGCTCGACGGCTTGAACTCGTCGCTGAAGAACATCTGGAGCGCGTCATCCTGTAACGGCCCGGTCATTTCTCGCCAAGTGGTGGACTTGTTCAGTGTTGGCGCAGCGCGCACTATGCGACTCGTAGGTTGCACCCACTCCACCGCTATACTGCTGAGCCGGAGGCAGTTGGGCGAGTGTTGAGTGGCCCCTAAAGTAAGGACGCATTTATTTCTCCGTTAACAGCTGCGTTGCCATGCACATCATTACCATCCAGGACTCCTTCGAGGACGTGATCCAGGACGTGGAGGACGGCAAGGTGACGCTGGAGGACATCTGGATCGCGCGGCGGCACTCGGAGAACGAGGAGCGCCAGGAGCTCTACCGCGTGCGTGTGGCCCTGGGCGGGGGCGAGGTGACGTTTGCCCAACAGCCAGGCGACGATGCGGCGGAGGTCGACTTTCGAAAAACTGGCCCCCACACCTACAGCGTGCGCATTGACGGCACCATCTACAGCTTGGTGGCGCCGCAGCAGAAGACGACGTTGGGCGCCGCAAGCGGCGGCATCTCCGCCGTCAACATCACGCCGGACGGCTCGCGGTTGTTGGTGGGAACCGCCTCGGGCGACATTCTAGAGCACGCCACCGCCACGCACAAGCTCGAGGGCGAGTACAAGCAGGCCCACTTCTCGTCAGTCAGCCACGTCGCGGTCTTTGCGTCGTCCAAGGTGATGTTGAGCGTGGGGGACGACTTGCAGATGAAGCTCTGGGAGATCCTGAACAGCCTGGCGCCGTGCGCCCGCACGTTCTTGAAGCAGCAGAAGCCCGTCACCGGCGTGGCCTTGGTGGGCCGCGGCCGCAACTTCCTCTCGTCGTCGCTCGACGGCTCTGTCGTCTTGTGGGAGTGCTCGTCTGGCCGCCCCGTGCGCACGTTCCGGCTGCCGGGGGCGCCCAGGGACCCCGCTACGTGCATCGCTCTCAGCAAGTCCGCGCTGCGTCTAGGCAATGCGGCGCTGGGCGATGAGCACGCTGAGACCGGTCCTCTTTACGAGTGCGACGGCGTCGAGCTCTACGTGGGCTACAAGCTGGGCCGCATTTTGCTGTACAGCTTGACCAGCGGGGAGAGTAGGGTGGTTGCCGAGAGCGACAGCGGCGTCTCGTCCATTGCCGTGGCGGGAGAGTATCTAGTAGCGGGGTTTGACAACGGTGTTCTCCAGACGCAGCGCCTACAAGACGAGTCGCGGCGCACGGTGCAGTTGAACGAGCACTACGCGGTCGAGCACATCCTCGCCCGCGCCGAGGGCGCCGGCTTGGACATCACGGTCTCCAACGGGCCGGAGCTCTTGCTCCGCGTGCGCTTCGACGGCGAGCGCTTCGTCTACAGCTACCTCGTAGGGTTCCGCGAGATGTTCGCGGTGACGCTGGTGGAGGGCAACGCCGAGGCCCTCGTGGTCGCGACCACAGAGGAAGTGGCCCAGTTCTAAAATTCTACAAGCAAATGGTCATATCATGGGGTCACATTCTGTATAGTTATATATGTAGTAACCATTGAGCTGGCTTGCTTACAACTTTGGCTTGACACCAACGGACTTGAAGACGGACTCAATAGCAGTGGCCTTCATCATGTTACCCTTGATCTTCAACTTACCGTTCATGAACAACTTCTGGCCGTTAGCAGATCCGCTGGCCAACTTGACGAAGTCAGCGTCCTTCAAAGACAACTGGACGTCGTTCTTTGGAACGGAGTCGACCTTGGCGATGGTACCGTCCTTCTTGAGGTCCAAGACCCAGCTCTGCTCCTTGCCCTCCTTGTTCTTCAAGGTAAGGACAATAACAGCCTTGACACCGTTCACGGCTTGCTTCTTGATGCCGGCGTCGCCCAAAGCAGCGCTCAATTGCTCGAACAAGGGGGAAGCGTTAAATCCATCAGCAGCTAAGTCAGACATTATAAATAAGTTGGTTGTAGTTAGGGTCGGAGTAATGCGGTGGTGGGGGCTATCACTCTATATAAGCGCACGGACAATTCACATGTTAAACGCTGATTCCGCAGCGCGCCTGTATGCACGCAATTTCTCCACAAAACAGGCACCACATGATAGCAGAAATTCGCATGTTTCCAGCGGACCCTCGGACGGAGCTGTCTGGCGGCACGAGCTGCATTGCGGGCCGAAAAAAGAAAGTCTGGGGACTGGCAAGAAAACTGGGGTGCCCCGGTCTCCAGGCTCCCCAGGCCCCATGTAGCATGCGTAGCGGCCCTCGGGCAAGCACCGCCCGGCGTAATACCTGGCCCGGTTCTCGTGGCTCTACGGGGTCCTGAATAAAGGGACTTGCGACATTTTACAATCGAAAGTTCGACTTCGTTTCCTGAGGGGTTCTGCAAACGCGACACGGCCCCAGGACCGCGACATAGTCAGATCCGCGGCCTCGCTCTGAGAGTGGTCCATTGCAGAAGCAATCCACCAGTGGTGATAGGCGGGTGACACATGCTCTCTCCGCCAGTTTTTGCCCCGAGACTCGCGCAGCGTCCTGCTTCCTAAACGAGTGGACTACGCAATTTCCCCACAACCGCCCACTGGCGTGGTACCCTCGCCAGATTTTGCTCCCAAAGCGAACACACCTGTAGCTGCGGTCCTAACGGTTTTTTTAGTCTCTTTTTGTGTCGCTTCACGGTCACTTTCTCAAAGTTATTCTAGCGTCTTTCGAGAAATTTTATGTAGCGGCCGATTTCGTGACGTGCCGGCTCTACGTTCCTCTGGCGGACTTCCCCTATGTTGCCGTTCTCCGCATCAACCAAGGGCACCGTCCGTGGTGCACCCGTGCACCACCTCATCTCGATTTGAGCAGCTCATCTGTTAGGCACCGAGAAGCTGGAAAATGGCCTTCTCGTCCCAATCCTCCAGAACGAAGGCGAGAGCCACGGTGGACCTGCTTTTCCAGAGCATTCTTCCGGGCTCTCTGCCCAGTCTTGCGCCCGGCTCCAGCAAGTCGTCCACACAAGCATTCAAAAGTCAATTTGCCAACCAGACCCTACCGAAAGAGAAAGTCAAGAAGGCCAAAAAAAATTTAGTGGTCAAGAAAAACAAGAAGCTCAACAAGAGCGTTGAAAAGGACAAGAAGTTCGCCAAGGTGGTCAAATACAACCTCATCAAGTCGCATAAACTCAATCACAACCTCTCCGAGGAAGAGGCCAAGTACTTGCGCAAGCTAGCCAAGAAGAACTCTTCGTCCATCCGGAGAACAGCCGATGTCGACGACCCCGAGATCAAAGAAGAGATAGACGAACTACGGAACGAGATCTTGCAGCTTGAGGACGAGGCACGCACCAAATCAAAAGCACGTCTACAGAGTGCCAGATTGCAGTCCTTCAACGAAAAGGTCAAAGCCGGCACCATCGCATATCCCGGACTCACCCCAGGGTTGGCTCCGGTTGGTCTCGACGACGACTCGGACGACGAATGAGTATAATCTCTATGTAAAATACATGCACTTCAATTGCCAATCTCGTAAAGAACTTGACGCACGTCTGTCGTCTTCTTCCGCACGCTCCTCTTCTTGTCATCTAGCCCTGCTGCAAGCTCGTTTCTCGTGTTGACCTTGTACCTGTTCAACTGAGTCGTCTCGAGCCTGGTGAAGATGGCAGCGATGCACTCCAAGCTCAAGAGTCTTATGGCCTCGTGATTCACCAACGACTTGTTCACAATGACTTTCTTGGTGCTCAAGTATATCAATTTGGACAAGAGGCTGGATAAATTCTCCAGGATCAACTCGGGCGACTCCCGGATGATCGCCTCAAAGGTTTGGAGCGACGCCTCGAGGACGTTCGAGTTCGGCAACGACAACCCTTGCAAAGCCAACGGCAAAATCTTCTCCAAATGAGGCTTCAAGATGCTGGGCGACACATTGTTGATCAAGTTTGCCAATATGGTCAAATACACCTCCTTCTTGTTTTCGCCCTCACTAGCTGCGAAGCTCAGAGTTGTTAGCTGAAGGACGTTCTCGAACATCTTCTGCTTGTAAAGGGGCCTCACGTTCAAGTTAAGAACGTTTGATACTATCTTATTTTTGCCTGTGTTTGAGAAGATCTCCAAATCACTCATGAGAACTACGAACGATCTCGAGAGCATTTGGCAGTACTTCAAGTCGTCGCTTTCGTTTATCTTCTCCATGAGCAGGTCAACGAACTTCAATCCCGCCGGGTCCGATCTCACAATCAACCCCTTAAGTATCCAAACACCCGTTTCGAAAACGTTCTCGTCGTCTTCTTTGACACTCAAAAAGCTTGTAAGCTCTTTCAACACATAACCGCTAACATCAGTGACGTACTTGTTGGTTATAAGTGCAAGCACTTGCAAGTAGCCGAGCCTCACAATTCCCAGGTCGATCTCTTGGAGGATCTTGAGAACTGATTCTATGAGGGTCTCGGGCTTAATACCAGGCAATTCTGCCTTCTTATCAATCTTGGCGATGACATGCTTGAGCAACGTGATTTGAGCAGTTGGCGCTTTCAAAACATTTTCGACATGCACACCTTCAAAGGTTTTGTCGTCGATGAATACCGGGACGTAATCGTCCAAAATCAGTTGGTGTTTTGGTTGATCAATGAACCTCACTATGTGACCGGTCAATTGTCCAGCGAGCTCTAAAACCACAACACTGTCTCCTTGCTTAGAAATCACAACCTTAAGAAACCTTGGTACAAAACTGCGATACCACGAATTAGTCAAGAATGGCCGGATTTTTTGGGTTTGAATGAAGCATGAAATGAGGCTCTCGATGATGTCTGCGAACGTGTCCGGGTCGTAGTCCTCGTAAGCTAACTTGTTCAAGTATCTTATAGATAAGACCTCCAAGAACTGATAGTTGACGCAAAGCTTATTGATTATTCCCAATGTGGCTTTCTGCGGAGGACGCTCAACTAATGTTGGTAAAATAGTGTCGATGACGGACCTAACGTTGAGCTGGGAAAGCTCCTCGGGGCTCTCGGTCATGATAGTTACTAGTGACTTCACGATCTCTTGCAAAAATATATCTGCGTCCCACTCCGAATTGTTCGTGTTGTCTATGGTGTCGGTTAGGTTCTGGCCAAGCCAAGTCAACACCAAGGTTACGTCTTCGCGAGATAAGAAATCTCTTTGCAAAGCCATCTTGGTCAATTGCTGGACAATCTTGCACTTGAGGGTTTTCTCCAAATTAGAAGACGATTGCAAAAGCTGGCCCAAGAAAACCAATATGTGATCTTTGAGGTCTGTCAACTTTGACTCCTGGTCTAGTAGCGACGAGGCTGTGATAAAAAAGCCTAGGTAGTCAACTAGGTCTCTTTTTGAGGAGACAGTGAGAGACACGTCGACCTCGGGTTCGCTTTCTGACTTGAATTCCTGTGCATCGCTTCTGATGAGCTTGCCCCAGGCATCGAAAGCAAAGGCTGCGTCAACTGTCTTGTTGAAAAACTTGACCGAAGAACAACTCGTTGCACATGATAGTAGGACAGACTGTCTGGCGGTCTTCTCGGTGAGCGACAGGAAGTGTGGTTTCAACTCGTCTGTCACTGTAGAGACAAAAGAGTCGAAGATTTCTGTCTGTGCCAACTTTGACGCCATCCTGTTGAGAATCTTGAGGGTCAAGAACAAGGCTTTGTTCTCGTCTTGGTCATCTATTTCGTCGATGTGAGGAGGGATAAAGTAATTAGCCTCTGGCTTGAAGATATTGACATCGTTGTGAAGGATCTCGAACTTCAAGGCGTCCCACACGGTCACCCAATACTGCTCTATCGCGGAGTCTGTGTAGCTGTCCACGCAACCGTAAAGACACTGCAATACGTCGTTCCGCACGGCTGGGTTTGTTGAAGTGAGCTTTTCGAACAAAGACGGGAAGGTGTCTTGGGCAAACTGGGGCTGTGACGCAATGGTCTGTCTAAGCTCTACCTTGAGATCATTGGCGGTGATTTTGTATGGATCGTTGGCAGGTGGATTGAAGGAGATTGGGAAGTAGCAAAAGCACACGTCAAACAAATCGCTCAAGAGCTGGTCGTGCTTTGGGTTTTCAGCGCGTGGATCGAAGGCCATCTTCTCGTTGATCAACCTGTTGAGCTTGAATGACGACATCAAGTTGCGTGGGTCCTTCTCTCCGCTGGCCACATGTATGAACGTGGATGTGAGTAGCTCTGCGTGTTCCGGGACAGAAAAGATGTCGTCGGCGAATTTGGCAAGAAGCGACTCAAGGAGGTAAAATGCTTGGTATCTCAGTTTGGCGAGGTGTTTCCGAGGCTCATAGTTGGAGGATACTGCCTTCAAGAGATTTTCTAGATTGTCATTGCTGTTAGGCTTGAAGCTTCTGAACTTCACAAGCGAGGCGAGAGCATTGAGCACATGCGACGACAATCGCTCGTCCTCGAGCTTGGCAAGCAAAAATTGCAATAGAACAGACACGTCTTGGATCGATAGGCTGTTGCTGTCGACCAAGGCGGCTAGAGTGGACGCCAAGCAGTGGAGCGAGTGGTCCCGGGACGCCGTACTGTCGGAAGTTAGCGTGGGGCCGAGGGCTTGGATGAACTGGAGTAGCGAAATCGACTTTTTGGCCAAGAGCTCAGCGAGCTCCGACGCAAACACGTTCGGATCTCCATCGCTGGCGTCCGCGGCAATGAACTGGTTGATAAGCGTGGCCGGGTCGTCCACGGCGCTTGACATTTTGCCTGGTGCTCTGAATTTGCAAATCGGAGATGCTATAGATGAGCGAGTCGAATATGCACTACTGGTGGTGGAACAGCAGGAGTGTGAAATTTACGGAGAAAGGAGCGGAAAGGGTAGAAGGGTGTAGCATAGTCACCAGAGATGTGTCGATTAACATCTCTGGGGTTTCTTGAGTGATTTTATTTGTTACTTGATTTTATAGCATACTTTGTGTGTGCGAGCTTGCTCCATTGGTGATTTCTCAGCTAGTGGTTACAAGTGCGACAAAGTAGGAACCGGAGGGCAACAACACAGCACCTTTTTTTTTACTTTGCCCACATTAGCACAATTGGCTGTGGTTGCAATTCACCTCATTTTCACACATTCCCACTCTCTTCGAATTTCTCTTTACGTCTATTGTAGATACTGAAAGATGTGAAGCTATCTCCAGGCCCGTCAAGCTGTCAAGAAAGTGCAACAAACTCCGTACAGACTCCGTACAGACTCCGTACAGATTCCGTACATGCCCCGGTGAGCCATGGTGCCGCCGCTTTCAAAATAAAAGCTCGCTCAGCCTCCGTGCTCAAGCAAAACAGGCCTGGAACCCAAGCGGAGCCCGGCGTGCCTTGTTCGGCAGTGGTCCTGGTCGCGAGGTGCAGTTTCCTAATGCGCCTGCCGTGCCACGAGCGGTAGTTGCACCGCAGATCTACCCGCGCCAAACAAAGTCTAAATCGTCTTTACGTGCTGTCAGTGATCCATCTCCGTTTCACCGATTTCCAAGCACCCCGGATTGGGCTGAGCCCGGCTCTTGACTAGAACCCCCACCACACAGCCCCAACCACCCAAAAGCGCCGCCCAGTTCCTCACCACAACAATGATAGAAATCCCAAACTTGGAGCAGCCCTCCTACGACCAACACGAGCTAGATCAGCTACAGGAGCAGTACAACCGTGCGAGAGAGGACGACGGGGCAGACAGCTACGTGGAGTCCGACGAGGGCCGCCACGCTCCGGTGCATGCGGAGCACAGCCAGTTTCCTCCGCCCACGTCCTTCTCGGCCCACAAACTCGATCTGCCCATTCACTTACGCGATTCGGTCATTTCCCCTTACTACTCGCTTTCGCAAGCCGACTTGCCTGTGCAAATGTCCTTGGCCTCCGATCTGTTCAGCATTCCCGTGGACCGGAGCCACGACGTGAGTCCCCACCTTTCCGCGGATGCTGGCATCGCAGCGCACACCCTCCTCGAGGACAACAGCTTCGGCAATGGCTCGGAAGACGCCCAAGACAGTTCTAGAGCCCCCTTCCACGGAGAAGGAGACTCCTTTCTGGAGCAAGCCAGCGGATCGAGGGGCCTTTCGAATGAACACAGGGTCTACGAGAGTGCCACCGCTTTCATGATTTCCTCAAGCAACGCTACAAACACCTTTGCGGAGGGCCAGCTTGAGCTGCCAATAGATGAAGAGTCTCAAGAACCCGTACCACAGGAGGTCGAGTACAAGCCGGCGCGCCAATTGCGAATGATCCTGAAGGCTGTTGCCAGCCCGTCGACCGACTCGCCAAGGGCGCTACAGTTTGACGAGCTTTCGCTTAAAGGCGAATCCAGCCAGGAGTTCTTGTCCAACTTGGCCGCTAATTCTCCGGACAAGCCCAACTTGAAGCCCTATTTCCCAATGCATAGCGCCAGAACCCCCAACATGCCGTCATCCCACAAACTCGAACCCTCCCCGCAGCTACCGCCGCCGTCTGCACGCAAGCCGCTCAGCGCAGGCAATTCGTATGGCGAAGAAGTATCCCAGGTCAGAAAGCTCACCGCTACAGAATCTGTGAGCTCCACAGAGTACACATTGCACATCGTCTACACGCAGTTCTTCAGATTTGCTGAAGCAAAGCTCAATCTCTGCATCGAAGGGCCAGCAGACCGCGAGCCACCTTTTCTCGAGATTCTTAGCGAAGGTGTGGACCCACGGTTTGACAACATCATATATTCTTTAGGCTTCGTTGCAAAACGGAAACCAAAGCAATTGGTGGACAAAATCTTGGCTTGGAGAAAATCAAAAAGTGAAGTGGCCACGATGGCGAGCGCTGAAGTGGACAAGGTAGCCATGTCGCGTTCAAGACAGGCCAGTGCCAGCAGCGTTACGGGCCCTCCCGATCACTTGTCCACACAGAGCAGCAGTTCACAGCAGAAGCCTACCCAAGGACGAGGTAAACGAAGCTTGAGTCTTATCAGAACAAAGAGCTTGTCAAAGCTTCGCCGCAATGGAACTATAAACAACCAAAATACTGCCCTGTCAGAACAGAGCCTGCCTCGTGACTCCAATTTTGAACAAGATTATGAGGGGTTTGATGAGAGATATTTGCATGCAAAGACAACAGCTATTCAAGCCGAGAGAAAGAGCCTCGCGTCTATTTACATCGTCTGCAGAGTGCTCATTGAAGTTGTGAAGAAAACTTCGGAGGCGGAAATGGGCGATAACTTAGGGAAATTGCTTGAAGATATTGTCTACAACCAGCTCAAAACCACGAATCCAGTCGCAACGAGTGAATCCTTTGTGCGCCTGGCAAACTGGAATTTATTTTCGGAACTTCTAGGCCACTTATCTGAGAAACGCTTCGTGAGTGTCAGTGATCGATTTATCGCAGACTTGGAAAAGGTACCTGCTAAAATCAACCAAGAGCAAGAACTCAAGGTACATCTCTTAATTCATGGAATGAGATACTTGAAGTTGAAAAATTATCCTCTCGAAAGTTTTGAGGAGAGCGCAGAATTCATTCAATCTTTGGCCAAGTTTTTTCAAAACACCGAAAACCACACTATAGTCTGTGCATATGCCGAAGTCTTGAGCGGCCTTATTATCCCTTTGGCTCCCGAACTTACTGCAGAGGCAAACCATCCGTTGTGGATAGAGCCGATTACAATCATTTACAAGAAAGCATCTCGAATGTGGCACAACTTCAACGTTTCTGCGCAATCATCCAGTAATAGCAAGTACGGTGCTAGCATAACCAAGGGTATGATGTCCGAAGACAGCGACACATCGTTCGTTTTGATGACTTCTGCACTCTGTGTCAGTTCACAGGAGCTCTTCTCGAGTAATTGGTTTCGTATCATTGAGGCCAACTCGTCAAAGTTGAAACCCAAAGTTGAAAATAGCGTCAAGACGAAGTACATGATTTGCATTGCAAGACTTCTTTGGGTCTACATCAATCATTTGCCCGAGAGTTTGAACAATACTATCAAGAAATTGGACAGACTCTTTGAGATCTTATTCTTTGGATCTGGAGTGTCCGGAAAGAAACAACAATGGCTCACTCTAGACTCGGGACTTATGGACTCGACAGCTGAGGTAATTCGGATTGCTGCCTTCCTGCACTACAATTACGTATTGGAGAACGTAATTTTGAAGTTGCTCAGGTCAAGCTTCAATGGAAATACACTCGAAAACTCGTCGCCCGAAAAACTTATCTTGGTCATAAAAGCATATAATTTGTGCTGGAGAGACCAGAAACTAGGCGAAAAACCCGACTTTCCTGGAGAAAGCTTCTGGAACGACCGCTTGAATGCAACCACTTTGGAAACTCAAGGTCGTCAAACTCTCAAAAGTTTGTTTCAAAGCACACATGAAGAGTCATTCAAAAAGTGGAGCAAAGTTGTCTTTGAGCAGAAGAATTTGAAAAACATCGAAGTACATGAAGAGATTTGCAGGTCTTTTTCTAAGCTCCTCAAATTACTCGATACACAACACGGCGTGGCAAGTCTCAATAAGTCTGAAGCAGGTTATTCATCCCTGAACGCTTCCAAATCAATAACGTCTTTGTCCGCATTTTCTTTCGGTCTTGATTTTTATCAAGGGACCAGGAATGCCAATATAGACCTCTTTGCGGTATTGTTAGATTCATGCGCATGGACCCTAGCTCCTTTTCTGAAAGAGGTTGGTGGAAGCTTCGCACAGGGAATCTCGATACAAAATCTTACAGATATACTCATCAGAAACTCCATTCACGAGTCATCTTTCATTGCATCAGCAGCGGTATTGTCGCTTGCTAAGCTCGCGACCCAAAAGACAGCAGGTGTTGTTTTAAGAGTTTATGCCCAGGTTGCATTCAAGATCACAGAAAAACCTGGTCCCACGTATGACTCAGATTTCTTCAACTCGGACGATTTCACCAAACTTCTAACCATATATGTTGAGTTACTAAAGTGCTGGTTGAGTCAATTTCACCAAAACAAATTGTCTGCAAACAGCAAAGGAGAGCTTGAATTACCCCAGAATGGAAATCTCGACGACCTATACGAAATCAACCACAAAGCATCGGATTTGACAAATCTAGAGCTGTCTGCGAACAAACTCAAACCATATGAGGAGCTCGAGTGGAAGAACACAATTACCTTGATCGAGGAAGTGGAGGGTAATGGTTTGTTCTTCCTTTCATCCGATGATTGTATAAAAAGGCAGTTGGCCATTGCTATTATGAAGATAGTCGAGCAGTTTGACCAGTCTATTTATGATAACACTGACAAGTCAAACGATGTTGTGTCAAGTTCCGGCTCCAAGTCGGAGCGGGGCCACTCTAGATCATCTTCCAAGTATGTTGCGGACGAAGGATCTCGCTTGATTCATCACATAGAAACCGCAGACCTACTTGAGTTGATTAAACCAATCAAACGGGAACTTAGTCAAGCCGAAAGAACGAGATTGAACAAGGTCAAAAACAAAAAAGGCATCCTTTTGAAATTTGCGTCGTCAGACAATGGTATTGATTCAACTATCTGGCTAAGGATATACCCAAGGCTCATGGATATATTGTTTGAGAAATGCCCAATGCCCGTGGCGTTATGTCGATCCATTGTCTGTGTGAGATTGGTGCAAATGCATGAATCTGTTGTCGCCTTTTCGGAAAATCCCAAAACTTACACCAGCTCATTATTTCGGTCCACCACTTCCTCCCCTCCTGAACTTCTCATAAATCAATGGAAACTCTACTTGATATTCGCTTGTTGTTCATTGACCAGCACAAATGAACAAAAGATCTCCATTCCTACCCAACCAAATCACGGACGAAAAAAGTCTTTACCGATGTACATACAACATCAGAAAATCACCAGCACGAAGTCAGTTTTCAGGATGGTTTTGCCTTTGCTAAAATCGTCTCAACAAATGATTCGAGAAGCTGTTGTTTTGGGATTGAGTAGTATCAACATCAACACTTTCAAAACCTTTGCTGATAATCTTCCATCTAGCATCAACGACTGGGACATCAAGGCAACCAAGCGTGATGAGAACGAAGACAGAGCAAGGACGGAGATTATACACATATTGGGCATTATAACTTACAGGTTCAAGACGAATCCTCTACTATATTCTGATGACCTAACGGTCACAAACCTCGTTTCCATCATTAAGAACGTGAAAGGATTTTTGTCTGTCCCATCAGTACAGGTACTGCCTGAATTTCAAAGATTGAGGTACTATTTCAGTCTCTTCTTGGAAAACGTTTTCTCGGGTCTCAGTCAAAAGGGTGACATCGAAAGATGGCTACCATTCGAAGCAAGAATTGGATGCTTCAATTTCCTATATGAGTGGTGTGGTTATGGAAACACTAGATCCATACTAGATGAGCGCTATTCAGTTATGATCGAGAAGGCAAATATACTTAAGGAATCAGCAACAACCGTTGCAATTCTAGAGTTGGAGAAGAAAACCTTTCAGACTGCGACCCTCAGTTGCATGGCCACGATTTGCTCAGGTGCTCTCAAGCAATCAATATCTGTTCCTGGAAAGACAGCAGTGATCTCTTTCGACACCAAAGGGGTGATGACTTGGGTGCATGAAACTATATGCTCGGATACAACTAGGATTCAAGAGATTGGTAAGACAGCATTGAAGAACATCCTCGTGTCAAATATTGACAACGACGATATATATTCTGAAGCTCTTCGGCAATGCTACGACTCTCAAAATTCCTTAACAATCCGAGAAATTTACTATACCCTTGTGGTGGAGTCATTTATGAAGTATAAGAAAGTGGACTCAATGCCGTATGAGATGTTCAGCATTTCGACTTTTCTCGTGGGATCCGACAGCAGTGGTATTCGCTATGCAGCCATTACTTGCATAAAGTATATTGAGGAAAAATTCCTCGGTACATCCGACATTGATAACTTCACAGAAAGTGTCTGTTGTTCAACAATGGTGATATACAAGAAAGCACTTTTCGAGATATCCATGAAGCTCGCTTCATCCCACTCTCAGGATGCGTTTACGTACATAAGCTACTTGACAAAGTACTTCAATGTCGTGGACAACTCGACGAGACGGGATATTTTGGCATGTTTGTTACCATGGGTGCAAACTGTGGAATTGAAATATTCCGTAAATGAAAATGTTGAGCAAGATGCTGAAAATAATACCGATCAAACCCTGCCTGAAACTTTCAAAGAGATCGATCTGCCATCTTTGATGGTGTTGAACAATCTATTCGAGATAACCGTGAAGTTCAGCAAATCTATTTCGAATGAAGTGGAAGCCCTTTGGGTCGCTCTTGGAACAAATTCAAAGAATTTTGATTTGATTTTTGAATACATTATCAAGAATTGTTTGGAAAGGAGAAGTACCAATTTTGTCAGTCATTCAAGACAGGTCATCGCTTTCCTCGTCTTTTCAAAGCCAGACTCATCTTACATTATTGACAAATTAATATCCAACTTGGTGCCAAAAGCAATGATCCCACTTAATCCTAGCTTCATTGCAAAGAATGAATTTGATTCGAAGTTTCCATATGTGGCGAACTTGGCTCAAAGCCTCGACACAAATTATAGAGAAACAACATTTTCATTAGGTCAAATATCAATGGTTTTTCTTGTTGATCTTTTCAGATCAAAGAACGACATGGTTGTTCAGCACTTGCCTTTATTGTTACATGTGTGCTTTTCACTTTTGGACCATTATTATCCTATTGTACAAGAGCAGGCCATTTCGCTTCTTATACATCTTATACATCTCATAGCACCTAAGAGTCAGAAAGCAAGCCAGGTTATGGATTCAATGAGGGACAAGGATAACAAATCACGTTTATGGACCTATGAGGATTTGAATAACGATAAAAGAGGGGGAATGACTCCAAAAAATATGGATTTGTTGGTCAGAGTCGTTTTAGAACTCTTTGGAACTTCTTTTCCCAACTTGCAACATGATTGGGGACGAATTTCTTTACTTTGGGCCACATCTTGTGCCGTTAGACACATAGCTTGCCGTTCTTTCCAAGTATTCCGTTCATTACTTTCTTTTCTTGACCAGGATATGCTCAAAGGCATGCTCAAGAGGCTATCAAATACTGTGGCAGACGAGTCAAAAGATATACAAGGCTTTGCTATGCAAATTTTGATGACTCAAAATGCTATTATTGCAGAATTGGACTCTGAGGAATTGATCAACTTTCCTCAGCTCTTCTGGTCGAGTGTCGCATGTTTGAGTACTATACACGAGCATGAATTCATAGAGACCATATCAATGATGTCCAAATTCGTCTCCAAAATTGACCTTGATGCTCCTGACACAATATCTTGTCTCATATCTACATTTCCTCCAAGCTGGGATGGAAAGTTCGAGGGACTTCAAGAAATTGTCTTAGTAGGCTTGAGGTCAGCAACCGCTTGGGAACCTACATTTAAGTTTCTCGATAAGATAAACAAGTTGAAGGACAGTGACATCATTGGCAGTGGCGATCGCAGATTACTCACGATTCTTGTTGCCAACCTTCCTCGATTTTTGCACGCGATGGACCAAAAGAGTATTAGCCCAGAGATCCAAGATGTTTGCCTCGTCCTAAGTGAAATGGCATCTACATGTGGAAAGCTAGGATTGACGAGAGTTTTGAATTCTTTTGCCAAGAGTAAGTTTAGGACTAAGAAGGAGTTTCTTTCCCAAACACTTTCGACCCTCAATTTTTCACCTGAATTTGAGTCCCAGATGCTATTTTTAATCCTAAATTTCCTTTCAAATAGAATTCCTTGGGTCAAGTTGGAATCCCTCAGGATCCTCAAAGAGGTTTTCCCGCTTATTGATCTTCAGAAAGAGGAATTCACAGGGTTGGGTGCAGATTTAATTTCTCCATTACTCCGCTTATTGCTGACCGATTATGCCGAAGCCGCATTGGAGGTCATGGATGAGGCTCTTTCTATTTCAGGTTCAAAGTTCGATCAAGATTTCTTGAGATTATCTATGGGAGAAGAATTCGTGCGACTGGGCAATGAACCAGTAATCTCTCTCTTTGGTGTACCGAATGAAAGTGGATGGGCTGTTGCAATGCCAGCAATGACAGCATCCCGTACAAGGCACAACGTCCTGGCTGTTTGCTCCACTTGTGGAGCTTCTACCGTCGCGGATGAAAAATCAAGAGAGTTTCAGACAAATGACAATATACAATTCATGTTTGATGAATATCAAGCACCACACTCGGACCATGGGGATTCCGTTTCAGTCAGCGGTGAGGATCAAGGTGCTTCGCTCAGCAACATGTGGGCTGCTTTGGATGATTTTGACTCGTTTTTCACTAAAGCCTCAGAGCATAAAGCTCATATCATGAACAGTGCTAGAGGCAATCACCATCACCACTCTCGAAGCTTTTCATCGGAAATTAATATGAGCAACTCTAGTGACGTGAGTTCTCTTGACCTGGCCAATGCACAGACGGTGGGGAGGGCGGGATCGAACGTCTTGAATCGGAACTTGGGGTCCACATCCCCAAACAATGGATTCATGAAGAACCTCCGAGACGACCGCGGAGCATACACTCAGGAAGGTGACATCGTATCGCACGAAGTCACTCATTCGAGAAAATCTTACATTCCATTCAGGAATAGTCGGCTCGGAAAATACAGGACCGACAACTTTACAACGCCTACCATGAGTTCCAATAACGTGTTTGACTCCAACGGAGCACATACCCCAGGAAAACTCAATATAAAGGCAGGCTTACAGGTCAATGTCCATAACAGCGCAGGCGCACGCATGTCCCCAGGTTCTCCGAATAACGAAACGGTGAATAAATTAGACCATCTATTGGGTGGCGGACGGAAATTGAGAACTAAAAATTAGACTCGTGATAAGCTGAGACATCAGCATCGCTTTCCATCAGAGATGGTAGTGCACAGGCTACTGTGCCTGAATGAAAAAAGTTGATCGCTGTGACAATGCGGCCACGATAGAAAATAGCAAATACATATAGCTCGTTGAACTAAAGATGCCTCCTAAAAAACAGCAACCAAATGATAAGGCCAAGGCAAAAGCCAAAGCTAAGGCAATCGAGGACAAGGGATTTGGTATGAAAAATAAGAACAAATCCAAGAAAGTTCAGAACCAGATTAATCAGATGAAGCATGGAGTCGATGGAGGTTTAGCGAAAAAGAAAGAAGCAGAGCAAAAGAAAAAGGCAGAAGAAAAGAAGGCAGCAGAACAAGCCAAGAAAGAAGCCGCTGCCTTGTTTGGTATTCAACAACAAAAGGTGCCTTTTGGCGTGGACCCGAAGTCGATCTTGTGTGAGTTTTTCAAGCAAGGTGTCTGTACAAAAGGAAACAAGTGTAAGTTTTCACACGATCCAAACGTTGGGAGAAAAGACGCCAAAAAAGACTTATACACGGATGCTCGTGCCGAAAAAGAAGCTGATACCATGGACAACTGGGATGAAGAGAAGTTACGAAAGGTCATCATGTCCAAACACGGTAACCCGAAGACGACAACTGACAAGATCTGCAAGTACTTCATTGACGCTGTTGAGAACGATAAGTATGGTTGGTTTTGGGTCTGTCCAAATGGCGGTAATGATTGCATGTACAAGCACTCGTTGCCACCTGGATTTGTCTTGAAGACAAAGGAACAGAAGAGACTAGAAAGATTGGCCAAGGAGTCCGAGCCTCAAATTACTCTAGAGGAGTTCATCGACTTGGAGAGGGGAAGATTGGATAGGAGTTCGTTTACCCCAATTACCTTAGAGTCATTCAAGAAATGGAAAGCGGCACAAAGGGCAAAGAAAGAAGAGGAAAAGAAGAAAGAGCAGCAATCTGGAAAGAAGGCTTTGACTGGCAGAGAAATCTTGATTCAGAAGTATGCCGACAAGTTCTACAGCGAAGAAGACCAAGGGGACGAGATGGATTTGTCCGAGTTCAGAAAGACGTTGCCGGGCGACGAGCTGTTCAAGGATTACGGTGATGGGCTGCAGTTGAGCAACCTCGAAGCTGATGAAAATAAACCAGAAGCACAGGAACCCGAGACGACGAGTTCTGTTTAATGATCATACGGTAGCATTGTGGATTGCTTGATATGTATTCCCTCCTAGATCTTTCAAGATCTCATAGTCATCGAGCCTCGCTCTATGTAACATACACGAAGAACTTTAATAGGATCTGACTCCATTCAATTAGACTATTAAACAATCACTCTTTCACCCCGACGTTTTCGAGAGCGCTTTCAAAGAAAGCACTATCTGAATCCTCGAAGAATTCTATCTTGGTTTTAGTGCCATCCAAACTGTGGAGTGCCCGAGTTAGTCTTTGAACCCAAGCTGCAGCTTTGCTGTCGACATCTTCAAGCTCGAAAAACTCGTCCACCTCGAAAAGCGACGCCATTCGACTGCTTGCAGCGCGACCAAGTGCCGTTAATTTAACCTCCTGTTGGTCAGCAGGGGCAGCAGAGGAGGCAGCATTCCTTCTGGGTGGCGGTGGCGGAGGCGTCGATGATGTATCTGAGTCAGCATCGCTTATTGACTGAGTTTTGGTGATTAGATCTGGCGCTGGGCCTTTCGATTCAGAGGCTGCTCCATTGTTGTGGCTTTCTTTCACCAACAGAGTAACATTTGGACCGGTTTGTCTCTCTGGCAATGGGGGTAGCTTCCTAAGCGTGGTCCCTTTCAACGCTGCAGGTTTTGGAGGAACCAATGGGGGCAATTTTGCTGAACGTGCCTGAGATGTTTCAACATCGTTGCCGTTTGATAGATCAATCAAGTCTGGCACTGCTGTGTCGGGGCGGGACTTGAGCTTTGCATCTTGTCCCTTGTACCAGTTGCTGATCATCCACTTAAGTTCCTGTAAGACATTAGAGTCATCAATGACGGAGAAGGAATTTGGGACTGACCGCAAAAAGATTGCAATTATCCGTTCTGGATAACACCTTGCAAGATCAGTGTATGCCTCTAGGTCCTGTTCTCCAGAATCGCCCACGCATATGAATTTCTTCTCGGGGAAATCATCAAGGATTTTTCGTAGTGATTTGCTTTTCCTGGAAGAGGAGGGTTCCATCAAGGAAGCCAAGATATTGCCCGAATACTGCTTCAAGTGGATCGAGCCAGGAGGCATTTTCACATAGTCAAAGTACTGACTGATTAACGAGAACAATTGCCACGGCGAATTCGAAACGTAATGGAAAGTCGTGTGGAATTTTGCGTTTATGTCTTGATACCACGCAACGACAGGCGGTATGCTCCACGTCAGGATATCTTGCACCAATATTCGATTTAACAAGTCACGTTTATCTCCAATCACGCCAGTGAGCTTAATTGTATCATCGATGTCGCTTATAATGCCCACACCGGTGTCGGGAATGATGTTCACCTGCTGGAATGAACATATCGCCTCATCAGCGACGGATGTGACCTGAACAACGGAAGGCTCATACGGGATAAAAATGTCACACTCAAAGTGGCCGTTGACGTCCGTAAAAAGCGATTCTTCGTGGAGACTGGAGGCAAGCGAGGGATCCACGGCTCCCACCACGACATTCAAATGAGCTCTTGGGATGGACCTGGCAATGAACGAACGGAGTCTTTCCTTGACTAGGTCATCGACGGAAGGCGTGTCGCTATTCTGGGAGCTAGTGACACTCGGCGACGACACAACCGATTCCGCATCCACAAATTCGTCGTTCAAATCTTTGAGAGGGTCTGTCTGCACCTCGGGATCGTGCTCAAGACGGTCCACGGCAACCTCCGCGGCCTTCGAGTTTCTCCCCTTGGTGACCTGCTTTGCTAGAGACAAGACAAGTCGGTTCTTTCTCGACATTAGGCCTGGACACCACATCCAGCCCCGAACATTAGCGGTGTAGCCCTCCTGGCCTGTGGGGGACTTGTCAGCCGGGACATGGCGGGTGTAGGTTGGATAAAGGGTGAATGTTGTGTTCTTGGGAAAGGTGAGTGGGGAGCCGTATTCATCATACTCGATCTCCGACGAGCGGCCAGCCACGCCAGACGCAAGCAGCGTCACGGAGGTGGCGAGTCGCGGGATGTAGGTGTCCTTGGTTGCACGGGCCAAACCCCAGAGTCGTTGGCGTCTCGACACAACAGCTACTGGGCCGTCGGCGGAGGCAGGAGAGGTTTCCAGCAAGGAGGCATCTGATCTGGAGTCGGAGGCAGGCGCCGCAGGAAGCGAGCCCGACGAGTTTGCAGGGGACGACATCGCAGGGGGGCGTCTGGAAACGATACGTCCCCAGAAGCCAGAGTGAGGGCCACGGAACGCTCTGTAGTCTTTGTAGACTTCACGAAGAAACTTGAGCTTTGGAGATTTGGGCCCCAGGCGTCTGGAGGGCCAGCGGGATCTAACAAAAACAGAGGGGAGCCGGGAAAAGGACTTGGGGTACTTCAATTTGGACAATTGGATGCTCTGCTTCAATGCTGACCGCCAGGGTGGGCGTAGTATCAGATCAAGTATAAGCCAGCAAAGTTCTCGCAAACGCAAGCGCACATAAAGATGCCGCTAGTAGAACAAGAGCCGGGTGCAACGTACACTTACGAAGCTGGGACGTTCTGCTCGGTTAGAATTAGGCCTTTTCCGATTAAAGTTAGGGCGGAGTGAGAACCGTGCGAGCGCAAAATGTGAGACACGGCTAGCACCAGAGACCTGGGCAGGCGAGTTTTGAACAGCTTTTTCGTCCATTTTTTCTTATAATTCCCGTTCTACAGATCGAATCCCACAGATGCACTTGCAGCAAAAATGGAATTGAGGCTAACTTGGGTCGGTGCTTGACCGATAGTGGCCAGTCCTGTAGGCGAGAGTGATCTCCGCACAGCGATAATACGGCTCAGTGTAGCACGATCACACCACAAATGTCATTGGCAGAGCTTTCGATCGGCAACGAGCTCAAAGATTCGTACAAAGTCACGGAAAAATGGATCAGTAACGGGATCAATTGGCTCGACGACGTGGAGGGCTTCTACAGGGAGAGGGCTGCCTTGGAAAAGGAGTACTCGGTCAAGCTCAAAGACTTGTGCAAGAGACATTTCGAGAAGAAGGCCAAAAACTCGTCCAGCTTGTCTGTGGGGGACGAGCCACAGATCACGCCGGGCTCGTTGGAGTCCGCCTCGGTCGTGCTCTGGAACGAAGTGTTGACCCAGACAGAGGCCATAGCCACCGAGCGTGACAAGTTCGGCTCGGAGTTGCAGACGAAGATATGCGGCAACCTCAACAAGTTGAGCGTCAAACTGAACAAGATCTCGCGGCACATTGCTGCGATCAACGAGTTCTTGACGTCGGAGAAGTCCGCGTTGGAGGAGGAGGTCAACAAGGCCAAGAAGTCCTACGACAGCGCGTGCCAGACCACGGAGAACGCCAGGCAGAAGACAGAGCGGTCAAGCAGCGAGAAAACGGCGGCCAAGCTCGAGGAGAAGAAGGTCGAGATGAACAACAAGAAGAACAACTACTTGATCACGTTGAGCATCGCCAACAGACTAAAAGACAAGTACTACTTCCAGGACCTTCCGGAGTTGCTCGACTACTTCCAAGACTTGAACGAGTCCCGAGTGGGCATCTTGAACAAGCTTTTGAAAAACGCCTCGATCATCGAGCGCAACTCCAACGACAAGGTGAAGGAGCTCTTGCACCAGATAGACACCACCATCGAGGAGAACAACCCCAAGTTGGACACCGCCATGTTCATCAAGCACAACGCCACGGCGTGGAAGGAGCCCCAGGACTTCCTCTTCATCCCATGCAGCTTCTGGCACGACAACGAGTCTCTCGTGACGAAGGAGCCCGAGTTGACCGAGTTGAAGAGAAGACTAAACCACAGCTTGAACACGTACGCGGTCGCGAAGGAGTCCACGTTGTCCGCCAAAGAAAAGCTAGAAGAGGTTGCGCAGCAGCGTGCGTCCAGCGACGACTCGCAAACACTCAAGTTCGATGCCAAGTTGGACGATGCTTTGACGTTGTTGCAGAGGTTCATGAAGGAGGACTCGGGACGGGTCAAGAGCGAGGTTGAGATCGAGATCATCCAAAACTTCACGGGCGACCAGGATATGTCGTACGTGGAGGTCAAGAAGGAAAAGAAGTCAAAGTTTGGACTCTTCAAGTCCCACAAGTCCGCTGGCGAGACGGTCGTTCACGACGCGCAGTCTGTTCACACCGTTACTAGCAACAACAGTCTCCAGTCGGGAGGGAAGTTGGGTATCTTCAGCTTGCGGCGAAACAAAACTGCATCCTCCCACGCAGATCAAGGCAGCCAGGGAGGCGGCGCAGGCTCCGCCGTCGCGTTGTACCCGTACCAGGCTTCAGGAGACGACGAGCTTACGATCGAGCAGGGCGAGGAGCTCGAGCTACTAGAGGCGGACGACGGCTCCGGCTGGACCCAGGTCAGGGGCAGAACAGGAGCGGGCCTCGTTCCCACCACGTACCTTCGCATCCAAGAGAACGAAGGCGGAAAGAAAAAGGGACCAGCTGTCGCGCCCAAGCGCGGGGCGAAGAAGGTTCAGTACGTGGAAGCACTTTATGACTACGACGCAGATGAAGACAACGAGTTGAGCTTGCGTGCGGGCGACAGAATAGTGTTGATCCAGGACGACACCGACGGCAGCGGGTGGAGCGAGGGAGAGATCAACGGGCAGAGGGGGCTCTTCCCCACAACGTACGCCAAGAAGATCTAGATAGACGGCCGAAATGATACACAAGATAAGCTACACAAGCAGATCGTAAGTTATTTATAAGATAAATACCAATGATTAAGTATTTGTCAAAATTTTGCTAGAAGCATGACGGGAGCGGCACACGGAGGTACAGTATCAGGATAAAAATGACGAGCGCAGAAGCTGGATATGGGATTAAGCAGCTTAGTAGACGTCACCTGGGATCTCAAAGACAACCTGCTTACCGGTCAACTTGTTGTACAATTGAGAGAACGACTCCAACTTGTAGTCGACAGCAGACGAGTCCTTGGAGTCCAACAACACCTTCTGGACCTTGGAGCCGCCAACCAAGTATCTGACTCTCTTTCCGACGATCTCGGTGGGGAACACCAAGTCCTCCAAGATCTTGTCGTGGACAGCAGTCAAGGTTCTGGATCTTGGTCTCTTCTGGAGCTTCTTGGACTTTCTGGCTGGCTTGGGCAAGATTCTTCTCTCAGCCAAGAACACAACGTGTCTGTCGGGGAACTTCTTCTCCAATTCTCTGGTCAATCTGGTCTGGACTCTTCTGTAGGCGAGGACAGATGGAGATGGGACGAAGATGGTCAAGGCCTTCTTACCACCAGCGACATCGAACTCTCTGATGGACTTGAACTGCAAAGGTCTCAACTCGGCCTTCAAGTCGCTCTGGGCCTCCAAGTCGATGAAGGCTTGGGCAACCTGCAACTCCAATTCGGTTGGGTTCTCAGACAAAATCTTGTTTGCGGCAGACATGATCGGTGTTTGTCGTTGGATATGAGAGGAAAATTTTCGAAGGTTTTTTTTTTGGCCTGCGACTGATGAAAAAACTGTGTGGGTGTGCACAGTGCGGGTGCACTATGGCCGCGAGGACCTGTGCAGAACACCGATGGCTGCGAGCACCCACGACAGGGCCGATCGCCGGTCATGTGACCGCCGTGACTGCCTGTTTCTGGTGGTGCCCTTTGCCGGCCCAGCCGGACAGGAGCCGGGCCCCGGCCCCATTGGACCCCTTGCGTATTCTGTCTGGCCTCTGCCGTTTAGCCCACCGGTCGTTTTGTTCTTTGGCTTTCATCCGGTTTGTAGTGTGCTCTGCTCCGGGTTTCGCAACCCCGTGGGCCGGGACGACGAGATCCGGATGGCGGCCATACAGCCCGCCGACTCCGTACGCCGGCTCCAGGGGATTCGTAGGGCCTCCAGTGGCGCCCGTGCGTAGCTCAGCTGAAAGCCAGGGTCTGCCATCAGGTCCTGCAGACTGTGATCCAACTCCACATTCGTCTGGCCAGTAGTCATCGCATGCTATTACACCCACTCCGATTCGTACCAAAGACCGGCGCTGGCAGACGATTCATGAGCTCGACTATCGAAGGTGCCAAGAAGTTGGCCGCTTACAGGGCGGTCGACGAAAACTTCCCCGAAAACGCCAAGGTGGTGGGCATCGGCTCCGGCAGCACCGTGGTCTACGTTGCTGAGAGGGTGGGCCAGCTCCCCAACAAGACCAGCTTCGTGTGCATCCCCACCGGGTTCCAGCTGAAGCAGTTGATCATCGACAACGGGCTCAGGTTGGGCACCATTGAGCAGTTCCCCAAGGTGGACATTGCTTTCGACGGCGCCGATGAGTGCGACGCAGACCTCAATTTGATCAAGGGCGGAGGCGCCTGTCTCTTCCAGGAAAAGCTCGTGGCGGAGGCCTCCGCCAAGTTCATCGTGGTGGCCGACTACAGAAAGAAGTCGCAGGCCTTGGGCACCGCCTGGACCAAGGGAGTGCCGATTGAGATCGTACCCAACGCATACGCCAAGGTGACATTGGATTTGCAGAGGCTAGGAGCCAAGAAGGTTGTGTTGCGGCAGGGCGAGCCGGCCAAGGCCGGCCCCGTTGTCACGGACAACAACAACCTCCTCCTCGACGCCGACTTCGGGCGCATCGAGAACCCCGCAGAGTTGCACTCAGCGGTCAAGGCCTTGGTCGGCGTGGTGGAGACAGGGCTCTTCCCGGGGATGGCCAGCAAGGCGTACATTGGCGAGGAGTCCGGAAAGGTGGCGGTGTGGACAGCGGAACGGAGATGAAGTAGGTATAAAAGACAATAGCAACAGAGGAATGGCCAGGGTGGGCCGCTATTAACTATATGGAGCCGTAAGGAAGCAGCTATAAACAGCACGGGGGCCCGTAATGAGGCCGGGCCCGCACACAGAGCAGCGAGTGACAGGGGGTCCGCCATAGCCAGTATGGGAGAACAGCCAAGCACCGGGCAGGACAGCTACTTGGAGTGGTTGGAAATCCAGCTCAAGGTCTCGATCAAGCCGGTGCCGTCGATGGCGACCGTGGGCACCACCGACCAGGTGTGCTGCAGGCTGAGGTTGGCCATGTCGAAGCGCTCAATCAACTCCTTGGGCTTGATGGCGTTGGGCTTGTCCTGCTTGTTCGCCATGACGATCAATAGGCAGTTGCCCAACTCCTTGTCGTTGATGACGCGCAACAACTCGTTCTTGGACTCCTCCAAGCGCTCCAAGTCGGACGAGTCCACCACGTAGATTAACGCGCTGGTGCCGGTGAAGTAGTGTCTCCACAAGGGGCGGATCCGCTCCTGTCCACCGCAGTCCCACACGGCGAACGACACGTTCTTGTACTTGACCATCTCGACGTTGAAGCCGACGGTGGGCGTCAACTTGTAGTTTTTCTGGTTCTTTTCGAGCTTCAACTTGTACAACACCGTGGTCTTGCCGGCGTTGTCAAGGCCCAACATGATGATTCGCATCTCGCGGTTCTTGAACAAGCGTGACTGGAGGTTAGTACTGGCGGCGCTGTGGTTGCTGCTGGCTTAGACATACGAGTGAGCTACCCATGTTCGGCTGGTTTTCAGACTAGTCTCGGCGCAAGTGGAGGAGCTTCAGGGACTCCAGGAAGGGTGACGACGTAGGCACGGCGAGGAAGGCTCCGCAATCGACAGCGACTCGAGAACACGACGGGTGAAGAGAAAGAAGCTGGCTGAAATTCGCAAAAAACCTCGTGTGGACTGCTGGACGTAATCGGTAGCGCTAACAGCTATTGCCCATACTTGGCCCCACCTAGACGAGTGCGCGCATGCACAACTGAGGTTGGGACGCGCAGCCTTCACACGTCTGTAGTACGGTCTTTTGCATGGCTGGCGTACGGAGCGCCTCTCCCGCGAAAACGCTGGCAGTCTTATCTGGTAGCGGGCGCCTGGCCGGACGCCCACTGACGCGTGGTCTACAGAACGGCTTTTGGGTTTACGAGCGAATGGCGGTCGCGTGCCGGACGGTGCGTCCACGGGTACCGTCGCATTCCGGGGGAACCGGTGCAAACACGTCCTGTGTCCTGCTGAAGGGCTTTTAGCTTCCTCTTAAACCTTGTTTTAGTCGTTTTGGGGCATCTCGCAACCATGCCGCCCTTTACCCAGCGCTACGTGGTTACAAATGACGTGATATCTAAAGTGTATCCAGGACGTCGCCCACCGGTTCGCGTCTGGCGGACTGCAGGTGGCCGATGCCGCTACTAACCGCACCTATTTGGTACTTCCTATGTCTCTATTCTACTCGCGGGCAATCTTCTTCATGGTCTTCACCCGGGCAATCACCCTCTCCAACGAGAGCTTGATGTCGCCCTTCGAGAAGTGCTCCAAGTTGTAGTACTTGGGTGCCAACTGCACGAGCCACTCCGGGCGCACGTTGGTCACCGTGCGGATGTAGTTCTTGGACGTCAAGACAAACTCGTTGTAGATGACCCACTCGTCCTCCTTGGCCAACACCGTCAGCGGGTGGATCAACACGTCCTGGTTGTCCTTGACCGTCAAGAAGCCCTTGTTGCCGCTCTTCTTCTTGGCCACTTGCATGAAGAAGCCCGCCACCAACGCCTTGCGGATGTTGTCCCAGTACTTGGGGCTGTCGTAGTCCGTGCTCACCAACTCTATCTCGTGGCGCTCCATGAGGCGGCGCAACTGCGACCTCACGCTCCTGGCCGACACAAGCGAACGGTACGACAAGAAGTTGTCCCTGCACCACTGGTGTAGCCCGACGTTGTGCGCGTCGTCGGAGTTGAACGCCTCGTAGACGTTGAGCAACGTCAAGTGGTCCCCGTCCGGGTGCGCGAAGCTCATCTTGATTTCGTCTGCTCTCTTGCGTGCCGCTGCCGGCCTCACAAAGATGTTGGGCACCGACAACAAGGCCACGATCGTCAAGATCTCCTCCGAGCACTTGAACGCCGGCGAGCCGATCAACATGACCGCCAACATAGGGTCCAAGGGGAACAACGACGCGAGCCTGCCCAAGGACGTCAACTCGCCCTCGTCGCTGAGGCACTGCAAGTAGTTCAACTCCTCCAACGCCCGCATCATGGTCTCCGGCGCGGGCGGGTCCATAAAGTCGAAGTGGACCAAGTCGTCGATTCCGAGCTTCTTCAACTCCAACACCGTCGAGGCCAAGTTGCTGCGCAAGATCTCCGGATACAGCTGCTCGATCAACTCCTTCTTGAACGCCTCCTCGGTGTAGAGACGGAAGCACTTTCCGGGCCGCGTACGGCCTGCTCTTCCCGCTCTCTGCTGCGCCGAGGCCTTCGAAATCGGCGACACAAGCAACGACTCAACCCTGATTCTCGGGTTGTAGACCTTCTGCTTGGAGAAGCCCGGGTCCACCACGTACACGATTCCGTCGATGGTCAACGACGTCTCGGCAATGTTGGTGGAGATAATGACCTTTCTGCCTGGGCGCCCGCCAGCCTTGTGGTTCTGCGGAGCCGGCTCGAAGATCTTCTGCTGCTGGTGGGGAGGTAGCGACCCGTACAACGGGTACACCTTCAACGGGCCGGCGTCCTGCTCGCGGATCAACTCGTCGCCCTCCAACAGGATCTTGCGGCACGCGTCCTCGATCTCCTCCTCTCCGGTGAGAAACAAGAGCACGTCGCCCTCGTCCTCCGTGGCGTGGATCTGCAAGACGGTCCGGATGGCCGCGTCCAAGTAGTCTTTCTGGTACTCGGGCGTGTAGTAGATCTCCACCGGGTGCGTGCGGCCGGGCACGGCAAGCAACGGGGCGTCGTTGAAGTAGCTCTGGAACTTCTCCGCGTCCAACGTGGCGGACATGATGATCAACTTGAGGTCGGGGCGCTTGACGGTGACCTGCTTGAGGAGGCCCATGAGGATATCCGTGGACAAGGTGCGCTCGTGGGCCTCGTCGAGAATTATGCAAGAGTATCTGGACAAGCTGGAGTCCTCCATGGCCTCCCTCAACAACATACCGTCGGTCATGTACTTGAGGATGGTCTTGGGCGAGGTTTTGTTCTCGAAACGGATCGAGTAGCCGACCTCCTCGCCGAGCTCCACGTCCATCTCATCGGCCACCCTCTTGGCCACGGACATGGCCGCCACTCTTCTCGGCTGTGTACATGCCACCTGCGTTCCGTGCAAGTGGGGCATGTCGTCGTAGAGCACGAACTGGGGGATCTGCGTGGTCTTACCCGAACCTGTCTCACCCACAAACACCATGATCTGGGTGGACTGGAAGATCTTGAGGAACTCGTCTCGCTGCGCGTGCACAGGGAGGTCCCTGCGGACCCGCAAGATGTCGACGTACTTCTGCGTGAACGGCCTGCCCGTGAACGGGTTGTTCTCTGCGCTTTCCAACCGCTGTGCGTCCTCAGCTGTTGTCTGGTACCTCACTAGGTTCTGGAACTCGCCGCCGTCGTGAGCAACGACACGCTGCGGGGGGTCGGAGCGGTGGTGGCTCAATTCGTCCGCCTCGGCCTTCTCGGCCACCTGCTCGGCAACGGAGTCCATGAGCTTTTGCTTCTTGTACTTTTTTTTATCTGTCTTGGACATGGCGAGATGGAGATGAGAAGTCATCGCGGAACTGTATGCGAAGACGCAGAATAAGGAGGAAGACAGAAAAACAGATAGAACGGAAGAAATGAAAGAATGAGCGAAAAGGAAGAAATGAGCGGAAACGAGAGAAACGAAAGAAACGAAAGAGATTGAAGCTGAAGATGAAAGAACACCAGAAACAAGAGGTAATATGGAGGCGGAACCCCGAAGCAACAGAAGTAAAGCCAGTGCCCAGCGGGCCTTCGCACTCCCGTTCCTCCGAGCCTCTCGGTTGTGCCCACGCGGCCGGACGGAACACGTGGGAGCGTCTTTGGCCCACAAAACCACACCACGTTGGACGGGCACGGCGAGAGACACCAACCGGTACCAGCACGCCGCCTGCCACCACGCACGGCTTCGTTTCGGGCCCGGGCCATAGAACGGGGTTATTGGTACTGCACACAAGGCCGCCAGCCACCGTGCACATGCTCCGGTTGCAACCGCTTGCAAGAAAGCGAAACACACGGCGAGAAAAGGGCGGCAAGGCGCTAGGCCCCGGCAGAGCACCGCACGTACGGGCAATCGCTTGCCGGCACTGACCACGCCGCTCTGTAATTTCGTAGAGCCCAGCACCGCCGAGATCTCGGCCGGCCCCGGCGCGCAGGCGGGTCGCGAAACATTGCTCAGCTGCACTACATAAAAATACGCTCGTGCTTCTTTCGCAAGAACACTGTACCACAGTTCTTCCCCAAAACAATCGGCATGAGCCTCCGAAAGTCTCTCTTCGATACTATTGTCGTGTCGCTGTCGGCCAGCCAGGTGTTCCGGGCGTCGTGCTCGGTGCTTGCCTCGGACGTCCAAGCCTGGTGCGACCAGTCGTTCGTGAAAGCACATGCCAAGGCTTGCGACCCAAACACAAAGATGTGGGACGAGTTGCACGCCCACTCGGTCTTGGGAAAGCGCTTCTCCGTGGCCCTGCCCAGGGCGGGCGCCGCCGGCGCCGTGCACCAGAAGCGTGGCTACTCCACGAAGTCCATGTACCTTGACGACAACGTCAAGAGAAAGCGGGCAGCCCAGCCCAAGGTGCGGATCGTGGGCGCCAAGCCCAAGAAGGAGTTCGAGATGTCCCAGAGCGAGGTTCCCGCCACCCGCTTGGCGCGTATCTTCCACTACGGCTCGTTGGCCGCGGGCATGAGCATCAGCGCAGCCTCCAACGGCATCAAGCACTATGCCTCCGGCAGCAAAGACGCTGTGACCATGAAGTCGCTCTTCATGAGCCCCGCCAACATCGAGCGCATGGCCAAGAAGTTCTCGCAGATGCGTGGCGCGGCCTTGAAGTTGGGCCAGATGTTGTCCTTCCAGGACTCGTCGTTCTTCCCCAAGGAGATCCAGCAGGTGTTGATGCGGGTCCAGAACCTGGCCCACTACATGCCGCCGGCCCAGCTCGAGAAGGTGATGTCGCAGGACCTCGGCACGGGCTGGAGAACCCGTCTTTTCTCCTCGTTCCAGGACGTGCCTTTTGCCGCAGCCTCCATCGGCCAGGTCCACGACGCCGTCACCGAAGACTTGACGCAGGTGGTGGTGAAGGTGCAGTACCCTGGTGTGGCCGACTCCATTGACTCGGACTTGAACAACCTCTTGATGATCTTGACCGCGCTGTCCATGTTGCCTGCCGGGTTGTTCTTGGACAAGTCCATTGCCAACGCCCGTGTGGAGTTGAAGTGGGAGTGCGACTACATCCGCGAGGCCCAGAACTTGATCCGCTTCCGGGAACTCATGAAGGACGAGCCCAACTTCGAGGTGCCCCGCGTGCTTCACAGCATGTGCGGCGAGCATGTGTTGACGATGGAGAAAATGCGGGGTACCGAGATCGTCAAGGGCGACTGGGACCAGGAGACGAAGAACTGGATCGCCACCAACATCATGCGCTTGTGCCTCAAGGAATTGAAGGAGTTCAAGTTCATGCAGACGGATCCCAACTGGGCCAACTTCTTGTACAACGAAGAGACGAAAAAGATCGAGCTCCTTGACTTCGGCGCTGCGCGGGAATTCAAAGACGAGTTCATCGATGATTACGTCGAGGTGTTGCGTGCGGCAGTGAGAGGAGACAGAAAGGCCATCGAGAAGTACTCGAAGAAGTTGGGCTACCTCACTGGCCTCGAGTCGCCCCAGATGATCAAGGCCCACGTCGACTCGGTGCTTGTCCTAGGCGAGGCCTTTGTTCCGAACGAGGGAGGAAAGCTTTTCTCGTTCGCCAGACAGACCATCACCAACAGAGTCAAGGAGAACATTGGCCTCATGTTGAACGAGAGGCTTTCGCCGCCCCCAGAGGAAACCTACTCGTTGCACAGAAAGCTCAGCGGAGTGTACCTCTTGTGCGCCAAGCTTGGCGCCTCCGTTCCTTGTGCTCAGTTGTTCAAAGACATTATCGGCTACGGCGACGAGCCCCCAAAGCTGAAGTAATGGCTTCGGCGAGAACGCGAACAATGCAAGCGTCTCTGTCTTACAAGAGGACAGACGCCGTGTATTAATTTTATGTATAATGATGGGTAGCGAGGGCCGCCGGGCTTTTTGCAGTGATATAGAACGAAAGTAATGATATTTGGATTTCAGCAGTGACGTAACCTCGATGGTCACATGACCTTATCTCTATTCATCAGTCGCAGATCTCCATCTTGGCAACCCAAACAGGACAGATCTTTCGGGGTATCTAAATCTGAATCCCCAATGCCCGGTCCCGTGAACACCAAGAATACACGGACGGCATCGATAGACTCCGAAGGGCCCGAGCTGGCTCTCAACGACGCGCCCATTCGGCCTTTCGACAGGAAGTTGGCCAAGAGCAGCTCCGTCATTTTGCCCACCTCCGGGAAGCGCGTGCAGCGCTCAGACCTGTTCTTCAACGACGAGTTCGAAAGCTTCAATGACGAAACCGTAAACGACTCCTTGCGTCTGGGGTCTCCCGCCAGCGCAACTACAAGGGCATGGCGGCACAGGGCGGTGGAGCGAATGCTTCTGCTCAGGGACCTGCTCAAGTCCAACCTACTGAGCGAAGTCTCCCGCAGCGTCATCAAGTGTGGAATTGCGTACTTGATTGCGTCGATGAGCGTCTACTACACGCCCTTCAGCAACGCCCTAGGGCACACAGACTCAAAGCATGTTGCGGCCACCACTGCCGTGTACTTTCACCCGTCGCGAACAAAGGGCTCTATGTACCAGCTGATCCTCTTTGTGTTTTTGTCCCTTCTGTTTGTGTTTGTGCTCTCGTCCTCGTGCCGCTCCGTGTCCAGCTACTTTTTCAACCAAGGCGAGGACGAGGTCTCCTACTCCATCGACCTCATCTCGTCGTCCATTGGCCTCGGGATCATAGCATTCATGAAGCAGAAAGTCGGCAAGGACACTTTCAACACTGCCTGCTCGCTAGCTTCCATCTCCTTGGTGACCTGTGTTGTCAAGGAAGGCTCCCTCAACTCGAGCACCATCCCAATGTACAGACTACTATCCACCATCGAAATTGCTCTCGTGGGGTCTGCGGTTTCGGTGGTCGTTTGCTATGTGATATGGCCAAAGAGCGCCGTCACCCTGTTGCGGAACTCGCTCAACGACTCCTTCAATATCATGTCTTCGCTTCTTTCCGTGATTACACATCGCTTTGTCAAGGAGCAAAAGATTTCCAAAAAGGACGCTGAGATGTTCAGCCATCTCCGCAAGAAGTCAGGTGAGCTCTCTAAATACCTCGAGGAAGCCAAATACGAGTTGTATGTCGTGGGCAAGGAGTCCGAGTACAAGTCGTACTGCGAGATCGTGGACGCCACCGTTTCAATGATCGAACATCTCAGTGCCCTCAAGGCCTCTTGCGAGATGCAAGCCGAACTTCTCGATGGCGACCAGACGAGTACGCACGCCACCAGGGCTCAGCTGGCGGACCAGGAATCCGTGCCGAGCCTTTCAAGCTTCCATTCTCTGGATCTACACCCAAAACAGCCGGGCGAGTGCTTGGAGTCAACGTCCTACCAAAGCAGCAAAGTGCAGAGCAACGAAATGCAGTACAACGTCGAGTATGCCACCCAACTATTCGAAATATTCGTCTACTACCTTGCCCCATCCGTTCGCTCGTTCGTTTTCACTGTCAAAGAAGTCCTCGGCGCAGTTCCGTTTGAGGAGGTTCTTGTGGGGAACGGGATGCGTTCTTTCTTTGTCGAATCTGCCAGCTTTCAAAAGTCTCTTCAAAAGGCCATAGATTTGTTTGAGGAAAAACAATCTATTTCTTTTGAGAGGATTCATTCACAGGAGACGTTCAATTCTGAGGATTTCCAATTCAAGACTGACCAAGAAGAGGTAGCGGCTTGTTGCGGGAACTTCTCGTGCTTACTAACGCTATTCGGTAAGCAGCTAATCAGATTTTTACAGTTGACGGAGGATTTCGAAACTCAAGCAAGAAGCTCCAAACGGACTTGGAATTGGGCCAAGTTTTGGTCTCTGGACTCTCAAAACAACGCCGAAAGAAAGCTGAAGATGCTTGAGGTGCAGTTCACGGACGCGATTAGAGAACTAAAGTCACAAATTAAAACCAGTCCGGAAGTAGTTGACGAAAACTCGAGTCTTTTGCCAAGGGCCAATCAACTGGAGACTCTCCGATTCAAAGTATGGAAGTCATTGAGTGTCTTTCGCAGATCGGATGTACAGTTCGGTGTTCGGGTCGGAGTCGGTGCATTCTTCATTTCCATTTTTGCATTCTTACCACAAACAAAAAGTTACTTTGTACACTATAGACTTGAGTGGACCTTGGCCATTTACTGCATTATGATGAATAAGTCTTTAGGTGGTACAACCATAACTGCCAAATACAGATTCATTGGCACATTCATGGGTGCCTTCCTTGCCTACGTTGCCTGGCAAATTTCTGACGCAAACGGATTCATATTAGCCATGACTGGGTTTTTGCTATCCTTGCCTTGTTTTTACATAATCATCTACTGGAAGCAGAACAACGCTTACGGCCGCTTCATCTTGTTGGCCTACAATTTGACCGTGCTCTACTCTTACAGTATGGTACAAAATGACTCCGAGGACGGCGATGAAGGAGGAGATAATCCAGTTGTGGGAGAAATTGCGTTGCACAGATTCATTGCAGTTTCCCTCGGCGTGGTCTGGGCGCTAGTAGTGACGGCGTTTTTCCTTCCGAATAGCGCTCGTGCACGGTTGAAATCGGGCTTGACGATTTTGTGGCTCCGAATGGGTGTTGTGTGGTACAGTGACCCCATGGGATACCAAAATTCTCCAGGTGGGAACAAACTTATTGGCCTCAAGGATCAAAAGGGCACAAGAAGCCTACTTTCGGAATGCCAGTCATTAGTCAAGCAAGCCCCGCTGGAGTTCCGACTCAAGGGAAGATTTCCGCAAGAGATCTATACCAAGCTCCTACTGAGCACCTCCGAAATCCTAGATGCGTTTCTGAACTTGCAGCATATGGTGGACGCGGACCGAAGTCTCGACCCCAACGAGGAGAGCGTCTTGAAGTATGTGGAGAGTGAGCGAGACGAGCTCGAGCACAGAATCTTCCTCATTTTCTACATGGTCGCTAGTGCATTGTCGCTCGGGTTTCCATTGCCGGCCAAGCCTGCCTCTACCGAGCATGCTAGAGACCGAATGTTGTTGAAGCTCAACGACTTCCGATCCCATCATAACCAGGTCGAGTTGTCAAACGAAGACTACGTCTTGCTCTACTCCTACATCTTAGTGACGTCCAAGATCACGTCAGAGTTGGACAAGATTTTAATCTCCATTCGAGAGTTGCTCGGAGACATCACCGAGGATATCTTCTTGCTAGTCTAGTGAGACGCATGGTACGCGCAGCCTAATGTTGTTCTGGTCATAACCCGAAAGTGGGAAAACCAATTGCATTTTTTTTTCACATACTTTTTTGGCTCCCGCCCGTATCTCTCTAGCCCCGTCCCAGTAGCCAATATACGGAACGTTTCTTTAGGACTTTTCATGGACGGGCCGGCTGTGAACACGGTCACGTGACTCCACAACCGGTCAACAAATACGAGAGTCGCATTTCTCGCTTACTTGTCATCAGATGCCTTCAGAGAACTGAAGCAGAATAACTCAGGTGCCGTCGCATATCTAAACTAATCGCAGCCCATTAGCTGCTGCTCTCAAAAAGACCGGTCCTGTTCATTAAGTGTGCACATCAAACAAGCCGGCGCCATTTCACCTGAACTCGAGCTTAAACTTTCGTTTACCTTTGCTCTGCGCATCTCCGGCCCAGAACCAGACCCCAAAGACGCCTGAGCAGCAAGATGGAGGACCCACGAAAAACCCTCGATGAGTACCACAAATTGTTTGACAGGCTAGATGTGGAGCACAACGGCGAGATCACGTTCCAGGACTTCAAACGGGCCATCAAGTCGTTGAATCACCCGGTGGGTTCTAACCCGGAGTTGGTCAAGAAGGTGTTCCAGTCGTTTGACTACAACAAGGACAAGGTCATTGACTTCAACGACTTCAAGCTCTACCTCACAACTACCGACGACCAGATTCTCAAGGGCTTCAACAAGCTTGACGAGGACCACGACGGAAAGCTCACGAAGGCCGACTTCATCCGCTATCTTCAACAGACCCTCCACATGAGCCCGTCGCGCTACAACATCGACAGCATATTCAACAAAATTGACTACAACAACCACGGCTACATCACGTACGACGAGTTCCGGGCGTTTTTGATGTTGATGCCGCGCTTAGACGGCTCGCGAATCGCCACTGCATTCACCTACATTGCCGAAGAACTCGACTTGTCCTCAGACGGAGATGTCACCTTAATCAACCAGTTCATCAGCGGCTTTGGGTACTTTCTCGCGGGCGGACTTTCCGGTGTTGTTTCACGTACATGCACGGCGCCATTCGACAGAATAAAGGTGTTTCTCATTGCCAGAACGGATCTCTCCTCCACTGTTTTGCGCTCCAAGATGCAGATAGAGAAGGAAGTGGCTTCCGGTGCATCTCGCCAAGTCGTGGAGGAAGCAAGACGTGCCCTAGCACAGGCGCAACTTGAGAGCGCGAAGCACGCAGCAGAGCCTCCGCACAAGCGAACGATACGATCGCCGATAATCCAGGCCGCCAGAACAATATGGAAGCAGGGCGGCATAAGAGCATTCTACGTGGGAAATGGGCTCAACGTGGTCAAGGTGTTCCCCGAGTCTGCCATCAAGTTCGGGTCTTTTGAGGCCACCAAGCGGTTCTTGTCGACCGTTGAAGGAGTCAAGGACCCCTCGGAGCTCTCAAGAGTGTCCACCTACCTTGCGGGAGGAATTGGAGGTGTTGTGTCCCAATTTGCGGTGTATCCAATTGACACGTTGAAGTTCCGCTTACAGTGCTCGAACCTTGACTCACTGATAAAGGGCAACAAATTGCTCATTGAGACAGCGAAAATCATGTACAAAGAGGGCGGAATCAGATCGTTCTACCGAGGCATTTTGGTTGGCGTGAGCGGCATTTTCCCCTACGCGGCGTTGGACTTGGGAACCTTCAGCTCGTTGAAGGCGCTTCTCGTGAAGAGACAGGCGAAGAAATTGAACATCCCCGAGGACGAGGTGAAGCTCCCCAACCACTTGATCTTGAGTATTGGTGCGTTGTCAGGCACGTTCGGAGCAACTGTGGTGTATCCCGTGAACCTCTTGAGAACACGGTTGCAGGCACAGGGCACGTACGCACACCCGTACAAGTACGACGGTTTCAAGGACGTGTTGGTGAAGACCTTGAAGTCCGAGGGCCCACCCGGCCTCTTCAAGGGCTTGGTGCCCAACTTGGCCAAGGTTGCGCCTGCTGTTTCCATCAGTTACTTCATGTACGAGAACTTGAAGAACCTAATGGGCCTTACCAACAATTGAAAATAGATCTAATTGCATTTATATACCGATACCAGCGTAGCCTAGATCAGATGATGTACTCGTTATGTAGATCTAGGCACACAAAACCCACAGACATCTCGCCAAGAGGCACGAACTTCGTCTTGCCGGAGCTTGTCTCTGACGTCAACTTGACCCATTTCGCTTGTTCGGACGACAACTCGGCAGAGCCGTCGATATTAAGAAGGAGCTTGAAGAAGAGGTCGTTCTCGGCAGGCTCTTCTGTGCGTCGGAGCTCCTCGATGTGGAAGAACATCAAGCTTCTCAAGTATGTGTATATGTTGTTCCATGTCATGCTAGGCATGTTGAGTCTTGCCAGATGGGCAGCACTGCCGGCCACCAAGAAGTCCAAGCTGGCGATTTGCTCGCCCAAGCCAACGAACTGGCTGAAGTTGACGATGTAGCGCTTCAACACACGTAAGTTGCTTTGGTTGAAGACCAAGACCACCACATCGTGCACCTTCCCGCCGCCCTCTTTCTTGACCAAGACGCTGATCATTTCGTTGGCGAAACCCTGGAGGTACTCGCTCAAGCGGGGCACGCGGCTCTGGTACGCTATCAAGTCCAAGTATTTCTTGGGCTCAAACGCATTCTGCGGGTAGATGCGGTTATAGTACAACACCTGCGTGATCCAGATGATTAGAAAGTCCCGAAGTTGTAGAAGCACATTTTCGATGGTGACAGGAACCATATGATAGTCGCATGCCTAATGTCTATCGCTGCGCGCGTCTCACTATCTGATAAGCGAGGTTACAGACACTTGGCAGGCACCTGAACACCTTTTGCCGACCAAACACGAAGGATCCGGATTTGGGATCGGCACAGAACGCAGCAGCCGAAAACACAGGTCGAGTTCTGGCCCGGTCTGCAATGGCGATCGCATCCATATACGCGTCGGACGTGTCGAAGATCACGTCGGGGCAGGTCATCATCGACCTAGTTTCCGTCGTGAAGGAATTGGTGGACAACTCCATTGACGCAGGAGCGAACAAGATCGAAATCACCTTCACGGACAACGGCTTCGGTTCCGTCGTGGTGAAAGACAACGGAAAGGGCATAGACGTGCTGGACTTCGACGCGCTATGCCTCAAGCACCACACGTCCAAGCTTTCGTCGTTCGAGGACCTAGCCACCGTTGAGACGCTCGGCTTCAGGGGCGAGGCCATGAGCTCGTTGTGTGCGTTGGCGAAGGTCTCGATTCTTACGTGCTCCGACGCGACGTTTCCCCGTGCTAATGAGTTGCACTACGATAGCTTGGGCAAACTCACGTCCAGGCTGTCGCAAGTGACGGGGCACAGGGGCACCTCGGTCACTGTGAGCGAGCTCTTCCATAATATGCCCGTCAGACGGAAGAACCTCGCCAAGCACGCTAAACGGGAGTACTCCAAGGCGCTCTCTGTCTTGATGGCCTACTTCCTTTCCTACACTCACATCAGATTCACCGTTTTCAACGTCAACGGCAACACAGGCAAGAACACCATGGTGTTGGGCTCTAGCGGCATACTGGCCACAATTAAGGACGTCTTGATTAGCATATACGGAAGCAACGGGGCATACGGGCTCATACCGATCGAGATAGCAACAGAGAATATCGAAGCCAGGTACAAACTGCAGCTATCGAGCGTTCCAACAAACTTGTCAATCCGCGTGGCAGGGCTCATCTCGGACTACTCTTTTGGCATGGGCAGGGCCGCCACCGACCGCCAATATCTCAGCATCAACAAACGACCCGTGCATCACAAGAGACTCACAAAGGTTATCAACGAGGTCTACAAGTCCTACAACACCACGCAGTGCCCCGTGTTTGTGTTGGACTTGGGGATTGACCCATCGCTTCTCGATGTCAATGTCACGCCCGATAAACGCCTGATCATGATACAGTGCGAGGACTTGATTTGCGAAGTGCTACGAGAGGAGCTCGTTTCCTTTTACGACTCAAAGCACAACGTGGTGCCGAAAAGTAACATAGGAGTGATTGACATTGACGCGAGTCTGCCACCTCTCCCGAGAGAACGTTCGAAGCCTGAGCGGCCAAAACGGAGCGTTACCAGTGAGCTGAAGAAAGAGCCCACCCACTCTGATGCAGAGGAGTCTTTCAATGAAAGTGAAGAGGTTAAGGTTCTTGCAGAGGAGTCATCCAGTGAAAATGAAGAAGAGCTAGACGATCCTGCTGTCGAGGTTGAGGTTATAAAAATCCTGCTGCCAAAACAACAAAGGGAATCAGGCGGATATGACGACATGCAAGTTAATGAAGATCTGGAAAACCTGTTGCATGAGGAAGTGGACACATTTGACGATGTCGATGTCAATGCGTTGCACTTTTCTTCCCCTGTTGCCAAACCAGACTCGGGGCCAAGTGCGGACGCCAAAGAGGGTCTTGAAGATTTCGAGGAAGAAGACCCAGCGGAAGTGGACGAAGCCGAACAAGAGGAAGAAGACAGCGAGGACGAAGAGAACACTCAAAATCAGCAACACAAGGCTTGTGCATCCGACGAGGCTCAAGAGGATGGTGATTCCTCGCAACCCGTGAATGACGAGGTCCAAATACCAAGGTTTGAGAACGATATCAGTGAATCTTCGCCTACAGGCCCCGAAAAGACCCCAGAACCATATACAGAGATCACAGACACTCAAGCTTCAGATAGTGTGTGTCAGATTTTCCAAAGCACTATTCACATCGACGCCAATGAATTGCATGCCCCAAGAGAGGAGAAGGCGTCGTCCTCCGAGACACTCGCCGCTGTCCATGAACTAAGTGAGGTCATGGAAGTACACAAAAGTGACTTCCTCAACATGCACATTGTGGGCCAATTCAATTCCGGTTTCATCATTGTGACCCACGGCGATAGACTCTTGATTGTTGATCAGCATGCGTCGGATGAAATTTTCAACTACGAGCATCTCATGAAGTCATTGGTTCTACAAGCACAGCCATTGGTTGTGCCGCGTGCTTTGGAGCTCTCCTCCATTGATGAGATGATAGTCCTCGAGAATAGCTCTGCCCTCAGAAAGAACGGGTTCACACTCGAGGAGGTTCAAGACGCACCTCCGGGACGCAGGGTCAGATTGACTGGTGTTCCTGTTCTGAAAAATATTGTGTTTGACGACAGCGATCTTCAGGAGCTCGTGCACAAGCTACACGAGTACGGGACTGCGGTGAGTAAATCCGACACCAAAGAAAACGTGTGGGGCTTATCTGCTTGTCGCTGCACCAAAGTCGATCGAATGATCGCGCTGAGGGCATGCCGAAAAAGTATCATGATCGGACTGGCCCTTTCGAAGACCACCATGAGCAAGGTTGTGAAGAACCTCGCAAGCTTGAATCGTCCCTGGAACTGCCCACACGGGCGTCCAACCATGAGACACCTAGCGGACTTCCAAGGCAAAGGCTTTTCGAAAGACTACGAGTTGTGAAGAGGCAGCGGCCGTTCACATTCTTTAAAAGCCTTTTACAGCAAGATGGGTCGCTAAATCGGACTGCGTACGTCCACAGTAAATAAGATAATACATTAGCGGAGCAAGCAGTTGCGTGGACCAAAACGTTTCTCACGGATCAATTTTCCAGCCTCGTCCGTTGAATGCTGCACGATTGCCGCACTTGAGGCATGCTAAGCCCTGGACACTGCGGGTGGGTGCCGTGCATGGTAGACCAACGCAAGGGAGACTAAGGTGCGTCTAGTAAACTTTAGCGATGGAAGAAAATTAGATTATCTGTCTCCCAGTGGCGAGAGGCAAATGACGTCATGACCAGGTTTGCACCGCCGTAGGACCCCTGAAAACGACTCACATGTCCATCGTAAAAGCAATCTATGCGCTGCACAGGCATGCGGTCCCGCCGTTGCGTGCCTGGACCTGGTTGCTGGCGCACTGAGCAACGCTAAAGCCGCACTGGGCGTTCATGGAGATCGGAGACAGAAAAAGCGGTGAGGCTCTACGTCACCAACGATTAGCGAGGACACACACGCCGCAAACACAAGTGCGCTGATATGGTGCCGGCTCAGCGGCCCTCCCAGGCTCCCGAGACTGAACGCCGGAGCCGAAGAACTCACAAGAACTCCAAGGACGGCTGTCCCAACTGCCGTGCAACTCGGATCAAGTGCGGCGAAGAACTCCCCAGTTGTCGACAATGTGTCAAGAAGAAGATACGGTGCGGCTACTTGGACTTCTCGCAAGAGCGGATCGACCACATTCGGGAGAAGAACGAGCTGCTCCGGAGGTCTGAGTGCGAGACGGCCATGTCGTCCCAAACATACACACAACACCCACCACCAGCGCCGCATGAACCACCCCTCTACTACCAGGGCCCAGGGGCTCCGCATCAGGTGTTCATAGATCAGCATCGGCCGCCCTGGCCGCCCCCAGGCCCCATGCCTGGCCATTCTCCGCCCCAGGGCTACATCCCAACTCCGGCAGCGTATCCCTTGCCCTTCGCTCACGACACACCCATGGCCGGACACCCACAGCCACAGGACCATGCCCAGAACTCCCCCCAAGTCGACAGCCCGTACCAGTACATGCCACTGCCCGCTCCCGCACCGCCGATGCCACGCCCAGAGCCAACGGACTGGGTGCGCACATCGGCCCCGCAGCACCAAGCACCCTTGTCCGTGACACAGCCCCGCTCAGACTTTGGGCAGAGCTCAATAGAGGGTGTTGCTTGGCCACACTCGACGCCATCACTCCCTTACTCTCCGTCCTTCACAAGTGCGAGCCTAGGTGGCCGCACGGACGAGGAGGTGGAACCTGCGGCCAAAAGAAAGCCTCCGGGCGGAGAGGCCAGCAACATGGATGCAAGGCCGCAAGACAAAAGCGCTAGCACGGGACTCAAAGACGCGTTGCCCCAGGTGATTGGGACGGTGCGGTCCGTCGTATACCATAATATCTTGCACGAAATGGGATGTGATTTCGATGACTTGGGAATCGACCTACCGTCCAACTACAAATCCTGGGGCTCGGAGCACAATCAAGCCTCCGTACCGCTCTCTTCCTCGCCTCAGATTACAAACGGCCCGTTTCTAGAGCCAGGTCAGGCGTGGAACGACGAACTGTCTTTAGAGTTGGAAACATTGGCCAAGGCTACTACAAAAGGAACCGATCAGGACCATCTTGCGGGGGTGTTACCAAAGCCGCGGCTGGAGGCCGCCATGTTGCCAAAGTCTATAAAAAAGAGGACGCGGTTTCGCAGGGTAACGTCCCTGTCTCTTCCGCCGTCGTCTCCTGGCACATGGAACGAGAGCTACTTGAACCTGCACTACCAGAACACGCTCAAAACGATCCGCCCTGTTTGGTCTGAAAGGGATGCCAGGGTGCTTTGGCTCGACTTTTTCCACAACGCACGTAAGTACGACTTGTTCTTCACGTACTTCATATGGAAATCTGTCAACTTTCTTTTGAGAGCATCAGAGGCCGTTGTGGACGATGACGTGTTGTCGTCCACCATGGCGCTCTCAAAGTCGAGAATATCTGATGTCTTTTACAACCCGCATGATCTCAGAGTCCTTCAAACAACAGCGTTGACCATGTACTATCGAACGATTCGTGAATTGAGAGCCTCCATCAACTCATTCAGCACCGAGCACCCCGCTCGGATATCTTTGTTCTCCGCTTGGGCGTGCTACCTGGATTCAAGCTCCGAGGTGAACACCTTTGGTCTCATGCTTAAAGGCAGTTTTCTTCTCTTGAAGAAGTCATTGTACGAGTCTCAATTGTGTAACAATCCCCTGTTTGGCCTGAGACGCGACGCCATTATGATTGATACGCTTGCGAACCATTCAGCTTACCCAGACTACACTTTCGAGGTTGTGCTCCACTTGAGCGATCTTTTTTCCTCATACAAGGCGTTTGTCGATGCGCTAACGTCGCTGCATGATGCGGGCGCCCTGCTCGAAGACGACTTACGCGAACTCATCGTAAATCCTTTGTTCAGACATGAACTCAATGCACTTGAAAGGTTTTTGGACAGGTTAACAAACGAGTTTTATCCGCTATTCGCGAGATACAATAAGCATTACAAGGCGAAGGAAGGCTACATGGACGACAGTAATATTCATTTTGTGTCGCCCACTCTCATCTTCCAAATGACGTTTCAGTGGTTTAGGGTATTTTCTGGCGAAGCACCTCTATACCGAGCTGAGGTCAATCCTTTGAAGAAGGTTTTGCATACATTTTACCACGCATTAGCAAAGTGCCTAGCACATGTGTTCACACCGATGAAATCGGTGCTGTTTGTCGACGCATGCAATGTCAGTTTCACTAAAACTGGCTCTACGCTCGTGAAACCAAAGCAGTTGGAAACCAGAAGATACCAAGCCTTGGTCCCGATAACAAGGGGGTTGTTCAAACTCATCCGATTTTTCGAAAATCGGCTGACGCTCTACGGCTTTCGTCTCTGTGGAGAATCTGTTTTGGATGCTGCATTCATCAGGTCCGTCCAGTCCAAGCCACCGTCTGATTGGCAGCACAAAGACATTGTGCATATTCTGGCTCCGAAAGTGAAGGTAGACGAGAAGCAGGTGCATGATTTCAGTGCCCCTCTATCGCTTCTGAATTACGCGCTTTTCGGAGAGATCACAACTGATGGCCACTGCACAGAGCTCATAAGTGCAGAGTTGCAGCGGCAACAACTAGCGATCAAGACCGAGCCGTATACATTTGACTATTCGCTCGGCATCGCCAACCATGATTTCAACCCGCGGGCCGTGATTGATTACTTTGTTTCGAAGCGCGAGCAACGCCTACGGCAGACTCCCGTCTCAAATGAGCAATTGGTGAGTCGGCTCGACAATTTGATTACCAGCCGGAATTTGATTTCCAACGTGCTTAAACGGGCCCCACAGTGAGCACAAGGTTAAGCCGGCATACATACATTTGGGTGTAGACGGACAAATTAAAATGTAAAAGGGAACATTAAGGTTGGGCTACAGAATGGCCTGAGGAAGACCGGACAGGCACATCGCGTATAGCCACAACGGGGTCGATGACCGTTTGCAGACGGACTTAGAAGCGGAACCTAACAGAATAGGGCCCCGTAACGCATAAGGAATGCGTTCCAGCACGCTCATACCCGAAGTTCCGTCTTATATACACATATAGCATACAATACCTGCACACGCGCTAATCCAGATGAAGAAGGACGCATCCTTCAGGCCCATGAACACACGTCTTACGGCCCGAGCGGTGCCACTCACAAGGCATAACCTGCGTGAGGGCCTGTCTGCGCCAAATCGGCCCCGCAAGATTTGTGAGTTTTTCCCAACCATTTTTTATACTTTCTCCTACACCTACGGCTACTATCTGCATATCGCCGCTCATAACCAAACTACATTATAGACTGGATCGCTCTCATGGACCTGCGTGCCCCAAACACTATTCGCTCGTTTCTCTTATCGTCCAGTCTTTCAGCAAACGCCGGGAAGAATACACCACAGAGTAAGGCACAGGTGGCTCGATAAGCGCAGATGCTTAGATGTCGAAATACCAGCCTCTGTCGCGTCGAAAAAAGCACAAAAACTCCAAGTTGGGTTGTGCTACTTGCAAGAAGAGAAGAGTGAAATGTCTGGAGAACCTTCCTGCTTGCACCAACTGTATCAAGCACCGTACCAGGTGTGACTACCTAGACTACACGGAGGAGCAGCTAGATAACCTCAAGAAAGCAAAAGCCGAGCAGAACGATGCGCTTGGCGCCTCGCCGCCTTTGGAAAGCCTCTCGCTCGGCCCAGACCGCCCGAGGACCGGCTCGCTGAGCAAAGGAGGCCACGGGCACTTCGGGATTCGGCTGCTGGTGCTTCTGGATTCCTCGCTTGCTACGGTGCTGCCGTTTGAGGGCCGCGATGCGGTGAACCCAAGCGGTCAATCGTCCAGTTCTCTTCCGGGCAACTCCTTCCAATCCGGACATGCTGGTAACAATCAACAGGCACACATAGTGGGCAGTGAAGACGACTCGATTTCTCACTCCGGAATACCGACCCGCCCCGGTCTGGAGACCGACTCACTTGTGTACCAGACCCGAGTCAGGCAAGATTTTGACAACTTGATTTCTAACGACAACCAGGAAATTATCTATCCCGTGTACTCCATGAGGCGGTCTCCCGTGTCTCCAGATGGCCCAGCCACGCCGCCTGCGCCTCTAGCATACTCTCGAGGCAAGGGAAGCAGCGCGAGGGCGGACTTAAAGCAGGAGTACCAGTTCTTCCCACGAGCCCAGCTCTACCTGCCCGGCGATAACATACTGGACAGATTCTTGCACAATGCCACGTTCCACAGGACAAAGTTCAAGCGCCTACGACCCACGGGCGTAGACTACGACATGCAGTTCAGAAAGCTCATCATTGAGATGGGTCCGACCATACAACAGGGAAAAGCCACCTTGATACAAATCAGGGGGCTCTACCATGTTTGGTTGGGGAACTATATCGTGACAGCATGCGAACACGACATCATATTTCTGTGCCTCCTTAACTTGACCACAAACTTCTTGCTCACAAGCATCTTCCGCGAGCAGTGGGCAAGGAGCAGGCAGGCTCTCGATAAATTGGACAAATTCAGAAGTACATTGGTCATGCACCTGCTAAACCACTACGCCAAAATCATAAAGAGCCTTCGGGAGTTCTTAAATACCAACTCCCATCCCGAATTGTCGGCCACGGTGTCGTACCTTCTATCGATCATGTCCATCTATGACCCCTACGCTACGGTCAGCTCTGCCATTTGCTACCGAAACGGGATGTACTCTGTTCTCAACCACACGCTCTATCAGTCACAATTGAATGGCTCTGTGCCTCCGCCGTTCACTCCGCTACACCTCAGGCTCGCGAAGAACTTGTCGCGAACCGTGTACTTTCCAGCGTACCTGCCTGCCATCATCAGTGAGTATGCAGAGATGCTTGCCAGATTTGGGGCCGTCTTGCAATCAGTGGTGCCCGCCGATATTATAGATTACGACCAATACTCCTTAACATGCGACGCATACCAGGCGCTTTGGGACTTCTGTGACGAGACTATCCACGTGTTCATTCCGACAGTCAACAGCAACTTGTCGAACCTTGCTGTTCAGTATGACGTGTTGTTCAAAATGTTCCGCAAGTGGGCCATTCTAGGACCCAGCAAACTGATGATAATAACGAAGGATTCGGACCCACTCGACTGTGTGTTATGTTTGTTCTTCAGTTCTTTCAAAAAAGCGGTCTACCTGGTGGTGCCTCAAGTCAAATTCTGCTATCTTCGGGACTTCGAGTCTCCTTTAATGTTGGATGTGTACAGCAGTCCTCACCTTCCAAAAGTCTTCTTTTCCTTGGACACCGCGAACAACCTTTGTATCACCCAGGATGCGTACCTGCGGATGTTGGATGACTTGAAGCTACTTTCCGCGTATGCCACAAGACTCATCACGTACCTCACGATACGGTTTTCCATACTATACAAGACTGTGGTGACCGATGAAAGGGTGACAACGATGTTTCCTATAGACAATCTCATCGAGTGGAAAGACAGCGTGACGGACGTGAGTGCCATGAGAAGAGAGTTCCAGGAACGTGCTGGTTTGCATGATCATCACATCGAGAAATTCAACTCCACATATATCAAGAGACTGCACTATCCGACGGTGACCGAGGCGCCTGCGGTCTCCAGCTCGCCGCACGAGGTTGGCCAGGCCGTGGACCTACTGACACTTCAGGCTCACGGTCTTCTCGCCGATGACGAGTTTCCGGCGTTTCCAGCGTAGTGTTCTCCGCGGAGTGCATTGGGTTGCAAAATGAATTTCTGGATGCTGTCTAGCTTCTTTTTCAGCCGTGTTGACTAATATTTCGGCCTGAGCACACGGAAAAATGTATTATTGATGCCATCTGTAACAACTTTCTACTAATATATAATCTTTAATGACTAGCCCAAGCGATGCAAACTTTACGTAGTCTTGCGTGAACCTGCGAGTTGCGAATGGTCACCTGCACAACTTTGAAATATACGACGGCACCACGACTATCACCGATCAACACAGAATTGACCCACAATGGCGGACGAGTACCAGACAGTTACCAAGACTCTCAATTCGTTCCACTCGTTCCACAAGTGGCAGTATGAACGGGTTTTGAAGCCCAAGCTGATCAAGTATCGGTCGCTACCGTCCGAGGACCAGAACCTCCTACCGTGGTATCCCAAGCTTCTCGAGAACTTACGGGAATGCGTCGACATAAATCAGCTCTTCACGCAGAAGTTGGCCGGGCTCGGTGCACAGGACTGGGGGATTCCGCCCGACCCTTCTCAGTGGGCGGAGTGTCTGTCACCGGACTACGACAAAGTAAGGTCCACCCTTCTACAGTTTGCCCGCGAATGGAGCACGGACGGCAGCGAAGAGAGGGAGAAGACGTTTGCGAAGTTGGTCAGCACTGCGTGCGAGCTTGTGCCCGAGGACCAACGAGGCTCCACCAAAGTTCTAGTGCCCGGGTGCGGGCTCGGCCGGCTCGTGTTTGACTTTGTCAAGAGCGGCTTCTGGACGCAGGGAAACGAGGTCAACTACCACATGTTGCTTGCACTGGGCTTCGTGTTGAACCACATGTCGATGGCGAACAGCGAGTCGTTTTTCCCGTACATCCACTCGCTGTCGCATGTGTCCAGAAGGCTCTACCAGCTACGGCCGGTGACCGTGCCCGACGTGAGTCCGACTTCGATCTTCAATGACGACAGCGCACACAACGAGAAGGTCCAGGAGCTCATGTCCATGGCGGCTGGCTCGTTCGTGGACTTGTACGGGCCACCGGGCCTCGCGGACACCGAGGCATACACGGAGGACGAGTCCGCGGTGGAGTTCAGAAACGAAAACAGAGACAGGTTCGACATCGTGGCCACATGTTTCTTCTTGGACACGGCCCACAACATTCTCGACTACATTAAGACAATCCACCACTGCTTGAAACCAGGCGGACGATGGCTCAACATCGGCCCATTGTACTGGCACTTCGAGGGCGACCTGAGCAGGCTGGTGGTCAAAAGGGTGGCCGAGAACGGCCACGACGTGGAACACGTGCATACGACCATGGAGGGCTTGGAGTTGACGCGAGATGAGTTGACGGCTCTTATCGAGAGCATGGGCTTCTCGTTCGAGCGTCAAGAGACCGGCATCAAGACCACCTACAGCAGCGACGTGCGGGCCACTTCGAAATTCGTCTACGACTGCGACTTCTGGGTCGCCACGAAGGCGGGTGGCGACTCCGAGAGCTTCCAGCGCAAGTTGTAGCGGCACCGCTGGCTCATGGCAGGTGCGTGGCGGCGGAGCTCTTATCGCAGATCGGTGTGGTCATCTAGTCGTGCGCGCTACAGAAAGCGGTCTCACGGGCTAAACGAGGAAACCACAGGCTTAGCATATTACACCCATAGTTGCTGGTTGGGCTTTTACCTGGTTTCGATCTCCACCAGTTCTGCGCATAACAGTCACAAGCTACTGCTGCTAGAACGCCTTCTGTTGGCAAATTTTGTTTTTTGTGTGCTCATCGCCCCTGCCATTGCGTGTGGCAACATCGGATCTGAACAGCGTAAATGAGCTTGCCAAACAACACCACGTCGGTCAAGTTGGTTCTCTTAGGAGAGGCAGCCGTGGGCAAGTCGTCGTTGGTTCTAAGGTTTGTCAGCAACGACTTCCAAGAGAACAAGGAACCCACCATTGGCGCAGCCTTTTTGACCCAGAAGTGCACCGTGGGAGACAGAACAATCAAGTACGAGATCTGGGATACCGCGGGACAAGAACGGTTTGCGTCTTTGGCACCAATGTATTATAGAAACGCACAAGCAGCCTTGGTTGTCTACGACATCACCAAGCCGGCCTCCTTTATCAAGGCTAGACACTGGGTCAAGGAGTTGCACGAGCAAGCCTCCAAAGACATCACCATTGCGTTGGTGGGCAACAAGTACGACTTGGTGGCGAACGAGAACGAGAGCGACGAGTCGTTAAGGAAAGTTAGCATCGAAGAGGGCAAGGCTTTGGCGGAGGAAGAGGGCTTATTGTTCTTCGAGACCTCTGCCAAGTCCTCGCACAACGTCAATGACGTGTTTGTCGCTATTGGCAGCAAGATCCCCGAGCCCAAGCCTGCGTCGGACGACAACAGCGGCCCCGTGGACGCTGGCCGTATCGACTTGAGTGGAGGCCAACGAACCGCCTCGTCGGACTGCGGATGTTAAGTGTGCTGGATTCTTGGTCTTCTGTGCACAGGGGTTTGCTCGGTCTGGCGTGAACACCGCCGAAGCCCGCTAATGTGCATTGACGGGACTTAGTAGTATAGGTTAAAGTATAGGTCATGTTCAGCTCTGTAGCTATGGCGGGAGTCACGTGCCCCCAGCCTCATTGAAGCGGAGCGCCAGGCGTGGAGGCCCAATTCCTTAGACACCATGGCTAAGTTGACAGTGGCGTACATTCCGGAGCATTTCTCCACGCCCATGCATTTTGCACAGAGCCAGGGGTACTACGCGGAGGCTGGCTTGGAGGTGGAGTTTGTTCCGGTGATCGAGGGCTCCGGGAGGCTCATCAAGTTGTTGAACGAAGGGACCGTGGACGTGGCCGTGGGCTTGACCGAGGCGTTTGTTGCCGACATCGGCAAGGGCAACACCAAGTACAGCGTCGTCGGCACGTACGTGCAGAGCCCTCTATGCTGGGCCATTTCGTCCGGTGCCCAGCGGGACGACATCACGAGCGCAGACGACTTGGCGGGCAAACGCATTGGGGTCTCCAGAATCGGGTCGGGATCCTACGTGATGTCGTTTGTGTTGGGCTTGCAGAAGAAGTTCACGTCGCCGTACTTCAAGGACTTCCAGGTTGTCCACAACTTCAAGAACTTGCGGGACTCGGTCAACTTGAAGTACAAGGACGAGGAGGGCAAGCAGCTAGACTCGGAGGCGTTCATGTGGGAGCACTTCACGTCGAAGAAGTACTACGACTCGGGCGAGATCAAGCGGATCGGCGAGATCTACACGCCGTGGCCGTCGTGGGTGGTGACAGTGAACCAAGAGGTGTTGGAGTCGCGGAAGCAGGACTTGACTGCGTTCTTGGGGGCGGTCAGAAAGGGCATCGCGTACTTCTTGCACAACCCTGCCGCTGCGGTGGAGTACATCTCGACCCACCTAGACTACTCCGCCGCCGACGCCCAGGAGTGGCTCAAGACGGTGGAGTTCAACCCGGACATCGGTGTGGCGCCGCTCGACTGGCACAAGGTCGTGGAAAACACCGCCCAGGTTCTACAGACGGCGGGCGTGCTTCCCAAAGAGGACGCCGTCGACGCGAGATTGAAGCTGAGAGTTGTGTCGTTGACGCAGTAGCCGGTAGATAGTAACACTCACCAGCACGCCATTGCGCGCAATGATGCGTAGAGTTGCCCTGGAGAAGCCTGCGCGTAGATCAAGATCACCGCCAAAATTCGGCCCCGTCCAGCAAGCAACACACGGTTCCTTCCAATGGCCGCTGCCCCCAGACACGTGCTCAAGGTGCCTGCAGCAGAGCAGAAGAGCCGCTTCTACCAGATCGTGGAGCACTCGGACGACCAGGTGGCCCGGGCGATGGAGGACCCGTCCAGCTCCTTGCCGTTGTCGTTTCGGGCGGCATTGAAGACGGAAAACAGACACAGAAACAGGTACACGAACGTGTTCCCCTGGGACCGCACGCGGGCCAAGCTCCCTGTCGCCAGCGGCGGGTCCGACTACATCAACGCGCTGACAGTCACTCTAGGCAGCAACTCGTACATTGCTGCGCAGGGACCAATGAAGAACACCATCCACCACTTCTGGGCCATGTGCTACGACAACGCGGCGCGGAACAACAGCGACGTCGTGCTCGTGGCGATGGTGACGCCGCTCGTGGAGCAGAACATCGAGAAGTGCACGCGGTACTGGCCCTCCAAAGCAGACCGCACGTTCGACTTGGGGCCCCAGCTACGCGCAGACAAGCTACAGCCCGCGGACTTGAAGGTGACGTGGGTCAGCGAGGAGAGGCTGGAGCACTTGCTCTTGACGCGGCTCCGCCTCGAGTCGGCGCAGGGTGATAAGGAGGTGCTCCACTACTACTACGCCGGCTGGGAAGACTGCCGGGTGCCCAAAACAGTGGACCCGCTTCTCCTGCTCTCGGAGGAGATTTCCAAGGTCACGCACAGCCACCCCAGCGTCGTTCCTGTGGTGCACTGCTCCGCCGGCGTGGGCAGAACCGGCACGTTCATAGCCATCGACCACTTCCGGCGGTCGGGGGTCCAGAGCGGGCCCAGCAAAGACCCCGTGTTCGAGACGGTGGTGCAGATGCGCAACCAGCGCATGATGATGGTGCAAACGCTACACCAGTACTGCTTTCTCTACGACACATACGAGAGGTTGCAGAAGGAGGCGGGACATTGACGCCGTGAACCTATAGAGAGGCCCTGTGGCGTGACGCCGCCACGGATCCGTCCGCTGGATGTGCAAGCGTAGCGGGAGGTGCCTCCTGGATGTCTTTGGCGTTAGGACGATCAAGATTGCAAAATACGCTGGCCGCATTGTATGTAGAACTGCGACAGGTGCAAAGCGCACCGCTCTGCGCAGCCACAAAGATAGGGCCATGTTCCCCCCAGACAAATGCAAAACCGTGGAGGACTTTGTTCGGCTCTGCCAGGCATTCGTTCTAAATTTTCTGGATCGCAGCAAGCATAAACACTATTTTTCTTTTGACTTGTATTTGAGCGCAGACAAGGTCATCAATGCGCTCCACAAGTGGCACGGCACCGGCGTGCTCGAGGACCGGTGCAGGTACCCCAATTGCGTTGCATTCCACAAAGTGAGCCCCTGTGCCTGGCGCTTGAAGATGTGTGGCCCACGCAACCTCTTGATCAAACGCTTGCTCGAGACCGAGGAGGACAGCTTCACGCTCGTGTCCCCGAACACTCGCGCGCCCGACTCCGGTGCCGTGCAAATCCACTCGGAGGAGCTCTACTTCAGGATCGATGCGTTCATGGAGCCCTTGGGCTTGGCGACAGCGGTCAACCTGCTAACAAGTGCCAGCCTACATTCTGGCGAACAGACTTTGGTGGGCACCTTGGACCTTGATACCGCAGGGAAGGCCCTGGTCAGGTCCCCCGATTTTCCCTCCAGAAGTTCTTCGGCGCAGTGGCGGCGGCCACCCGCCGCCGTGTCTGGCTCCTCGCAGTTTCTCTACAAGGTCAACGCCAGCGAAGCTGCCCATAGGACAGAAACGTTGCGGCTACCGAAGAGAAGCATGGGTGCGATTCTTGGGCCCGACGCCAGGCACATAGAAGCCATACTGGGCTCCACCAGCTGCAGAATATCCGTGCTCCCTCTCGCAGTAACACGGTTGAACAACGGGGAGAGGCGTGGGGACCACTTGCAAACGGTGTCCGTGACTGGGAAACCGCACCAGGTTGCCCGGGCAGTGGCCATGTTGAAGCGGGCGTTTATCGAGTCGCAGGGCTTTTGACGGGCGACTGCGGCACCCTAGCGGTGGTGTTGGGTGCGGCTGCTAACGGCTGCGAAATACCCCCAGGGCCCAGCCCGGCCATCCGCCAACCGCCAACGCCCCTTTCTTTGTGTATCATGAACAGTGGCTACGCTGCTCCTGATCTAGGCATTTCGAAGATGGGGCCTCTTGAAAGAGCTCATTCGGCGGACCACAACGTGGCCATGGCCATCCCGCCGTCCAGCGTATTTCTGGTCCCGCGCACGTAGGTCCGGGTTTCTCATGAGGTTGCCAATATTGAGCAGAGCTGGGGAAAAAAAAAAATTTTTTTGTGCGAAAAATTTTCATTTAAATCTAGGATTTTCCCTCCCTCCTACACTCCCACCTACTTTTCTCAAAAAGAAAAAGACTATCAAAAATGGCTGACGGTGTGTTCCAGGGTGCTATCGGTATCGATTTGGGTACCACTTATTCGTGTGTCGCTACTTTCGACTCTGCTGTCGAAATCATTGCCAACGAGCAGGGTAACAGAGTTACTCCATCGTTCGTCGCCTTCACATCCGAGGAGAGATTGATTGGGGACGCCGCCAAGAACCAAGCTGCATTGAACCCAAAGAACACTGTCTTTGACGCCAAGCGTTTGATCGGCCGTGCTTACGATGACGAGTCTGTGCAGAAGGACATGAAGACCTGGCCCTTCAAGGTCATCAACGCCGACGGTAACCCCGTGATCGAGGTTGAGTACTTGGACGAGACCAAGACCTTCTCTCCCCAGGAAATCTCGTCTATGGTCTTGACCAAGATGAAGGAGATTGCTGAGGCCAAGATCGGCAAGAAGGTCGAGAAGGCTGTCATCACCGTCCCAGCTTACTTCAACGACGCCCAGCGTCAGGCCACGAAAGACGCCGGTGCCATTGCCGGTTTGAACGTCTTGAGAATCATCAACGAGCCAACCGCCGCTGCTATTGCTTACGGTTTGGGTGCTGGTAAGTCTGACAACGAGAGACACGTTTTGATTTTCGACTTGGGTGGAGGAACCTTCGATGTCTCCTTGTTGCACCTCGCCAAGGGCGTCTACACCGTGAAGGCTACCGCCGGTGACACTCACTTGGGTGGTCAGGATTTCGACACCAACTTGTTGGACTTCTTCACCAAGGCCTTCCAGAAGAAGACCGGCCTCGACATCACTGGTGACTCGAGAGCTTTGAGAAGATTGAGAACCGCCTGTGAGCGTGCTAAGAGAACCTTGTCCTCTGTCACCCAGACCACTGTTGAGGTCGACTCCTTGTTCGAGGGTGAGGACTTCTCCGAGAACATCACCAGAGCCAGATTCGAGGACATCAACGCCGCTTTGTTCAAGTCCACCTTGGACCCTGTTGAGCAAGTCTTGAAGGACGCCAAGATGTCCAAGACCCAGGTTGACGAGGTCGTCTTGGTCGGTGGTTCCACCAGAATTCCAAAGGTCCAGAAGTTGTTGTCCGACTTCTTCGAGGGCAAGCAATTGGAGAAGTCTATCAACCCCGATGAGGCTGTTGCTTACGGTGCTGCTGTCCAAGGTGCTATCTTGACCGGCCAGTCCACCTCCGAGGACACCAAGGACTTGTTGTTGTTGGATGTCATCCCATTGTCTTTGGGTGTCGCCATGCAAGGTAACGTGTTCGCTCCAGTTGTGCCAAGAAACACCACTGTCCCAACGATCAAGAGAAGAACCTTCACCACCGTTGCTGACCACCAGACCACTGTTCAGTTCCCAGTTTACCAGGGTGAGCGTGTGAACTGTTCCGAGAACACCTTGTTGGGTGAGTTCGACTTGAAGAACATTCCTCCTATGTCCGCTGGTGAGCCAGTCTTGGAGTCCATCTTCGAGGTCGACGCCAACGGTATCTTGAAGGTCACTGCCGTTGAGAAGTCCACCGGCAGATCCGCCAACATCACCATCTCCAACTCTATCGGTAGATTGTCTTCCGAGGAGATCGAGAAGATGATCTCTGACGCTGAGAAGTTCAAGAACTCTGACGACGCTTTCGCCAAGAGACACGAGCAGAAGCAGAAGTTGGAGGCATACGTCGCTTCTGTTGAGTCCACCATCACCGACCCAGTTTTGTCTGCTAAGTTGAAGAAGTCTGCTAAGGACAAGATCGAGGCTGCTTTGTCTGACGCCTTGCAAGCTTTGGAGATCGAGGAGTCCACCGGTGACGACTACAGAAAGGCCGAGTTGACTTTGAAGAGAGCTGTCACCAAGGGTATGGCTACTCGTTAAGCATATACAGCGAGATGGTGTATTAATTATTGTATAAAAAGTCATTAGATCTTTCTCCTGAAGAGTTGGGGCAAATAAATGAGATTCGAATATGGTCCAGTATCATTCCTCCAAGATGTAGTTGCCTAGTTTGTCCATCTTTAGGTTCTTGGATCCCAGAGAAATGGCCTCGATTATCTTCTCGCTCTCGTCGGCCTCGTCGTGGTCCTCGGTGTCTGAATTGAGAATATCGCTGTCGTAGCTCGATTCGTCGCCACTGCTGTCCTCTTCACTTTCGTCTCCTGAGCCTTCCTCCGAGCTCTCTTGGTCGAGGTCTAAGGCCCTCATTCCTTCCACGGCCTGCTCTAAATCCTTTTCCTGCTTGCTTTTCGCTTTCGTCCAGCCTGAGGCTTTGACCTGCTCGTCTAGGTTGTTCTCCCTGGAAACGTCCCTTTTAAATTGGGGGTATGCATATCTGAAGCCGTCGCCATAGCCATCGGAATCGAGCATGGTGGCGTCATTCGATGGTTTGTAGTTGAACTTTCGGGCGAAGAAAGTTCTGATGCCATCCACGTCTCTGTTGAAGTAGAATTCCGCGTCGGGATGCTGGATCGACACACACTGGGGGAAGTCGATCACCACAAAGTCGTGCTCGTGCTTCAACGCATCCTCCTCGTCCCTGATGAGGATGTTGAACTCGTTGAAGTCGCAGTGAATCAAGCCGTTGTTGGCCAACTTCACGATGAACTTCATCAACTCCGAGTACAACGCCTTGTACTTGGGGTACTTCTTCATGCTCTTCATTGTGTAGCCTCGGATCCACTCCATGATGACGCAGTGTCGCAGGGCGTCATACGGGGTGGGCACAACAAACCCGTTATCGTGCAAAATCGTCATGAATGTGTACTCCTTCTCGGCCGCCAACCGGCTCAAGTACATCCAGTTGGACGTTTGCCTGTTTTTTAAGTAGTCTCTGTTCCGCTTGACCGTCTTGAAAGATGTGCGGCCTAGTCTGTGCACCTTCAACACCTTTTGCTGGCCGTCGTTGTCGCTCACGGAGTAGATGTCCGACTCCTTCCCGACACCGATGATAGAGCCCACAGAGTACAAGCTCTCTCTGTTGAGCATCAGCTTGAGAGCGAGGTAGTCGTACCCCATGTACGTGATGCGGAACCCGTCGTACTTTGCGTTCCGCAACCTGGCCACGAGCTTGAGCTTGGCCAAGTCTCCGAGAGATCTGTTAGTTGCCGACGGTGACTTGAGGCCGCCGATGGAGTGGATCATTTGTGTGGGGACTAGCTCGTGGTTTCTCGAGCCCAACTCGATGGCCTGGAGAACCCGAAAGTCGTCGCTGGTCAAGTACCGCATGTGGGACGTTTCGAGCTTCATGGTGGTTTTTTTTGTGTATTCTTCTTGGGATTTCCAGTAACGAGTACCACTGTGCCTGCGAGAAAATGTGCGATGCCATCGCAGCTGAGCATCGTGCGAAACATACGGCACGCGTGGATCTGCCCCAATGCCCCGCCTATGTTTGCCAAAAAAAGGTACACCAGGAAGACACGAGAGCGGCGGGCGCCTCGGCGTCGGCCCCGCAAGAAAGGCGTCATTTTGAGGCCGGCAGCCCCGCAAGTCGCCCCGGAAAAGCCCTCGTTCGATGCGGCTGGTTCGTCTACCTACCAGTGGATGTATGTGCGGCCGGTTCCGCAGGACGAGAAGGGGTCCAGCTCTGCAAAAAAAGGTCTTGCTAGCACGAATGGAAGCCTGTCTTTGAAGTCGTTGAAGCAATTGTGCGCGGCAAGTGCAGCCAAGAACGCTGATGACATCTCGTCCTTCCACCTCCAGGAAGGGTCGTGGTCATGCTGGAGACCAGTATGGCAGGCCATACTAGAATCAGGGAGCGACTCGCCAGACGTGTTCCGGAAATTTGCCAATGCCTTCGGATCAAACAAGACATTCGAGTGCCATTGGGTGGAAAACACAGAGCTAGTTCTGTTCCCTTCTAGCATCAGACAGGCGCGAGACTCCGCTCTCAGCTACTGCCTAATCCCGTTCTACCACCGGCACCGAGTGGAGAACGTTTTCTCCAACATTTCAATTCCCGACTTCGTGAGCTTTGTGAGGACTTTGCCCCAGGCTTCAGTGACGATCGACTGCTCCAAAATGTCATCGTTCACGACCTCCACCTTTTTGGCCCTATGTAACATCCCGTCCCTAGAGTGCCTTGATCTCTCTGGAAACAGGCAGCTCGATGACCAGTTTCTCTACACGCTTAAGGCGACATTGAGTGAGAGAGGATCGAACCTCAAAGTGATCAAACTCACAAGCTGTCCAAACATTACAGACGAAGGACTCTATGACTTCTTGAATGGTTTAACTACATCTCAACTATCCTACGTCGAAACCGACATCTCTCTTTTGAAAAAACTGGTGTTCTCTCTTAATTACCTGGAGTCCACTCCTATCAACGGAACGTTCTGGAAAATCGTCAACCTGAACAGCAAATTCAATGTTCACAAGTATCTGTTGGCGTTCAAGCTCCATGTCCTTCCTCTAGAGTCGTCAGGACCGAAGCACCTGAACTTGATATGGGATTTCAAGTTCTACCTGGGGAACATCGAGTCCGCCTCGACAATAGAAGACTCGTACTATCGTTCGTGGAAAAGCAGAATGCCGTCTGGTATACCCAATGACCTGCCATTCGTTTACATGAAAGATCTTACCATGAAAGTGAAGCAAGAGAATGAAATCACTACATTTGATGACTCCCCATTGGATCTTGATAAAGCATACGAACCGACTGTAGGCATCATGCAAAAATCGAAAAAGCCGAAAAAGATTAAAACCGACGCGAGAAACTTTTTCTTTGGTCAATGACTGAGCTCTGCGGGCAGAGCAACTCTTTATATACTTTCCGAATAATGAACGTCCTCATGATCCTCTTTTCAAAAGCTGAAGAAGACTAGCACCATGGCTTGCGGCGGTGCTTGGTTGGGGCCGCTGTGGCACAGCTGCTGTAGAATTGTTGGCTACGCCCGGGTTTCCATACGTGTCACGATAGCTCGAAATGTATGGGTTGGGGCTGATTGTTTGAGCATGCGAGTTTCCATTCTCGGTATTGGATGGCTGTAAGTCAGACGCATTGGCGTAGGTCAGTTCATCCTCGTCGCTCAGGATATCTAAATTGCTGATGATAGACTCATAGAGGTTGGTTGAAGGCTCTCCTGGATCTTCGAAGTCCTCAAAATCCTCAAAATCCTCAAATCCGTCGTCCAGAGGCACATCGGCCTTTGGCTCCGGAGCGGCCACAATTGCCGGCTCCGGCTTGGGTTCTTTTGATCTGTTATTGATCAAATCTAAAATATGATTTCCCGCGTCCACACCTTTTTGTTCTGAAGTGGTCGTCTTGCTGCTGTCAAGTAAGCCCTTGAGTGCCTGTGGCACCTCTTCTCCACGCTTTGCAAGTCTTATTGGTTTTGCTGGCAGACTAGTGTCGGCTTTGGCGGTCGGAGCTTTATGTAACACATTGAGTAGCTCGATGGATGCATTTGATGATACTGGTATTGTTTCTTTAGCTGGTTCTTCTTTTAACTCCAGATGCTGAGGCTGGGGCTTTGCTGGTTTATTGAGAAGACTGAGAAGCTCAGCCGATGCATTGGATTTGCTGGTCTCGCTGGGTTCCTTCTTTGTCGCCCCAGATTGAGGAGTTTTCTTCAAAAGTCCCAAAAGCTCTGCAGCGCCGCTGCTTTTATGCTGGGACTCGTCCGTGTGAGTATTAGGTGTAGTACTTTGTGTTTTGGGTGTTGTAGGTTTTCTTCCCAAAAGACTGAGGAAAGTTGCCGGACCATCACCAGCGGGACTTGCTGTGGCATCTTTCAGGATCGAGGGATGCTGAGAGACTCTGGGTGAGGGTGTTTCTTTAGATGGAGCAGGAGTGGAAGGCTTTGCGGTAGTGCGTTTCTTTGCACCAATAATTTCCAAGAGTTCGTTTGCTGTTTCGTTCAGGGATGAAGCCTTTTGCTGAGGAGATCTGATAGCCGCGGAAGGTGCTTCCAGAGACAGAGCGTTGCCTTTCAAAATAGACAACAATTCCTTAGAATTGGACACAGGTGGACTTTGGATATTCAGCGGAGGTATGTTCGCAGCTGGAGGTCCGTGCAGACTTGGCCCAACTGAAGCATGTACGTTTGCGGGGGAAGCGCCTCTGTTGAATTGTGGCTGTACAAAGTCGGGTGGTGGCATCATGGAGTAGTGGTTCTGGCCACCGAAGAATTGAGGCATCTGAACCATGCCAGAATAGACATCGTGAAGATGCTGTGGAAGCGACATTTGGATAAACTGCTGTGGCTGTTGGGGCTGTTGGGGCTGCTGAGCGGAGGTTGAGCCTTCTGCCAAGGGCACTGCTATCTGGGGCTTTGTTCCCTGCAAAATGTCCAAGAGTTCTCTTCCAGCGTCGGCATTGGCGGTGGCTTCGGGCTGCGGGTTTATTCCCATCAATGCCTTCAACTTGACTTCCGCCCGCGCAATCAACTCCTCCTCGCTGACTAAGCCCTTGTTCTTTCTGATCCAAGCAGTCAAGGGCTTGATCATAGAGTTGACGATGAAGTACTTATTTGATCCCTGCTTGATGTCTTTCTGAATCCTCTTTATCTCGACCCACTTGATCGACGCGATTTCGTTTCTGACTAGCGGCTTGAAGGCGAAGTCCTCCGGCACACCTTTTGCCAAGTAGATCTTGAAGTTCTTTCCGCCAATGGTTCGTTCAAGAACATCGTTCTCGTTGACGTAGTCGCGGGCATCGAAGCCAGTCTCCTCACGGGCCTCTCGAACGGCGCAATCAATGTCCACTTCGTCCTTTGAAATCTTGCCTCTGGGAAAAGACCACACTTTAGACTCCATGCCTTGGACGAGAAGAATCTTGGTCAAGCTCTCGTTGAGCATGGCCAATCCCCGCACAGGGATCGTCTGCTTGTAGCTGCCGAACCTCTGGAGCGCATCCCGGGGATCGCCCCATTTCCAGACCAACGGGCACTTGCTTAAGATAATCGGAGCAAAGCTCTTCATTTTCATGAGGGGCAACGAGGGATCCAGGGTCCTCAAGAAGTCTGTGTAGAACCACTGTGCTTCCTCGACCTGGAAGAAGACACGCTCAATGGACGACAAATCTTCATCGGGCACGTTGATGACAAATCTCACAAGTAGGTCTTCTAGAACATGACCCGGGGTTTGGTTTAACAAACCGTCTCTTAGATGTATGCTCATATCAATGCACGGCTTTCTTGTTTATGTTGGTGGTTAGTGGTACATAGTGTCCGGTGCATGACATTTTTTTCTGATCAAAGGTGCAGGTGCCAACACCGGACACAGTTATGGGGAACACTGGGCCATTGAGAGCGCTTCTGTGAAGAATCTGTCGTTTGACCATTGAGCTTCGGGAAAACCGATTTGGCTAAAGACTATTTTGGTAAAATTGGTCACTTTTAGGTCTGGCACCATCGGTGTCTATTGGTGGCCTGCGCGAACGATATTGCAAAATGGTGACAGAATGCTAGGCAAGACCGAAAATAAAGGATGAAGAAATCGAAATCAATAAGAAAAAAAAAAAAATAAAAGAAACACAAAAGAAGGAAGAAAATAAGAAGAGTGCTGGAGTGTGAAAAGCAGACACCGACCTCTTGATCTCCATTTTGACGTAGCAGGCTGCAGAGCTGCCGGGCCCGTGCTCACCTTCGTGCACAGATTCATGCACCACAATCAACTCCAACATTTGCATTCAAGAGAACATGCACACGCGTCTCTTTTCGACCGGAGCAAGACTCCATGAAAGGAAGGTTGCGGGAGCGCTCAAAACCGTCATGGAGTCTGCAAAGCCGCCGGTGACCAAGCCCGAGCTCATCGTTCGGCCCTTTGGTTTCGATACGAGAACTGACCTAACAGACTCCACCGGCGGCCTCATCAAGAGGCAGTCGCCGGAGAAAAAGCAGCGGCAGTTGAACTTCGACATCAAGCACTCGTCGTTCTACGACTACAAGTCCTTCAACAACACGCAGGGCAAGCTCATCCTGCCACCCAAGTCCCATTTCAAGAGAGAAGTCTCGAAGTTCTTCCCAAATCTCACCGCCCCCACCCTCTCCAACAACAGCAGAAGCCTCTACGATGCACTCAGGCACAAGGTCACAATCTTGCGGGTCTTCTCGACAGTGTCGGGGGAGGAGTGTGTCGACTCGTACGTGCAGCAGCACTTGGGCGAGAGCGAGTACTCGGCCTTCCGGACCAAATACCCGCGGGGCCAGATCATCGACTTGAACATCCCCCAAAGCTGGCTCAAGGGCGTGTTCTTGAAGCTCTCGAAGAACGGAATCGCAAAAAAGACCGCGTCGGCAAGGCTAGACGATTACTTCTTGGTTCCGCCGAGCGCGTTCGATGTGGACGTGCGGGAAACGTTGAAGTGTGACAACGCCTCGGCCGGATATTTGTACGTTTTAGACGACGAGGCCCGCATCCGATGGGCCACGTCAGGCCTCTGCAGTGAAAGCGAGGCGCTGGTTCTCTGGCGGAGTGTCGAGAGCATCTCGAAAGAGTTGCAGCCCAAGGCAGACGCTTGATCTAAAAAACTACATTGTACATAGGACACGCCCAGATCCCAGCGGCGCCGTAGGCGAGACACGGCCCCAGTAAATAAAATACAGCCGCCATTACGGCACCATTATTGTACTTATCACCTTGTCCTCGTGACTGCGTGCGTGTCTAGGGCCGCAGCCCTTGGTGGCTGCGCACGTGACCAACACCCGCGCTGGGCAAAAATTTTCAGCCCGCTGCGACAGAAACTTCTCTCTTCACAACGTCAAATACAACATGTCTGCCCCAATCAACAAGGAGAAGGTTCAGGAACAAGCCCAGGAGATCCACAACATCAGAATCACCTTGAGTTCTACCAAGGTGAAGCAGTTGGAGAAGGTGTCTGCCAACATCATCAACAACGCTGTTGAGAACGACATCGTCAAGAAGGGCCCTGTCAGATTGCCAACCAAGGTGTTGAAGATCACCACCAGAAAGACCCCTAACGGTGAGGGTTCCAAGACCTGGGACGCATACGAGATGAGAATCCACAAGAGAGTCATCGACTTGCACGCCCCAGCTCAGATCGTCAAGAAGATCACCCAAATCACCATCGAGCCCGGTGTGGATGTGGAGGTCACCATCGCTGCTTAAGCGTGACTGGCGGAATGAGAATCACTGTTGTTGTGCGTCGGCCCGGTTCCGTTGCGGGGGAGTTGAAGAGAGTAGTAAAGGGTGTTTGTGTCCAAGTGCTCTAGGCGTGCCGTGCACCCAAAAGTGCACAGACGTTGTGGTGTTGCTATCAGGATTTGGCGCAGCTTGGCTTCGGAATTTGGTTGATGTTATCTATATGTTCCTGTAATATAAGCGGCATACAATGCAACTGCGTAGGTGAGCCCGCACAAGCACGTTTCTATTGGGGTGCGAGACGGGCCGGTCTCCATCACCTTAGTATTTTTTTTCCTTTTCTGTTTTCTTTTTCTCTGGCGCCTCCCGGTACAGCGCTCCAGGGGCTGCCTTCTCTCCCACTTAACTCGCCTCTTCGTATTTCTGCTTCTCCCACAGTCCCAGGTTACACTAATTAACTCTGGCACCTTGCTCCTGCAGATACACCTCCACTCCTTGTTCCGCACCTTGCAAGTCAATCCACAATACAAGCAATCCAGAGAAGGAGCAAACCATCGAGCAGCTTTGTCACAAAGCTTAGCTCGTCACACGGAAGCCCAATTCATCGATCTCCTGCAAGCTGCAGCTTTGGAGTCAACAATGTACTTCCTAACACCCAGACCCAAGCTAATATACGTTGCGTCACGTCACTTGCAAACGTCAAAGAAGTTCTTGACCACCCAAAGCTCCAAGAAGAACATTTCCAAGCTATTCCGCAAGCGCAACGTGGCACTCGTTTCTGGGGTGATCTTCGTGGGGTCGTACGTGACATTGACCTCGTCTAACCATTACAAATTGGACAGCATCCCTTCGTCGTTATCTAATTCTGGCATACAAAAAATCAAGGGCCCCACATCGGGTTCGAAAGCTTCGCAAGAAATTCCTGACAATCAGTACTTCCTGTCCACCACAAGCTCAATGCTCCAAAAGAATGGCTTGGGTGCCCAGCAACACAAGGAGGGCGTGTTCCTCATGAACGAGGAGCAAGTCAGCGCCAAATTGAGACAGTTCGAGGAGTCCTATTACGTGAGCCGAGGCAAGGGCGTCACCCGCTACGACGTGTGTCAGCTCCCATCGAACTCACCAATCGAGGATGACAGGGCCGAAGAGATTGTCCAGGTCCCCATTCTACAGGACAACAACATCAAGACCTCCACAGATTGGATGTTCTTTGGTATTTTTGACGGTCACGGCGGCTGGACAACGTCCTCCAAGTTGAGGGACCAGTTGATTCTGTACATAATTCACGAGTTTGGTACCATTTTCAAGCCTGCCAAGGAGGAAAACTTGCGTTTCGTTCCCAACAGTGCAACAATTGACCAAGCCATCAAAAACGGGTTTCTCAAGTTGGATCATGAAATCGTCAACAAAAATATCGAGAGACTCTTGAACGACAACAACAAGGCAAAGGCTGCCGAGCTCTTGATGCCCGCATTATCGGGATCGTGTGCTTTGCTCTCGTTTTACGACACAAACTCGAAGGTTTTGAAAGTCGCCGTCACTGGTGACTCGAGGGCCCTCTTGGGTTCCTTCAAGGACAACAAGTGGACCGTCAAACAACTCAGCATTGACCAGACTGGCTCAAACCCCACGGAGGTAGCCAGAATCATCTCGGAGCACCCAGATGAGCCAAATGTTGTCCGTAACGGCCGTGTCTTGGGAACCTTGGAGCCTTCTAGGGCTTTTGGAGACTGCCGTTACAAGTTGCCCGGTTCGATTCAAGAAAAGATCTACAAGCAATTCTTTGGAAGAGCCCTCCCCAAGAACTTGGCATCCCCGCCGTATGTGACTGCCGAGCCTGTCATCACATCGACGAAGATCAGCCCCGAGAACAATGATTTCTTGGTCATGGCTTCTGACGGTCTATACGAGATGCTCAGCAACGAAGAGATCGTGGGCCTTGTTGTCAAGTGGATGGAGAAGGAAAAGATGGTGAAACCCAATAAGTCGCTCTGGAAGTATTTCGGTTCAAGCGAAAAGGGATTGCCTGAAGTGACCGATATCACCGGCGACAAGACAAGCAAGCAACCTTTCCGCAGAAACAAGGCATCATCACACAACGGCTTCCTATTGGAAGACAAGAATGTCTCTACACATTTGATCAGAAACGCATTGTCCAACGGTGGTTCGAGAGAACTGACCTCGATGCTCATTTCCATTCCAAACCCTGTGTCAAGGCGCTACAGAGATGACTTGACCGTCACCGTTGTTTTCTTCGGAAAAGATCTCAAGGAAGATGACGACGGAAAATTAGAGATAAATCCTGCGGCTACTGCTGGAGGGCTTGATGCCAGTAAACCAAAGTTATGAATACTTAAAATCTCACCCATTTTCGAACTTCGATGTAGCGTAGAATGTATCGCACTTTTTAGTGTGCGCCACTGCGCGAACATACTCTTTGATCAGTACGCAACGTGCAAACTCGTAACACTTTCCCATCAATAAATCGGGCTATTTCGATATTGAAACCGCAGGCACGATGAATCCGAGTCCTATAATACGAAACGACCTCGGTCTGGATTCGGAAGATGTCTTGAAACAGCTCCATGAAGAATTGCTAGAGCCATCTCATCGGCTTCCATGGGAAATCCTCGAGGCAGTGCAAGCTGCCCCGAAGGTCAACCAAACAAAATTATTCGAAAATCTATTGATCCAGCCTGAGGCAATAGGCAGAACCTCGTACAGGTTTAAGAGAAGTGGCATTGATGGTGTTGTGGACGGTTATAAGGAGGAGTTAAAGCTCTCTGAGGTCGATAACGCAAACGCAACAAACTCGCTTTCTATAAACAGAAAGCTAGGTTCCAAGAAAGACGTTATAAAAGGGAAGTCAAACTTCCTTCCTTTGCAGCCGGGAGGACTCTTCAACAAGGCTCAAACGAATCAGGCTATAGGCAAACTGGCTCCTACCCAAGACACCCAATTTCTTCATAGAAACGAGGCCGGTTTGTTTGACCGCCCACAAGGCATGCTGCGAGGGCTTGACCTCAAAGCCACATCGAATTCCAAAGAGACTCTTGATGAGCTTGAGAGGACTCAGGCCGACCTGGAACTGGAGCCTGAAGCTGCATTTGATGAGGATTTTGATGGACACATAGATGTGGACATCGAAGCAGGTCTGTCGGAGAGAGGCACTCTCGAGGCAGAAATCGAGGAAATTGACGATTTCAAACCGCTAGATTACAAAAAGATTCAAGAGAGGATCAATGCCGAGCAAGAAGTCAAACACAACTGGGCCCATATGGTGGACTTGGATCACAAGATCGAGGATTTCGAAGAAGTCATCCCCAATATGGCCAGAAAGTGGCCCTTCGAGTTGGACACGTTCCAGAAGGAAGCAGTCTACCACTTGGAGCAGGGAGACTCCGTGTTTGTTGCAGCACATACGTCAGCAGGAAAAACTGTTGTTGCCGAATACGCCATCGCCATGGCCGCGAGGAATATGACCAAAACGATCTATACTTCTCCCATCAAAGCATTGTCGAATCAAAAGTTCAGAGACTTCAAAGAGACTTTCAAGGACATGGATGTTGGTTTAATCACGGGTGATGTCCAGATAAACCCAGAGGCCAATTGCTTGATCATGACCACAGAGATCTTAAGATCCATGTTGTACAGGGGTGCAGATTTGATTCGGGATGTTGAATTTGTGATCTTCGACGAAGTGCACTACGTCAATGACATTGAGAGAGGTGTGGTGTGGGAAGAGGTGATTATCATGCTTCCAGACCATGTCAAGTACATTTTGCTCTCAGCTACCGTGCCCAACACTTTCGAGTTCGCAAACTGGGTTGGAAGAACGAAGCAGAAAGACATTTACGTCATATCGACCCCAAAAAGACCAGTTCCGTTGGAGATTTTTGTTTGGGCCAAGAATAATCTCTACAAAGCCATCAATGCGAATGGCGCATTCAGCGAGACCGAGTTCAAGAAGCATAAGGATGTACTTACTGTGGAGACCAAGACAACCCCTCCAAACGTGAAAATGGGGCTGGGCTCGCGGAAGGGTCCAGGCGGTACGGCAAGAGGAGGTAACCTGAGAGGAAGAGGAGGCAGCGGTCTTCAGTCAAGAACGGCATTCATGCGAGATGGTCCAAATAAAGGAACTTGGATGAACCTTGTGCAACACCTCAACCAGAATAAGCTTCTACCTGTTGTGATCTTTGTGTTTTCGAAGAAAAGATGTGAAGAGTACGTTGACACTTTGGGTGGACTTAATTTTTGCACCGCCAAAGAGAGATCGGAGATTCACATGTTCATTGACCGAGCTGCATCTCGTTTGAAAAAAGAGGACCGCGAGCTTCCTCAGATATTGAAGGTGAGGGATCTTTTAAGCAGGGGTATAGCTGTGCATCACGGTGGCTTGCTTCCGATAGTCAAAGAATGCATCGAAATATTGTTTTCCAAATCTTTGGTCAAGGTCTTGTTTGCTACTGAAACGTTCGCCATGGGTTTGAACTTGCCCACAAGAACTGTCGTCTTTAGTGAATTGCGGAAGCACGATGGAAGAGGGTTCCGGAATTTATACCCTGGAGAGTTCACACAAATGGCCGGAAGAGCGGGTAGACGTGGACTTGATTCAACCGGAACAGTTGTTGTCATGTCCTACAAGCAGCCTCTCCAACAATCGGACTTCAAAGACGTGACTATGGGTAATCCTACCAGACTTCTGTCGCAATTCAGATTGACTTACAACATGATTCTTAATCTTTTGCGGATTGAGGCTTTGCGTGTCGAGGAGATGATCAAGCATTCCTTTAGTGAAAATTCTACACAAACATTATTGCCTGAACACAAGACGAAAGTGGAAGAGTTAAACGCAACATTGAACACTCTCCAAATTAAAGAAACCGGAGACTACAAAAAGTTTCAAGAGCTTTATGCCTTAATTGCAGAGTACAAGGAGGTTTATGGTAAGATTATTTCTGAGATTCAAGAGATGTCCGCCTCGAGAATCAAAATTCTCAAATTGGGTAAACTTATGTTGTTTGAGTGCGATGATTTGGTTTTGAGGTACGGCATTTTGCTCAAAAGTGACTTGAGCAGCAAGAAATTGGTGTTCTTAACGTTTAATCATGGCCTGAAGTATGAAGAGCTCAGCAAGCAATCTCGTTTGCCCTATATCCCGATCAGACTGTATCTCAATGCCAACATGGACCAAATTGAATTCTGTGGGGATTTGAGAGTCACTAGTGTGCCTTATGAAAAGATTCAATTCGCAAGTATCTACACCATGAGGGCCAACTTGAAAGATATTTTGAGTAACAAGCAGAGTGCAGTTGACGAGGCAATCCAGCTGTTTAAAACAATTATTAAGTTTCAAAACAAACCCAAAGAAGTGTCATTCAAGATTTCGACGCATTTAGCATTGCATCAGCTTTTGGAGAGAAAACAAGAGCTTTTATCCAAAATCGAAGAAAATTCTGCATTCCTCAAACCCGAGTTCAAGACAATTTATCCACAGCTACAAAACAGGGATGAAATCAAGAAAAAAATTGAATCTCTCAATTTATTGATCTCCGATGAAAACCTCGAGCTTCTCCCAGACTATGAGCAGCGGTTGAAAGTATTAGAACGGTTAGAGTTCATAGATGCACATCAGAACGTGGTGCTCAAGGGTCGTGTTGCCTGTGAAATTAACTCCGGCTGGGAGTTGGTACTAACTGAGCTTATACTAGACAACTTTTTGGGAGACTTCGAGCCGGAGGAAATAGTTGCATTGTTGTCGTGCTTTGTCTACGAGGGCCGTACAAAGGAAGAGGAGGATCCTCCAATCACTCCAAGACTCGAAAAAGGAAAGAACAAAATTTTGGATATCACCAAGAAAGTTATCGATATATACAATCAGCATCAAGTGACCTTAACCTCGGAGGAGGAAGAGTTCTTGACAAGGAAACGGTTTGCATTGGTGAACGTGGTCTATGAGTGGGCCAGAGGCTTGTCGTTCAGCGAAATTATGCAGATCAGCGTTGAGCTGGAGGGAACTATAGTGAGAGTCATCACGCGGTTGGACGAAATATGTCGACAGGTGAAGAATGCGGCGTTGATTGTTGGTGACTCTGTGTTGCACTCCAAGATGTCCGAAGCGCAGGAGCGCATCAAAAGGGACATTGTGTTCTGTGCCTCTCTCTATATATAAATGCATTCATTTCTGAAAATTGTCGTCCTTGAGCGCAATTTGCAAGATTCCTTGCTTTGAATTGACTAGTTTGGGTCCCCAAAACTCTTTGAGCGTGACCTCGGACCCGAACTTGGCAATAAGAATTCCTAGCATTGAGTAGAAACTGGCAACACTAGTGGCTTCACGTATGCGTTGCAAGTAGCTCTCTGAACGATCCTTCACGCGACCAGCGCTGTGAACCCCTCTATACGGAATCACAGAGTCGTGAAGGGCGTTGCGTTTCATGAATTCTGTGATGATCAGCTTGTCATTGCTGAAGGTTGTGATCGAGTGCTCTAGCTCAGTGGTTGAACATGCAGTGTACGTAATGTCTTCGAAAACAAAGGATCGGAGACAATGATGCTTGTAAAACTGGGACCCAAGGTGCCGGAGCATGTTCTGCTTGACTGTTGAAGTGCCGGCACTGGACCATTTTGGATCTAGCTTGATGGTGACTTCCATATTGGAGTATCCGCAGACTATAGATAGGAGCTCGGAAAACTCTAGAACGAGATTTGGTCCCAAGAATGCCTGCATCCTCAGTGTCCTTGACTCAAGAGACTCTTTGATACTGGGTTCTAGCCTCAAGAGCTCGCTGATGCTGGCGTAGTGCCTCGATGTGGGTGCGTCGGTTGGGTACGGAGCCTGGAGGCTGCCTGCAAAGTCCTCGCACGGGAACACGGAGTCTTTCTTGGCCCTGGCCTTCGGTAGGTGGCTCCTGAGAAACATATCTCTACTCAGCACCATTCCGGGCACTGTGAAGGGTCGGCGTGCTCCTAACATTAACTGAAAAGAAATTGATGATGTTTGTTGCAGTTGATACAGTTTTCGCACCTGGGGCATCGCTGTATACGCGACATCCATCGCATATCTATACATCTCAACAAGAATGTCTTCTAAAGCAAAGAAGAAGACACCTTCGGCGCCAAGCGCAACAAACGATGGCAAGAAGATCAAGGTGCCAAGTGAGTTCATCACTCGGCCGTGCAACAATAAGCATACCACGGTTCTAGTCCATCCCGATATTGGCGCTGCCCTAGAGCTTCCGTCTGGGCTGTTTGTTGACGTCACGAGGGACAGCGGAAGCAGCATAGTGGCATTGATAGAGCACTCCAAAGAGGTCGAAGACCTCAATGTCATTCTAATACCGCGGCCACTTAGGACTCTAGGTGGGCTCTTGCTCGGCGATAGGGTTGGTATCTCCGCGCACCAAGCGCAGATTCCCTTCGCCAAAACTGCGCATGTGTTTATTGAGGGACCGGCCCTCGATCCCAAGGCCATCAAGAGGGTGTTGGTGGATGCTGGCCTTCTACGGGTGGGGCTTTCAATCCCCCTCAAAGGGCTGCGCATCAGAGTTGTCGCTCTCCACGAAAACGCGGCATCGGTGAACTCTGTTTCGGCTGATTTGGCAGCTTTGTCCGTGCAAGAGAGTTCTGTTACTCCATCTCCATTTCTTTTTACCCCTTCTGCAGAGGTGGTAGTTTCAGATACAGACCTTTCGCTGTCTCAGATGCTGGAGATGTTGTCCACTTTCTCCTTCGATCAAGTCGGGGGACTCGATAAGGCAATCTCAATGCTTCACTCGACAGTGGAGCTTCCCCTCCATCACGCGGACATATTTCGGGATTTCGGTGTCTCTCCTCCCCGCGGAATTCTCTTGCATGGCCCCCCAGGGACAGGTAAGACTATGCTTCTTCGGTGTGTTGCGCACGAGTACGACGCACATGTTCTCATGGTCAACGGGCCGCTGATTATTTCGAAGTACTTGGGTGAGACTGAGAATGCCTTACGTGAGTTGTTTGCTGAGGCCACGAAGTTTCAGCCTGCCATTATTTTCATGGATGAAATTGACTCTTTGGCTCCAAGACGTGGCCTGGAGGACGCAGGTGAGACTGAGTCCCGAGTGGTTGCAACACTTCTAACAATGATGGACGGAATGAGCCGCGCCGGAAGAGTTGTGGTTGTTGCGGCCACAAACAGACCAAATAGCATTGACCCTGCTCTCCGGCGTCCAGGTCGTTTTGACCAGGAGGTGGAGGTGGGCATCCCCGATGCCGAGGCTCGTGCCGACATCTTCAGAAAGCAGCTCTCCAGGATGAACCAGGAACGGTTCAATATACTGGACGAAGACATTGCTGCAGTGGCACTGAAGACCCACGGCTATGTGGGTGCTGATATATCGGCTCTCTGTCGCGAGGGGGTAATGAAAGCGGTTACTAGGGGTATTCTTGCCCTGGGTCTGGGCACCTCCTTGTCGTCTGTTTTCAAGCTGAAGAGATCTAGTAAAATAGATCCTTCCGTTAAGCTTGAGATCGGTGACCTTGAGTCTGCTCTTGTGGAGATCCGCCCATCCGCGATGAGGGAAATTTTCTTAGAGATGCCCAAGGTTTCATGGGACGCCATATCTGGTCAGAATGAGCTCAAGCAGAAGTTGACAGAGGTTGTGCTGTTGCCTTTGGAGGCAGCCCACACCTTTACAAACCTAGGAATCACTTCTCCAAAGGGAATTTTGTTGTACGGGCCGCCAGGTTGTTCTAAGACCTTGACTGCCAAAGCCCTCGCTACTGAGTCAGGTCTCAACTTTCTTGCAGTGAAGGGCCCCGAAATATTTAACAAATATGTGGGAGAGAGTGAGAGGGCCATTAGAGAAATCTTCCACAAGGCTCGTGCAGCGGCGCCATCCATCATATTTTTCGACGAGATTGATGCCTTGGCTTCTTCCAGGGAAGAGGCTCTGACGGCGGCCTCTCAGAATGTTCTCACGTCTTTACTCAACGAAATTGATGGTGTTGAGGAGCTTAAGGGAGTGGTTATCGTTGCTGCTACGAATAGGCCGTCTGAGATAGATCCTGCCCTCTTGCGTCCAGGGCGTCTTGACAGGCACATCTATGTTGGCCCGCCTGATTACGAGGCAAGAGTGGACCTCATCAGCAAAAAGTGCCTGAAATTCAACTGTGCCAACAGCGAAAAGCTCTACAAGATACTAGCAGAAGCGACCGATGGGTGTTCTGGAGCAGAGGTGGCGCTTCTATGTCAGGAGGCTGGACTTGCAGCAATCATGGAAGACAAGGAAGCGTGTGTCGTGGAAGAGAGGCATTTTGATCACGCTTTGAGGGGTATCACGAAAGGTATCACCCCTGAGATGCTCGAATACTTTCGCCAGTTCGCAGAGAGAGGAGGATTACATATTTAGGTCTAGTTCAGTCCGAGTGGGTTGATGTATGTGAGAAAAATAATAATTAAGCTTGTTTGCATCCCTCTTCCAACTCTTTTTCCAAGTCCTTGGGCAAGTCTGCAGAATTGAAGTCCAAGCCTGAACCTTTTGCGCCTCCGCCAAGACCGGCCAAGTCGGGAAAATCACTTTCGTCGCCAACCAATTCTGTGGGTGGGTTTCCGAGCTCCTGCAAGGACTCTAGCAACGTGTTGATCTTTTCTCTGTGCTCTGGATTCTCGTTGTCGTACCCTGGGGCATCGAACACAGCCAAGATCTCTTTCGTGACCTCGTACTGCTTGGTGTATTTGGAGTGCTCGTCGGCTGGGATCTTTCCCTCCTTCTCTTTCAAGAAGTCGGGAAATTTTGTATTGAGATCCTTTATTGGCTCATACAACACTTCGCTCGATGATAGCTGCTCCAACATGTCGGTCAAGAGCTTGGACATGTCAAAGTCTCCGTCGCCATCGCCACCCAAGCCGGCCAACAAGCTGCTGAGTAAGTCCTCGGGGTTCGATGCGGTTGGGTCGTTCTTCAACTGCTCGTCCACGGTCTGTCCAGACTTCTTCAACCTCTCCATAGTGTCCTTCATCACCTTGTCGAAGTTCTGTGGCTCTTGAGTTTTCTGTGCATCATCCATGTGCGTTTGCTCGAACTGCTTGACCAACTGCTCGAACTGGGCCTTTGCCTCGGGGTCTTCGATATTGAGGTCTTTGACCAACTCGTCAATGTTGTGCTTGAACTCATTATTGAGATCAGTGCCCTCGGCCTTGTCGGTCTTGGCCGTGGCCGACTCGCTCTGAGTGTCGGTGGCCTGGGTGCCTGGAGGTTTGCTCAACACCTGCTCGTCGAACTCGTCCAACAAGTCATCTAAATCATCGTCGTCTTGCTCCACCGTGGGCGCGACTTGTGCCGCCTTCTCTTCTTTTTCTGCTGACATATTTCGGCTAACTTTCTAGGGTTGAGAGGACGAAAGAAATGGCTGAAAATATCTTGCAGATGAAGGTGTCCATGCGGGGGTACTGCCGCGGCCCAGTGCGCGTTGTGAAAATGCGGAGCTGGTGCAAATGCACTGGGACAGAGGCGGGTAGATAGGACTAGTGAAAGAGCAGGATATCTTGGTTCAAGTTCCGTTTTGTAGCTCTGGCAACAGCAGGAGCTAGCTGGCAGTCACAAAATAGCCGTCATTTTTGACATTGTGGGGAAACCCTGCCTTCACAGATCGGGTAATGCAAAATGTCGCGCCAAAGTCGGAGTCCGCGCAGAACAATCATCTAACCTCATCTGTCAACATAAGCATGTCGCTTTGCAAGACCCGTTTACAAGAGGAAAGGAAACAGTGGAGAAAAGACCATCCTTTCGGCTTCTACGCACGTCCTAGAAAGGGAGAGGATGGCGCCTTGGATTTGACCAAGTGGGACGCTGGTATCCCCGGCAAATCAAACACCTTGTGGGCTGACGCAACGTACCCTGTCAGCATCACCTTCTCTGAGGAGTACCCATCCAAGCCTCCCAAAGTCATGTTCCCAGCAGGCTTCTACCACCCCAACGTATACCCTAGCGGCACTGTGTGTTTGTCCATATTGAACGAGTCTCAGGACTGGCGTCCTGCCATCACGTTAAAGCAGATTGTTTTGGGTATCCAAGAGCTTCTCACAAACCCCAATCCAGACTCTCCGGCTCAGGAGCCAGCATGGAAGGCGTTCAGCAAAGATAGAGCCACCTACGAAAAGAAAGTCAAAGAGCAAGCCAAAAGGTACGCCACGGCAAGCTGACCTCGCAAGCTTCTTCCCTGTCATCTCTGTATTAACATGAATATTTAATCGAGCTTGCCGATGTGTTTTGTATGTTCGAAGGGTGTGCGTGATCCGTTAATCATGTGTTAGCACTGTTGCTAATTAAGTCTCTGCTGACGGACTTGTTCATTTCCAGTTCTCCCAACTGAGATGTGCCTTTCTCCTTATATGTGCTCACTGCAGGGATGTCCGCCTTGATGCGGGAAACCAAAGTCAGGTACGCTCTGGGCTCTAGCTTGATAAGGGTGTGCAACGGGATAGACATCCAGGGGCTCTCCTCCTGTGGCACATTCATGAAGTATGCGTACAAGCATCGCAAAACGGCTTGATGGGTAATGATGAGAATGTTCTCTTGTCTCTCGAGCTCCATGATTATAGGCTCCAAACGAATCACAATATCTCGGTAAGATTCCCCGCCTCTGTACCTGTACTCGTATTTGTTGTCGTCTCTTGCCTTGAAGTCGTCTGGAAACTCCTGCTCGATTTCCTCGTAAGTCATCCCGTCACACTCGCCGGCGTCCAATTCGTCAAGCGCTTTCCACTCCAACTTTTTCTTGTACGGTAAAAACGAAGCAGTCTGCTGTGTTCTTTTGAGCGTGGACGTCCACACCGTCAAGTTCGTGTGTTTGTTTTCCTCCCCCAACGATTTGAGAACAAGCTCCGGAAGCTTCTTAGCGTATCTCCATCCTCTCTCAGAGAGATTTGAGTCGCCTCCGATCTTGCCAGTCAAGTTGTATTCAGACTCCCCGTGTCTCAGCAACCATATGGATCTCGTCTTTATGTGCAAGTTCATAACATAGTACACTATTCTCGATTCCAAGTAGCTTTCAATTCGGTTCACTATGATCTGTGAACCCACATTCACTAACTTGATAAACGTCAAGTCTTCGTCGTCATGCACGTTTAAGGTCTCATAACTCTGCTCGTAAAGTTTTATCCGCTGCAAGAAGTCTGCCGTGGCCGTTTTTGGATCGATGTTTTCGTAGTCAGGAGATGTGGTCTTCACATCGGCGATGTTGTACAATATGAGGTCCTTGTCGTCGCACCAGCTTTCCAAGAAAATTGGCTCGATCAAGTTTTCACGACACAACTTCAAAAGCTTGGATCTTCTCTCTCTAGTCAGATTTGTTGCGTCAATGATTCCCACGACACCGTTTTCTTCAACGAACCACTTCATCATGTCTGCGATTGCCTGATCTATGGCCTTCTTTCTGGTTTTCACGCCTTCTTCGTTCTCGGGGTCGAAGAAATCGGCAGTGGGTAACGCAGAGCCCGCCAAGGCCCGCCTATAAGTGCCCACATTGAAACACTTGGACTCTATCGAGAGCCACAGAAGATACCTGACTATTTTTTGAGCTATCAAGGATTTACCTCTGGCCGGCAAGCCAACCATGATTACGCATATTCTCACGTTCTCGACGTGGGACACGGAATACACTGGCATTTTCGAGGCTTCTCAAGTTCGAGGGTTGCGTCTGCTGCTTTTGTAAGACCACACAACGCTTGGGCTAAGCTAGATTTGTCCTGAAAACGGATAGCTTTCAAGAAACAGGTACGGGAATGCGTTGTGGTTTGTATATAGCACCTTTTTTACTTTGCGAGCAGCTGATTCCCCAGATTCTCGTGGGGAAGATCGAATGATGTGCGCCGAACACCCGAGTCCGAACTCCGAAATGCCTTGCGTTTGTTTGCAGCTTCTCGAGAATTCGTCGTTGGGACCTCTTTACGTGAAACCTGTATCTTTTTTGCTCTTTTTTCCTTTTTTTAACATTCCTTTATTCTACGTGAGGAGCTAGTTTCCATCTTCAGGCGTGGATTCACATTTCCTGCAATAATGCGTCCCCGCTAAGTACCACATTTAATTGACTTAACAAATAAAAAGACATAATGAGCACGGAGATAAAGGGATATCAATACAGCCGTTATTCACAGAGACACTTTGTCACGAACACGTATCTGTCAAATGAATAGTGTTGAATTCTGGCGGACTCTAAGTTTCGGAGTATGACAGCTCGGAAAGTGCAGGCACAGAGGCGATGCGAAAAGGAACATTACAGTCTCTTCGGAAGCACGGGCTAGCATCCGAGAAAAAACATGAATAAGTTATTTGGAAAGCTGAGAAAGTACTCTAATGACTCAGACGAGCAAGGAGGAGCAGCGTGTGCTGAGTCCATGACCTCGGAATCGGACTCGCTTCAAGATTTAAGGCCAATGTTCAACAATGCAACCCAGGGCACCTTCACCAACGATACAAACTTGAACTTGAACCCGTCTATATCTGCTATCGACTCTTTGAAGTCAGAGGAGTCCCTGAGACACGACAAGTCGTTGTTTTCCAGCAGAGTGTCTCGCTCCACGTTGCAGTCGTCCAAGATCTCAGAGCTGAGCAACAAAGCGAAGTCAACATCCCGGTCCGCACATTTCGGACAGAGGCTACAGATTTTAGAGACTGCGGAGGAGTCCAGCGAGTGGAGCAACGATTCGACCGAACTGATCATCAAAGACAAGCTCCGAATCCTCTACCTGGACATCGCTCACTTCTACAGCCAGTACACAAACGCTCTCATAAACTTGTCTGCAACAGTTGTGGGGATTATAAACTGCTTGAAAGAGCATATCGAGTTCATGGATAACCTCGAAACAACAGAAACCTGGCATTTTGATTCCTACAACAACGACGAGGTCCGCAAAATTTTGAAGATCTATTTGCATTTTTATGACAACTTACTCCAAGATGATGCATACATGAAGTCGAAACTACTCCTTTGCAAGATATTTAACTCTTTCAGCTCGACCTTAAAAAGCAGTAATTCTAGACAACTGCAATCAAACACATTCAGCATGACGAAACCTTGCAATTTTGCCATAGGTGTCAACGATGGTAAACCGTTGAAGAACGAGGATGCTCTCTTCAGAATCATGAACAAAATTTCTTCACACGAGTTTGGCGTGGAAGAGCAAAATGGCTCTTTTATTGCGCCCATAGTCCGTGGAATCAGCAAAGACATGAACGTTCTTTGTCTCTACTTCGGTTATCGTTCTTTAGAGGAGCGCCATTCCTTGACATCAAACAAGATTCAAGAACTTTACGATGATATCCACGTTATAGTGGCCAAAAACAGAATCGAGTTGGCTTCAGCTGCAAAGGATACCCCAGATGTATCTGTCGCGTTGTCGGATTCCTCAGAGTTTTCACACTTATTCAAGTTGCCTTTCAGAACCCCAACGAATTGTTTTGAACCACCAATGTCCCTCTCAATATCCATGGAGTCGTCCTCAAGGGTAAGTGGAACTATGGGAGGATTTCTTTACCCAATAATCGACAAACAGAAACTGCCACATTTGCAGTCCTACGCAAACTCCAAGTTTGCGATATCTTGTGGCCACGTGTGTTTAGACTCTAGGGAAGACGGACCAGATTATCCTTATATATCGTCGCCGCTGTCCGTGCTCATAGGGCTATACCAAAAAGCCCTTATCCACGAGTATGATAAATTGCCATCAAATCCTCTGAGTGATTTGGACTCGCGTGCAGCGTATAGTTCCATATTGCACCAGCTCGACGCAATGTTTCCTCCTAAAAAGACGAAAGTTTACGACCGAGAGAAAAAGGCAGAGATAGTCGAGGTCAGAAATCTTCCAAAGCACAGGTTTGGACAAATCATCTGGGGCGAGAGAACTCTTACTAAAGCCAAAAATACTAAGACAGCCTCTGAGATGATAGATAAAAGGTTGAGTGATTTGGCAATAATCAAAGTCAACAAACAGATGCAATGTGACCAAAACTTCCTTGGGGATGACATCGCTTTCAACGAATTCGATCCTGCTTTGATGTTTGAAAATCTCTATGTTCGCAAGGTTATCAGTTTGAGGCGTTTACCAAAAGAGTATCTTATGTCGAGCGTCAAGGACGTGGACTCTTCAATCTCTACTTCCTCGCGTTATGGAGATGGGTCATATAATCTAAACGGTTTGCCCGTGTTCAAATACGGATCCACTACAAGATTCACAAAAGGAAACCTCAATGGTATCAAATTAGTCTACTGGATGGATGGCGCAATACACTCATCTGAGTTTGTTGTCAATTCCTTTGAAAACACCACCTCTTTTGCCGCAGGCGGCGATAGTGGTGCTTGGATATTGTCAAAGCTTGAGGACGTGAAAGAGAGTCCTGAGAACAAAGGATTGGGTGTTGTCGGTATGTTGCATTCGTACGATGGCGAGTATAGACAGTTTGGTCTATTCACGCCGATGCACGAGATCCTCGACAGGTTGGAAGAAGTGACGAAGATCAAATGGGGCGTGGTGGGTGTCTCTGAAAAGGGCGACGATTCGAGTATCACTGATGATACCAGCGACTCTGAATTGGACGGCACCTCTGGAGATTCTGACTTTAGCGATTGACGAGAAAAAAAATAATCGAATTGAGTGACGATGATGTACCACGTTTTATGTATTGTAGGTCCTTTTGCGTATTTACAGACGCTCACTTCTCTTGTACTCTATGAATCTTCCTAGATTTATCCATGCTTCTTCTGCTTTCACTTTAAGCCCTGGATGTTGCCTTTTGTCAATTAGTTTGTAAAATGCCTTAACTTGAGGTTCAAGCTTTTGAAGTCGTTCCAAATAACCTTTTTGAACAAATATAGGATAATCGTAATCAAACTCTGCATCAGCAAAGATGTCATAAAGCAGATTCAAACTCTCAATGGCAATCTCAGACGATTTTTCGTCTTTATGATTGCTCTGTGGGCTGGTCAACGTCAGAATACATTGAAGCAAAAATTCAGAAATTTCTCCTGTGATTTCGGTACAAGAAATGACTGGAGCAACCGTTCCAAGAAATCCGACAGCGGACAATACATAATCCATCGACAAGAGCTCGGAATCGCTATCGCCCACCTGCTCTTGGGTGATCAGCTCGCATCTTTTGAGAAGAGCACGAATGTCGTCTTGAGTGACTTTGTCTTTGATCTCAGGGCCAACTGATCTAGCAATAGCCCAAAAAATCCCTAGGGCCAATCTCCCTTGATCTATATTAGAGGACTTAGAGACTGTTTCGACAGCCAGCCACAAAGAGGGGAATTTCTCGAACCATGAAACAGGAATTGAGGTGGTGGACAAAAATAGCCAGCTCAAGTTATTGAAAGCAACGAGTAACTTGGATGTTAACTGAATCTTGTCTTCGTATTGCTGCGACAAACCTAAGATTTGCAAGTATGAAGGGTAGGCCACATCAATAATAACATTTAACAAATCCGCGTCCAAGGAAACTGGTTCGCCCGGATGCTTCTCGTCAAAGACGAGATATTCACAGATGGTGGCGAAGATGTCAATGGATATGTCAATGGCATGCAAATCCGAGCGGGCTTGGGATTTCTCGGGGGACTCCCCTCCTATTGGAATGTTCATGTCCTTCATGTCCTTTTCATCTTTCGATCTTTGGATTGGTTCTTGGGCATTGTCGACTGACAACAAATTCTTGACCATCTTATCGACGTCTATGCCCCCAAGAATATCAAATGTGTTTCCTAATATTTGGAGGCATGCTTCGTTCTTCAGGGTACCTTCTTGTCCACGGACTTCATAAAAATGAAAATAAAGTCCCTGCAAGTACATTTTGCCTAGGTGATTTTGAGCATGTGCCGGGGACTGGACAGCTTGCGACAACGCCTCCAAAGAAAAGGATGGCGTGCTAGCTAGCGAGTGAACAAAGTCCGCAGAGTCAGATGCAAATTCGTACAAGAAGTCGAGCACTGCATTGAACAACTTCAACGTCTTGGGCTTTTCAAGGTTCCAGTTTAGAACATCAATGGCAAGAGAGGTTACCTTGTCCAATTTTGAGTACACTGCATCATACAAGTCATCGGAACAAGACGCAATCAGAACTATAAGGGATAGGATGTTCTCGATGAAATCATATAGCAAGTAGGTCGTCTGGGTCTCAGCTGTTTTAGGTTCATTCAGTAAGAACTGGATAGATTTTTCTATTTTTTCCACTCCCTGCTCGATTGTTGCCCAGATATTGGAGCGCCACAAGTACTTTGCTACCTCGTAGCCTTCTTCGATAGTTAAGTTTCTCAATAGCCCAAGTGACTCCACAACGAGCTCATCGTTGGAGTCATGAAGCGTTTGCTCCATAACAGTAGGAATCAACTTCTCCTTGAGAAGCAACTTTCTCATCTTTTCGTCTTCTGCCAACACGCTGATTGCGCTTAGGGCAATCGAACGGTCATTGCTGGCACTGGATGACAACTTTCCTATGACAGGCAATATTTTGGTTTGCCTTAAATTTTCATCTTTGGCCTGGGAGTACTGTGATAGCGACCCGCTCTTCTTTGCGACTGGATTGAGTCTCTTTTTCTGATTTCTCCTGCCTTTCTTTAACTTGGCCATGGCTTACTCGAGAAAAACACAGATCAGATGAGATGAGCTCGCATGTATACTTTATATGAAGGTGCGAAGAAGTAGTTACAACAAGGTAAACTAACAGAAAAAGTCTGTTAACATAGCCATTAGATTTTATAAGTATTGAAAAGTAGATATGTGCTCAGAACGAAATATTTCATTCCTTTTTCTCCTGTGCCGGCGACGGCTGCACCACCTGACCCTCCACAGGAAGCTGTGTCGGATACTGCTCTGGATGCAATGTCTGTTTCACACGCTCCTTTACGTCATCCCACGACTGGGGGCTGTCGTCCTTAAAGTCAGCAGGATTCATGTCGGAGCGCAAGTTATTGTCCTTTTGAAGTTGTTCACTTGACTGTTAGAAACACTCTTCTCTTAAACAGGTTCGTAGACAGAGAGCTATACGTACATTATGAGAGGCTGCCAAAACTTGACGCCGGTGTACCAGCCGATGGCTCCGACGAATACAAAGGCGAGTGCTTGGCCGGCTCTGCCGGACATTTTAGATCAGTGGGGTCTAGTGAGATGTGGGTTCGTTTTCGCGGACGCGCTCGTATGTGGAGTAGTGACGGCGTTTTTGTCCAGGGAGGCTCTTTTTCGGAAGAATGAGCCCGGCCATACCTTGAATTGGATTCATGGTGCTTCTCAGATCTCCCAACTCAATAAAGGTTTTTTCTCTTAAATCCGGACCCATATAGCACTGGCGTCTCTGGAGGACAATGCTCCACCAAAGTCGTGTTCGGACCGCGCACCTATAAAATCTGGTCTTGCGAAGCGCTCTTCTCGATTTCCTTTTCTCTTCAATCAAAAAGTAACAGGGAATATTTGCCACGACGAAATGATGTAAATTGTCAAGTCATATTCGTTGCCACATATATATTATGCTAGATTCCCGAGAGCAGTACTCTATCCCTATAGGAAGTTTGATATCCGATGGGTTTCTTCAGTGAAGCGATGGATTTTGAATGTCGATATAAAGGGAGACATCTTGTCACACAGTAGCTTTCTCTTGCTCTGCCACGAAACGACAGATACTGTAACTTTGCTTCGAGGTTCCTCTCATCTGTTCGCGGAGGCAGGAGCTGCTTCTTACCGAGTGTACCATCACCTTATGAAGTTAGCCTCCTCTTCACCGTAAACGCCGAACTTACAATAACCAGAGCACTAAGCGTACAAAGATTCACTAATTTTTGTATTATCTAAATATACACGATAATATGTGGCTTGCGATATTAACCTAACGGTGCTTGTGGAATCCAATGTCAGAAGCTCTCTCTCTGAAGCATTGACGGCAGATGTCCAAACCGTACTTTCTGATCAAACCGGAGTGAGAAGCGCAAACTCTGCACTTTCTAGAGCCCTTACCGTAGTGTCTAGGGTGGGAGAACCAAACGTTTTCGTGAGCCATATTGCTGCATTGTTAGTATACTTGAGAACTGAAAGGAGGGAATCTTGCAAGTGGGTGGGGATCGAAAGGAAGCACAGCAGTTACTTGACTTTAGTGGCCAGAGTAAAAGCTGTCTCGGATCGAAGGGGCTGGGGTATGGTGCACTGGACGGTGGACGGTTCCCACTGATGAAACATCCCGAGCTCGTAGGTTTGACCTAGGCGTGGATTTGAATGAAAGAAAGACAACGTATTGCTCCCAGATGATCTCAACTTCCCATGCAAGTCGGGTGGCGTTTGAACATACATTTACAAAATGTTTTGATGTGGGTAGAAGTGGTAACTCGCTGTGCAAAGGTAGATTTCTATGGAGTGCGGTGGGAAAATTTTCGTGGGGAGTGCACACGGAGGGAGCACGCGCGCTAGTGCTAGTGAGTACCACGTGACTTGGGCAACCGCGAGGGCGTGCGCCCTCATCTCCTTTGATGCACACCGTGATGAGCTCGGTGGAATTTTGCTGAGCTTGATTTGATCTAGAAGCACGGCAAAATGGCGGGTGGTCACTCACACAGAAGCACGGTCAAGAAGGACCACAAGCCTTTCAAGTCTAAGCATTCCACCAAGGGCCAGGTGAAGAACCAGAATAAGGGAAAGGTGGAGAAAGCCTCGGCAAAGGGAAAAGCGAACACGGTGCTCAGCAAAACCGACAGGAAGAACACCGCCAAGCAATTGAAAGAGCAGAAGATTCTCAGCACAAAGCTTGTCCGCAAGTTGTTTGAAGGCAGCAACGCCGCTGAAAAGATTGTCACAGTCATCTCTCTCACCACAGACGTCTCCCCCGCAGACATCCTATCTCAGTTGTTGGAGAACACAAACGAGCCGTTTGAGGTTCCATCTGTGCTTGATATCAAGTTGGACAACTTCAAGTGCAACACAAAGTTCATTTTGCCCCAACCTACGGACTTGATTGCTATTCTCGATGCTGCAAAGGTGTCTGATTTTGTTATCTTTGGCCTCTCCGCTCAAGAAGAAGTTGCTGGGGACTACGGAGAGCAGATTCTTCGTGCGATAATTGCACAGGGAATTGCAACGCCAATTGGTGTTGTTACAAACCTCGTGTCTTCATATCCGAAAAAGAACTTACAAGATGACGTCAAGCAGTCGCTTGAGTCGTTCTTCAAGCACTTCTTTCCTTCAGAGGAGAAGCTCTACGCTACCGAGCTCAGCAACGACAGGGCCAACTGCCTCAGGTTTTTGGCACAGAAGTTCCCCAAGCCTGTCAACTGGAGAGACACAAGAGGGTACGTGGTGGCCAACGCATCGTACTGGAAGTCCCTCGATGAAAGTGATGCAGGCGTCATAGTAGTCGAGGGAACGGCCAGGGGCATTGGCTTCAACACCAACAGGTTGGTCCACATTGCGGGACATGGCGACTTCAGGCTAGAGGGAATCGAGACGATTGCCAGGCACAAGAACGACACGCATTCCTCTTTTCTTCCTAACGAGGACCAAGAAACTTTGGAGGACTTGAACCCTGAGGAACTCGAAATGGATGACGACTTCGAGGACTTTAATTACGAGGATTATGAGGGTGGTGTGAGAATGGAGGGCAAAAACTACTTCGACAACACAGAAGAGGACAGTCGCTTTTCGGGACGGTACAAGATCCCCAAAGGGACCTCCGAGTACCAGAGCAGATGGCTTCTTGATGATGTGTTGGAGGGGGCATCTGACAGTGAAACCAATGAGGAAAATGGAGACGCCATAATGGTGGATGAGGACGAGGGCGCTGTCAACGACGCAGAGATCGGTGGAGAGGCAGAGCCTTCAGAATTCGGCGACGCCCAGTCAGAGATGTTTGTGGATTTGTCGCCCGAGGATGAAGAAGAGCAATTGAGACAATTCAGACAGATGGAGAACGAAGACCGCGAGTTCCCGGACGAGATTGAGTTGGAGCCCCATGAGTCTGCGCGTGAGAAGCTTCGTGAATACAGAGGTATCAAGTCGCTTGGAACGTGTGACTGGGACTGGGACGAAAAGGACTCGCAGCGCCCAAGCATCTACGGCCGCTTGCTCAAAGTCAACAGCTTCAAAGCAACCAAAAACAAAGTTCAAAAGGATGCTGTCAAAGAGGCGCAGGTTGTGCTTGGGCAGAAGGTCCGACTCTTCATCAGGGCACCAAAGTACATCTTGGATAGCGTGCTGGTGAACACCAGCCCCTTTGTCATTTACTCGCTATTGCCCCACGAGCACAAGCTTTCACTTGCCAACTTTTCTTTCAAGACATGGGAAGGCTACGAGGAGCCCGTTCCTTCGGGGGAAAACCTCATTGTGCAATGCGGGTTCAGACGCACGGTCATAACGCCAACATTCAACCAGGACTCAAACAATGCCAACAATGTGCACAAATACCAGAGGTTCGCTCATTCGGGCGAAACATGTGTTGCAACCGCGATGGCGCCTGCCATGTTCTACAACGCGCCAGCCATCTTCTTCAAAGAGAAGCCCGATGGGTCTCTAGAGCTTGTTGGACAAGGCACATTCCTCAACTGCGACCACAGCAGAGTGATTGCTGAGCGCGTGGTCTTAACAGGACATGCCGTCAAGATTCACAAGAAGCTTGTCACGGTGAGATATATGTTCTTCAATCCTCAGGACATCAACTACTTCAAAGCTGTTCCATTGTTCACCAAGTCAGGAAAGACAGGATTCATAAAGGAGAGTTTGGGAACGCATGGCTACTTCAAGTCTACCTTCGACGGCAGGCTCACTGCCCAGGATGTCATTGGAATGGCGCTCTATAGGCGGGTGTGGCCCAAGACTTCTGAGTTATGGAAGAGATAGCTGAAGGGAATCGCCGTCATATAAGCATTAGTCATAGATCAAAACAAAGCAAATTTAGCAGCTGTGTCATCTGTAGTGCACCGAGAGAAGCCTTCGAGTAGCCTTGGAAGTTAATCTGTAATTTTGTTTGGGAGTCCGGATGTGAGCTGAAAACACGGATTTGCTGTTTGTCGGGGCAGATTCATGGTTACTCCGGACTCTTTGGACACAATCTGGGTCAAAAATAAGCACAGCTGAATTCGCAACCGTGGGCGCAAAGGACCCGGCACTTCTATCAAGGTCCTTGCACAAGTCACCGAAACACCACACGGGACTCTAATTGTTAAACCTAGGGCAGAAAATTGTTGTATGATAAGGAAGAGTTGACAAATTTTTCCTTCCATGTCTTCTTTGGTTATTACAATCTTATCTAATAGATTAAAAAATGGATGGGTACTGCAGGTTCAAGATCCACTATGATGAGTGAGTGGCAAACACATCTCATCACTAGAGCACCATGAGTAATCTACCACACGGTTCTAATCCAGCGACATCAGGATTCACGTGCAATACATGTGGCATCAGATTTGCCAGCGCCGAGTTGCAAAGGCAGCACATGCGCACGGACTGGCACAGGTATAACTTGAAGAGGAAGGTAGCAGGCTTGCCGGGCATCCTGTCGGAGATGTTTGCCGAGAAGGTCTTAGCTGCACAACTGTCCTGGGAAGAGGATAACGAAGACGAGCTTGGGTTCCCCTTGCGCCAGCGCCGGAAGGCCGACAAGAACCAGAGACAGCTTACGAAGAAGGATTTGCGACAGTATGCAAGGAGTTCTACGGGGGGTGGAATGCTACACCGGGCGGGCCTTCAAAGGTCAGAAAGCCCCGCGCCTTCAGAAATATCAGTTTTGTCACTAGGTGACTCTACCGATGTTTCTGAAGTAGACTCGTTTTCCGAGTCGAACTCGGAGGTGTACGCATCAGAATCCAGTGACTGGAGTCACCAGGGCCAGAGCGACGAGGACAGCTCCTCCAGCGGATCGGACGACGAATACTCAGACCCGGAGATTCTCGAAACACTACCCAACCATTATTGCTTCTACTGTGGAAAGAATAACCACGAAGTCGAGCAAAACATCCGCCACATGACCAACAGCCACGGTCTCTACATCCCAGAGCGGTCCTACCTTGTGGACCTCGAGGGCCTACTAACCTTTATCAACGAAGTGATTACCTCGGACTACGACTGCTTGGTCTGCGGCTTCGAGGGCAAGAATCTTGAGAGCATTAGGCAGCACTTGACCTCCAAGGGCCATTGCAGGATCCCGTACGAGTCCCCGGCTGAGAAAGAGGTCATCGCCGAGTTTTACAATTTCGACGTCCTGTACTCTCGCGATGCCAAGCGCATTCAACCAAAAGTCGTGTCTTTTAGAACGGCTCGCGGCGAGCCAGACTATGAGTCGATCGAGTACAGACTGGTGGACGGAGACGCTGAACAGGATGCCGGACTAGAGGCAGTTCTCCCCAACGGCTCGAAGATTGGCCACAGAGCTTTGGTCCGGGTTACACACTCCAACTCATTTGCAGTGAAAGAGGTGCCCGAGTGCAAAAAGACGGTGGCACTAGTCGACCGCAGGTTTGCACCGGGTGTTGTTGATCGCCAGGTTGCGAAGCAACAACGAGAGACACAGAGACTTGAAGTGAGAGAAAGAAACAATCACCTCAGGAAGGCGAAGCCGGCCCGCGTCAATTACCAGCCTCATTTCAGAGATGAAATATTAGGGTGATGGAGAGTAGTGGCAACGGTCTACGTTTTTAGGCGTGATTCTGTATGTTTGCTAGGGAGTATATGTTTCGCACCCAACTTTAGATTGTGCGCGCCCCGCGCCGCGTAGTAGGGAAAACACCTTGTTTCACTTGATCCAGCAACAGAACCACTTAAAACTACTCAAACTAAAAACAGAACGGCCTGAATTCACTTTGCATAAGAAGAAAGTCCCCACACACGTTAAACATACTTACTGAAAGCCCATTGACACAAAGCGCACGTGTGAGAGTTCCCATCCGAAATGACTGAAACTACCGTGTTGAGTAGCACCATTGTCAAGGACCTACTGAACCATATCTACGAGAAAAGAAAAGCGACGGCTTTTCAAATCGAGGGGTATACCAAGGCCGCCTTGGCAAGGAATGACAGCGAGACGATCTTCCAGATCATCAACGAATTGTCTGTCTTGGCCAAGGAAGGCTCTGCTTCGGCAAAAATGGGTGCTATGACGGCGCTAGGAAGCGTTTCTGTTGCATTGGGGTCGCTAGCAATCCCGTATTTTCTTGAGAGTGTGGTCCAGCCCATATTCGCCACCTTTAGAGACACTGATGCCCGCGTGCGGTACTACGCCTGCGAGTCCCTATACAACATTGCCAAGGTGGCTCGTGGGGAGATTCTTCTTTATTTCAACGAAGTGTTCGACATCTTGTGTATCTTGGTCACAGACACCGAGTCGTCGGTCAAGAATGCTGCCGACATTCTCGATCGCTTGATCAAGGATATAGTCAGCGCCAAATCCTCCAGCTACGTGTCGATGTTGCACCAACAAAACGAGGAGGACAACGAAATACAGTCACATGTGATCACTGCTGATGGCGTCTCCCATCAGGTGAACAACACTCAAGATCCCGCTAAAGCCTTCCTGCTCCCTCGATTCATCCCCACCCTTTTAGAACGAATGTACACCATTGAGCCGTTTGCCAAGAAGTTTCTTTTGAGCTGGCTCGAGTTATTCGATGACATCCCGTCGTCTGAGTTGATCACCTTCCTTCCAAATTTTTTAAAACCGCTCATACGATTCTTGATGAACAAGTGTCCTTCGGACGTTCGTATCGAGACGCAAAACCTACTCAATGTATTCTTGAAAGAAATAAAGTCCATACACAAGATCAGGTTCGAAGTGAGGAAAAATCAAATCATCAAGGAAAGAGAAAAACGTAAGCAACAGGCAGAGAACAGCGACAAACCGGATGAAACTCCAACCAAAAGCGAGCCGACTGAGACCGCTGCGGTACCCAGCTCCAGTCCTAAAATTAATGGAGACAACCTTGAGAGTGACAATGCTTCAGTCAAGTCCAGTTCAACCACAATTATTCACAAGGTGGATCAACCACACGAGCGCTTGGAGACATCAGACGACACCGATTTTGATGTTACTACCGAGTTTGTGAATGGTCAGGACATTTTCATTGATTACCCGAAAATTATCGAGATCTTGATATCATTTCTCAAGCCAGAGGCGTTTGGCGGGAACGGCCGTAGCTACAGGTCTAGTGACTTTGCAGAGGAGAGCCATGAGGTTTACCTAGAAATTCAATTCATCGCCTTGAAATGGTTGAATGAAATCATCCTTATAAGCCCCACGAGCTTTTCGAAATTCCTCCCGGGTTGCGTGTCTCTCATAATTCAAAATGTTGCTTTCACTGATGATCACAACGATGTTCATTTGAGGAATCGGTTTCTTGAGTTTGACATGTCGCTCAAATCCCTTTTGCTTCGCATGAATGAGAGTCAGTCTGAGTTACAAGCCACGGGGGACGCTCTCCTGGTGAGTGACGAACGGTTCGACAAAGTTTGTGAAAGCATAATCCAAGGGTTGAACAAAGAGTCTTATGATGAATTTTTGGAAATGTATTTAATGCCGACCATAGATGTGGTCATGCACGAGTGCTTGCTGTCAGTGAACGAGCTTGCCAGACTAACAAGTTTAGATTGGTTGATCTTCTTGTACTCCAATTATAAGTCAAGCTTTTTCGCAACGGACCCCAAGAATGAGAAACCATTGAAGAATCATTTTGGTATCGATTTGACGGCATTGTTGAGATCTTCAGTGGATGCAAGCAACGAAGTTATATCAAAGGTGTTGACTCTTGCGGCTCAAATATCTGATGACAGCCAGGAATTTTTCAGGGACTTCATGGTCAAGCTCATCACATTCTTCGAATCGGACGGCGCCGATCTAGGGAACAATCTGACCGTATTGGGTACACCAGGGGCTTCGAGCAACCAAGTGATTTTGCCTAGAAGAAAAATCGAGTTTATTGTTCGAAAGCTCTGTGTTTCAATCAGCTCTGAGCGTATTTTTGAATCACTCTCCGAAGTATTGGTTTCTTTCGAAGCTACCAACATTGCATTTATTAGCAACATCGTTGTGACATTCAACAATATTTTGCTTACTACCCACGAGCTCCAAGATCTTAGAAAAAAATTGAAGAACATTGATATTTGCAAAAGTGAAGATTGGAAGTTATTCTCGACATTATTCAAGAGCTGGTGCCACAACATCCCAAGTGTATTGTCTCTTTGTTTGCTAACATCTAACTATGAATTGGCCTATTTGATCATCAAGAGTTTAGCTGACCTGGAAGTGACATTCCAGTTGCTCACTCAATTAGATGTTTTGGTGCAGCTCTTGGAATCCCAGATATTCTTGAAATTGAGATTACAACTTCTAGAGCCGGAGAAAAACCCGTATTTGTACAAAACATTGTATGGGATTCTCATGATTATGCCCCAGTCATCAACATACACAACTTTGAAGAATCGATTGACTGCTTTGACTATGTTCACGCTGAGTACTCCTGCTCATTCTAGCCCTCCAGTACACCAAACATCGGCTAGCGGCGTTCTGCCTGGACTGGCCCACACTCAACAACAGTTGTCAACCAAAAAGAAAAAGATTCATGAGTTGGTTGAAAAGTTTAAGAAGGTAAATGAGATGCACGAGCGCAAGAAGTTGCTCTCGAAACCCAACGAAGCGTCGGATGGACAAGCAAAGGGAGAAAGTGCACGAGTAACTTCGGAAAATTTACCTAGTGCTGACTCTAAGTCGATTATGGCTGACTACTTTTACCAGGCCACTTCGGACAAACAATCAGGTAAACCAAAAAACTGATACTCAGAACTTCATAATTTTAAAAGTTTACACAGTAAAGTCCTTCATGGAAATGACACGCCTCTACATGGAGCTATTGAAATATGGTATTGCACGAGATGTCGCAAAGCGTGGTTTTTATTTTCATAGCAATTCCATTAACCTTTATTATATTCCGTATTGCTTAGTGGGATTTTTAGTAATCATGCTAGAAGGTTGGGTTGATAAACCCATATTAATTGTTCGTAAAACTTTCATTATGAAGAATGAAGGTCTCTTGTCCAAACGGAGAGTTGAGTGTCGTTGTGTTATTTGAACCAGCATACACTAATGACTGAATCGGGCTCCCCACATTCCGTTCCTCAAGATCTAGTTTTGACGATGCAAAGTCCTCCAAACTTCTGAACACCGATGTGTTTGCTGTAGATCTCGATGCTCTGATTTGCTCTCTGGATATCGAGGTCACATCAGACAGACTTCTGCGGACTGCAGAGGAGGGAATGATCTTGTCAGAGTCATCTTCATTTGGGAACATTTTTTCATCGGTGGAAACTGATTTGAGTGTTTCGTGAGATCTGTTCAAGGGCTGGAGCAGACCGAGATCCACATTTCCCAAACGAAGCTCCTTTCGTTTTTCATTCGAAGCCAAAGTAACTTTGCTAAAGTCATAGATGTAGAGATCCCTCGGCCCGGATCTTGAGGAGTTTGCAGCAGCAGGATTGGGAAACGCTTCCTGCGAGGGAGCTCTGTACTCGAAAACTCGTTGAGGTAAATGCGTTGGACTGTGGTCATCGCTGCTTCCGTCATTCAAGGGCTTTTGCAGCTTAGAGTCTACTGTCAAATTTGGGCGACTAGACAATAAATGCTTAGGATGAGGGGAATCAAGCTCAAGCATATTGGAAGCAAACGAAATTTGCGGCGATGGAAGTAACTCAGAAAGAAGCGAGGCATTGTGCCGTATGAGTTTGTCAGTGTTAAGCGACGAGTTGTCCTCATTGACAGGACCACCTTTTGTATCACGTCCCACCAACTGACCGTATTGCCTTCCAGTGAAGTTTCGGGGCTTCGGTGGAGGCGGGTCAGTGCTTCCGGAAGAGCTAGATTTGTCTAGGCCAGATTTGTCAGAGAAGCTTGAATGATCCGAAAACCAAGAGCTTGAGGCGCTTTTCTTCTGAGGAGCAGCACTAAATCCCTGTTTTAACCGATAATTGATCTTTGCTGCTACGGTTGACCGTAACAACGTCTCAAACACAAGCTGGGTATTGAGGGCTTCTCTCTCTTTGGGAACGAGCATTTCGCTCTCAAAGGGGAGAAGAGTTTCCACGCTTAGCGGAACTCGGCTTTTATTTTCAAATGCCCGGGACCTGTACTTTTCGTAAATGGCTTCAAGAAATATTCTCCTTCTCTCCATCTCTGAGTTCTGCTGCGAATTACTCGAGGAGTGAAAGCTAGTGAAACCGTTTCTCTGCCGTGGGTGTCCATTTACACGCTCGCCATGAAACGATACTCCGGCGGGCCGTTGTATACTTTGTGATGCCGTCACCGGAGTGATCTCACCGTCACGAGATATGTAAAACCTCTCGGGATGAGAAACCAAAGGGGGTTTCACCATGTACAAGTTCTTATACTTGTAAGTTGCCATGGTGCTTGGGAGCAATTCTCTCATGAGAGAAGCAACGTTATTGAGAGTAAAGTACTGGTCAACTTCTTTCTGGGAATAGAACTTTTGCCGCTTGTCAATTTTCGAGACAGGGTAGTACTTGTATGATCGTGTCCGCCTCACGGGAAACACGGGGAAAAAGTCCGAGAGTTTAGACCGTGATTTCTTTTTCTCTTGGCCAGATGACGACCCAGGCCCTCTCTTTGACGTGGACCCTCGCCTAATCATTTTGTTCCTTCTCTTTATGGTATTTCTGTGACGTAATGATGCCAGATTTGACAATAAAGACGCCCCTCTTCGAAGCAGGCCGGACCGATCTAGCATCGTGACCGTTGGCGCTTTCTGGAACAGGCTGCTGATGGGCTTTCCGGTATTGATCGCTTCTTCGATTTTAATGTAACTGGGTGATTTCAAATTTGCATTTTGATGAGATGGAGGTGATTCTGGAGATATGCGAAGTGATGGATCATATAGAACATCAAACGGACTGGATGCTGTTCGACGGTGTTTTTGAGCAGACTTCCTGATCGAATCATGGCCGTTCTGTTCCGACGCCACGTTGTCTGAGCGATTGGGGGTAGATAGATCATTGCGGGCACTTGCATGGAATTGGGAAGAATGGTTGGATGACAACAGATGAATGCTATGGGGCCACAGTGTATGCCCTATTACTATCAGCAGCATTATCTATGACGGCTGAGAAGTATTTGAGAGCAGCACTAGTGAAACTTTCATCCACAAATTAAAACTTTCAATATAGCAAGAAAGAAAAAGTAAGCAATTCTCTAAAAAGACAAAACAAGGCTGAGCCGGATCATTTTTGTGCTAAATCGTAATGGCAATGGATCCCTGTTAGATCGAAAGTTGGCTGGCTGTGAAATCCCAATTAGGCAAATCAGAGTGCTATCTGCAGTACACCATTGCAATAGTTTAGGAAGAGAATTTAGCCGACGAGATGAAAAGCTTACCGAACTGAAACAAGTCACCGTTCATAAAAAAGACAATAAAATAGAAGTGAAGCAAAAAAGATGCGCAAGCCCGGAATCGAACCGGGGGCCCAACGATGGCAACGTTGGATTTTACCACTAAACCACTTGCGCTGAGAGCTCCGCGACGGGGAATTGAACCCCGGTCTACCGCGCGACAAGCGGTAATTCTAGCCACTAAACTATCACGGATTTTCATACAAGAAAAATATCATGATCCTTTGTAACTGTGGAAAGCACTTCAACTTTTGGTTTCCATGATATGAGGCACACGCCCAGAAGCTATGAACGTCTTTGGCTGTCATTTGAGCATCTTCTTACTTGTTAGTTGAATCCAAGAAATGTTAAGGTGGTTGTGGATGGATTCAACGCCGCAAACCATTGAGTGAGAATAACGAATTGAGTTGGGTTTCATGTAGCTGGGTCTATTGCCAAAATTCAATTGGATGTGATGAAGAATTGACGCTGGTCTTGGCGAATTTGTGCAAGAGTCATCGACGCCGGTACTTCCGATCATCGCGCTTGAACGGCAAATCGCGCCGAATCACCACCACCATGAGCTTGAATCGATTGGCTTTCAGAGGCTTGAAGTCCTCCTCGAAACTAAATTATAAGGTTGCAGTTGTTGGAACGGGTCCTGCGGGGTTCTACACGGCTCATCACTTGCTCAGAAAACCCAAGAATTTCCCATTGTCAGTTGACTTTTTTGATAAACTACCCACTCCACATGGGCTCAGCCGATATGGCGTCGCGCCAGACCATCCAGAAGTCAAGAATTGTGAGGACTGCTTGCAAGACATAATGGTAGACTTCCTGGACCAAGTCAGGTTCTTCGGGAATGTGCTCGTGGGCAAGGAATTGCCCTTGAAAGAACTCTCCACGCGCTACGACTCCATCATACTAGCCTACGGATGCACCGCGTCCGACAACAAGCTCAACGTTCCTGGCTCAGACCTCCCTGGAGTCATATCCGCCCGGCAATTTGTCAATTGGTACAACGGCTACCCAGATCTCACCACCGCTCCTCCTCCCTTGGAGAACGTGGAGGACGTCACTATCATAGGTAACGGAAATGTGGCAATTGATGTTGCACGCGTACTTTTGGCGGATCCGAAGGCCCATTGGGCTCCCACTGATATTACTGCAGATGCTGTGAAGAAGCTCTCCGAAAGCAAGGTGAAGAATGTAAATATAGTGGCCAGGCGGGGGCTCCTAGAATCCGCCTTCACCAACAAAGAGATCCGCGAGCTCTTGTCTCTCTCTGACAAATACAGCGTTGGATTTCAACCTATTGAAGAGGAAATTTTGGACCCGCTTCGCAAAAGCACACAGCTGCTCGGTAGGGTAGAGAAGAGGAAGCTTTCTCTTCTAGAAAAAGCATCGAAGCCCAAAGAACAAGTTACTGGAAAAGACAAAACGTGGTCCTTGCGGTACTACATGAGCCCGGTTGCATTCGAGCCGAACGCAAAGGACCCCAGGCTATTGAGCTCTACTAGGTTTGTTAAAAACCAATTAAGTGTCGATTCATTGACTAATCAGACAATCATAAAGCCCACAGGAACAGAAGTGACCTTGAAGAACGAGTTGGTAATCTTATCCATCGGGTATAAAGGAGGCGAGATAGAAGGCTTTGCTGAGGAGGACTTAAGATTTGACGAGAGAAAAAACTGTATTGCCAACAACGACGGCCGCATTTTGAGCCTGAATGTCAAAGGCCCCGAGAGCGAGGAAAAGGTCACCTACAAAAAAGGCTGGTATGCTTCTGGCTGGATTAAAAGGGGACCCAAAGGCGTGATTGCGACCACAATGATGGAAGCTTTTGACACTGCGGACAAAGTGTTTGAAGATCTTTCAAATGGAGTACACAATCAGCCAACGGCTGAATCGGACATCACCAAAGTCTTACCGGATTCTGTGGTGACCTGGGAGGGATGGCAAAAGATCGATAAGCGGGAAAAAGAGCAGGGATCTCTGGTAGGCAAGCCACGACAGAAGGTCCAGACTGTGGCAGAAATGCTTGACATAGTCCACGCACAGAATTAGATGCAATGAGAGACGGCCAAGAAATAGCTGGAGTGGTCTAAGGTTCTGAAGTTGGGAATGATGCTCAAGTAATCGATCGAATTGTTCTCGACGTAATCAGTTCCACGTCTCTCGATAGACTCGGGAGTCTGGTTGACGCCCTCTGCACAAAGATAATATTCGTACCCGCTGTGCCGGTAGAAATTTGTCGGAGGAAGATAAGGCACAATGTCGTTTTTATGCACCATTCTCACCAAGCCAGTTCTGAGCGAGTCAAACGAATGCTGAGAATTGATCTTTTCGGTGACCTTGCTTGTTTCGAACAATTCATCGACGAAGCTTGAGAAGTTTTCGTTACCGAACTTTGGCCCGCCCAAAGTCACCACCAACGCGTCGTGGCCCATTAGGCGCAACTCGATGGCGGTCAAAAGCGAGATGGCGGCGCCAAGCGAGTGGCCCGTTAGTACAACGCGGTAATCGGGCAAATTCTCCTTTAATTTGAGAATGTGTCTGAGCACAATCGCACCGTTGGACTTGAGAAAGGCCCTGATGCCTTTGTGGATCTTACATTGCTCGCATGTGCGGAAGTCGGCGGTGGGCAGAAATTCACCTCCCAGGGTCGTCAACGGGTGGTACGAAAAGGGTACGGCGCTTAGGTTGTTCAACCAGTCCTGTGTCGACGAAGTTCCTCTAAAGCTGACGTAGATCACTTGTTTCATTGGATCTATAGCAATGAACCCAGAGCCAACCTCGAAGAGCCCGTCGAACTCAAACGTCTTGATGATCTGTAACTGGGAAGCATATTCGTGGTGACACGCAGCACTGGGACAATTGGCGCCCTGCTCTCCTATCTTGCCAAAAGAGAGACCCTTTGAGATGCAATATGCCACCGACGCGATGTTGGCGTACTTGCGGAGCTCGTAGAAGTCTTTATGCTGCACCGAGCTTTCCGCCGGCTCTGCTCTGGCGAAACCGCTGTGAATAAGTCCACAGAAAGCAAGCACGAGTACATAACCAAAGGCAAACATCCCGCCGTGCTAACACTGGTTCTCAGCAGGTGCGAGCGGGGCCGGTTTTGTGCCAACGCCTTGTGCTTCCCGCGAGCATACGTGATGCAATGTGCTACACTGTACTACAGCATAACTAAATCCTGTCATGTAGGCGTTATATGCTATTTACACGAAATATTCAGCAGGTGGCGGAGTGGATGCAAAAGCCAACCTCCGCCGGCCCATGCCCTGGTCATTTCTTCAGCAGATCGTCGGACTTCAAGTCCTGCTCGAAAGGCTGGTCCTCGCGTGCCCTCTCCAACATCGGCTTGACCTTGTGGTTTGCCAATGCTGCGTTCACACATGTGATGTAGCTGTCCCAGAGCTCTGTGCACTCGTTGTGGAGCGACTTGCCCTGCAAAAACTTCTCTGTGTACCACTTGTTGAAGCAGTCATCGTACTGCGTCTTTGCGTTTGTGCATTCGGGGGCGAAGGATGCGGACATGACGTTTCCCATTCTGGTCGGTGCTCGTACCTGGCGGAGTGGTTTTGGCCACACGGTGCGCAGGCCGGGTGCGACCCACGTCCTACATGCCGCGTCTTCCGTCAATAACACAGCTCTGCGAACCGCTCCATCCCGTGCAATGTCAACCCGGCGCAAGTCCACCATCAATATCAACGTGGGCCTGCGGCCCGAGCAGAGCAGCGACGAGTCGTCGGCGCTAGTGTTGGAGCGCTTGGAGCAGGAAACCACCCTTGTTCTCCAGGAAATCGACCAAAACCTATCGCGGGCCAACGCGATCATCAACGACAAAATCTTCCCCATCCTTCAGAGGTACGCGTCGGCCTCCGGGTCTGCGTGGAACAACGTCGGCTTCTGGAAGCGCTTTATGGAGGAAGCGGCAGACGTGGAGATCAACACCGTCGAGGACAAAGTGCAGACACCGCAGGACGACGACGTTGGTGCCGCCGCCGAAACTTCGCAGGCGAAGACGGCCAGCCAGCGCACCAAGTCGTCGAGCTTCGACAAGCGGCTCGAGACGTCCACGCCGCAGCAGCCCCATGGCGCGGCTTCGGTCTCGTCCTCGCACGTGGGTGGCCTGCCACGCCCGAGCTCCGACAGAGACGGCCACCGGCTAGTGGTGTCTCCGCGCAAGAAGACGCCGAAGCGGCACCATCCGCTGAGCAGGGAGCACAGACAGTCCATTTTGCAGAACTTCCTCAATTCGTCGCCGACGCTACCCGAGCCCCCGGTCCTCTTGAGCGAGATCGGCAAATTGAACGCCACGAGCTCGAGCGCGAGCAGACCGCGGCCCAGCGACCGCAACATGTCCCTGAGCCCCTCGGAGAACCTCGAGTTGGGCAAGATCCTGCCCATCGACTTGCCGGGCCTCGGGCTGGCGCCGCAGCCTGCACAGCATGGCTCCGCTCAGAGATTCCCGAACGCCCCCACGTTTGGGTCATCGGGTGCCCGGGCCGCTGGCAAGCCCGGCGCATTCGTGTCTCCAATACGGCGGGCGCCTGCCACCTTGCGCCTGCAGTTCCAGGACGATTCAGATCTTCCCGTCCCTCAGCCTTCGAGTATTCCGGCAGCTAACCAAGACGAGAGCGACGAATTGTCTCTACCTCGTTTGCAGACGATACACTTGACGCGTACATGGAACGAGGAGGACGTGGCGGCTAAGTCGCCCAAGCGGAAGAGGGCCCGCACTGAGCCTTCAGAGCAGAACGAAGAGGAGCCCGAGGAGGAAGACGAGGCGGACAATGTCTTTTTGGACAAAAACGACACGGCGCTGTCAAGCAAAAATGTCTCTACCGTCTACCGTTCTCTTGTACAGGGTAGCCTACAAGCACAGGCGCCCGCGGGCGCAGAAGACAATGCGTCGAGGTCAATGTCTAAGATTTTCGACGAGGTTCTTGCTGCCGGGCCAGCTAAGCCTCTCGCGGACGAGCTGAACAGATCCATTGAGAATTCAGGGAACAATTTGGACTTGGGCTCGTTCTTGGGCGATCGATGGAAGGAGATATCCAAGTCGTTGCAAAAGTAACCACGGCTGACCTTCATCAAGCGGCCAGAGATCAACACAGATCTCGATTACTAGCTAGCGAGCACCGAACAATTATTGGGTTTAATTTTATGTCTCTTCCACGTGAAGTGGAATTATCGCCAATTCTCACGGCATTCATGGCGTTCAGCGAAGTTGAGCTGCGCAAAATCAAGAATACAGACCCATTGCGACTCTCTTGCTTCGAAGACGCATTTACACCTCGAATATTTTCCCGAGGTTACCTGATAATAACCTATAAGCTCGCCGACCTAAAAAAAATTATTATTCTTATCTATTTAGTGTTATTAGTAATTGATGCGGCGAAGCGTTCGACTTCAGCACCATTTCTCCTTAAGCTTCAAGAGGTGCTCTAAGCTGACCTTTACGTATTCTGACTCTTTGTTAGATTGTAAGCCATTTCAACATTATTATGGCAAACATCGACTCTAATCGTCACACATAATTTATCAACTCACGGCCCTACTAGATTTACCGGAGCCAGCCTCTTAGTTAAGCGCTCTGGCTAGTATTCTATATTTCTTTCTCTCTTTCTCCCTCTCTCTCCCTTTTGCAATCGCCATGCACACCCGTCAAATTACACCAATCGCCTAACTACCCCCGCCCCTTATTTTCTTTTATTCTCTAAAAGCTTCAGTCCCTCCCCTTTTATCTAATTAATCACTTGATATGTCTTGAAATCGCCTCATTATATTACTAATGCTCCTGTATGAGTTGCGTGTATTACCGGCCCACTTGTGCCACAGTTTCTAATAATGGGTGCGAAACTGTGGGATACTAGAAGACGTGTAATCGAATATAAATATATTCACATCCTGTAATTAGTATCTCTGTTCTTATCATTAATATTCAATTATAGAAAATGGCTCCAGCCCCAACCGTCGACAAAGTTACCGACGACGTCCCTTCTCTCGTGGACGCCTTGGCCAAGTTGAAGAACGTCAAGACCGGTTCTGCCGCCTCCTGGTTGGAAAAGTTGCCTGAGCCTGCTAGACGGAGGCTTGACAAGTATGGAATTGATTTATCTAAGGGCTACCCCAAGGTGCCCGAGAGAGACCAGATTCCTATCTACGTTGACGAGGTCTACCAGATCCGTAACAAGGAGTACCCTTACATCGAGAGAGGCAAGAACGCCGATCCCGAAAAGAAGGCTTTGTTCAGCGCTGCCAAGGAGGTCAGAGACCTCACCAAGCACATCGGAACTGAGATTATCGGCTTGCAGCTTTCTGACTTAAACGACAAACAAAAGGACGAGTTGGCTCTTTTGATCGCCGAGAGGGTGGTAGTCTTCTTCAAGGACCAGGACTTGTCTCCTCAAAAGCAATTGGAATTGGGGAAGTACTGGGGCCAGGTCGAGGTGCACGCACAGGCCCCCAGGGTGCCAGATGCCGTCAACGGAGACAACTTGGCCGGCATTACCGTTATCTGGCAAGACTATGCCAGGGCGCTCTACGGCCTCCCGCTCACGTTCAGAAACAACTCTAGGGGAACTGCCAAGTGGCATGCAGACTTGACGCACGAGTTCCAGCCTCCAGGCATCACTCACTTGCACAATGACACTATTCCTTCGGTGGGTGGTGACACCTTGTGGGCATCGGGCTATGCTGCGTATGACAAGTTGTCGAAGCCCTTTCAGAAGTTCTTGGATGGCAAGACGGCTATCTACCGCTCTCTTCACGGCTACATCGACAGAGAGAACCCATTAGGTGGCCCCAAGTTCGTTGAGAGAGAGCACCCAATCGTGCGTACCCACCCTGCCACCGGCTGGAAATACTTGTTTGTCAACAGGCACATGACCGTCAGAATTGTTGGCTTGGAGGAAGCTGAGTCTAAGCACATCTTAGAGTATTTGTTCAGTGTGTACGAGAACAACTTGGACATTCAAGTGAGATGGAACTGGCGGTCCAAGGAGAACTACGGCACGTCTGCTCTCTGGGACAACAGAGTTGCCAACCACAACGCTGTATGGGACCACGAGGGCAAGGAGCCTAGGCACGGAACCCGTGTCACGTCTTTGGCTGAAGTTCCCTACTTTGACGAGAGCTCCAAGTCCCAGAGAGAGGCCTTGGGCTTGGACAATTAGGACTAGTCATCAGATTTTTATTACTCTTACCCAAAAGCGTAGCCTCGTGAATCTCCCGGACTTTCTGTATTATTGTTGTGGTGCTGGCCGTTTGTTCTCGCCATGGCTGGACTTGCGGCTTTTTTATTTTGCAACCAAGGACTGCAATATTTGAGCTCGCCGCACATTTAATCAATCGCTACATCCTCCATGCGACTTCAACGCACATGGCACGTCCGTATGTACCTGTTGTATGACAGAGCCCCATACGATTTTCCCCCTGCGTTATCTATTTCATCAAACGCCGTCATGGCCGTGGCTTCGTTACAAATGCACATACTGCTATTTCAAAAGGATAGGCGCTTCTAAGAGCAGCTCTCAAAGGACTGATTTGATGGATCAAGAGCTATCCTTTGACGGGTGGAAAGGCGCACACTGCCAACTCATAGCAAGGAATCTCAGGAGCCGTTCGTCTAGGGTCTAGCAGCGCCTTCTAGGTCACGCGGAGAATGAAGCAGATTTTGCGATGCTTACAGGTTTCTCTAACACCCTCCTCTGCCGAGACTAGATCGTCCCGATCGGTAGGGTATTTCGCTCACCACACGTGTCCTCATTCACATTGATGTGATATATCTGGCACTTATGCTGCAGATTCAACTTAACTGTCAATTGCTGGTTAGTATAGTTAAACATCTTTACCAGACAGGCTTTGGGAGCGTGCGGTGTGTGACATTGCCCAGGCCATCTAACAGTTCCTTCCAATTTATATTCCGGTGACAGCCTGACCTCTGATGTCCAACGATCATATACTGATTATTAGCATCAACTGATCTTTTCTCACCGAATTCAAATGCAGCTAGATTCCTCAGCACTCTGTTTGTAAGGTCACCGCGTTCTTCCTTATTAAGGATTTCTAGGAACTCATCAGAATCACGCCATTGATCGACCAATTCCCCACTCTCTTGGTCCAATAACCCTACTGAAAAGGACCAGTTGACCTTGTCACGTATGCATAACCATAAAATATTGTCATCACTTGAGAAACTCATTACTTTATTATCAGCTCTGGAAATTGAGATTAGAGTCTCACCATTGTGGTATCCAAATGTGTACATCTGTGAGCTATTGCCCAAGCACTCCTTTATAATGTTGATATACATCTCATCTTCAGTGGTATTTACATTCACACTACTTGTCGGACTCGCATGAATAGTTGTTAAACAAGTTGCTAACACACACAAAATAATATTCACAAAATTCATTTTCTTTTAACTATGAGTTGATATGTCAGAAGATGTGGGGTGGCGTGAGTTATGAGTTGATATGTCAGAAGATGTGGGGTGGAGTGAGTCAACCAACAAAATGCGCGCGAACAAATGTCTCAATATTAAGCGTCATATATATAAGTTAAAAAAACATTTTTTGTTAGGATACTTTGCCTTGGGAAGGTGAGATGATTTATCAAACTTTACGAGCATTGCTAATGATAAATGCAGCATGTGCAAGTATAATAGCCAATAATGGTACGAGTGAGTTATTAAGTGAAGTGTCAGGTTGTGATGCTCAATGTAATAACAATCAGAGTATTTATTTAGCCGATGTCAGAAATTATTATGGAAAGATATTATCGATGGTCTACCCTACGGATCTAGAGGGTGAGGCGACCCTAGACCTGAGAGATTATTCAGACTGTATGGAAAACTGTTTACTGGGCGTGTGGCTAAACACGACAGTGAATATGCAATCGGATTACTGGTATACGTACTTGGTAGGTTACGACGAAGCGGAAAATAATTTGAGAGCGATCGGGTCTCACATATACGATGACGTTAGCGGGAGTGATATGGATATTCCCCTGGGAGCAGAGCCAACAAGTGATGACAACAACAGTAGTAGCACAAACAACGTCACAGTAGGCCTATTCGCGGCTAAGAAGAAATATGGGCCGCCGGCAGACAAGCCAGATGCCAGGGGGAGATATTCACTAGTAAAGCAACATAGTCTACTCAGAATATATTATTGATTGTCACTAGACCTTCCCAAGGCAAAGTATCCTAACACTTAGAGGTTTCTCTAACACCATGTACCAATCCGTGATAGTTTAGTGGCTAGAATTACCGCTTGTCGCGCGGTAGACCGGGGTTCAATTCCCCGTCGCGGAGCTCTTAGCGCAAGTGGTTTAGTGGTAAAATCCAACGTTGCCATCGTTGGGCCCCCGGTTCGATTCCGGGCTTGCGCATTTTTTTGTACCTTTTTGTTGTCGTGTTTCACGCAACTCGTTGTGCCCGTCTTCACTTTTCATGTGGCATGCGTTTGGAGAACATTAATCTACGAGATCCAATTGGTATAGGATACTATGACCCGTTCAACGTCTTCCCTGTCATCAAAGATGATCTTTGCTCCAAATTTCCCCTTGCGAATCTCCATTGGAAGTATCATCTGCTAAAGCCTATCAAGTCGATTCCCCTCCTTCCCGTTGATCTCCGTGAGGAATTACCTAGCAGACGCACAGCGACATTTGAAAAAGACTTGGAGTTTCCCTCGAACGTGTACTTGCGTCTTATGTTTGTGAAAATTGATGACTATGAAGTGTATCGCTCACAGACTCGGCCCCTCATCAAGGAATGGCTAAAAGAATTGTCTCGAGACCCCTTGGTGTCATGGGCTATAATACTAGTGATGCCTGGGGAAAGGCAGGATAAGAAATCAAATATTTTGAAGACGTCTTTTCTTGATAAGCTCAAGACAGACTTCGGTCCAGGCGGTAAGCACCTCGGCCAGGCTAGACTACTAGAGCCAGAGAGCATCTCCAATTACGAGGAGTTTGAAAATATTTTGAGGATCAATGAGTCCTACAAAGAGCAATTCCAGAAGCTTGACGCGTACAACGCGGTCACAGCTAGCATCAAATCACTCCTTCTCAACACATTCGGACTAAAATTTGAGCATATACTGAAGCAGATAGAAAAGGCAGAGAATGCGTCCACGGATGAGCTAGGACGGAGCCTCGATTTGTATTGCGAGAAGTTAAAGCTTGCCAGTGTTTTCAGTGACATGAGGTGTCTCACCGAGTCCCTTGAGATATATGAAGAGCTCTATTCCGACTTCAAGCACGCAGAGCTTGGAAGGTATTATGAGCTCAGTTTGGAGACTTCCTTTAAAAGTTCAACCTTCGATAGCTTTGATCCCGAGCTTGAAACAGAAGAGTATAACCCCTTTCTTCAGTTTGCAAACTACCGCCACAAAGGAACCCCCATAAACAGCTTCTCCGTGAAATTTGGCCTTTTTCTTAGGATGTCTAAATTGCTCCAGACATTGGCAAACTTTGCTACGTCAATATCACTCTCATCGCACTTCATCTCACTTTTGCTCCATAAAACTATTGTGCTCATAACTGACTTGAGAAATCAGCTTCCGAACTCACTAGAGATTGACCAATGGGCCTACGCGATGGCAGAATTTCATCTTGAGTTGCCCTTGGCCAAAAAGCTCACAGAACTCGACGAGTCTCAACCGGACAATAGTGAAACTAGTATTGCTGGTATTCTAGAGTACTCCGCCGAGCTCAAACTTCTCATGAGACTGATTCTCGACGAGCTTGCGACATCAAGAGGGCTTGAGCTGCCTACTGCCTGCCTATTTTTGAACGAAATTTCGTTGGACGATAGTAAACAAGATTCTGCGAACTTGGACTTGTCCTATGCTCCATTGAAAGACAGTCTCAAAGATCAAACATGCTATGAAGCTCAATTCGAGACCCTAACCACCTCCGCGATCCAGGATTTCGCCAACTGTGGTCGAATAAAAACAATTGATATACTCAGTATCAATTTGGCTATGATTCATTACAGGAGGAAAGATTACGAGCAAGCGTTCGAAATCTTGCAAAATTCCCACGACTACTTTTTGAAAAATGACTGGAACTTTTTGGGGGGCATGCTTCTCGAAATTTATTTGGACTGTGTTCAACACGTCAAGCCCCAGGAAACCGAGCATCTCTTGAAAACAACACTACTCCTTTTCTCGGCGTTAAACTACAAGAAGCATGGTGTTCGTCATGTGAATGATTATAGTGCCGTCAAAAGCCCCGAACAGCAGCAGAGGCTATTACAAACCCTTATTGAACATTCGCGTAACCTTGAGAGCCCGCTCGAAGTACCGACGAAAAATCTTCTATCGATTGAAGTGGAACCATATGTCGATTCTAGTGTTGATAGAGAAGATTATTTTATTGATATTTCCGTCTGGAACCACTTTGGCATACAATTGAATCTTCTTAAAATCGATGCTGTTTTTATTGGAGCAGGAGATGACGACAAAGTACAACTCACATTTTCAGAGAGCAACGTCGATCTCATCGAGCGAGGCAGTACAAAGGTGAGGCTATACACGAGCTCTTTCTCTAGGGGGCAGTTTTTCATGAAAGAATTGAGGTTCAGTTTAACTGAGACTTTGCATTTTGTTCAAAACAATTCAGAATTAAGTCTGGGAGAGAAGACTGTTATACAGTATTCAAATTTGCTGACAGAAAGTGATGAACAAGACAGCCTTCCATTATTGCCTTTCGAAATGTACTCCATGCCTGGGCATTTTCGTGTTGAGATTGCACCTTCAAAAGTGATCGAGATTGGCTCTCCGTCACTTGAAGTAACCATTTATAATGGTCCAAGACGAGTCAGTAACGTTGGTCTTGAACTTTCAAGCTCATCATTTGGCTTGCGAGTCTTACGCGAAAGTGACAATTTGAAACTAGATTGTCTCGAAGCGAACGAAAGACGGACGCATAGCTTCGTTTATCAATCGGAAAACAAAATTATCGAAATCACCGGTCATTGCACGTTTGAGCTCGAGGGACGCCATTATAACCACCACATAAAGGAGACATTGGATACGAATCTCATTTTGTCAGTTACTGTCCAAGATGTATTTCGGACCTCTTCCATCTATTCAAAATTCCAAATAGGTTCCGTCAACTTGAACCTACCCGTGAAAGTTGTTGAATGCAAATTGTCTTGTCCAAGCGGAAAGTACAACATCGCGAACCTGAGCATCCAACGAAAGACTTCAAAATCACTTGTTGTCTTTGGTGAGCAACCGGCATATTTCTTCTACAAGATCCTCCCCGAAGCCACTGACTTCGACTCAAATGACTACCTAGATTTTTCAGTATCTTATTCCAGCTTGCAAACCGAATGTCAGTTGTTAGTGAGGCATGCGTGCTTTAAACACTTGCAGGGAGACTTCTTAGAGAAGTATAGCTTTCTTTGTGACACCCTTATCAAAGGACTTGAGTATGATCTTTTCAGCTATAGTGTTGATGAAGTTGTGATTGCGAAGAATTTGAATGGGTGTATTACCGAGAACAAACCGAAGATCTTGAATTGCATTTCGCAGTCAAATTGCGATAAACTTATCGCGGCATTCAATTACCTTTTTGATAATGAGGGCTTACTCATTCAGGGTTCAAGCTCAATTGAAATTGAACACCATGTGCTCCAAATCCCTGTTCCTATTCCCACACTCAATATGCTCCATCGGGTGGAGTTTGTTTTGGAGCAAAAGTCCAACTACGTTGCTGGGGATCCCATAAAAAGTAAAATAAAGATTCACTCCAATGCTAAATGGGCAGGTGGTCCTGACGAGATTTTGGCGTCGTCCTCGCCCTCTAGCTCAAAGCCCAAACATCACTTGGATAAGACTTACGAGCTCACCATTCTCAATGAAGACGATTGGCTAATATCCGGCTTCAAGAGACAAAATTTCACCGTTAATGAAACTTTCTCCACCACAGAGGTAGATCTTTGCATGATTCCTTTGAGCGTCGGTAAACTTTTGTATCCAAAGGTGGCTATAAAAGTGATCGACGACAACGAGTCCAATATTGAATCAATTAATGAGAACGCTCTCGATACCGTCTTGGTGGTTCCTAAGCTTCAAAGCGTGGATTTCGCTCTCTAATGAGAAATACAAGTATAATAGCAGCATCTACATAAAAAAAATATTTAATTTATAAAAGTAAAAGAATTAGCCTGACACAGTCATCAAACTCGGCAACTGCAAAAACAGAAACTCCTGCGCAAACCAGGAATCGAACCAGGGACTCAACAATGGGAACGTTGGATTTTACCACTAAACTATTTGCGCGAGTTCAGCAAAAAAAGAAAAAAAACAAGCTGGCATACGTAGTGAGACTAACGTAGAATGGGCTCTTGTACGAAGCATGAGATGAATTGCTGCTTTGGATCTCAGTATGACTTCACCCTCATTTAGGAGCGTAATGTGGTAATGAGCGGACAACCTCTTACTGTGACGCGGCAAATGTCTCTAGCCAAAGCCTGTAGACCTCTTAGGTGGTAATTATGTCATATTAGCAGACCCTCAAGCTTGTCTTCACTCTTCGGAATTATGCTGGGTTCAAATTTACGAAGTAAGAAGTAGCCTAGTGTGGACCCTTGCACTGAGATGGCGCGCACACGATGAGTCCTCCAAGCTAAAAATCCACTCTTCCCAGTTATTTAATGATAGAGAAAGAGACTGTTTCAGTTCCGATACCACACTATCCGCCGTTCAAGTTAAGGTCGTCCTTAATAGACAAGGATCCGGTCATTTGGGCACATCTTCTAGAAAACTACATAGAGCTATGCAAGCTTCTTCTCGGAGGCGAGATACGGCTTGATGTGAAAAGTCAGCAGCAATTGCATTTGTTTTTCAAGATATACTTAGCCGAAACTGCTGAGGAATCATCCAAGATCTTCTCGCTAGGAGCCGTTAATCCAGATATCCGAAAAAACTCGTCTTTGCTACGAGCATACTTATTCCAGGTGATCTGCGACTATGGGCCCGTGAGGCTAGCCCTCAGCGGCGAGTCTTTATGGAACATGGCTTGCGTCTATGGCGAAAAGAACACCACCTTAGTTCGTGGTATCATATCGGGCTCTCACAAATCGAAGTACAATGATAACAAAAAATCGGGGAAATTATCTCATGTCCCTGCGCTCCAGAAACACATCTTATATTTGGTTAACGGAGGCAAATGGAGTCCTAGCCACTTGCAAATACTCTCCGTACTCCTAGGCGTGAGGAATATAGGGGGATCTTCGGCGCCTGGTGAGCCGAGGGCCCAAAAAGTATTGGCAAAAGATAAGTACCATAATGCTGTTCCTGGCTCTTCCCTGTTTGCTGAGTTGTTCGTGAATGAGAACTGGATAAACGACTTGGAAGTGATCTACAATGGGGGAAGCAGTGTGAATGCGAACACCGTTAGGGACATTGCATTGGTAAGCGTATTGTCTCTCACCGTGCCAAAGCTTTCCAACTTGGTTTCCACCGTTGGTATCACTAGTACGGAAACATTGGGGATTTCGCCTTTGCTTGGCTCGATTGTTCTGTCTAACGAATTCATTACCTTGCAACCTGGTATTGCTGAGGCTCTACCGTTTATTCGGGACCTAAAGGTAAGCAATTTGGCGGAGGTCAACGATCACGACGTTCATATTTTGATCGAGATGTTCCCCAATCTCACTCTGAAAAGAGCCGCACATTTACTACAAAAATACAACGGAGTTGTGGACCAAGTGACGAATGCTGTTCTTGAAGGGGTTGAAGACGTCACAATCGATGACTCCGAAGATGTCGACTATTCACAAGTGGACGAAATTTCGCAAAGTGAGCTAGAGAGAGGCTTGGAGAGGTTTCGACTCTTTCCGAATGAAACGAATGAAGTAGTCAAAAAGGAGGCCTTACCTTCATATGATGGAAACTTAAAAAACAATGTCTTGACGGCGGCTCTACGTCTTCTATACGACAGCGACGAGGACGAAAGAGATGATACATACGATGACCAGGAGCACACGTCAGGCGAAGCCTCTAACACACCGGACCAGAAATCGAAGTCCAAGATACCCGTCCTCACATCGTCTGGCGCGTCCACTAAAGCAGAATTCGATGAGACCAGTTTAAAGCTTTTCGCTTATTTCATGAAATACGGCGACCTGGCGTTCGAAAAGTCTGATAGAAAGACGGCCATCAGAAACGAGATAAAAGTTGAAATTGGGTGGACGGATGAACAAATAGAAGGATGGTTCAAGATGCTCAAAAAGTCTCCTAAGAGGTTCCGGATATTAAAGGAAGAGTATTTAATTTGGTCCTCCAACAGAAGACGCGCCGAGCCTTCCGCCGCAAGTGCAGAAGACAGCTCTCAGAATGAAGATGAAAAAAATGAAAATGCATTAGGCAAAAATGCTGAGCCATCTAAGCGGTCCCGCCAAAGGAAAGAAGCCAATAAGGCCAAGCACGCGAACCACAACCGAAAAGCTGCAAAGGATAAGAAAGGAAAGGCAGAGCTTGCGGGACTAAATTAAAAGTGCGCTTATAGAACAAAGCTGTATAACGACTAAAGAATATCGCGGCGTTTACCATCCGTGGTCAAACAACATAGAGACAGACTCTCCGTTGTGGATTCTTCTGATTGCCTCAGCAAGGATCCTAGACACATCAATAACCTCCATTCTGTTTTGACCCAAGATCTTGACGTTCTCGTTTTGAGGAATGCTATTCGTGGTGATAAATTTGTCGATGTCAGACTCTCGGAGTTTCTCGATAGCATTTCCGCTCAAGATTGCATGTGTAGCCAAACAGTATACAAAAGACGCCCCAGTGTCTTTCAATAGCCTAGCAGCCTTGGTCACTGTCCTGGAGGTGTCAGCAATGTCATCGATCAACACACAGACCTTGCCCTTGACATCACCCACAAGCATCGACGAGTTGACAGCGACTGGCTGGGGGGTAGAAGCGGACTCTGGGGCCGAACGGACAGGAGACACCACGCTGTTTTCCAGAATCTTGATCTTCTTTTCCTTATGAATGAGGGCAAAAGGACAGCCGAGCGCGTCAGCCACGGCGGTCGCTCTCTTGGCTCCGCCCGAGTCTGGAGAAACAATCACGCAGTCTTTGTAAGAAGGAATATAATCCACAATGTATCTCTTGAACAAAGGCATCAGGTACAAGTTGTCGACAGGTATGTCAAAGAAACCTTGGAACTGGGGGTCATGCAAGTCCATGGTGATACATCTGTCAGCACCTGCAGTGGTTAATAAGTTGGCGATGAGCGTGCCGTTCTGGCTGACCCACTGCTTATACCCGCTAGAATCTCTGCCGTTTTCGTCCACACGGCCCAAAATATCGATTCCCGAGGGGTTGGTTGCGATGGTTCTTGAGTACGTGGCCTGACTCTTGAAGTGGCCCTGGGCTGCCAGGATCTCTCGTGACTCCATCGCGACTTTGGGGTTTTCTGGTTGTCTGGAGTATGGGAAAAACGGCAACACAGCGGTAACTCTCTTGGCACTGGCAGTCTTGCAGGCCGAGATCATGATAAGCAATTCAATGAAACTGTCATTGACGTGGCCGCACCCGCTTTGCACAATAAACACATCTTTTTCTCGAACAGAGTCCTTGATTTCGATGGAGGTTTCTCCGTTAGAGAACTTCCTCTTCTCGACTTTGCTCTGCTCTAGAGTTAGGTTTTTGCAGATTAAACCAGTGAGAGCTGGGACTGAGCTGCCCCCTAGTATGACGACGTCCCTCATGTAGAAGCCAGCTTGCGTGAGTTATCTTGGCCCTGTGATAAGCACGTTCTCTGCGGAGATGAGGTGCGCATTCAACACACTCCCGCACAGTTAGTCCCGAACAAGCACTTGTGATACGCCAATATCAAAATAGGCATATTCACTTTATAAGTTTCAAATGATATTGCAGGCTCATCTGCCTGAATTTCATGAAACTTAGTGATCTCATGACTCTCGGTGGGCCGTGCGCAGTTATGTTGGCAGGAGATTTGAGTTTGAAAGAGGCTACCGGTATGAGATCTTGTAGCCATTTCTTGAAATGATGTACTACTTAGCTATGCGAGTCTAGATTTGTCTTGTGATTATTTTCAAACGGGCCCAATAGACACATCTTCCGGCGAGGAGCACGTCATCTTCCGCGAGCTGCTCAAACTCTAACCTCATATGAGCCAGCATGAGTGCGGTAGCTCACCCACTTGATAGTGCGGTAGTTCGACTTTTCCACAACCTTTAGGAACTTCACTTGCAAGCCAGATGCGCTAAACATGTCCAATGCAAAGTCTAGCGTGATCTTGGGCTTGAACCAATTGAAAGTTGAGTTTTTCGACGGAGCGTCAAAATCTAGAGAGAGAAGATGCTCCAGCTCTCCGTAGAACTTGGAAAACTTCCAGGACACCACATTTTCTTGTGCGTCGAACTTGGCTTTCCCATTCGAGCACGAGGTGTTCGGACTGGTAACGCCTCGCGGCATTGTAATTTTCAAGATCACTCCGGTGGCCGCGTCCTTTGACGAATAGTTAGAGCGAATGCGAATCTTAACGGCGACCTTGTGGTCCGACTCCGTGATCTGTGGCACAACATCGAACGGAGAGGCAAAGTCCTCCTTTATGTGATAGGACATAAGCTGGAATGTTCCGTCAGGAGGAACAAAGCGAATGACCTTATCGGAATTGTACTGCGCTAGATCAACACATTTGTGTAGCTTGAAGTTGTCGAGCTTGATAGCGTTCAGAATGTCTCTCACCTGGTCATCCGAAAACCCAAATCGGCAAACGGGCATGCCCGAGAGGTGAGTTTTCATGGTTATGGTCCCGTCTATGTTGGAGCGAAGATGGTTTCCCTTCACGTCCATGAGAAGAGTGATTTTTTCATCCACATTTAGATATATCTCGTTCTTGCGGTACTTAATACCGGACTCACGCCACGAGACCTTGAAGGAGTCGTAATCCTGTTCCTGTGACTGGAGCTTGTCTCGCTTCGCGAGTTGGGACTTCTTTTTGAACTCGCTGTCCAACTTGACACCCGCGAGACTAGGTAGCACCGAAATCAAGTGGGAGGGCTCCATATTCACAGGGTACCCAAAGTCGACCACCTCTCCTAGAATTTCGTAGATGGATGCAAAATTGCCGGTGACGTGCTCTTCCTGCAAGTGATCCGAGTCCCGGGCGAAAAACTGCTCTAGGAGATGCAAGAGGCTGTATAGGAACTCGAAAATGACGGACGAGTCCTGGTTGGAGCGGGCGACAGCAACGAGCCACAACTGGCCGCACCGGATGTGCAAGAACGAGGTGGAGCCCAACGTTAGGACAGGCAGCCGGGCTTGCTGGCCGTCGGTGGAGGACATGCGACTGGCGGCGTGAATCACCTGAATGCGGAACACATCGGACACGTTTTTCTTCACGCCCTCCTTGTAGAACCGGGACATCAACACATCGCCCTTGGAGTTCAAAAAGAATATAGCCGTGATCATTCGGCAAAAGCGGCTAGCAATCTGGAGAGCAAGGGCGCGCGCGTTCTTGTCGATGCCGGTTGATTTGCAAGAGTAGCGCGGCTCGGTTGTTCGCAGTGTTCGCGGCTGTTGATTACTCCCTCACCATCCGGCCAGAGGCACTTTTCGGTGACACGCTCAAACGCATTCGGGCCAGGTGCTGCGACTGCGGCGACCTTCTTTGTGCGGGGTCACGCCGTAGTGCGCCTCAAAGTGCGTTTTCGCCGTCCGCTTCCCAGAGAATGTAGGACTGTAGCGGCCAGGGTTGGGGCTCCTTGACAGGGCGCCGTGTTGACATTTAGACGAAACAGAAGTGGCGTACCTGCTACAAGAAATATACTTTGTTGGAATGTGGGGCGCCAAGCTTGTCCATGTAGGACAGACGTGGAGCCCAAAGATCGGCGGGCTCGCGAACAGTTACCGTATGTAACCGCTCGCTCGGGCGGCCTCGCGAAATTCTGGCTGGCCCGCGTGGCTCCGCGCGAGTGACTTACCCCAGGTTTCAGAGACGGCACTAGCGCGATGATCTGCGCCGCGAAAACTGCGGTATGGCGGGGGCTCGCCAGAGGTGCGGACCTCCAGTCCGACATAGCGCAAAAGTGCCGACTTTCTCCGGAGCCACAGTGCCGGTTAAGCAAACGGCAAAAAATTTTCAACAGTGACACCAGCGAGGTCACGGCCCAGGGTCACGGCAGGCGATACGAGGACTTGGGCGGGCGTTCGGGGTACCTAAAATTAATTCCGGCTCATGCGGTGCGTTGGGGTGCGTTCGGAGTGACACCAGTCATGAATTGTTTGCGGCGCCGAACGAGGGCCTCGTCTTGATGCGGAAGCTACTCACAGCGAGCCACCTGCATGACTCCGAGCGTCGCATTAAAACTGTCATCAACACCGTTTTAAGAAATGCGGGGCACGTCGAGGCCATTGTTTCGAGGAGCTCAAGGGCAATAACAGGGTGGGTTCAGCTCGGCCCAGGCTTCCCCGGTGTTTTTTGACCGGATGACGAGAAAGCCCGGGCAAAAAAACGGGTGCGGCTCGGCTGGCCAGGCGCTGGCCACAACGAGAAGAATTAAACCGTATATGCCGAGCTGCAATTTGCATCTTAGAAGATTGCCGTTCACACTCCGCACCCTGCATTTCGCTGGATTTAATATAAATACGAAACAATAGCTCCTTTTTTTGGGCCCTCTACACTCTCCAAACAAACCGGGTTTCAATTCTCCTCCACAAGATGAGTGTTGACATCTCCAAATTAACCGTGAAAGCAGACAGCGACGACGGTGCCTCCGTCCAGTCGTTCAAAAATGACTACATCGACACGCCTTTTTCCGGCAAGCAAGAACAGATTGACCAGGTTCTTGATATCTTGGACTCGACGGGATTCATCCCCGAGCCCTTGATTGAGCTGGAGGCGAAGTGGTTCTACTCTAGCTTGGGAATTGACGACGTCTTCTTTGCCAGGGAGTCTGCTCAGGGGATCGCGTCTCACATTCACTCCCTTTACTCCTGTAAGGTGCAAGCTTTCGCAGCCGGAGTTGATGCCCAAGACAGACCATTGATCCGCTACAAGAAGGAAGCCGACGACCATGCTGTCTTTTTTGACACCTACATCCCTGGGAAGCATTCTGCCGGCGCCTTCGATGAAATAATTGATGAGAAATACATCGACGCTTCCAACGCGACAGATGCCTACAGACTTGAGTACTTCTCTGCTCCCTTGGATTACAAAAGCGACCCTATCTTGTCTGGCGTCTTGCAGCGCTTCCCCACTGGTTCTGAAGATGCGCCTAAGTTCCAACAGATCGTCAAGTGCCACTTCATCTACAAGACCAACTATGCCACCAAGAATGTCAACCCCGACGAGACCGACCTCTCGAAAATCGGCGACGAGACATTTTTGAAAATCGCCTCTCCCAACACAAAGTCTCTTTACTCGGACATCGTGAAGCGTGTTGTCAGCAGCACTGGTCCTGTGATTCAACACTTTGCCATTGAGGAGTCCGAGGAGTACAGAGTTGTCATTGGCTATCGCCAAAAGACTTCTCCACACTACAACTCGGCGCTTTCTGACTTGGCCAACTACTACAAGCTCACCACCACCAGAAAGTACGTTGAGCAGTTCTCCAATGGTGTCACGATTATCTCGATGTACATCCGGGCTAATCAATTCGGATCCAAGAGGAACCCTATTGACTTGCTGATATATCAAGTCATAAAGGAAGCCTCCTTGTTGTATTGTATCCCCAACAACTTTTTTCACCTGCTTTTCGTCAAGAACGAGTTGTCCTTGCAGGAAGCCATCTATGCTCAGTGTGGTGTGATCTTTGTAACCCACTTCTTGAACAGATTGGGTCCCGAATACACCAAGTTGTCGCACCTTCTTGACCCTTCGAAGCTGATTCAACACGCTGAGGTGTTGAACTCTTTGAAGAAACGTTTGCGTTCCGAAACATACACTCAGGACTATATCAAAGAGGTGTTCTCTACGCGGAAAGAGATCATCCGCAAGTTGTACAGACTGTTTGCAGACGTACATTACACCAGACTGTCAATGGAAAAGACCTTGTCTTACCAAAGACTTTCCCAGATCACCCCGGCCGGGTCCGAGGAGGAGTTCAACCAATTGCTTAATAGAGAATGTTCTCAAAACGAACATCATGCTATTGTGTTGAGAGCACTTTACATGTTCAATGGTGCTGTTCTCAAAACGAACTTCTACACATCCACCAAGGTCGCCGTTTCTTTCAGGTTGGATCCATCATTCTTGCCTCAGTCCGAGTATTCCGAAACACCTTTCGGAATGTTCTTTATTGTTGGTTCTGACTTTAGAGGATTCCACATCCGTTTCAGAGATATCGCTAGAGGTGGTATCCGTATTGTGCGGTCACGCTCCATCGATGCGTACAACGTCAATGTTCGGAATTTGTTTGACGAGAACTATAACTTAGCTTCAACTCAGCAGAAGAAAAACAAGGACATTCCAGAAGGCGGTTCCAAGGGCGTTATATTGCTTGACCCTGGTGCAGCTCAGGAAACACCAAAGGCTTCCTTCGAGAAGTATATTGATTCTTTGATTGACTTGTTGCTCAAGCAGCACATTCCTGGTGCAAAGGAAAACTATGTTGACCTTTATGGCAAGCCAGAGATTCTTTTCTTGGGTCCCGATGAAGGAACCGCCTCTTACGTTGATTGGGCTGCACTCCATGCTAGGGAAAGAAAGGCCCCATGGTGGAAATCTTTCTTTACTGGTAAGTCTCAGCAGATCGGAGGTATTCCACACGATGTGTACGGAATGACGACGTTGTCGGTGAGGGCCTACGTGAACAAGATCTACGAGAAGCTTAACATTGATGACGCCACAATCAGAAAAGTCCAGACTGGAGGACCAGATGGTGACTTGGGTTCTAACGAAATCAAATTGTCGAGAAAAGAGAACTACGTCGGAATTGTCGATGGCTCGGGTGTGTTGGCTGACCCTAATGGCTTAGACAAGGAAGAGCTTTTGCGCCTTGCGCATGAGAGAAAGATGATTGACCATTACGACAAGTCAAAACTCTCGAAGGACGGCTTTGTGGTGTTGGTCGATGATGTCGATGTTACTTTGCCTGATGGAAAGGTTATCACATCTGGTGTTACGTTCCGTAATACCTTCCACTTAAAGTTGAAGGAATTGTTTGGTACTAAGGGTGTGGATTTGTTCGTCCCATGTGGAGGGCGTCCAGCGGCCATTGACACAAACAACGTTCTGGAATTGATCGACGAAAAGACTGGCAAGAGTGTGATTCCTTACTTTGTTGAAGGTGCCAATCTTTTCATTACGCAGTCGGCCAAGCTAATTTTGGAAAACGCTGGGTGTATCATTTTCAAAGACTCTTCGACAAACAAGGGAGGCGTTACTTCGTCTTCCTTGGAGGTGCTTGCAGCACTTGCGTTTGATGACAAAGGTTTCTTGGAGAACATGTGCGTGGACCGCAACGGTGTGAAGCCACAATTTTATGAGGACTACGTCAAGGATGTTCAGGCCAAGATTGTCTCCAACGCCCAAAGCGAGTTCGAGGCGTTGTGGAGATTGAACAAGGAGACCAAGGAACCTATCACGGAGTTATCCGACAAACTCTCCAGGGCCATCAATAAGTTGGCAGATGAATTGGCCGTTTCGAAGGAATTGTGGAATGATGATCAAGTCTTCAGAAATGCTGTCTTGGTCGATGCCCTTCCCCCATTGTTGTTGAACAAGGTTGGCATCGAGAACATTTTGCAAAGAGCTCCAGAAGCTTACCTCCGTGCTCTTTTTGCCACAACTCTTTCGGCAAAATTCGTTTACAGCAGAGGCATTGACTCCAACCCTGCGAAGTTTTTGGAGTTTATTTCCCTGACTAGGAAAGAGTACAAGTCCCGTGGCCTCTTGTGAGTGAGGGCCTGTGTTCTTTTTATATAAAATTGTTCATGACTTAGAGTTTAAACTACTTAATATAGATCAAAAATTTGTTTCCAAAGCAGTAGTCGGAGCATGTGGTCAGCCCGTTGTGAGCGGGTCAAGTGTAGTATTGTTGGTATTTGAATGCCGTATGCAAAAGCCCTCTTCAGGATTATTGTTCACTTCCCGAATCGGCTCTAATGATTGCTGCGTCTAAGCAGCCAGATATTACCCATCATTTTTGTCCCTCCCTCTCGATTTCCTGGGTAATCTGTCTTCTGTCAACCACCTCCTTGTTGACTTCAGTAGCCACGTAGTCTCCTATAAGAGCAAACAAGAACGTCGACCCGGAAATGTAGTACCTAACCTTGACCGGAAGGTTCATCCACTTTTGCCAAATGCCCATATTGTTCCTAATTACTGAAGATCTGTTCGTGTGGAGTAGAAAAGGTGGTACTTTTCGGGTGATGCGCGATGCGGTCGCACTTAGCTTCACGGCTGCGAAGACCGCTCACTGTCTAAAGCATTAGTCGATGCGTACTGCTGAGGCCGTTGCCAAAACCGAGACAGAGCTTCCACCATGTGCTCTACGAATGAAGCCCAACGACCCGTCTCTTGTTTTTCTAGGCACTTATAAACTTGAAAAAGAAACTGGACTGAGACATGGCTCGATCGAAGTATTGAAAATCGAGAACGGGCAGTTTCGTCCGTACCAGCGGTTTCCCACACCGCTGGCAGTCTTGGACGTCAAGTTTAGCCCTTTTGATGACCAGATTTTGGCGCTGGCGCACTCCACCGGCGAAATCCGTGTTTGGACATATGCCGATACCTTACAATGCACCAAGACCATCCAAGTCTCAGATCCGTCTGTCCTTGTTACGAGCATCTCTTTTTCTCCTGTGGATCCAAAGGTCTTGCTTGCTACTCTCACCTCTGGGGAATCTGTTATTGTCAACCTTGAGAGCGGCACTTTCGAAAACTTTGATACTCATCACACGTTAGAGTGCTGGATAGGCTCGTTTGGCGAGCTCGGTCCTCTGGCGAACGTGGTCTTCACTGGGGGTGACGACTCTCAACTAATTGCACATGATCTACGAACAATGCTGAAGATTTGGTCGACCAGCTACAGGCATCATGACGCTGGAGTGGTGCTGATTTTGTGCCCCGGAAAAAACTGGCTCAGCAGTCGGCCGAATGAGCTATGGACAGGTTCATATGATGAAAACTTGAAGATATTCGATTTGCGAATGTTGCAAGGGGAGGAGGGACCATATTTGACCCAGTCCCTACTTCCGATAGAAAAGCACAAGGAAAACCTAGACGGAGGGGTATGGAGATTGACTCCCGCCCCCGACAGCGATAACGTGTTGGCGTGCTGTATGTACAACGGAGCACGCATAATCAAGCCGTCTGCCAAAGGTTTCGATGTCGAGGTTTACTTCAAAGGACATCACGAAAGTATATGCTATGGCGGTGACTGGCAAGACGCTAACACACTTGTTACTTGCTCTTTTTACGACAACGTCGTTCAATTGTGGCTGCAAGCCGAAAGTGAATGACTGAATAAATTTATTTGACTTTAAAACATGCTTTTTAGTAGCTTGCGCTGTATTCTTAGCTCTGAGAATCTCAGAAAAGAGATAGATCTAGCGGGATGGAGGAGCCCCTTCCACTTGGATACAACTTCTGTTTCCCTTCGAATCTTCGAGGACTTGGGAGATCATTGCTGTTTATGAACTTGAACCTGCTATCCTCGATAATAAGCTTTTTCGACGAATCGCTCCGCGTGCGTTGCTGAGTATTAATTGTGTAAGACAGAGCAGAAATCGTACGCAAAGACAGTCCTACGGACTGCTGTTGTTCCATGGAACTGGGTGGTGGAGGAGGAGCAGACTTCTTTGCTCTCGAAGAGTTCAATGCTGAAGTTGGGGGAGGAGCGGAAGGTGGAACAGAAGGCGGAACTGATGGAGGGGCTGATGGAGGGGTTGACAGCGGAGCTGACGGTGGTGTTGATGGTGGAATCGACGGTGGAGCGGAGGGGGGAATGGATGCCGGCAACGACGGTGGCACTGACGATCGAGCTGGTTGCAGGACCGAAGGTAGATTCGACAGGGTTGGTGGAGGCGGAGCCGAAGGTGGGGTCGGAATGCTGTGACCCACTTTGGTCTCCGGTTTCTTTTGCAAGTTAGAAATACTTTGCGGTAGAGATGGAGCTCCAGAAAATGTTGGCGGCGCGGGCGGCGCTGGTGGTGCCGGGGGTGCTGGTGGCGCTGGAGGCGCTGGCGGTGCCAGTGAAAAGGGAGAAGATGGTGGAAAGCTGCTTTTGGGTTGTGTTTTCAGGCTGGATTTGTTGTCCACAGAAGAGTGGGTCGGGCCCAGATGTGGTTTTTGCAGCTGCTTTTGTGGCACGGAGGACTCGTCAATGACGTGGGTTTCGCTTCTCCTAGCATTGATTTGATCGAGAAAGGGCAAAGCTCCACCTGGTGCTGGCGGCGTTGGCTTAGGCGCTTCTGGAGCCTGTTGTGTCAAGGCTGGTGGAGGTGGTGGACCAGGGGGCACAGGTATTTGTTGCCTGCTAGAACCTCCGCTGGAAGACGGCACCCGAGGCGCGGTCGAAGTGGGAGCTGGAGGTGCTTTCGGCAAGCTTGGGGCCTGCGGCACCGTTGAGCCATCGTAAACACTCGAGTCATTCCTCTTGGCATTGATCTCAGACAAAAAGGGGAGTCCTCCCGATGGGAGCGGTGGTGGTGGGGGAGCTCCGGGGGCACTCAGGGAAGAGTGTGGATCTGGCCCGCTGGCTTTCGGCACAGCAGGAGCAGGAGGCATGGTTTGAGGAAGCGGTGGTGGATTCATAGATGGAAGCGGGGGCTTGCTTGGTGGAGCGCTAGTAGGAGGGGGCGGGGATTTCGGAGCTCCCTCGAAGGAGTTTATGGAAGATATCGAGGACGTCTTCAAGTGAGACAGCTTCTTTGGTCGACTAGGAGGCATCTTGGGTGCCTTTGGCGCCGACTCGCTGGGCGCCGGTGGCAACAGCGAGGGCAAAGGCGGGGGAACTGATGATGGTGGTGGAGGAGGAGGAGGCGCAGGCGTGCTAACACTGGGAACAGCGGGCTGCGAAGGCGGTGCCAGAGACACCCGGCTGGGCGCCTGCTGCGTTGGAATGGGGATCTTCGGGGCGCTGGACGGAACTATGCCCGACCGGTTGTCCTTCACGGATCTAAGCTTGGGCATGCCGCCGGCGAAGATGTCACCCAATTGAGGGCCCGCGGGCATGCTCATCGCTGGAGCGGCACCGCCAGAGGACGAGCTGGGTACAGCGCTCACTGCCGCCGCTTTCGGCTTGGCGTCCAAGACCGGCTTTGATTTGTCAACGGTGACCGCCTTCTTCAACTTCATACCTTTCCTGATGTCGCCAAGCAATGCCTCGCGGCCGGGGGCTGCGGCCGGCGGAGGGCCAGCGGAAGCACCAAGAGAGGGAGGCGCCCCCATTGGAGGTGGTGGAGGTGGTGGAGGTGGGGGACCAGCCATTTTGCGTGTACAACTGTCGTTTGGTGTTCGATAAGCTGGGGCGTTGTGAGTGCTTGGCCCGCGCGCAGTCGACCGTGATCCGAGTACGTGGGGACGGATCCAGCAGTGCAGGAAAGTATAAGCCAGGCAACCACCAATTTTTGAATAGATGAACATTATATGTATACGGGGTGAATGGCTATAAACATGAGCTCTGGATCTCGTAGTCTGGTCCATAGCTTGGTCTCTTGGGTCACTGGGTCACCAGGTCCACCGACCCAGTCAGGGCTGAGATACAGATATCTTTGACCCTGACACCTCCGTGGTTTCCTCTCGCTTACTGCTCCACCGTCAACTCGACGTCGGCGCCGAGCTCTTCTGAGAGCTCTGCCTGAAGCAAGTCCGTCAACAGGCTCCCGTCCCGCAAGGTGATCCATCTCCCTTTCACGAGATCGTAGCGCTTAGGCCCGCTGATAGGGCTGCTGAGCCATATCTGCTTGTTGGGCGGCTGCTTGTTTATGACATAGCTCTTGCCGGGGCCCACGGTTAGCGTCATGACGCCCTGGGTGAGTTCGACGTCGACGTGGGGAAACTCCTCGCACAAAGCCTCGATGTCGTCGCTCAACGTCTCCAAGTAGTCGTTGGCAATCTTGCTGTACTGTCCGTCGGTCAACGGGTCGATGAGGTGCCCGACATTGGTCCCGTCGGTTGATATGGCGTTAAACCTGCGGGGAATGGTGTGTGCCTGTGGGGCACGTCTAGTAAAAGCTGGTCTTGAGACCAAGGCAAACCTCCTGAGCCCGAAAGATGTGTTGCGGGCCACAGGAAGAACAGGGAGCCTCACTTGGCGTAGGAATGGCATGTTCAGCATTGTGCTTGGTGGTAGATCTATAACCTCGATATGTAGATATGCATGGAATGCGAAATAGCGCAGTTCTTACTGGGCTGCGGCGCCCCTACCATCAGCAGATTCGGTGGGGCGACTGCACGAGCTACAGCAGGTAAATTGCTCAACCGGAGAGTGGGCCTACGGGGATTTCGGTATAGTGTGTTCTCTCTTCAAAATCTCGGATTTTGTTTCACTCTATGTTCTGGCCAAATTTTAGTAGAGGGTAACTGTGGTTGCGGCTCGTACCTCATTTTGACTAAAGCGTGCGTTCTTCCCCAAGCAATGCAAACGTCAGGCACACACAATGGGTCCAAATATGCCAGCACTATGACAAGGCGGTTTTTCGAAAGAGATATTTAAAATGATAAGAAAACAATAGAAGAAGACATTTTTAAGAAATGAGCTTGATCGGCTGGGCCGGGAGGCGTGCACTTTCGTACCCGAACATATTCGCATCGCTACATCCATCAACTTCCACTGGCGTACCAGGCTTCTCTCACTATGGTGTTCTTACTTATCCTAATTTTTGCTGTCGTCATGGTAGGCGTCGTATTGTATTTGCCATACTCCGCTGGATTGACAAAAGTGGAAAAACAAAAGCATCAGAGGCCCAACTCAAGAAAACAACGACGCGAGACCAGCGAGCAGTCCGAATACATCTCTCCGGAGGACGAGCTAAGGAACCAGGAGCTTGGTAAGTCACACGGCACCTCCAGTGCATTCAAAGACAAAATCAAGCTCACCGCCGACGACATACCTATCCAGATCAAGTTAAACCAGGAGACAGTGTTGAGAAAGAGAGGTGATCGCACAGTCGGGGACTTCGATCCAAACAACTACGACTACGACCTAGATCAGTTGATCAAAGAGGAGACAGAGGGCGAAAGAGATAGAGCAGAAAAAGAGTTTTACTCAAGAGAGAAGATGGGCGGTGATAAGGAGGACATGGTTTAATATTTATCTATAATTCACAACAAGTCCAACAACCGAAGTAGGCTAGTTTTCTTTATGTGAGTAATTTCCTCCCGCTCTTTGAGGGTCAGGGCCACGCGTGAAGCGCTGTGTCGTTTCTGCGCCAATCTGATCTCTGCTTCTAGCTCTGCTTGTATTGCAATCACCTCCTTGCGCAATACAGGGTAGCGATACAAGGTCTCAAGCAGCGCTCGTGTGACGCTGTTCATGAGCGTATTCGAGAGTTTAAGGTATCTTGCTCGTTCCGCCGTCTTGTTTATCGTGACAGCCAGAGATAGTTCTTCGGTCAAGAATGTCGCCAAATTTTTAGGAAGAAACGACTCGCTGATCCGATCCTTTACCCAAGAGTCCAAATCGGCTGAATTCGTGTCTAGCGTCTCAATCAATTTAACAAGGGCAAATCGGAGGTCCTCCTTTTCAGAAAAGTTCCCCGTTTCAAAACCGTGAAATATGTGTTTGAACATTTGACTGGTGATGGGCAAGTTCCACTTATTTTGGGCCAAGAAAATGATATCCTTGATCGGCTCGAAGTTCTTTCCTGTTGCAGAGTAATGCTTGATGAAGGGTAGCAATGTGAGTTCCGTAGGATACACATTGACGGAAGGCTTCTCGTGTAAGTGGTCGTACTCCTTTAGGGCCCGCGAGTACCTAATTATGTCGCCTTTGCTGATCAACTTCAAAAAAACCTCGTCGGTTTCAAGCTCTCGCTGTGCACTCTCTTGAAGAGCGTCCAAAACCTCACCCGCCAATTCAGGATGCCCCAAGTTGAATAAGGAAGTTATGATGATATTCAATAGCCGGATGTCTACCAAATGTAGGCTGTGAGTGCAAAGTGTAACGAAGCTCCTGGCCCAATAAGTTTCGTGACCCTGATAAGAAAGATTCTCGAGAAGAATCTTGAACGTATCTCTCGTGAAATCGGATGCTGGAAATCTGGACAAGATGTCTGAGGTGGCCATTAAGTTATCGTTTCTTAGCGAAACAAAAAGTAATACGTTCCAAGTTTCTGTGGACACGTTTCCCTCGAACTTCAGAAGAACATCCTTATAGACGTTATAGTCAAAAGCTGATGAGCTTGTTTCTTTCAAGACAGCTTTAGAAAGTTCAGGATCCAGTGTGCTACACTTCTGTGCAACCTGTCGTAGCTTGGAAAATATGTCCGGCCTGTCTTTATAGAAAGTTTTGTAGATCATATTGTGCCTCTCGTAAATCGACACGGGGATTCCGGAGGCTTCGAGATCGCTTGTTATTTGCCATAAACTCCGTAAATGATATTCTCGCTTTGCCTGGGCGTCGATATATGCGTTCATGATATTTTGATCGTTATGGAAAATGGCGTTCGTCCCAGACAAGCCATTCGGCTTGGCAAAGCCGCGGTAGGAGAACATCTGATGCATGAAGTCTTCAAATGTCTCATAGTCTAAATGGGCCAAGCCTGGACTTGGCAATGCACAGTAAGAGCGGAATAAAGCGTGGTGATCGACGTGACGTACCACTTCGGGATCAGAATCGAGAGCTGCCATGCTGTTTCTCATTGGGTAGAGCTTCTTCAAAAAAGCAGCGAGTGTAGGGGGGCGGACACTTTGATAGTGATGCAGGGATTGAAATTGCCGTAGGGCTTGCTTCCGGGCATGAAGCTCGTCCGAGGTAAGGTTCCATGATGATGCCGATTGTCTTGCGGGAAGCCCCACCACTTTCGGGAGGTATGCACAATTCCTGTTTGAAATGAGATGCTTAGTGAGTGAGGCAACAGCAGCCTTGATCTGTTGAGACGTGTTCGACATGCATACAAATGGGGGATGTGATGAGTATCTGGAATACCGAGCCCCCAATTATGGTCCACAAACCCGTCCCACGAGCAGAGAAAGGCGGCCAAAATTCACAGCAAGAGGCGGGTGCTCAGCAAAATTTTCAGCACCGTGCTCAAATCCACTGTTAGAACTCCGCAAGGGGCGTGTGGTCTAGTGACTAACGATGGAGTTAGGCTGTTGTGGGTTGAGTCACGTGACCAATCACGTCCGGTTTTTCTCGCAAGAAAATTTGATGGAAGTTGCAACGCACATAGTGGGAGCTGGATTATGAAGGTTCAAACTAAGGCTGCCGGGGTCTTGGAAAGAACCTCGCATTACATAAAGGCAGGCATTATCCGCCAGAAGCCAGCGTGGTACGATGCTGTTGCTGCGGTACCGCCCACTTACAACTTGAACAAGAAAGCCAGAGGTATTGGAGCCAACCAAGAAGAAGATCCTCAGAGCAAGCTCTGGCAGAAAGTAGATGACGTTTACAAGACACGTGCCTCACGAGAGGATCAGAAGACCAGAAACAATGCTGTCAACCGAGTGCCCAAACTAGAGTTTGTGGAAGACCAATTGAGAGATGTTTTCTACCACCAGCACCCATGGGAGTTTGCAAGGCCAAAGACACTCGTTGAGAGCGACGCCAAAGATCACGAGAAGTGTGACTGGTCGCACATGCTACAATTGCACAAGCCTCTAGACGGAGAGAGTGTTGTTCAAAGGACGTTGTGGTTATTGCAAAGCTCGAAGGCCGAAGGAAAGCCGTTGTCCCTTTTTGATGCATACGACACGGCCCGGTTCGAGTTCTATCAGTTGAGAATGGCTGAAGAAGCAGAGTCAGAAGTTGCCAAGGAAGAGTCTTCTATGTTTGGCTGCCACTTCGCTTCTAGCAACTTGCAATGGGGAGTCGAGAAAGAGCAGGAAGTCATCGACGAGTGGACCAAGGAGGGTGAAACCAGAACAAAAATCAAGGGCGCCGCTCTTAACAAGGCATCCGCCAGTGCGGGCGTCAGTAGTGAAGGCAAGGGACCAACGAACATGTGGGAGTCGCTTTTGGCCACGGAGGACAAGGCAGCAAAGACCGCCGAGTGAATATGTACATAGAACCAAAGTGGACAAGGTGTGTTTGCCGGAGGGTAGAGCTTTTACGATATGTAGTTCCTGGACAGATGTGTATGTTATTGAGTATATATAAGACACGACGGCGGAACAACATCAACCGCTCTTACTGAATCGAGGTCTCTGGGAGTTCAACAACGGAAGTAGCGATGCAAACACCGCGGGCAAATGCAAAGGGTTCTGTGAATCTAGTGATGATGCGAGTCATCCTTCTTGGCCACCAACTTGTCGTAAGCAAGGTAAACAGCAAAGGCAGCAGTTGCAATGCCGAGCCCAGGGAAAGCGGACTTGAACCTGTTGTAACGGGTGAACTCGCCTTCGTATCTCCAGGCGTCCCTCTTGGCCCAAGGATTGTTACTCATGTTGTATGTGGAGAGAAGACAATATGATTTCACGTAGCGTTGATTGGTGAGGGTGTCGTGCGCAGATCAAAATGTAAGAAGTTTAGTTGGTGTTTCAAGACAGACAGAGTAAGGGAGCAGGGAGCGGCGAACGGCTGGATGGATGCGTGGCTAGATTTGTTGCCGTGATAGCTCTTCTTTTGTCGCCCTGATCCAGTGGTTTACGTCTGTTGGAATGACGTTACTTGTCATACTGCACTCTGGACATATTCATAGACAAGGAGAACCTTTTCTAGGGTGGATCTCAGGATAATTGCTGAAATCGGGGAACAGAATTCTTGTAGCATAGAGACTGTAGGGGATTGCCCTGTAAAAGTTTGTCGTGGGCATTGCTGTGTCATGCGGCCTACCTCGTCTCAGTGGAGCACAGTGTTAAGCACATTATTACCTTCAAACTATAAGTTCAAAAGTGTATGGAGTAGAAGCGTACGATCACTTGAGAGAATGGCTATTTGCAAAAAACCGAATTTTGCACTTTTGGGACTTCCGGAGCACATGATGACCGGTTACTGGCAGCACTAGTGTTTCGCAGCCTGGTACTTCCGCGAACGCATCTGTCGTGCCACCGCTCCATACTACGTCTTCACCGGACTTGACTTCCGCTTACAAATTACAGTTCCAATAGACCTTGTTCCCGAGTCTGTGATAGCATATGAGAAGCCAAACTCTACATTAGGACCAGAAGCAAATTCCAGCCGAGTGTCACCTCCTTGTTCCACATCAATACATGCATCCCACCCAACTCCGCAAGGAACCTTGTTGGCCCAAATGCCAGATATACGAATAAAAGGACCACGAAAAGTCAGCCACGGGGCGGTGACCTACCAGAAGACCTTCCGACGCGCCCGCGGCAAGCAGGCATCGACTCTACTAGTCACATTCACCCTTGGAGAGAAGCTACGACAGATCAACCAGCATGACCCAGCCCGCACAGGCAATCCGCCCCCGGAGGCAGATCCCACGGAAAAACCCTCGGAACCGAGCGAAACTGCAAAAGAGCTAGGGCCCACGTCTGAACCGCCCCAGCAGCAACATCGCGAGCCCGAGAACTCTCGCCCGAGTGGCGCTACAACGCAAGCGGCAGACTCCGATAGCGAGATCGAGATCTTGGAAGTCAAGTATGTCCCTCGCCGCAAGCCGCCCACGGCATACGCATCGTCATCAGATGCTACCTTCGAAGGCAACGACTCCGACACCGAGAGTGACCTCTCTTCGCTAGACAACGAGCTCAACCAGGCGCTTTCCTCGCCAAGCAGTGTTCCCACCCAAACAGAGAGGCTGCATCCCAGGCCATCATCGAAGCGCTCCATCCTTGTCGATATCTTGAATATGTCCAAGAGCGTCAACCATCCGCCTCCGCCCGGCTACAGGAACCTACCGCCTAACCTAGTTTTCTCGTTCCGCAGGGAACTCAACATGGAGATCAATCCCAGCGACGACATAGAGGTGGCTGGGAAGATGACTTTTTCTTTAAAGGACCCCATTCTCAGGACCAAGATCCAGCTCCCCGTGAAGTCCAGCTTATGTAAGCACTTCGAGTGCTTCGATTTCAATGCATTTTGCAAGTTCTACGGCTTGCCTCCCGGAATTATGGGCAGCTTGAAGCGTTTTCTACTCCTCCAGTCCAAGGCCGCGCGAGAAGCGGAGGCGTTGTTCCTTCGACAGCAGAAAATGATTGCCGACGGGCAGCTTCCGTTCAAGGCGCGTGGTTTGATCTATCCCACATTTTCCGAGCACGGCCAGCTATTCTTCACCAGCCTTTTCGACAAAACACAGCCGCTATACCGGTGCCCGTTGTGCGACACCGAGTTCGGGCTCAAACAGCTTTACATCAGCGACATTTTCAACTTCTTCGTGAGAAGCTCTCCCCAGCATGTCACCAAGGTCGAGATGGCAGAGAACGACAGCTACAAGATGGTGGAGGAGGATCACGCCGAGAAGAAGGCAGACGAGGATGTCATCGATCTCTCCGACGACAGCGACTCGGAGCAGACAGCTACGGCCAAAGCTGAACCCCAGGCCAACGTGAACGCTACCACAAGCCAGGCCGATCCCAATCTCTCATTGAATAGTGCCAGCGACTTCAACGACGGCTTGGACGACTTCCTTGCAACCGCAAACACCTCCCAAGGCAGGGGTAGCTGGGGCGACCCCGTTACTCTAGATTGAATCGGGGTCACTAATCTACAACATCCCATATTCTGTTCTTGGCGGTCCCTTCACCAAGGTCTGGTCGATGCACACAGTCCCTCATAACCGAATGTCACAACAGCGAGATGTAGGGGTGTGCGAGAAAGCAAGAATGAGGTCATGGTCATCGGGAAAAATAGAGGTACCGAGGACAGGGTGTCAGAGAGCCTTGTCCCAGTTCATGAGTTAAACGTATAATAACTGCTGTTGTGGTCTTACCACTGTACGCGAGCAGAACTTTGACTGTAGCCGGATCGGACGTAGACCAGCACGTTGCGGAAATTGGCGCGGCCCTTCATAGCCACATCTGCGTTGTCGCACCTTTTCAGAAGGAAAGTATCCTTGGCCCTAGACAGACCGCTAACACCCTTCCCAACAACGTGAAACACCCTTATGTCAAAAATCCCGTCTCGAGATAGAAATGTATCCTCTTTAACCAGTGGCAGCTCTGCCACTAAATTGGCATTGTTGTTTTCAACGGTGGTCCGCATGGTCCATGGCATGCCAGTAGCCAGCATCTCTCCAGCTACTGCCAGCCCGGAGAAGATGACCACCAAAGACTTCTACATCAACCTCCTCGTCTCAGCCTTCCTTGTGCTCGCGGGAGGTGTGTTTGCAGGACTCACCTTGGGCCTCATGGGCCAGGACGAAGTCTACTTGAAAGTTATCGCTACCTCGGGAGAAGCTCATGAGCGCAAGCACGCCAGGAAAGTCTTGAGCTTGATAGGCCGCGGCAAGCACTGGGTCTTGGTGACGCTCTTGCTTTCCAACGTTATTACCAACGAAACCTTGCCCATTGTCTTGGACAGATGTTTGGGCGGGGGCTGGCCTGCCGTGGTGACGTCGACCGCGTCGATCGTCATCTTCGGCGAAATCATCCCACAGTCGATTTGTGTTCGCTACGGGTTGCAGGTTGGCTCGTTGTTCGCCCCGTTCGTTCTTGTCTTGATGTACGTGATGTACCCCATTGCCTACCCCTGTGCTCTCCTTTTGGACTACATCTTGGGCGAAGACCACGGAACTGTTTACAAGAAATCCGGCCTCAAGACGCTAGTCACCTTGCACAAGACCATGGGTGTGGAGAGGTTGAACCAAGACGAGGTGACGATCATCTCCGCCGTGTTGGACTTGAAAGAAAAGCCAGTCTCGCAGATCATGACGCCGATGGAAAGAGTCTACACCATGCCTTCGAACAAAATATTGGACGAGAAAACGGTGGAGGAAATCTTCAATGCTGGCTTCTCGCGTATCCCTATTCACATTCCCGATGAGCCTATGAACTTTGTCGGCATGTTGTTGGTCCGTGTGTTGATTTCATACGACCCTGAAGATGCATTGCCAGTGGCGCTGTTCCCATTGGCCACTCTTCCGGAGACCGCTGCAGACACCTCGTGTTTGAACATCTTAAATTATTTCCAAGAAGGAAAGTCTCACATGATTGTGGTGAGCGAAAGACCCGGAGAGCCTACTGGCGCATTGGGTGTTCTTACTCTTGAAGATGTCATTGAAGAGTTGATTGGCGAGGAAATCGTTGACGAGTCTGATGTCTACATTGACATTAACAAGAACATCAAGCGTGACGATCCAGGTCCTCTTTACAAGAGAAACTTGACGGCCTATTTACATAACCTTTACCACTCTGCTGGTACCTCCAAGCGGGGCTCTTTTGACGCAGAGAGAACAGATTCCAACAGCACAGCAGCTGGAAGCAAGCAGAGCCTCAAGCCCAGCGTCCTTTCGTCATCTCCTGGCCGCTTGCGGTCGCCTGGAGCCATGGGCTCGCCCATGCTCGCGCCGTTGAACCGAGCATCGAACCCCCTTGAAACATCCAAATCGTTCGTGAAGATCAAGAGACCCGCCCAAACGGAGGCACACAATCTTCCGGTGGACCGGAAATTGTTGCTGGGGAAAGGTAAGACCAATCCCGAGACATACGACTCGATCTTTCCGACGGAACAAGGCGCTCTCGACGAGGCTCGGAGGATCAGTGGTAATTATAGCCGCGAAAGACGCGAGCTGTCAGACTTGTCCGAAAGAGAGGGAAAAGAACACCGTCATGTAGACGGCAAGAACAATGGAACTACTACCGAGCATCTGGAGCCCAGATCGTACCGTACTGGAGGTATAGTTGAGTCCATTGTGAATGTGCAAGGTGTGCACAAGACAATCATTGAGGATTTCACCGAAGACGAGGCGTCTGACACGGACTACGGCCAATTCAACGGGTCGGGCAGCAAGCACTCGAATTCGGGAGAGGAAGAGCTGCAACGGCTCATGAACTTCTAGGCGAGCAGCCTCGCGTTGGGCGTACGTCTATGAAGACAGTTGTGCAACGCTATATATTTTTCTTTGCTCTGAGTAAGAAATTATACGTTCGATTTTACTTCAATAATACATTGCTCCTTTTTATATTTTTTTTTTAATCGAGAGGTTTGTCAGCTCTCCGAGGGTAAGCCGCTTATACCAGATCCGACACGCACTAAAGCCGCAGCCGAGCTTAATTGCGCCTGCCGCAGCCGAGCCGAGCAGTGTGTCAACTGAGAACTAATGCCTCACCTCACACGTTATTAAGATCCCTCTCAACAGACACTTTGTAGTGGCTCCAGAGAAACACCCGACGCGAAATTAATCAATTGACTGCAAGTCCCAAAAGGACACAAAGCCAAAAAGAACGAAAAAATAAACGATCCATACCCGAGCCGTACAGAGTTGCGCGTACGTCAGAAAAGGGGACATAGCCGGCCATCTCTTTTTGCTCTGCTTAGCCACAATGGGTTCCGATAGAAAACAGCATCGGTCCTTGCGAAACCTCTTCCGGAGCCCGTCTCCCCACGGTTCGCAAAAATCAAATAGTTCCTCGGATCGCATCCCGCATGGCGACCAACAGAATCACACCTCTCATCGCTCGTTCTTGAGGGCCAGAGACAGCCTGTCGTTGTCTGCGCATTCGAGCGCCAATTCGGTTCGTTCCACTGGCTCGGAGTCGCTAGCCGTCTCGCCGTCGGCAACCTCGACGACGCATGGTTCGGATACCGAGTCTACCCAGTCATCGACACTGACTGATTACAAACATGGCGGATCTAAGAAAAAGAAAGAAAGAAAGCACCACTCCGAGAGCCACCTTCTGCTAAAGCGGTTCTTCCGAAAGCTCCAGCCTAAGGATCCAACCCAGGGCCACAAATATGTGCCTCGGCCGGAATTACCAAAACACACGTCGCACTTGGCCGAGAAGTACGATCTCGGGAGGCTCATCGGAACCGGAGCGAGTGGCTCTGTCAACCTCATAAGCGACAAGCACGATCCAACCAAGATCTATGCATTGAAGAAGTTCCGGCTTAAGCTTGTCAACGAGAGCGACGAGGACTACACACGGAAAGTCAGAAACGAGTTTCTGGTGGGGGAACACCTTAGGCACCAAAATTTAATCCACACAATGGACTTGTTCAAGGAATTGTCGCCAAGCAAATCCGTGGAGTACTATATTGTCATGGAGTACTGTCCATATGACTTCTTCAACTTGGTGATGTCCGGTTTAATGCGTCTCGACGAGATCAGCTGCTACTTCCGGCAGATTATCAACGGTGTTAGCTTCTTGCACCAATCGGGTATTGCCCACAGAGACTTAAAGTTGGACAACTGCGTGGTGGACAAAAACGGTATTCTTAAGCTCATCGACTTCGGATCGGCGTTCCAATTCTGCAAACCGGGCGATGCCGAGGACCAAGACAACCTGGTCATTCTGTATGCGAAGGGAGTTGTGGGATCGGACCCTTACTTGGCACCCGAGGTGATCCTGCCAGTCCGGCCCGACGGTTACGATGCTAGGTTGGCCGATGTTTGGTCCATTGCCATAATATACTGTTGTATGGTGTTGAAGAGATTTCCCTGGAAAATCCCACGCACCGCCGACCCCTCTTACAGAGCATTCGCGGGCTTGAATAGCCTGGATCAGCCCATTTCTGAAGAGCAGAAGTTGGAGACAATGACCAAGGAGCTCAGCGTCGGAAAAGAGCAGGTTCCGAAGTACGGGCCTGGAAGACTTTTGAAAGTTCTCCCGCCGCCGTCCAGAAAACTACTTGGAAAAATGCTCGAGATCGATGTCGAGAAACGAGTCTTCATGCCCGCAGTGGTTGACGATCCTTTCGTAAAGTCGATTGAAACCTGCCACTACGCAAACGCCGACGAGCTTGAAGCAGCCGCTCCTGACGCGGAAGTTGCCGAAGACGACATCAAACCTTTGCAGTCTCCAAGCAGTGAAGAAACGAAGGTTGCGGAGTTGAAGCCCTCCGAGCCCGCCAAGCACGAGCAGGTCTTTATCAAGGCATCAAACCACAAGCACCATTTGGTTACCGAGGAGGAACTTGAGAAGATTAACGCAGAGAAGGAGAGAGTGAAGAGGGCAAAGGAGGCTGGGATTGCCTGAGAGCAAATAAAAAAACAAGGAGGGAGACAATGACAGTGAAGAGGAGAAAGTAGGCAAGATGCGCCGAAAATTAAATATGTACTTATCTAAAGCATTTTTCGAAAGGCGTCTGTTTTGTAGACGATTCTGTCTTATCGATAGCGTACCATCAATTCCCCTCCCCCGCAATGCGACTCTTCGAGCAACGTGACTAGTCTATCTCGCATAAACATTCTACGCAACATCAACTCACACCGTCACCAGCTACATCCAGACCCCTCCACAAGATCTTGATCCTGGCTCTGTGCTCTGTGCTCATCAAGATGGCCTTCCTAGAAAATTCAGGTGGCTTGGCCAACTGGATTATAACGTTGTGCTGGTGGACATCTATGTTGGCAACTCTCATCATCTTCTGCTCAGTTTTCTTGCATCTACTCAATTACAGAAAGCCGTTCCAGCAGCGGTTGATGATTCGAATACAGTGGATACTTCCAATATTCGCCTTGTCGTGCTACTCCATGTTGACCAATCCCACCAGCCGCATCAACAAATTCGTGATCGAGCCCGTACGAGAAATCTACGAGGCTTTTGTTATTTATACTTTTTTTTCTCTCTTGATCATCATGCTCGGCGGCGCCAGAAACATCATAATCATGACCAGCGGAAGGCCGCCGGTGTCCCACCCTGGGTTCATGGGGTACATCTTGCCGCCCTTGGATATATCCGACCCAAACACGTTTTTGGGCATCAAGCGCGGAATATTGCAATACGTTTGGCTCAAGCCGTTTCTCTGCTTTGGAACACTACTAGCGGAGGCACTTGGCTTGTACGATGTCAATGATTTGGGTGTCAAGTCATTCTACTTGTGGGTCACTGTACTATACAACTTCAGCGTGTCCCTTTCGCTATACTGCCTTGCAATCTTTTGGAAGATTCTATGGTCGGACTTAAAACCGTTCAACCCAGTCGGCAAGTTTCTTTGCGTGAAGCTCATCATCTTTGCTTCTTATTGGCAAGGTGTGATCCTCGCCATTCTAAATTTCGCAGGAATATTGCCTAGCAACAGTTCCGCAGATGGCGTTCCGAACTTGGGCGTTTCTATCCAGAATGCATTGCTTTGTGTCGAGCTTATCGCTTTCGCAATTGGCCACTGGTTTGCTTTCTCGTACAAGCCTTTCACTATTTCGGCTGTTCCCAACGGTCGATTACAGTTTTACTACGCAGTGCGTGATATGATTGGGATAAAGGATTTGATCACAGACTTCCGCTTGACCTTTCACGGAGATTACTACCGTGACTACAAGCAATTCAACTCTGTCGATGCATTGATTGCTCACCCTTCCACAAAGGGGCGCATGGGCCGCATAAACCAGGGCTTGAGGTATCATGGCGATGGTAAGCAGAAGCACTGGCTACCCCAGTCTCCAGGCATGGGCCAGCAAGGTGGATCTTCAAAACGCCCAAGCTTACAAAGTACTTCGGAGATATTAGCAGTATCTGGTGGCCCCAAAAGCCGCTCCCAATACGCCCCTTCCATTGCACTGAGCACCACATCCACCCGCCCGATCTTTCCCACATCTCCCAAGGCACAATTTTCTTCTCCCAGCTCGTCAGCTCAGGTAGAGGATTTGAGGTCGTTAAGTACCATAGACTCGTTAAATGACGATGAAGGCGAGGAAATTGACGAAATATTGAGGAAGCTCAACCCCAATGTGGACTACACGTCCGAAGATTTTCAAGGAGATGAAGCGCTCTACAAATTAGCATGCTCTGTCGTTAACAACTACAATCTAGATCAAACTGAGGTGAAAAAGTTGGTTAACTACCCCATAGTGGATGATCTCATTGTGGGCCACGAATACGGCTACAAGGTGAAGAAGTTGCGAGCAGATAGATTACGGCAGGCGGAATGCAGCCTGTTGACATCCAATGAGTACAGACCATACGGTAGTGTATAGTTAGGAATGGGTAGATACTTGTTCTAAAACTATGTACATCATGCATCGTTAGTCCTCTATCTTAAACAGATACAACGAATCAAGGTCTTCTGGATCTTGCTTGACTGCGTTAGGCTTGTTATCCTTCTTTGCTCTCTTGGGTTTTTTGTGTTCCTTGGTGTCTGTGGCACCGGGCGTTTTCAGACCCGATTTGTCCTGTTGGCCGTCAGACTTCTTTGGAGTAACGCGTATCATGATTCGACCCTCCGGCGAGCCCGACACCTCCTGCTTACATTCCAACTCGGTCAAGATCTCTTGCAACTTTGACTGCAAAAGCTCACGCTTTTTGGTTTCGATGAGATATGCGTCTTCATCCAACCTTGTGAGATCAGACCCGGCAGTGCCGAGCTGGCTGGTGAGCCCATCGTCTTTGTCAAGGTTGCGTCTAACGTACGAGAGCAGTCGCTTCTCGCCAATAAATATCACAAAGTTCTCCTGTTTGTTCACACGCTTCACAATTTCGTTCCTCTTTTGTTTTGCCAAGTCGCTCGCACTGATAGACCAGGAAATTGTCAAGACTTTCGTAGCGGATTTCTTCTTTTCTGCAAGGGCCCGTTGCTGGATCGAGCGCATGGCCCTTGTGCTGCCCGACTCGAGTAATTCTTGTTCTTTGGCGGCTGCCAACTCGTCAAGGTACGGTTTGAGCATGTCGGTCACCTTGACAACTCGGACGATAGGCGGGCCTTTTTCGTTTGCGGCCACGAGCTTGAGGCCCTCGACATCCAAGTTCATTTCATTGACGATCTCCAGAAGATGGTACTTTTCCAACGAACCACTTTCTCGGTCAACAGTTCGAACCATTAGAGAAGGCTGAATCTCTTTAACTTTGGAGATCACGCTTTTTAGTGCCTCCTGTGCTTTTGGGGAGCCAGAGTCAAACCTGAATCTGAACGACTTGTTTTTCTTATGTCCCGTGCGTGACTTCGCCGTATCACGAAATCTGTTGTGCTCAGACGAGTGCTTGTCTTTCGGGCCGCCAGTCCCGAACGTGTTGCCGTTGGCGAAGCGATTTGGGCGGGCAGACAGCCAGGGCTGATGTTGCGACGGCACTGTCACGCACAGCAGGAAAGACCGGGAGCCGCAGCCGTCGAAACGGCACGACATTGCAGCTCTAGGTAGCACCTGGAACCCACGTAGCCCACGGCTCCGAAAATATAGCCCCATGGCCTTTTGAAGCGGTAGAGCGGACATGTTTTGTGTGCCGCAGTGTGGTGTGTGAGAATTTCACGCGGTATCGGCTTTGTTGCAGTATCACCGAAGATCATCGCGCACGCTCTACGTCCGCACAACGCCCAATGAAAGTAGTATTTCTATGTATGCTGAGTTTGGCCAGTTTACCATTTTGCCCCCATCAATACGCTGGCTGCGTCCGTGGGCTTCTCCACCTCGTTGAACGTGGTGCAGTAAATTCGGTCAGAGGGTATGCCGGTGGCCTGGCTGAAGTTGTCGCTCCATTGCGACAACTCGCTTATGAGACCCCAGTTTTCGGGACTTGAAAGGTCCACCATGTCTATAGATGCATAGAGACTCCTCACCTGCCAGAGCCATTCCTTCTCCTGGGCCGGGTTGGCGCTGGAGATCTGGCCGCCTCCATTGATGCACCCGCTGGGACATGCCATGATCTCAACGTAGTCGCACTTGGAGGCGTCGGCCAAGTCTTCGCTTGCTTGCGCAGACTTCCCTGGACCAGCACGCGCTCTTCTTCTGGCGGCCAACGGGTTGGATTTGACCGTCTTCTTTCCGTCCGGGGTGGGTTTTAGCTTCCTGACTAGATTCTGGATGTTCCGGAACCCATTGACAATGGCAGCGGATGCAACCTTCTCACCCTTGAGAAGTAGCCTCATCTCGCAGATGTCCGAGTTCTTCCCTTCCACAGTGACAACCTGGAAGTCGTCCTCGCTAAGCTGCTGTGCCGATTGTCTGATTAAGTGATGCTTGTAGATGTGAAGATAGTTGTGAGCGTAGCCACCAGATGCAGAGCCCGAGTCATTCGACCACGACAACGTCTTCAAGGGCCACGTCCTTGGTGCACTCTCAGCATAAAGGTCTTGCATTTGCGAGTGCGAGAGACGGGGTGTTTTTTGTTCTGGTATGAGCGAGTACTCGGAGTTTTCGATCAAGTTGACTAGTTCTCTGGCCGTCAAAACGCAGTCAACATCAGCAGCTTGCAAGTCAGAGGTGGACTCGGGACGAGCACTCTCCAACTTCTTATCGAAACATGGCATAATGGACAAATGGTACACGTCTTCACGAGGAATATTCAACTCGGTCGATGCTGCGGTCTTCAATAGACATCCTGTGATCTGCTGGGCGGATTTGGTCGCAGACATGTACGGAATGACATACGGGTGAGTTTTCTCTGCGTACAAAACCCAGCCCGGACACACCGACGATAGAACTGGGCCGGTGGCCGATGCATTCGACTTCCTCTCGATCAATCTGTTGGCCTCTTCCATGAGGGATAGTTTCCGCCCGAACGCGGTGCCCACGACGTACGTGAAGCCCAACTGGCCGCGGAAGAAGTCTATGAGGTACTTGTCCATTGTCTCGATCGACACGTTGAAGGCATTCGCTAGCGAAGACCTGGACTGGTGCGAGATGCTGACAACAAAACACTTGGAGCCTGCTCGAAGCGCTTTCAAGAGCTGTTCATGACTATGTTGCGCCACGAGCACCTCTTCGGCCGAGGTGATGCAGCCCGAGCACGCCAAACAGTCGGCCAAAGAGATCTGGGCGGCCGAGAGAGTGGACGTCTTGCCGTCTATCTTGGAGATCTCTAGCGGGTCGCCGTTTTGGTCGATCTGGATCTCCACCTCCCCGGTGTTTTCGGCCGGTTCGCTCAAGTTCTGGACCGGCTTGATGCACGCCACGCCCGGCGAGATGAAGTCGTTTAGGTCGTCCGCCGATAGTATTGCACTCATGAGGTTTGTGGAGATACTAAAGGCAACTGATGACTAATGATAGACTGCCTGCGATGCGTATATATCACCGGGATGTACGGGTGTGTATATGTCGCGATGACCTTCGGTGCTTTAGTGATAGGATACGAGGCGGGGACAGGCGAGCCCAAACTGTCGCCAAAAAGTCTAAATTGCTGCCAAAAAATCTCGGCAAAGCACCTCGCCTTGGCGCCACTGCTCCAGAGCCCGCTGTCCGTGTCGCATGGATTTATCATCGGATTGGGGTATTAACCGAGAAACCATGCTGCGATGACGCCAAAGCACGGCGCGCTCTCTAAGCCAAGATACCCGGGCCAAACCGTCTGGGCCCTCGCAAGAACGTCTGGCGCAACTCTTGCGAGACAGAAAAATGCTTTTCTGCAGAGCCAGCGTTTCCAGCTCCAGCTGCGCAAAACTACCAGGGCCACGGCTATGCAGTCTGGTGTCGTAGGCAAAGATTCGGTAACCGCTTTCGGAGCGAAACCCCGGGCTTGCTGCGGGCGCTGCCCCTCATGTCCCCTCATACGCCGTCGCCGGTCAAAACGTACCTCTAGATCTACGGTTGCATACGTAGATACCGTAGGCCAGTCCGGCCGGCGATCGAGGCTTCGTCCACCTCGGCCGGGCCTCGTATCTCGTCTATCTGATAGGCAGGTTGAAGCGGTGTCGTCGTTTGTGGGGGGCCTCAGCGAAGGTTGATGCGTCATAGACACTATCCGCGACTCCTAACCAATACATGCGCGGCCAAGAGATCCGGGCAAAATCTCCAAAGCCACCATTTCTACTACTCTCAACAGCAGGTCCATCTCGTACTATAGTGTATGAACCTCGCCTAGAACAAGCACGCCTCAGCACAGCACTACAGGATCACCAAGCCCGTTCATGCGTCCACAGCTGAAGCAGCCAAGAAAATGTTAGGAACCGAGAAGAATTCAAATGGCTCGGATGCCAACTTCCAGCACACCAAAAACGATGGGCACACACACGAGCCAAAGAAGCGGAGGGTGACCAGGGCGTGCGACAACTGCCGTCTGAAGAAGGTCAAGTGTGACGGGCGCCAGCCTTGCATCCACTGCACGGTCTACTCATTCACTTGCACGTACGACCGACCCAACATCCGGAACAAGAAGTCGAGCGCCCCGCTCCCCAGCGTTCCACAGTCCACCGCCGTCTTGCGGCTGATAGCCATGAACAAGCAGCCCTCGATGTTCACCATCAACGACAACCTCGCCCTCAGCCAGGACATTGTCAGCTTGTTATTCCCGAAGTTCGGCTTGAACTTTCTCGATAACAAGCCGCAAAACTTCGACTTTCCCAAGCTCCAGAAGATCGTGAACGGGCTCAGGGCTAAGAACCCCGCCGTCTTGAACCTCAACGAGATCTCTGAGAAGTACTTGGGCGACTCCGGTCCAACTTTGTCCCCCAGCGGCCTGGTGGACTCCTCGGCACAGGAGGACTCGATCGAGACGGAGATCAAGATCCTTCTTCCACCCAAGGAGGAGGCTCTCAAGTTAATCTTCACCACCTGGGACAAGGCCTGCGTGCTTTTCCGCTTCTACCACCGTCCATCGTTGCTCGAAGAGGTCGATTTGCTCTACAGCATGGACCCGGTCAACTACACGAACAGACAGCAAAAGTTTCTTCCGTTCATGTACTCTATCCTCGCCTGTGGCTCTCTCTTCTCCAGAAACTCCAACAACCACAGCGACAGGAATGTTTTGCTCGAAGACGAAGGTTTCAATTATTTCTTGGAAGCAAGGAAGCTTATAGACATTTCCAACGTCAGCGATATTCCCGCTATACAGACCATTGTGATGATGATCATGTACCTCCAGTGCTCCGCGCGTCTCTCCACTTGTTATTCCTACATTGGTATTGCGTTGCGCAGTGCTTTGAAGGAGGGTCTACATAGAAATCTTGAGATCTTTCAGTCTCGCAGAAAACTCGACCCTATCGAGATCGACACCCGGAAGCGTCTATTCTACACAATTTACAAGATGGACATCTATATCAACTCGCTCTTAGGTCTCCCCGGGTCCATCAATGAAGACGAATTTGACCAAGATTTCCCCATTGAGCTTGACGACGAGCTCATCACCCGCACGGCTTTCCTTGTCGACAAACAGAACGGGAGACTTTCGTCCTCTGCATGTGCAAATCACCACACAAAAGTCACTATTATTCATTCACGCATCGTTAAAGAGCTTTACCCGATCAAGGTGCAATCCAAATCGGGCAAGTCTTTCACGTCTCAGGGTATTCATGATAAAGTGACTGAGCTTGAGGGCCAGTTGAAAGCATGGCTTGACAATGTTCCCGCACAGTTACGCCCTACGGACCCCAGCAACTCTCTGAGGAATGCTTCTATCCCCGAGAAGTTTCGCTTGGCAAATTACTACCTTCATGTCGCTTTCTTGAACTGTCAAATCAGCCTTTACCGGCCATTCATTCATTACATCAGCAATGGAAATATTTCCGCTCAGGCAGACCCCAGATCCTTAATTCGTGGCAGAAATTGCATCAAGGTCGCGAGATTGGTTGTGAAACTCGCCAATAAGATGATAGACCAAAATTTGTTGATTGGAACCTACTGGTTTTCGATGTACACAATATTTTTCTCGATTGCATGCTTGATTTATTACTATCACTTTGCTAATTACAACAACCTGAACAACAGTCTTCAGGGCATCAACTATGCTGGCGTGTATTTCGATGACGACCTTAACATTGACATGATTGGGGAAGATATTGAAATAGGGAAGAAAGTTTTGGATCACTTGAAGAATATGTCCAACTCTTCCTTGAGAATCTACAATATTTTGAACAAGCTTTTTGAGCAGTTGAATCGCAAGACTGCAACCAGCTCGACGAAAACAGAGGCTTTCCAAAGTAAAGACATTTGTGATGATGACATGGTGACTGCCAGTCTCACGAACTTCGATAGAATTAACCAGTTCCTGCTTGGAAACACTGAGGTGGGACAACCACCGTTGATCAGTCCTTATCAGGAGAGCAATGTGAACCGCGACCAGCTTTATCAAATGTTCTCATCGCAACCCCCTGCGGAAAGCTTCTCTCGAAAGGCCACCGAATCTCCAGCTCTGAATGCTCCACAGTCGAAGCCCAACGATCAAAACCAGACTGAACCCGCAGGCTCAGCTCCACTGCGAGACGCTAACTTGAGAAAGGTCAATTCCATGGAGAACATTAATAGTCCTCCTCTGGGTTATGTTCCCGGTGTTATTGACGCTTTAGACACGCAAATCTTCGGCCGCTTGCTTCCTCCTTACATGCTCGAAGAAAATGCAAAGATGACCGATGAGCAGAATGCCGAGAGAGCCCAGCTCTTCGACAACAAAGGTGGTGGAATTTCCGACACTTATCCCGACTTTGAACTGATGCCCGGAAACGATTATTTGGGACCGTTGGACCCATTTTGAGGTGACTAGATGAATTCTGAGTCTCTCTCCTTTTTAATTTCAAATGACATACACAAATGGGCTATTAACTGCTTCCTTCGATGGTGAGTATGGGCCAAATTAGTATTAGTACCTAAATATTCCTACTCAAAAATATTTTTTTATAGTGTTCATAAGACTAAAAGTAGCCTTGGACCCCATCAAGGTATTAATTAGTTTGGCAACCCACGGATATACTTGCACCGTGGCTCACCATTCATCATCCCAACCATCCTCTTCATTCTCGTCTGCGTTTATAGTAAGGTTTAAGGACAGAGGCGGTTTCAATTCCTTAGGTGGTTTTGCAGGCTTTTTGCCTAACTTCAAGCTCGATTTTGGCTTGGCTCCGGGAACCAGGGAAGTCGAGCCAAAACGGCGCTGTGCAGGGGCTTGAAAGACTTCTTGAGTGGCGGTTTCGACTTCTTCTTGCTGATCCCATCCGTCGTCTAAATCGAGATCGTCGTCCCAGTTAGCAACAGGAGCAGACGCCGTTTGCACTGTGGGAGTAGTTACTCTAGTTAGGTCAGGAGTGGATCTGTCAAGTGCGTTGTTTAGCTTGCCTTCAATTGGTAGTTTTTCAGATGAAACAAACTTGTTGACCATACTCCAGCCAAAGCCGAGCCCTCCAGGGGCTTCAGATGGTGCGTCATCATCGCCATTTTGCGTGCCCATCTGACTTTTGTAGAAGTTTTTCTCCTCTGCATCTGCGTCTTCTTCTGTCTGTGGGAGCGTGGCGGCATGTTTTTCCACGGACTCGAGATAAATATTAAACAAGCGTTTGCTCTCCACTCGAACTGAGAGTGACTTAGGATCCATCAATGCGATGGCAAGATTACCTAAGATTTTGGAGCAGATTTCCTCGAGAGAAAATGTGTCTATGAGCTTTTCAAATCCCGATAACGCCGCGAGTTTGCAAGGCGTGAAAGTGTCGCGGAGACCCTTTGCTAGAGCTGTAATCACCACGCTGTTTCTGGAGTTTGCGTATATTTTGCTCGAGATCAACACGATGAGAATTAAGGTGTTCGTCCTTATTGAGGGTTTAGGATCTAGCTGCAGCTTTGCAAGAACCTTGAGAAGCTCTTGGTTGACCTGCTTAACGCTGACTTTGTCAATGATGTTAGTAATGGATGTGAGAGTTATCTCACGGATCATGAAATTGGTATCCTGCAAGCCAGTAAGTAGATTTGAGAAGATCTTGTTCTGAACATCTTGCTCAGTCAAGAACTTTGAATATTCTGGTAGGCTATTCAACAAAATCAATCTTATAGAACGATCCAGAAGGGTGAAAGCCAGGAAGATAATCGGCTTGCAGGTCTTGGAGAAGTCTTCTTCCGAAAGTGATGTGCTCAATTTCAAAATATGCGTCAACAAAACCGAGGACGTCTCTTGCCGAGCTCGAAGCTCTTCCGGAGACGTATTGACAGTTGGCTTTTGCTTCGTTACAATAGTGTACTGTGCAATGATTTCAGGTAGAACCTTGTGTTCAAGGAAACCGGGGGGTAAGTCACTGTTCATATAGTCGCCTATGTCGTTCTTGAAGAATAGGAACTTGGCGTTTTCGTTGCTGAACTTGATATCCTCGAGTTCTTGTGCGAAGCGAATGAGCTTGTTGGAGTCGAAAAACTGCTGCTGCTCAGACAAGAACTCTTGGGCGGTGATTCTCGCGTTGTAAGCGGCGAGAAGCTTTTGAATGCCAGTGGCAAGTCTCCTTGGAACCCTGTACTTCTCTGGGATGGATGGTTTTCCACCTACGAATGAGATGGGTCTAGGGGCAAGAGCAAAGTCGTCGTTTGTTAAGATGGTGACAATGAAGGCCCCAAGCCTGTATGCGTCGAATAGGAAGGGACGAGTTCTGATAGAGTCCACACTGCCTTGGGACACCTCCGACGGTAAGTTATCGCTGAACCCTGGGCAGTACAGTGAGAGGCGGTATATCGGTTGATCCGGGTCTGAGGTGAGATTTGTGAGCAACTCAAACCCGAAAAGCTTCCACTCGCCCTGGGCGTTGACGTAAACAGACGATGCACAGTCTAGTCTGCCGAGCAAACAATTGGCCTTTGTGTTAATGAAGGAGACTGCGTTCGCCACGTTATAAATGCCGTAGAGCTTGGCGTCCATGGTGATTCTGTCCTTGTGCCGCAGCAAGTACGAGCACAACGGCGAGACCCGTTCAGTGACGATGTATAGATAGGAGTCATTCTCAATGAAGTCCACAATGTTTATGATGCTGGGGAACTTGATGACTTTGAGTTTCTTGAAGCAGTTTCTCGCGAGACCAACGAAGGCCTGGGCATCTGGGTTCTTCAACGCGAACTCGAAGATGGAGACAGGCGAATCGTCTTTGGGGTTGATCCCATCGTACACCGACCAAACAGACACGTTATCGGGGTACACGTTCTGCGCGGAGTCCACGACTTTCTCCTTGATCGTGTACGGGATGGAATTGATCGAGATCAAGTTTAAAGCACTGGAAAGAAAGTTCATCGGGCCGTCGCTGGTATGGGAGACTCTGTGGTGACGAAGATTCGCGTGTACTCAGAGCGACGTGCATACGCCAGACCGTAGTCAAAACAATCCGGAAAGAGGGCCGAACGCTAAAATCAAGAGGCCAGGAGTCAACGCGTCGAAGGCAAGCCACAGAGGAGACAGAAGCGCCGCCAAGAGCTTGTTTTCTGAGCAGTATGTAGCTGCTGTGCCCGCTCTACCTGGCAGGAGCACGCGAGTCACGGCCTCTGCGCGCGGCTGGACGGGGCCAGGGTGTCTCCGGAGAATTGAACAAACAGCTGAGCAACAAGAGAAATATTGTCGGACGGCAGTTGCGTGGCCAGCTCCTTTAGGTTCCTAACTACATCGGCCTTATCGTCAACAGTCTTTCAATTTGTTTGAGGCGGTGTGTTTTGGCATGGTCCTGCACTGAGCCCTATCTAACGTATATCATCATAAAACAACTCCGACTCCAGCTGTCTTCGCCATGAGCGGTCTAATGCGTGCAAACATTTACCAGTCCTCGTTAATACTCGCGCGTCTACGAATAGCGTGGAGCCTCGGCCGCAGAGTACAAACCAGGCCGTATTCGAGGAATGCTGTCTGGTGTCTTCAGAGATACCTGCGCCCCGTGTACCACGGCCGCTACAAGACTACCACTGCCGCCCCACCACCAGCCGGAGACGCGGCCAAGCCCGATGCTGATTCCAAACCCCAGACTGATCCTGTGACAACGAGTTCTGGCAGCGAAGGAGACGCCCCCGATGTGGGCGTCACGGAGCTGGGCCTGCTGGAGACTCTTGACGACTCCACGCCAGATGACTTCTTAACGACAATCTTCGAGGACTTGGAGCCCTACATAGACACTTACGAGGTGTACACCAAGCTCATCAAGGCGGGGTTCACCGAGTCGCAGTCCGACGAAATCATCTACCTCCTCATTTTCCAGCTCAACACCAAACTTTCCAAGCTTCTGACGATATACTCACAGCTCTACGAGCTTGAGAATGAGCAGTACTTGTTCGAGAGTGCCCAGCAGGAATTGCATGTGGACGTGACGCGAAACAGAGAGCAGCACATCAACGAGGCCATCAACCAGATTAATGCTTTGGAACGCGACTACGGGACCATCAGCGACGAACTCAACAACCACTTTATCCAGATGAAGAACGACATACAGGTTGCGATCAACGATCAGAAGTCCGAAAACACGCTCATGAGCAAGAAGGTCATGTTGCGCATGCAAGAAACAAACCACAAGATCACCACCGAGTTGAATATGGCCATGCGGTCGGAGATCGAGTCTCTCCGGTGGCACTTGTCGCGCTGGGGCTTGATTGCAATCCTCATGTCCATTTGTTCCGCGTCCGCAGCCTTCTACATCTACAGAGCTAGACACCAGAAGCGGTTATCGCAGAGCAACGACTTTGTGCCACTTGTAATCTATGAGCCGAGCGAGTTTGACGAGGACGATTATCATGCCGACTTGGACCCTAACGCAATTTAGTGTACGCCCAAGCGTGCCGCCTGCAGCTGTCCTGTCACCATTGCTGTGGTCACGTGCCCCCACTTGCTAGATCGATGTCTCAGCATGAGTGGGACTTTCGGTCCCTGCCAGAAGCTCCTTTCATGACAGACGGAGATAGCACGTGCAAGCCCTACGCCTGTGCCATTCAGGACTGCTTGCAACAAAACGGTTACAATGAGGCAAAATGCACCAAGGTCATCGACGAGCTTTACAAATGTTGCAAGCAGTTTTATGAGGACAATGGCCCAGATGCCCACAGCCTTTGCTGCCCTAAGTTCAATCTCCTTCAGCTAAAACTCAAACAGCGACTGCTAGGTAAAATCGATGCGGAGTTGATCGGACAAGGTCGGCGATGAGTCAAAGATCTTTTGGATGGATCCCTAGCACAACGGACTGATAACGATGTGACAGCACATTCGTCGAGGCTGCTTCACTAGGAGGCTCTGCGGGACTCCGTATTTCACTCTTTGCCGAATGCAGACTACGTTGTTACATTTGTTAGTTAAGAGCCGTGATACTATTCATATCAATAGCACAACATGGAGGCCGGTAAAACTGGTTAATCTAAGGCTAACCCGAGCACGAAAGACCACAAAGTAGTATAGATTACATGTGGAGGAAGTCATGTAAACCGTGACTCTAATGGGCGCCTACAAGACATTGTATAGAGAAGAGAAGAGGAGCAGAAAAAACTGCCGTTATAACCAGTCCGCGACTCCGGGTAACCCCGAGCTAGCTGGGCACACTGGACAAGACTGGAATAGACCAGGGTTTGGGCTGCTGCCTCTATTTAGCTCGTTTCAAGCAGTTCATAGAAATTCTTACGCTGATTCTTGCGCTTTTTTAGTCACATTTCCGGAGAGCGACGTTTGCCCGGAGTGTGCAACTACGCCAACTGTACACAATGATGCATTCGACACAGCTTTGTAGAGTCCGCATGTCTAGAGGTATATACAATGGTCTGAGATCGGCGCCCGTCACCAAATTGCTAAGCACCGTCCGTGTCGGAGGTCCACCTGGCCCTGCGGTCGTACTCCCTGTAGTCGGGCATGAAGCCCTTGTATTTCGAGTCTTCAGCTAGCCACATGGCGTTCCCGGTGAGGTTCTGTATCGAATTGCTCACCTTTGCCGTGGTCTCAAACTCGGAGAGGGCGTCCGACACAGACTTGGGCGGGATGCCCGCCTCCTCGAGCTGTTCGCGTAGGATGGCGATGTGCAACGCCATTTTGAAGCAGCGCTTCGACACTTCGATTCGCTCCTTCAACATCTTGAGGTCCTGCTGCTTGCGTGCCTTCAAGAAGTTCTGCTGCTGTAGCTGGAGCGTCTTGAGGTTGATTGCGGTGGTTTCTTGGCTCAACTTTTCTAGCTTCATTCTCTCCAAATAGTTGTCGAGCGCAAGGTACGAGAGCGCAGACATGGCTAGGAAAAACGTCAAGTCCTTCATGGGAGTGCTTCTTCTCTCTGGGCTGATTGCCGCTGTCTGCTCCAGCCCATGCGGCTCGTCCTTCTCTTGCTGTGGGGTATTGTAGGGCAACGGCACGGAGGCTGGGTCGCTAAAGTACGTGGGCACCGCGGATCGGAGATGGTCGGTTTGCCTAGAGGAGAACTGCGAGATGCGGGTCCATTGTTTCAAGGGCTTGGGGAGGTGGCCCAACATGGCTAGGGTGGAAGGCGAACAACGGTGAACCGCGATCAAATCCGAGCACTTCGCTCAATCCACCATGGCGCGCGTGGAAAAGAAGAGAGCGGCGCAGAGCCTTCAGGCGTCTTGAATTTCGTTTATACCTATAGACTAGTGTGCTTAGCGGGCCTTGCCCTCGGCGGCCTTGATGTGCAAAATGTCTCCGTCCTCGACGAAGTAGTCTTTGCCCTTCTGCAACAACTTGCCGGCAGCCTTCACCGAGTTCTCGTCGCCGAGCTCGATGAAGTCGTCGTACTTCATCACGTTGGCCAAGATGAAGGTGCGCTCCAAGTCCGTGTGGATGGTTCCGGCGGCCTGTGGGGCGGTGTACCACTTTCTGATCGTCCACTCTCTCACCTCGTCAGGGCCACCGGTGAAGAACGAGATCAAGTCCAACTTGGCTCTCATTGTGCTGATGATCTTGGGGAACGCGGACTGCGCGCCAACCTCCTTCAAGTAGGCCTCTCTCTCCTCGTCGGTCTCCAAAGAGGCCAAGTGCGACTCCATGGACACGGAGAGCGGGATGATCACGTCGCCAGGCGAGTTGGTGTCCACCCACTCCTTGATCTTCAACAACCACTTGTTCTTCTTTCTGGAGTAGTCTCTCTCGCTCAAGTTGAGCAAGTAAATGCAGGGCTTGGCCGTCAAAAGGAACATGGAGTTGATCACCTCAACCTCCTTCTGCGTCCACTTCTGGTTCGCAACCCTTCCGCCGCTCTCCAACAACTCGATGATGCGCTTGACCAACTCGGCCTCCTCCTTCTTCTGCTTGACCTCCAACGACTGGCCGCCTCTTCTCGTGATCTTCTCCACGCCCTCCAAGTGCTTCTGGGCAAACTCGATGTCCTTCAATCTCAACTCGTCCTTGATGATGTCCAAGTCGGCGATGGGGTTGACCTCGTCGTTGATGTGAATGATGTCTGGGTCGTCAAAGCACCGCACAACCTGGTAGATGGCATCCACGGCTCTGATGTTGGCCAAGAAATTGTTACCAAGACCCTCTCCGGCGTGGGCTCCCTTGGTCAACCCGGCAATGTCGTATATAGTCATGAACGCGGGCACCTCGGACTTGGGCTTGTAGATTTGGCAGAGCTTGTCGAAACGTGGCGATGGCACGATGACTCTGGCCTCTTCTGGGTCGATTGTTGCAAATGGGTAGTTAGCTGGGTTACCCAAGGGCGACTTGGTGATGGCCTGGAAAAACGTGGACTTGCCGACGTTGGCCAAGCCGACAATTCCCGACTTCAAGTTGTTACCTGGTCTTCCAAGTAAAATTGGCTTTTCAACAGCTCCCTTCTTCTTTGGTGGCATGGTAGTTATCGGTGTTCAAAAAATTTTTTCATTTGCGTCGACCTATACTGCAAGTAATACACGACCTGAGTGAGATGTGAAGGTTTGCTGCCTGGTGGATGGTTCCGGCCTAACAGGTGTGCCGCTTGGTTTTTCAGATATATATACTACTACGGAATTGTACTCTTTTTAAACGTACGCCCTATACTGATATTTACAAAATCGGTAGTGTTCCATCGCCTTTAGCATGTCTCCTCCTGGCGTTCTTTCGATCGCACCCTCATACACTACCATCAATCTCTAGTATAACTGTTTTTCGCTCACTCTCACCTCACTTACCCATATTAACCCAGGATGTTTCGGAGCACGGTTGCCTCTCTTCGGTCCAGAAGTCTATCTACTTTCCCTGCCAGATTGAACGCACCTGCATCCTCGTGCCCGGCCGGCACTGTGTTGAACTTGAAAGTCAGGAAAAATGGCGATGAACCAGTCGCTTTGGAGGACAAGGAATACCCCGAATGGTTGTGGGATGTTCTTGATAAGGAGAAAAACGAAGCACAGTTGAAGGAGCAAGACTTCATGACGTGGAGGAAAAAACAGATCAGTAAAAGAAACACCGCCACAATCAAGAACAACAACTTCTTGTCCCAGATGTGATCAGCCCAGACAGAATTCTCCGAGGTCTTTTTACTTTATGTACATAACAGCAGCTAATTTACACACATAACTGTACATCAACCCTTACCATGGGTTACTTTCAAATTCCTCTGATCCCCAATGCTTGTGCGCTAGTGATGACGGCGCCTGGACCTCTTTGAAGAGCTCGTCACCCTTGAACGCACTCTTGCCCACCTTGTCGCTGTATTCTTCGTGCCCAGCGTCACTTTCATTTCCGAGCTCGCCGTCTCTGTTGTCGTTGACTGACTCGCTGTCCTCGTAGTCGAAAGTTTCGTTGACATTGTCGTTCCTGTTCTTCGCCAAGATTTCCTCAATGTCATCCAGCACACTCATGGGAATCGAAGGCTGGTACTTCTTTGCCCTGAGCCTTTTCAAACCTCCTAAGCCTGCTCCATAGTTCAGCACAAGCTCGCTGAGATTGGGCAAAGCAATCCCAAATATGTGATTAGGATTCAAGTAGATGTAGAGTTCCTTCAGCAAGAACTTTGACTGTGTCATATAGAACAACTTGGACTTCGAGACCTGTGTTTCTCCCTGCTCGGCCACTAACCTTTTGAGCAACTGCACTAGTGGTTTGGGAAGCTTTGGCTCTTCAACCTCATATCGATACAATTTCGTTGCGACTTTGACTAATTGATAGTAGTTGAGTTTGTCAAACTCGTTGATGGTGTTGATCAAGGACTCTTCCTCCTTAATACCCGTCATGACTTGCAACCACTGCAATAACTCGATAGTTGGCTGCAACTGCGACTTTCCCACGTGATAGAGTGACTTGTAGTAGAAAGAGAGCGACGAAGGGTCATCTGAGTCATTTGACAGTGCAAGTAGAGTCGACACGGGCTGATGCAGCTCTTCGTGCTTCGCCAAAAGCGCGTCCAAGCCACCAACCTGATCAGGCTTGTGAGCACGGAAATTATGCGAGCGCAACCAATCCTCCAAAGCCGAAAGGTTCAATCTAATTTGGACAGCCTTGACTCTCGAGCAATACTTGGAGTTGGAAATCAATCTATTGAAGATGGTGGCATCAATGTAGTAGAACACCTGTGAGAATGTTTGGACGCGGAGAAGTGGATCAACAGAATGCAAGTCGAGCACGTAATGCAAAGCACCCAAGACTTGGACGTACTTCACCGGCGATGGCTTCATCAACTCTTTCTGAGAGGGCGGGTAAAGCATGTTCATTATGTCATCATACGTGTTAGGGTGCTTTTTCTGAGACTTGAAGATGTTCCAATCTTTGGCGTACAAAGCACTGGAAACATCTACCAAGTTGGTGAACTTGAGCATGCAGTCGTCGGTCAAAAGATTGAGCCTCGAGTTGATGGAGAACGATAAGGTGGCGATCAATAACTGGGTGATGTTGATCAATTCACGCAAGAATTGCGGGTAGGTGGCGTAAAACTCGCCCTTTGAAAAGTAAAAGTGCAAAAACTGGACCACCGACAACCAATAGCTTAGGAGCACGATATCGCCCGCGCCACCGGCTGAGCTCTTGTCGTCGGTTAGCGCGATGTTAAAGACGCCCGACTTGGTGTTGGTCACAGAGCGCAACCGCGTTATGAAGCACTCGAAGGTGAACTCGGTCAAGTCCTTGGATACGACTTTATTGTGCGAGTAGTGGAGGAGCTGGAATATCACAGCTGCGGGGATCTGAGTGTTATTTTGGTTAGCTGACGACAGCGTTCTTAGGCCGAACACAAAGTCCAACAACGAGGGGATATCGGAGTCGGAAAACTTGATGAACTGGTCGGGGAGCGGCTTCTTGTAGTCGAACTCCGGCAACTGGATCAACACCGTGTCCGCAGATAGCTCGTTCTCGTCGCTCATGTTGTCCTCGCTGTCCAGGAGCTCCGGGCTCGGGTTCGCCGCGAGACTCTGCATTCTGATCTGGTACGACAAGTCGTCGAGCGCGTCGCCGTCGCCATTGGCAAACGTATTGAGAGCGAACACTTCTGTCTCCTTCGGCGACAGGACCGACTGGTTCAAGTTGTGGGTGATGAAGTAGTTGCGGACCTCGAACGAGCTCTCCGACGCCAACGTCACGGCTGAGACCCCGTTCTGCTTCGGGGAGACGTGGGGGTCGGCGTCGTGCTCCAAGAGAAGCGAGATCATGGCCACGTCCTTCTTCGCCACGGCCCACATGAGCGGCGTGTACTTGGTGATGGAGCGGTCCGGGACGTCGGGATCCAACCTGTGGATGCTGAGGAGACTCTGTGCGATTTCCGGCTGGTCAAACACAACGGCGAAGATGAGCGCAGAGAACCCGCTCTCGTCGTCCGGAAAGAAGGCTTGCGCCACCTCCGGGTCCTTGGCGATTGCCGCCTCGACCGAGACGAGGTCGCCCTGGCATATTGCGGATACAAAGTCCGAGTGTGTTGACAGGGCGTCGTCTGCGTGCTCCAATTGTTTCTTTGCGTCGACAATGTACTCGAAAATGGGATCAGCAAGCGCGTCGCCCGCCTGGCTCCCCAAGAGAACCTGGGCTCCCGTCGATGTATCTGCCCACGCGTCCATAGAGAATGCGGTGTGCGTTTGGAGGTGTCGTTTGTGCTGTGCGACAGGCCAGCCTTCTGTTGTTAGACGCATTTCGCGATAACCGGCCACAGCGCGGGCGCCATAGTGAGGCCTACTCGCTACAAAAGAGGCGGGAGCGCCCGTGTGCGGCCCCCACACACCAGGCATGGCCGCTCAGAGCAGGGACGCCCGCCAGAGAAATAAACCCAAACTATATATCAAAGTGATAGACCGTGGTACTGCGTACTGGGCGCCAGTGTTCCCTGCGCGCAATTTCCGCTGTGTAAGGCTCTTCCTTGCTGAAATGCAATCCCATGCGCGTCCGCCCTATCTTGCCCGGAGATCATCTCTGCCCTGCGGATTTTTTGGTTCCTTGATTTTGAGCTACGTGAAATCGGCCCAATCCCAGCGACCGCACGAGTTCCCGACAAGCCCCACAACAGCACAGACGCCATGGCTACGCGAACACAGCGAAGGCTTCTTTACCTCGCCCTACTACTCTTCCTTTTGACAGGCCTTTTCATAGTGGAAAAACGGCCCCACAGAGAAATCGACCACTCGCACCTTCTCTCCTCGTTCCAGGGCATAATTCTGCCAGAGGGGCACTTGCGAGCTGGTGCCGGTGCCGGTGCCGCCAGTCCACAGCCGTCGGCCAAAGGCAGCCCCCATCACATGCATCCGGACCCGGACCACGACATCAAGCTTGACTGGTGCACGGCCTTCAACCCGCTCAGGGGCTTCATCGACCTCCGAGGCCTCGCCAGCTCCTTCCAGGAGGGCAAGCACCAGTCCTGGTCGACCAAAGACTACGACATCCACAGAAACTTCACTCTCGGCATCTGCCTGTCTCCGCTCAAGAAGTCTCACTTGGCGAGCGTGGACTTCCGGGACAACGTGAATGCGTCGCGGGTGGGTGCGTATTTCATCGACCAGGAGTCACAGAAGCACGTTCTGTTGGGCGAGTACACCGGCAAGCCCGTGTTCCACGGACGCAAGTTGATTCTAAGGTACGAAAATGGCTCCTACTGCGACTCGGTCATGGCCGCCGACGGAAAGCGTCTCAGGAGGAGCACCGTGTTGGTCTTGACCTGCGACAGAGAGATCATGAACAGGGCTCACGTCTCGTACATCGCTTCGTCCCACGACTGCTCCTACACGTTCGAGGTCCGGTCTCACTTCGCGTGCCCCACTGCCGCCAAAGCCGACAACTTGGCCGCCATATGGATCTTCTTATTGATTCTCTTGGCTGCCTTGCTCGTCTTTTTCTCTGGCAGTATAATTATCAAAGGGCTCAAGTCCTCCCCTGTGTCCGCTCACGCTGCGAGCAAATAGAAGTAAATAGATAGCTCTAGCGCTCTTTAGAATGCATAACAATCCGAAATTACAGCCCGACTCAATCAAAGTTATTCATTTATTTTATTAAGCCGCAGCTTCAAATAGCGCTGTTGGTAACAACTTCAGCAAATCCTTCGGTCTCTGCTCTGACCTGCAACTTCGCAACAACCTTGCCGCCAGTCAAGGCTAGTCTAATCTGAGATCCAACCTTTCCACCCCACACATCCTTACCCAAAAGACTCAAGACGTGAGAAGTGGTGTCGCTTGGGACGTAGTCCGAGCCATTCAATGGCATGGAGTTCAAAGTCTTTACAAACTTTGCGACGGCGGCTTCAATACTCGTAACACCACTGACGGTAACGACACTGCTGTCCTCGTTGGGAAGTTGGTCAAAAATGCTAGTGAAGTTTGAATTATAGAGTGGTGCAATGAAATCACCAGCATTAACATCCAAGTCTTCGATCTGGTATTCGTCCTCGATACCTTCATCGGTGGGGTCAACGCCACCCTCCTCGTCTATGATGTCTTTACTCGTGTAGCTGAGAGTGTTTCCGAAAGCTGCCAACACATCGTCATCGCCAATTGCAGGATATGAGAAAGAAACGTACACGCTTCCGGTCTGGTCGGGTCTTAATTCGGCTAAAGGAATCACAAAGTTTTCTTCATAAGCCTCGTTATCAGGCTGAACAAGCACCGACACATCCTGTAAAATCAATGAAGGCAAAGTGTTTGTAATGTCGTACTGAATCACAAGCTTTTGCGAGCCAACAAAGAAATGCTTTGTTGCTGTTACAACAAACTCGTTTTCTTTGTCAGTCAAGTAAACTGGATGAGGAGTGGATGTCGTCAAGCTACCGTATTCTTCAAAGTCCGGAATGGCTGCCAATCTAGCAGCATGCTCCTGTTGTCTCAAGTAGTCGTTGGCCGCATCAGACTTAGAGGCATCAGCGTTACCATTGTCTTGTGTGTTCACATCATTCGAGCTCTCTTCCTTCTTGGAACCATCTGTGGAGTTCTCCAACTTGTTGATCTTCTGGTTGTACTCCAAGGATTTCACCTCTTCCGAAGTAAGGAGAGGTACCTCAGAGATGTCGAACTCAGACTCGAAATTCTTCTCATCATTCAAATAGTGTGTGAGTTTGCTTTCCAAAGCTGCCAAGTTGTATTTTGAGTCGTTCACGATGAGTTGGGTGTGTTTGCTGTTGATGAACCGCAAAGACAAAGTAGCGCGGTCTCTGACCTCGTCGTCGACATCATTCAAGCATCTGTTCAATAAAATTTTGACGTTCGAGGAAACATCTTCATCACATTCAGCAGCAAATTTGGCCAATGCTATAACAGCAGAAGATCTCACGATGGAGTTTTCTAACACCAAACGGTTGTAGATGTGTCTGATATAGTAGGATGGGTTGGATGTGCGAGGACCTTCATCTCCCAACAAATGCAAGATGCGCACAGACAACTCGGTGAACTCGCAGTCTTCGATGAACTCACAGAGGTTCATCAAAATCAATTGCTTAGCGCTCTCATCAGGCAAGAATTTGATCAAGTCGAATAAGGCCTCGACAATCGTGGACTTTATCTGCAATGTTCCATCATCCCGCAACAAATCGGAGAGGAAGGCAACCAACTTCTTGTGCTTCGATGGGAACTTCAAAGCTAAGTTCTCGATCGCGTCGATGATGACAACCTTGAAGTCTTCAGTGATCTCGTCCATCAAGGAGGTCATCTTTGTGATCAATCTGTCGACACTCTCTGAGTTGCTGGACTCGACGGTACCGGTGCCGAGGGTCTTCAACAAGGTGGTGATGGCCAAAGTGGAAATGGACCTGTTGGAATCGTTGATCAAGCTCTCTAACTCCAAGTTGACCACCAAGATTTTTTCTGGGTGCTTCAAAGAAATCTTGTTGATCAATCTCACAGCGGCAAATCTGGTGGCCGTTCTTGGCACACTCAACAACTTCTGTAAGGTGAGAATCACATTCATAAACTCATCCTCCTTTATGAGACTCTGCAAGTTGACCAAAGACTTGCAGGCCTCCAACTCAACCATGTCGGACTTGTGTTTCAAGAAGCTTGCCAAAATAGGGTACAAGTGAGGAGCCAACGAGCCGTCGTCAATCAAAACCTTGTTAATGTATCTGATGAGCTGAATGATGGACAACGAGTTCTTCAAGGACGAGCCCTCGTGCAACGTAGTGATGAGTTTCATCAAAGACATCTTGTCGTGGTTTCTCAATTGGTACAACAATCCCAACGCATGGTACTGATACATGTAGGAGTTGGATGGCAAGTTGAGGGTCGAGGCGCCGTAGAAGTCATGCAACTGGAATTGGTTGGCAGGGAACTGCTTGTACGACTGGATGGTCTCCAAGGTCTCGTTGGTGAAGCGCTTGACGACGTCCTTTGCGATAGGCAACAAGTTGTACGACGAGATCAACGCGGCGGACGAGACAATGGGGTTCTTGTCGACGAGACAATTCCTGAACAATCTCTCGGAGGCCGAGACCGTGGTTGGGTCCAACACTTTAGACAAGGTTCTGATTGCATTGGGCTTGTAGATCAAATCGCCGGACTGGATATCCTTCATGATGGACGAGGTGACCATCAAAATATCCTGCGACGTCGAGGCGAGCTCCTTGATCGTCAAGTACACGAGCTGGCGCAAGGACGAGTCCTTGTGCTGGAAAAGCTTCAGGATGGAGAAAAACAACAGGGTGGACTCCTGCAGCGGGAACTGCTCGCCCTGGTAAATCAACCTCAACAACTTGGCCAAGAGCTGGCGACACCTCTTGACGTTGACGGGCAGCGCATTGAACTGCTGCAAGCACTCCTGGAACACGGCCATCTTGTCTGGCACGCGGCCAGACTCAAGCGAGTCGTAGGCTCTGGAGCTCTGCGTGGACATGGGGCCGGTGCAGAGTGATGGGGAAACTGAACGTTGGTGTTTTTTGCGTGTACGTGGAAGAATTGAATCAGGCACGAATCACGTGACCCGCGGCCCCGGCCAAACAAAAACACTTGTTGGTGTCCGCGGGAGACGCGCGGCACCTCAGGGAGCGCTAGGCTTGGCCCCTCCGTTTCCGCTGCGGGCAGCAACCGGAGTATTAGATGGATTTGCGATTTTGCGCTTGCCTGTGATTGCGATTGCCTCGGCCTCCGCCTGAGCAAATATTTTGCTTCTTAAGGGGTGTTTGTGGCACTGCTCGCTCTGCAGCTCTATCTTCACCATTTTTCGGAGCGCACGCCGGCGATTGACTTGACGTTTTTCGCCTTTTTAGCCTGTTCCTAGAAGCTAATTTTTCATCGGCCACGAGGGCCCTTGATTCGGGTCCACCGATTGCGCGTCTGCAGGCGAGGTACCAAGGCTTAGACTTGCACAGACTTGTTCCCCTGGAAACAAATTGCTGCGAACGTATATATCTCCAGAGCCCGAGAACAGACGTCAGGCTCCCGAAAGCGAGTCATCGTAGGCCGGCTTCCCAGGCCAGAAGAACGCCCCAGGGACCACTTTCCCGGCGTTTCAGCCCCTTCTCCACTGTTTCCTGTCAACCTGCAGAAAGGGATTTTGACATAAAGTCGCTCATGCACACTGCCTCGTAGGCGTTTATAGTTCCATAAAGCCCGATTTAAAGAAAGAGTGTCGATGAAAAGTACAACTCCCAGTTGACTTGCAAACGGATCTTGTGGTCACATCTGCATCGGTGAAACGCCCAAAATGATCCCACGTCTACGGAGGAAGATCTTCTTCCTCGTGCTCCTGATAATCCTACTTAGTCTCGTGCTTCACCAGCATAAGTTCATCAAGGCAAAGCTCGATCTAGCCCTAGACTTCACTTCCTCCAACTTTGAACGTGATGACTTGAAAACCAAAACTGCGATGCATTATTCTAAATACAAATTCCTGCTCTCGGACAGCTTTACGAGTGACTGGGCCCTGTTCAAATCGAAGCCCCACAAGGAGAAGTGTGAACTGTTCTTCAAGTTCATCGATGAAAAGTTGCCGGACTGGAAGCTCAACCAATTCGATGACCGCCTCTTCGACAAAAACGCGGTGAGGAAAGGTGAGTTCTTCAAGTCTAAAGAAAAGCAAGTGAAGAATCAAAAGAAGGGTGATCCACCCCGTCTGCTCACCAGGGAAGAGAGCAGGAGAATTGCCGAAATGTTCGAGAAAAACTTGAAAGAGACCATACAGCTCGAGCAGGAGATGGCAGACACGATCACGATAATGCGTCTTTTCAGTCACTGCTTCTTGAACGACAAAGAGCCAAAGGTCAGGGAGGAACTAAAAGATATCTATCATAAGTATGCAGATAAGATCGTTCCGTTTTTCCAGAAGCGGCTACCTCTGGTCTCCACGGGTGATATAATAACAACCTCCCGCTGGTTCGATCAGGTGCCGGAGATGACGGAAAGCGATACTTTTGTCGACTACTACTACAGCAACATCAAGGGAAGCGGAATCGTTCTCTCGGCTTCATCCAGGCATGCCAAGGACATCATCAAGCTCATACATGTTCTCCGTGCACTCGGAAACAAACTTCCGATAGAAATAATGTATCGAGCCGATCTCCTGTTGAAGGCAAAGCAATCAATCCTTCAGGCTTGTACTGTGTCGAAGGAAGATCTTCTAGGATCTACTTTATCAGACAACAAAGTTTTGATGAAGTCTTTACAGCGGAGTGGTTTGCTGATGCAAAACGTAACACAGTTGGAGTTTCCCAAGCAAGAAGTGACAATCTTGAATATCCATAAACCGCTAGCGAGCTTGGCTCGGTCTGACTTCTCGAGTTACAACAGCAAAATCTTGGCCCTTTTCTTCAGCTCGTTCGAAACTGTTCTTTTACTTGACGCCGACAGTGTGCCATTGGTTTCCCCGGAATCTCTTCTTCAAATGAAAGAGTACACGGACACTGGTGCATTCTTCTTCAAAGATAGAACCTTGATGGACAAGAATGACTGGATAGAGACCAACTTCTACGCGAAGTTGATGCCGCATACCACGGACGAGATTGATATGGCGTTTGGTGTCAAGCCAGTCACTGAGCACACCCTTGCTAACCAGTACATGTCGGGATGGAGACATTGTCAGGAAGCAGGAATCTTGGCCCTCAACAAAAGACGACACTTCGGTGCCGTTCTTAATCTCCTCCCACTTTCATTTTGGGGTGAGCCCGTCAGAACCCTGATTTGGGGCGACAAAGAAATGTACTGGCTCGCCATGTCGATCGCGGGAGACGAGTCTTATGCCTTCAACAAATACAGCGCTGCTAGTGTTGGCGAGTTGACTTCAGTTCCAGAGATGAAGCAGTATAATAACTCTCGCTCTATGGAACTATGTTCATCCCATCCTGGACATGTTTCTAGCGACGGGAAATTGCTTTGGATTAATTCGGGATTCTCTTATTGCAAGAAGAATGGCTATTACAGAGACAAGCTGAAGTTTCCATTCTCGCTAAGTGAAAATACGGATAGTATGAAGGAGTTGTATGATCTACCTTTAAAGATCAGGCATGCCATTGTGCCGCCTCGCATTCCTACTTTGCGCGGTATGGATGGCAATCCTGACCAAACCGCAGAACGAGAATTGGTGAGCCACTTCAAGAGCAGAAAACCAGATGTCGATGAAAATCAAGATTTGGTCCAGATAGGAGATTACGATCCACAAAAAGGTTGGGTCAAGAATCCAACATGCACAAACTACCAATATTGCGCTTACACCGCGATAGAGAGCTTGGAGGTTCCTGGTTTACTAGACGACTCAGGAACCCTTTTCCTGTTCGATGAGCAGATTCAGAAGGTATATGACATGTTGGGAGCTGTTTGGCTTTCTGCGGTCCGTGCCACGCTTGCTCCTCCTCCAAAACCTGGTCCAACGAAGGCCGGGAAAAAAGTAGAGAGTCTGCAGGCTGCAAAGAAACCGGAGCCCATTCCTCAGGCCGCCAAGTCAAAGGCTTCGAGCAAAACATCCACCGCCGATGCAAAGCAAACCGGTGCAAAGACAGACACAAAGACCGATTCAAAGTCTAATGCAAAGACCGACGCGAAGCCTGATACGAAGTCCGATGCAAAGACCGATGCAAAGACTGATACGAAGTCCGATGCAAAGTCCGATGCAAAGTCCGATGCAAAGAAAACTGACCCAAAGAAAACCGATACAAAGCAAACCGATACAAAGCAAGCTGCGCCTCAGAAGGTGCCGCAAGATGACAGCGATGTCAAGGTGATTGATCACTCGGGTGACCCTATCAAGGCCGAACCGGAAAACTAACGGCGCCCCAACCTGATAGAAAGAATAAGTGTAATTGTACTACCAGCCTGGATGCACACGTACAAGGTCTGCTTGGTAACGTTCAAATCATGATCATTCTATTTAATGCATTATAAATAATCCGCATGGGATCCATTGTAATATTTTCGTTAAGCGTGTGCTGTGTATCCACTGTTCTTGAATTGTTCGAGAACTTTGAGATTTATCGTGTCACCCATCATCTTAAACCCCTTTTCAAATCGGTCAAGTATCTGTAGAGCCTCTGTCGGAGATTTCAACTCAACCTGTAGAAAATAAAAGTTGAAAGAAGGGATCATAACGTTGTTCATGAAGAACTTTGAAAAGAGTATATGAAGTGTTTCTCCGGAATTGGAACTCGTCAAAAAATGAATGATGACTTTTAAAGTGTCTGAGGATATTCTGGACAAGCTCATAACTTTGCAAAATTTGATGAGCGTTTGGAACTTAGCTTTGATTCTTTCGCTATGCTCCTCGCCCACAAAATCGGCTGCCCTGGTCAAATGCTTCACCATTATGTTGAAAAACTCCTCCGGATTTGTAACAAGGTGTCTGTGTGAGCGATACATATTGATCATTCCACTAACGCTCCATTGATCTAGCATTTGTACAGCAAGTATGTTTTGGCTCGAAATGTTTTCTTCGGGTACCTGGGGCTGTACAACTCCATCTTCTTTCGTGAGGTTGCAAAGAAAGCGAGTAAACATTAGCAACTCCAGAGTAGCGTTCGATCTAGATGCCAACCCACCAAACTTCTGCAACACCAAATCATGAGAACCGACAGATAAATAGTATTCCATCAAGCATTGCAACAAGTTATCTGATTCTATCAATGTCATGTTGCCATCTGGACCTGAGAAATGGATCTCGAACACTTCCTTGATTTTCTCGTGACTCTTGTTCTGAATGAGTGCAAGCAAAATATTAGTGATATACTCCTTGCCAATTTCATTCTCAACATCGACAGACTTGATGAAGAAATCGCTATTTCCAAACACGATATTTTCCACCTCTTTGTGATTACCCATTAGGTTGAGTTTCCGAAAAATATCACTCACCCAGCTTTTTTCGGGGTTAATTGACACTATGGAATCGAAAGAAGCTAATAGTAATCTCAAAAAATATTTGTTGTCGGTCTTGAGACAATGTTCGGAGATCTCCTTCAAAAATATTGGTGACTTGAGCAACTTAATGTTTTCCTTTGCTAAGGCTTTCTTCAATACCCTGATGTTTACCTTGTCATTCTGAAGGGCGACGAGCTGACACAAAAGAGAGACGCTCTCGTCATACTTCTCGAGGGAAAGAATTCTGTCCATCAAATCAGTTACTGATATCTGCTGCTCTTGCTCTAGATATTCCATGGCAAATGATCTGTTCAACACTAATTTCCAGGATTCAAGATTGAAGTTGTACCCTTGCTGAAAATAAGCGAGGAACAGCAGAATGCCCTCGTAATAGCTAACGTTAAATTTCGAAGACAAATTTAACTCGTAACTTGAAATTGGAATGTTCTGCCTCTTTCCAGAAGAGCAAGGTATGTTTAGCTGATCACAAGCCAAAACCACATTTTCATCAATTGAAACATCGCTGCGGTGAAGCTTGACCAACTTCTTGAAAGATGACACTAATTCATCGCGGAAAGAATTCAATTCTGCGGGCAAACTCATATAGTGGTTGTCAGGATCCTCGAACTCATTGATCAAATAAGCCTGATATTGAAGAACTTTAGACAAGTCACTGAAAGAGAACTCCTCGGTTTCAATCTTCTTTTGAAGTAGAGACATGATGGAAGCCAAGCCGAAAGAATTCAGTGACTGTAGTTTGAAAGTTTCGAAAGCCCGAGCAATCATTATCAGGTTAAGAATCTCTCGAGACGTGGCTCCTTCAAGTAAAAGATAAATGTTTCCACTCAAAAATTCGTTAAGTGCTGCTGTATCATCGAGTAAGCTCTGTGCATGCTGTTCCATTAAAGTCCACATGACATCACGGTAAGCACCTGCGTTTCTTTGAGCTTCGAAATTGAGATAAGATATGGCTTGTCTCAAAACCTCCAAGTTAATAAAAGGCAATCTTCTAAGCAATATTTCCCGGATCAACTTAGTTGCATTGGCAAGGTCTCCCAAGTCGAGGCAAAGAGACAAAAGGTTTTCCCGCGCAGTAAGTATCAGCGAACCACTATCCTGGCGTATCGCGACATAATTGTAAAGACCCCAAATCCTTTCGTAGATGCTCTTCTGAGTTTTGTTGATCTCTTCAACGTTCTCTGGAGTCTTGTGCGAATCAAGGCTGATGTACACGCCGATATAATGATTTATCATCTTATCAAAGGTATCCACATTGACATCCGGGATTGTAGGCACATTTCTCATTTTCAATAGGAGACTGTAAGCCCTATCAATGTCTTTTGGTGTGTTCTGCTTCATTAGCGATTGAAGGAAAACGGAGATACAATTGGATAGTTTATGGGCTTCGGATTGAGTGAGATTCCCGCATCTCAAGGTCAGTTGAAAGGTTACAATCAAGTCATCAAGGAACTTTGATGCAACTGGAATATTGCCGCTGGCAACAAGGGCTTCCAAGAGCGAAGCATATACTCTGTATTCTGAGTCTCTGAGATGTGGTGCGAGAGAACACTGCTTCTTATAATTGCCGTAAACGTCCGTAATGAAAGCATAGCTTTCTTTCTTGTTCCACTGCAATCCAGTCTCAGATCCCAATTTGGGTGCTAAAGTTATCAAAGAGACGTAGAATTGTTCATCTGCTATCTGCAAATCTTTAGCCTTGTGGAAAGCAGAAGCAATCATTTTGTTGATTCTAAAGGGGAAAAAATTCAGACAGAAAAGAACATCCGACATAAACTTCTCCTGAGAAAGTTCAACGCTCAGTATCAATGAGCTATACAACTCGATTCCGACTTGGAAAAACTCCCCAGCCTTTCTCTTAGCAGCCTCACTTTCATGACCACCCCGGGAAAATATGTCAGAGTCAATGGTAGATCTGACACTGGAGAAGATGCATTCAAGCACAATATCGTATGTCTCGACATTAGGGTGGCACTTGCTGTTGACAGTGCATGCAGAGAGAATATCCTGATACACGGTTAAAAGCGTAGTTAAGCGTGATTCAGTGGCTTCGAGTGACAACTCACTGTCGAGTGACCTCTCTGATATTGACTTCAAAATAACATTATAATCTTGGATGGAAGGGAGAGAAAGCTCGTTGCGTTTCAAAGACTGGTAGATCGGGTAAATGAGGTTCAATTCCGATGGTGATGAATGCTCGTTATAAATGCGATGGATTTGGTGAAGTTGGGTAGGCAAGAAAGTTTTGTCAAATTCGTCGAGCTCCTCTGCGTCGACCTGTTGTTTAATCTCAACAGTATTCTCGGCTTGTTCAACCTGTCCGTCTTCTAACTCTGCCTCACCATTAGAAGCATTCGGATATTCACGAGCGTGATGAGCGGAAGAAGAGAGCTCTCTGACTTGGGAAAGTGTTCTGAGTGTCGTTCTTGGTTGCATGAGAGACTCTGTCGAGGAATACACGCTCCTGACATGTTTCAAGCTACTGAGTTCAATCTGGATGCTCTCTTTGACTTTGGAGATTATGAACTCCGGCAGGAACCAGCCATTTGGTATGGGTGGTAGCACCAAGAAGACTCCTCCTTGGATGTCATACGGAGTGGATTGGTTTTCCCGCTTGCGTAATTCCTGATTGAAAAGGCTGAAGTAGATCCCATAATGGCCCTTGGTGAAGGTGAGGAAAAACCTATGACTTGGATGAGGTTCTCTCTGGCTCCATCTCTTGGTTTTTCCGGAGGTCCGTTTAACTAATGCGTTGTTGTGAAGGTATGGAAACGAGCTCTGGAAGAATCTTAGCCTCTCTGGCTTGTAGCGTCTTTCAAAACAGAACTTCATAATGTCGTTGAGGGTTTAAAAACGCAGGAACATCAGCACTCCAAATATGAATAGGAGGAAGAAGACTAAATTTGAACGGAACAGAGAAGTAAGTCCCACTGTTTTGCAAGGTTTGTTTTGCTCGGATGGCAAAGTCAGTTTTTTCCCTTTTTCGCGATACTGGCTAATGTCCGGTCGAGTTTTAAACTTGTCGGATAATCTCGGAACTGCGAACGGCACCGACTTGTGCGATTTGGCAGGTGCACGCCGGCTGCAGGGCTGCGGGTTTAGGTACCAAGAACTGACTCTACTCGCCTTGGGTATTCGCTATAAACTTTGGTTTCCAAGTAATTATTTTTAAACGTTCCATGACTAACGTTCCATGACTTGTTTTCAGTGTTCAATCATTGATAACTTCAAAACCCTCTGTAGTATCGCGTCTTCTTCATCTGCGCTAGTCTGGTCGTTTTGTAGATCTCCAGGCGTCGTTTGGTTGTTTAAATGCTCGTGGCTGCTGGAGGATTCTTTCATCAGCAGATCACTGTGCAGATCAAACGAGTCACCAGTCTTGAGATCCCCTATGCTGCTTGCACTGTCAAGAGCCAGCGCAGCCAACGCTTCTTTCAACTGCTCATCTTCTTCCAGAACGCAACTGGCACTCAATGCTAACGCAACACGGAGTTCTTCTTGTTCGCTGTCGAACAGGGACCCATTGTACTTTTCAGCTCGCAATTCCTGTTGCAACTTCTGGTTCTCCTGATGGTCGTAGTCGTCAATTTCCAACTTTATATGTTGGTGGATAGCCCTTCGCGATTTTACATCGGGAGCTTGCGGAGTGCTGGGAGGCTTCTTTATCGAAACTTCCTCTCCAAATCTGAAGAACTGAACAAGGTCGTTGCTGACAATCACGCCACAGGCACCGGAGGGTCCAAAGAGGATTTTCAGAATGGGCATAGTGCCATTTCTGGTTAGCTTGCGGGACACTTTAACTCCTTCTCGTAAGTACTTCCCTGAGTGGGCGTCATAGAAATGTACCCAGTCTGCCAAGGCTCCTACAGCTACCACAGAGCTGTTAATAGCGACCTTGGTGTAAGGGGCTAGCCCTTGAGGTGTTCTGTTATCTTCAAATGGCATAATCCTATGTTTGAGCAGGATAGTTCCATGGAGGTCACGAATATTGAAAATCCCGACGCTGCCATCAGAGAAAGTGAGAGCGTACAAGCGACCGTCATCACCTGCAACGTTTCTGTTTCTGGGATACTCGGATTCTTGTATGGTGCCCTCGATAATCGACACATTTGATGGACAAGAACCTATAGAGGTCTCCACCCGTTCATCCTCAAAATGAAACGACTTGTAACTCGTATCGTCTCCCAATATGATATTATGGTCCGCAAAGTCGACATCAAAAATAAGCGGATGGGTCTCAAAAGTCCATCCGTGGGAAAATGTATGAGCGACAGAAGCGTCCTTGACGTTGACGATGAATGTGCGGGTAGATGAAATGACAATTGCATGAGTTCTGAAGTCGACTGCCAAGCCGACGATTCGTTCCTCCAAATTAATCTGGCGAAGAACTTCGCCGTCTAGGTTCCACATGTACAACCCACCTGAGCGGGTGGCTGAAATAATATCCATGCCTTTTTTATGTCTGTCACAATTCCGATTGAGTTTTACTGCAACAGTGAGGTCGTCGGACTGCGACAAGACTTTAACGGAGACCTGGTTCCGTGCAGATGCAGTAGCCGTAATCAAGTTCTTGACATATAGTTCCCCGTTTGTGTTGGCAACGCATGAGTAGTTCCAGTTGTTGTCGAACGCGGTAATTTCAGAAAATTGCCGACTTCCGGGGACAAACACTTGGTTCTTACCCGATGACAATGTGCAAAATGCAATGGACCCGGATATTCGGGAGAAGGATAAAAGTCGATCATGCTCAAAATCTGCCGCAACGTCGTTGACGACATCAAACTGGTCGCTGAATAGCTGATACAGCCGCGCGTATGCTTTGGACTTTGCCCACAGTTTAGTAGCAGCAATTCTTCCGAAGTATTCGGAGAGCCAAGACGAGGATCGAGTAACAGACGCGAAGACCTTGCCGGTGCCCAAGCGATTATCGAACGCCCTGATCCATGTACTTCTGTCCAGGGCGGCCGAGTTCCACTTGCGGCAAACTAATCTTACCTCTCGAAGTTCTAGCGGAGACAAGTTTTCAAAGACACAAATGAGCACCTCCGTAGGCATGTCATTGATGGTTGCAGAGACCCGTCTCTCTGTATTGTCTTGGTCATCTATTGTATTGCCGAGGGAGTCTTGGTGCATTAAAAACGAAGCGCACGTCGCGGGTTCCGGGCTAAGGGGTTCTATATCAGTCACAGGATGCCTCCAGGACGCTTTAATGGCAGGTTTCCGAAGGAAAGCACGCTTAGCACGTTGTCTCAATATCCGCCACTGCTCTTGCAGCCCGATTGTGTCACGTGCCCCGCGATTGATGGTTCAGAGATCTCAGTGCCTCCGGCGCCGACGGAACAACGATGGACATTGCTCTCGCTCGGATCAGCGAGGGAAACTTCCTTCCATTCCCTGCTGCCAGGCAAGCTCAGTGGCATTGTTCGCACCATTTCTGGCCATATTGCAGCGTCCAAGTACGGACCCGGGCCGCTACTATGGTTATACTGTGGTATGCAGGCTCGGTTCTCATTCAAGAATTTTTCAGCTTCGGATATCGTTCTTGACTACGTAGAGCGTTCCAAAATGGGGGAAGTTGCTGAAGACGTCTCGCAAACGCTCAAAATCAGAATCCGTCTTCCTGCAAGTATCGGCTCAGGGATCAATTTCGTCGAGACCAGCCACACTTTGCAGGAGACGATCTCGGATGTCAAGGAAGCTTTGGCAGCCACTTCCCAGTTGAACAATGTCACAAACTATGACTTGGAGTACAAGGGCGTGAGAATCACTGCTGAGTACGATGAGCTTGATGATTTGGCAACCGCCTTGGGCGACGTTTCTGGTGACGTTGAACTCAATTTGAAAGAAAGACCTTTCGGCTTGAAAGAAGTTTACGAGCATCTCGTGAGGTTCAGAGATTCCATCGGTATGAACTTTTTTGACAAGGCTAGCAACAATTTTAGCATTGCTTTTGGCTCCGAAAAATTCACGTCTCTTGGGTTGAGCGATATCACACCTAAATCTGAAACTGAGGATCTGTCCGAACCCACTTCTGAGGAAAAGACTGACGAGACTCCTTCCACTAGCAGCGAAGATCTAGAGGCTCTCAAGGCATTGTCTGAAATTGCTCTTGATGAAAAACTGACCTCTTTATCTGATCATGCCTCAGCAAACTCTGTCTTGAAGTACTGGAGCCTCCCTTTGAAGTCTCTTTGTGTGAGTCAGTGGAATCCCGTGCCTCCACAGCAAAAGATCAAGGGTGACTTGTTGTACTTGACTTTAACCACTCTTGAGAGCGAGACCTTCTCTATAACATGTCATTCGACAGGTTTTTTCGTGAACAATTTGTCGAACGCATTCTTCAATCCGACTATGAAAGTCAATGAAAAGGGCGTTTTCCACAAGTCTTACGTTTTGCGAGACTTGATTGCCAAGCTCTCTCCAAAGTTTAGCTCTACTCTCGCTACCAACAGAGAGCTCTTGGGAAAAGCCTCGCAATTCTCGGAGAGTTTCATGATTCCTTCGCAAATCTCGAAGCACTTCTCCTGGGTCGTCAACGACGAAAAGCCTGTTCCGGACTACTCTAGAGCTCAGTTCCCTCTTTATGCTAACGGAGTAGATGGTGCTGATGCTTGGAAAGACTGGAACGAGGAATTCCAAGGTATCAAAGAATTTCCGCGGTCATCGTTCAACGAAAGGTTGCTTAGAGACAAGTTAATCAATAAGTATGTTGAAGAGTTCAATCAGACTGCTGTCTCTACCGCAATTGAAGTGGCCCAGGGCAATTTTGCACCATTGAATCCGAACGAGCCCCGTGACAAGCACATTTTCTTGAGAAACAACATCTTCTACAGTTTTGCTGTTGATGCTACAGGCTCGTATGCTGAAACGGGTAGTGACGAAGCCGCCAGGTACTGTTTCTCCAGAGATGTCTCTACTATCAAGCTTTTGAATCGTATCGACTTGGATGGCATATGCAACCTCCTCACTTGCGTTGTGGATTACGCGGGCACGAGAATTGTGTGTCAGGCTCCAGTCCCTGGAATCTTTGGTGAGCAGAAGGATTCTAATGGCGACCCGGTAGACAAAGTTGCATACGGATACTCGTTAGACAGAAATCTGATTAACGCCGATGACAGTTTCGAGTCCGCTTTAAAACCTATTGCTGAGGCATTCCACTTGAAGAGCCACCATATCGAATTGGCTTCCGGTGCATCCACTGGCGACAAGAAGCTAGTTGTCTCGAAGGACACGAAGGGCATTTTTGGAACTGATGGCAGAAAATACGTCATCGACTTGCACCGTGTCACGCCTCTCGATATCGAATTCTTGGAGAAACACTTTGATGCTGACTCGCAGCAGTCTTACCCCCACAAAGAAACATCGTTGAGAAATGAGGCAGTGGAGGAATGGTATAAAAGGAAAGCTGCTGCAATTTTCAAACTGAATACTGAGAAATTGGAAGCAGACTCGGAGAATGTTGAAGGAAAGGAAAAGCCTCAGGTGGCCATTCCATTCGATCAGATTTCCTTCAATCCTGATGCCTTTACTGGAGAGAACGACCTGGAAGAGGACAAGAATGTTGTAAGGGAAATGTCCCAATTTGTCCAGAAATATTTGATCCCCGAATTTTTGGACGAGATTTCCAGCAATGCTGTGCCTTATGATGGATCCCATTTGTCTGCCTACTTGCACAGAAGCGGTATTAACATCAGGTACTTGGGTGAGGTGGCTTCTCAGGCTTTGTTGAAGGGCTCCGAATTCGAGAAATCAATCGAAGCCAAGGTCAGCGAGAACGAAGAGAAGTTGGCACAGTCAAAGGCTGAGGAAACTTCGGAAGAGAGCACAGAGAAAGAAAAAGAAGCTGAGACCGCTGAGGCGTCGGAACAAAAGTCGGATGAGTCCAAGGAGACGTCGGAACAGAGCGACGAAAAGTCGGATGAGTCCAAGGAGACGTCAGCGGCCACTATGCTCCCCGTTGTTTCGAACATGAAAGCGCTAAACGCTTTGTGTGTGCAAGAGATGATTGCTAGAGCATCGAAGCACATTTTGCGCAGGTTGTCTCATTCGGTCCCTTTCATTTTGAAGCCATATATCGTGTCCCACTTTCATAACTGCTTGTTGGGTAAGCACATTAACGAACAGCCTGAAGTGGTCTTTGACGGAATCGAACCCTCGTTCTTCAAGAGTGACGATATGTCGTTCCGCAGCTTAACTACAAGCGATGTATTGCGTTTGATTGAGAATGAAGTTTTTGTTCGTTTTAGATTCCAATTACCAACCGACTGGTCCGACCACATCAAGCCAAGTCAATTGCAAAGAGAAATTGCGCATAAGGTAGGAATTCAGTGGAAATCAAGAGACTATGCTTTCACTGTTGACACCCTTGAGGCAACTGGAACGGAAAACATCCAACCTCAACCAGTCACGAAACATAAAGGAAAGAAAGGAAAGCACGAGAGTTCTCAGAACAAACCACAGGTTATCAAGCGTACTACTACCTATATTGCGTCTGATATTGCCGCGTTTGTTCCTTTGATCAAGGACTCCTCTTTCAAATGTTCCTTTGTGGACGAGGTGTTTGAGACTGCTAAGATGCAAATTCAGAAAGGAGAAAAGCAAGTTGGCTTGGACCTTCTCCGTGAATTGATTGCTTTTTACCAGCAGATCTACGGTGTCGTCCACGAAGAGACTGCAAACTTCTACTCTGCGTTGGCTCAAATTTATTTTGAGTGCGGTATGCTCTCAGAGGCGGCAATCATGTCGCGTAGGGCGACAATTTTGCACGAACGTTTGACAGGTATTGACAGCTATGAGACGATCAATTCGTACGTCAAGTCTTCGTATTTTGAGTCACTCAACAAGGATCACATCAATGGGTTCAAGATGAATATGAGAGCCTACAAAGACTGGAATTTGATATATGGGGCAGACCATCCTAACACTGTAAACACATTTTTGAGTTTTGCAGTCGTTTTGCATCAATTGAAGCTTGTTTCCGAGGCAAAAAGATTTTACTTGAAAGCTTTGGACTTGTCGCTCGCCTTGAATGGTGAACTCTCTGACATTACCGCGTCGATCAGACACCGGTATGGAGTGTTCCTAGTGCAAAACAAGGACTACAAGAGCGCCTTGGAATTTTTTGAGAAGGCGTCTCACACTTTCGACAGAGTCGTTGGTCCGGACGATGTTCTCTCAAAAGAGTGCCGCACATTTGCCACAAATCTTGCCAAGTATGTTGAATTCACCAGCAAGAATGCCGAAGCAAATGTGGCAGGCGGTTCCAGCTCTGGTAAAAAGATCAAGAAGCATCTGAAACCCACTTCTGCTGACGTCGTTGGGGGAGAAAGCAAAAAAGACAAGAAAAACAAGGTTCAGCCGCTACCAGAACTAGCCTCCAAGTCTGTGGATGAGATCTTGCAATTCATCGAGGGACCTAAGAAGGAAAAATCTTCCAAGAAGAAAAAGTGAGGGCCTCTTCCACTATTACATATCTTGTAAATAGCTTTTGTATATATTAAGAGTACTTTTGAGTTCTGAACATTAAGTTTAGGATGCATTCGGACTTGCCTTGGTGTGGTCATGCGACTCAGACTGTTCAGGGCTGGAGTGCTTGTCGTCCTTCAATTCGTACTCGACAAAAACCTTGCCAATATTACCTTGGTTTTCCTTGATTCCTGCTACGAGTTGCAGCTCGAAATCGTTTAGCGTCTCTAATGAGACATTTTGAGTTGTCGAAAGCTTGATAATCAAGTTCGAGCGTGCACCAGCCATCAAAAGGGAAAAGTCTAGAACTTCAAAGCTTGCAGGCTTGACAGACTGGAGATTTTCCACTTCCTGTTCCACAATCAGCTTTAACAGAGAATATTCTTCGGAGGAAGCATTGCTGCCTTTATCAATGAGCTCGTTCCATGCTTCAACGAAGCTGCCTGATCCAGCCTTCATGATTAAAACAGAGACAAGCAAACCTCCAACGGCATCGAGCCAAGAGAGGCCGAACAAAACTCCTCCCAAAACCGTAACGAACGCCACACCAGCCGTTAAAGAGTCGATTCTATGGTGCCATGCGTTAGCGACTAACACCTTGGAGTTGGTCTGGTTTGCAACCTGCATTGTTTTTCTGAATAAGAGTTCCTTCACCGCGATGGAGCCAAGAGCTAGCCATGCTGCGTTGATGTTGGGAAGACCTTTTGGACCCAGGCCATGCTCGGAGTGCTCATGCCCAGCGTGTTCCTCAACACCAAAAGAGTGAGAATGCGAGTGTACTTGGAAAGCTTGCAACGGCTCGATGAAATGCGGAGGCAACAACATTTCGAAGATTTGTAGTAGTGAAGACCATCCGACGGATATGCCGGCGTACAAGAGAACAGCCGCAACAGCGAACGTACCGGCGGACTCGATTTTGCCGTACCCCAAAGGAAACTTGGTGTAGGAACCTTCCTTCAGCGCCACGTTGACCGTAGCAAGGGTCAAAAAATCTGCGATCATATCTGAGACGGAGTGAATAGCGTCGGCAACCAACGCCTGAGAGTGGAAGTAAACGCCGCCGGCACCTTTAGCAGCAGCCATCAAGACGTTCACGATTAATCCTATCCAAGTAATTCTCACGGCCGGGTTCGTGAGGAAGCCTCCCTTTAGAAGCTCATTATGCTGGTGAGAATGCGAATGGGTATGAAATATAGATGCATGCCCATCTTCGTGGCTGTGGGTATGGCCGTGGCTGTGGTCATGGCTGTGGCCATGTCCGTCGTCGGACGCATTCTCGTCGCGTGAACGCGTAGCCGGATTGTTGTTTGTGCTCATGTTCTTCGCCTTTGCTGATATGCTGACTAAGGAGCGGAGCCTGACTAGGGTTGCCGAGTCGAGTGGTGTGTTCTGGGTGAGGTTCGTGAAGTGACGTGAAGCGTGGAGCAGTGTTTTTTGGTGTTGAGGAACCGGAGCGTACGAGTGGAGCGTGTTGAAAAAACACACCGATAACAGCCGAGGCGGAGCGTGGCGAGCACACAAACCAAGTAATTCTATCGGCCTTCCTAACGAACACAAATCCGAGATCCTAAGCATTGGGTTGGGATCGCCGGGAGTGTTTATTTGTGATCTTCTGTCGTTTTTGGCGCGTTACGATATCTGACTCGCAATGGCGAAAGCTGCCTTCCACGAGCTGCTTGTAGAAAGAAGTGCAAAATATTTGGGCGCGGGCTGACGCGCTTCGGAGACAAGATTGTAAAGTGAGGACGTGCACGGGAAAGTGAAATGCTGGACCAAAGCTTCGAGCAATTGAGGCGGTTCGAAAGCTGAAAATGGCTTGCTGCCGCTGGCAAACTCGTTCGATCTTGTCCGTAACTCGCACCCGAAGATACAGGTCGCAGCTATCAGCCGTTGGCCCAAGAAACATAACCGATCATCCGGAGAACCTCGGGAGTATAAGCCAGAAGCAAGCAGAGCGTCCAGGATCTCGGATTGAGCAGCCCGTAGGCCTGCGGACATTGCGCTGTCCTCCTTGGCGCAGCGTTGTAGTTTTCACTTTTTTTTCTTTTGTCGTGTTTGCAGTATTCCCCACGATCTCCCCAGAAATGTAGAAAGCGGAATGCACAGAGACCGAGCCGACACTTACAAAGAACTAACTTGAATATACATACAATTCCGTACCTAATTACTCCTTTCCAAACAATTTCGCCACCGTGTCCACCTTGGACTCCCTCAGCTCATCCACTGTAGTCTCTTGCTCTGGAGCAGCCTTCGCCGTAGGAGCCTCCGAGTCACGGCTACGACCGGCGCCACGCACGTAAGGCTCGCTGGTCGGTAGCTCCCACTGCACGCCCCACTCGGGATCGCCCATGGCGGAGCGGATCTTCAAGATCGCAATCTTCTTCTCCTGTGCTTGGCGCAAATTTCCACTGACGCCCTCTGATGGCCACCGGACATGCATGAAGTTGCAGTGGTCCCCTCGTGTGCAAGAGTTTGTGTCGTGAGCTCTGCAGTTGGCCTCGTGGAAGTTTGACACCGGTGAGAGCTCACAGTAAACCGGTCGCCCAGCGTACCACTCCTGGTTGAGCAGCATGACGGCGCTCTGCGCAGCCTGCGGCGTGGTGAAGCGCACGTATACGTTTCCACTCAAATGGAAATTCTCGTTTTCACAGACAACCACGTTCTCCACCTCCCCAAAGTCAGACAACCGCTTGAAAATGTCTGTGTAGAAGTGGTCGAACGCCTCCTTGTTCTGCTTCTTGCTCATGGCATCGGCGCCATCACCGGTAACTTTGGGATTTAGATAAAGATTAGCCAAGAGAATGGTCCTCGACTCGGACGGCCGGATGTGCTTTCGGGAGCACTTCTCGCCATGACGGCATGCCCCGATTCGCTGGTAGAACGAGCAAACCGCTTTGTCCATGGGTTGTGTTTTGTGTGATCGAGATGGAAGTCATCTCAGCTCAGAACGCGCGACTCCACCTATAGCCAGGTTTCACGACTTCATCCCCGCAAGTGCCTACGTCTTTCTTCATTTTCCATTTTATTTTCTCTATAGTTTTCCTGCTATTACTATTTATCCAGCTTCTGACTGGTTGACCACGAACTAGGTTTGGGGTCATAACGGATCAGAAGCAAAAGACTTGATCGTTTGGCTCCGACTTCATGGTTGTCTTCTCCCAACCCAACTCACTGGTCAACTCGATAAGGCTCTTCTTCATTTCTGGGGGTCCGCAAATGAAAAGCCGGTTGTCTGGCGACGGCTCGGGCATGTACTTCTGTAGCATGGCTTTGCTGATGTAGCCCTTCTCGCCGGTCCAGGTGGGCGAGGGTTTGGTCACAGTGTAGTGAACAGTGAGGTCAGGATACTTCTTAGCAATTTCGTCCAATTCGTCCTTCAACAAAATGTCATTCTCCGTTTCGTTGCCGAAAAGAAGCGTGAGCTTGGTGTTGTCCTCCGGGGTGGTGATCACCTTGGTGATCACTTGCAAGATAGGGGTGATTCCGGATCCGCCGGCAATGAGGCCGATGTGCTTGGCCATGTTCGTGGAGTACACCAATCTTCCCACCGGTCCCCGGAACTTGACGGTCAGGCCCTCGCTCATCATCGCAAACCTCTTGGAGACTTTGCCGTTTTCATACGACTTGACCAAAATGTCAAAGAACCCGGAGTCGAACTTGTTCGATATGGGCGAGTAGTATCTCACCTCGTCCTTGCCGTCAATGTCGAAACAACATGCAACGTGATGCCCCACGGGCAAGTCCAACACCTCGTCGTCATGGAACAACTTAAAGCGGTATATGGCCGAGTTTCTGGAGATCACTGTCTTGTCAATCAACTCCAAGTCGTTCCACTTGACGGCGTCAATGGACTTTCTCCTGTTCCACGCTTCCCAGAAGTTTATGCCGCACAACACCAAGGCGAACGTCAACGTGTAAGGTAGATACTTATAATCGATGATGCATGTTCCAAAGATTATAAGCGCAACGGGGATGTAGATGCCATGGAGCGGCTGCTTGAGCAAATCCCTTTTGTCATTAACGTCGGACATCGTGCTCTGTTGAAGCAAAAAAAGACTATTTTTTCGTTTTCGCTCTACCGGCTCACGGCGGGCGGGCTTATTATGTACGCCTGCGACTTCGCGCTCGATCTAAACAACTTACTAAGCTCCAATTACGCACCCGGATATCCATCTTTAGTTATATTAAGAAGCAGTAAAAACAACTCTCGACGCAACGAGACGAAAAAAGACGCTCGCTAGTCAAAATTCTTGGGGTATATAAAATAGCAGGACTTGTCTAGTACTCCTCCTCTTCCTCTGGGAAGGAGTCAGTTCCAACCTCCTCGTAGTCCTTCTCCAAAGCTGCCAAGTCCTCTCTGGCCTCGGTGAACTCACCTTCCTCCATACCTTCACCAACGTACCAGTGAACGAAGGCTCTCTTGGAGTACATCAAGTCGAACTTCTTGTCAATTCTCTTCCAAGCCTCTGCAATCGCCGTGGTGTTGGACAACATACACACGGCTCTCTTGGCAGAAGCCAACTCAGAGCCCTCAATTGCCGTAGGTGGCTGGTAGCAGATACCAATCTTGAATCCGGTAGGGCACCAGTCAACCAATTGAACGGTCTTCTTGGCCTTAATCTGTGCGACAGCGTTCTGGACATCTCTGGTCACAACATCTCCTCTGTAAAGCAAACAAGTTGCCATGTACTTGCCCACTCTTGGGTCACACTTGACTAGCTGGTTACCTGGCTCGAAACAAGATGCGGAAATTTCGGAAACAGAGTTCGACTCGTGGCTTGCTCTCGTCTTAGAGAAGACAGGTGCGTAAGACACCAATGGGAAGTGAATCCTTGGGTATGGCACCAAATTCGTCTGAAATTCGTTCAAGTCCACGTTAAGAGAACCGTCAAAACGCAATGAAGCAGTCACGGAGGACACCACCTGAGCAATCAAGCTGTTCAACGAGCTGAAGCTTGGTCTTGAGATGTCCAAGTTCCTACGACACATGTCGTAGATTGCCTCGTTGTCAACCATGAACGTACAGTCTGCGTGTTCCAACGTTGTGTGGGTGGTCAAAACGGTGTTGTAAGGCTCGACAACGGACGTGGAGACTTGTGGAGCTGGGTAGACAGCAAACTCCAACTTGGACTTCTTTCCGTAGTCAATCGACAACTGCTCCAAGAGCAAAGAGCCCAAGCCAGAACCAGTTCCACCTCCCAAAGAGTGTGTGAAAAGGAAGCCCTGCAAGCCATCGCACTGGTCGGACATTCTTCTGACACGGTCCAAAATGTCGTCCAAGAGCTCTCTGCCGACTGTGTAGTGACCTCTGGCGTAGTTGTTTGCGGCATCCTCTTTGCCAGCAATCAACTGCTCGGGATGGAACAAATCCTTGTAGGCGCCTGTACGGACCTCGTCAATCACGTTGGGCTCCAAGTCCACGTAAAGTGCTCTGGGCACATACTTTCCAGATCCGGTCTCGGAGAAAAAGGTCGAGAAACCCTCTTCGCCGCCCTTGGGTCTATCTAAGCCGGCCTGCAAATAGCCGTCCGGCCTAATACCGTGTTCTTGCGAGTACAACTCCCAGCAAGCATTACCAATTTGACAACCGGCTTGTCCAACTAAATTGTTAGTACGTTTCGCGGATGATGTTTTGCTGAGCGGAGCCACCGGGTGATTTCGTTCTTGGTGGTTCAAAATGTCTTCAAGGACTGGATTCACGTGCAAGCTTCAACATCAACTAAACAATATACCGATAGGTGGAGGAGTAGATTCAGGCAAAAAACGCCTCGATGTCTAGGGGGGACGTGGCGATCGACAGAACGCGGTGGCATAGAACAAAACTCAATAAAAGACACGGCTCGGGAGAATCAGTCACGGAGTCGTGACCGACAGGAGAGCGCTAACCACACATTACATACCGTTGATACTGATAACTTCTCTCATTGCACGTCGTAGTAAGCTTGTAAGGTGTTTCAGTCGTGTCGGATTTTGTTTACATAGGTTTGTGCACTACGCAGACCCGCAATCTGGTGCACGGGTGTCATTCATCCCAATTGGGACAAATTATCAACACCCGCGAGTCAGAGCTCTTGCACTGATAAGGGCAAAGGCTGCCTCTGTGTTTTCCTGGAAGAAGCAAGACACGGGAGTACTACGGAAAGTGGCCAAAATAGTGTTTCCTAGCTAGCGTATTACCAGAGACGAGCAGCTGCGGCGAGACGTTCATTTTTTGAGCTCGTACTTTCTCTGGAACTTGTCGTTGATGTCCACCAAGTAGTAAGCACCAGGCGAAATGTCGTCCACAGAGCCTTGTGGCTTGAAGTCCTTCTGCAAGTGAGCCTTCTCTCTCAACTCGATGTACTTGACGTAATCCTCTGGGCTCCTCTTTGTTCTTCCAGCGTTGAGTTTGTGGTCCAAGTCCAACACCTTGGTGATAGGGGTGATGTCGCCCACAATCTTGACAGACAATAGAGTGGACGCAAGACCAGAACCGTACGAAAAGATGGAAAGACGCTTGTTCTGCAACTCCTCGCTTCCCACAAAGAACAACAAGGAGGCCAACGAGGTCCAGGAGGACGCGGTGTACATGTTACCGGTGTTGGTTGGGACCTTCAAGGCAGGAGTGAGTCTCTTGGCAGACTCTTGCTTGGCAAGACCAAGGAACACCTTCTCGAGGTTTCTGTCGGTCAAAGACTGCTCGTACGACAAGGAGCTGATCTGATCGAAGGTCTCGGAGTCCAACTTCTCCTTGAAAGCTGCGGGGTCAGACAAGAAGTCGTTGTACAACAACCTGGCGTAGGACTTGGTAACCAATTTGCAGGTGGGCACGTGGAATGCGGAGTAGTCGAAGTAGTCAAACAAGCCGACGGTCTTGCCGTCCTTTTTGGTGATCTTTTTGGAGTAGTTTCTGTAGGCGCGGTCGAGCGACTTGGTGTAACAGGTCAACGAGAAGTGGCCGTCAACGACCGGGTACTCGGACGTGAAGTCCGGCTTGTAGAAGTCGTAGGCATGCTCCATGTGCGAGCCCCTCACCAGGTCAAACACAATTGGCGCGTCGGGGCCAATGAGCAAGGCCACCGATCCCACTCCGCCTGTGGGCCGGGCTGCTCCCTTCGAATATATAGCAATGTCTCCAGCAACAACGATGGCGTCTCTGCCGTCCCACGAGGAGGATTCGATCCAGTTCACGGCGTTGATGACAGCGGAGGTTCCACCGTAGCACGCGTTGACGGTGTCAACGCCTTCGATGTCGTCGTTTTCGCCGAAAAGCTGCATCAAGACGGACTTCACGGACTTGGACTTGTCCAACAAGGTCTCGGTGCCCACCTCCAATCTGCCGATGGACTTGGGGTCGATGTTGTAGTTCTTCAACAAGCGCGACGTCACGGTCAAACTGAGCGAGTAAATGTCCTCTCTGTCGGAGACAAAGGCCATGTTGGTCTGGCCCAAGCCAATGGTGTACTTTCCCTCGGGGATGCCATCGTACTTCTCCAACTCGGCCTGGTTCACGTAGTTTTTGGGGATGTAGACCTCGATGGCCTTGATGCCGACGTTCTTGACTGCCATGCTTGATTAGAGATTTGTGATGGGAAAAAGAAGCAAGAAATTGCCGAACACTGGTTACAAGTAGTCGTCCACAACTGCGAAAAGTACCGACACGTAAACGACGGTACGACAATCGCGTCCTGCACACTACGATACTGTGGAACAGAAGGTAAAATCAATGCCTAGGTTGCTACTGAACGACTAAGCCGGTTGAGACGGCTGCTTTCCGGCGACCGCTTTGGCGAAACAGCGTTTGGCAGGGTGTCCGACGCCTACTCGCTTCGCTCCAACGCGTCTCGGTGCCAAAGCCTGCATGCACTAGTTTCTCAACTTTAGGTATCCACTGCGATCGTAGAGCCCAGGGTTCCGAATGTACGGGTCGAGTTTGATGTAGTTGTCAGACAACATGTAATCCAACTTGACCTTGTCCCTCAAGTACTTCGAGCTGATCTCCGTGTCGGTGGCAGCCACCCACCTTATGGTGGTCTCGATGATTTGAAGGCGGAGCTCCTGTCTCTCTTGCATTAGCTGGTAGTATCTCTCGTCCTTCTCCAACACAGGATGCGTGTCCTTTTCAGTGGGGCGAGAGTATTCGAGTTTCAACTTGCTGTCGCCGCCGAGATATGCAGGGATGTATTCGGTTTCCACGAACTGTTCCAAGTCCCGCTTGTTCTTCGTGAAGTGAATCTTGGAGCTGACCACGGGGTCCAACCAGTGTTTGACGATATTCCACACAGTGGAGAAGATCCACGGTGCCCCGTGAATCAACACGCATCCCAAGGACTCAGGGTAGTGGGCCTCAAAGATGGTTGCAAGGAATTTGATCGCGACAAAGTCCGCGTTCTTCATGGAGAAACCCGTCAAGTCAAACACCACAGAGCAAGTGTCCTTCGATGTAGTCACCTCCCTCAAAAAGAGCCTTGCCCACTCTATGATGAGCAACGCATAGTGCTGGGTCCCCTCGATTTCCACCTCTGCCTTCAAGTGCTTCTTCACCTGGAAGAGAAGCAAGGGATTCGACTGCTTGTCCTCGCCAATGACGAAGAGCTTAGATGCCTCGAAGTTCTTGACAAGGCTCTTGTTTTTACCCTCCACCACGGAGGGCCCGTCGCCCTCCAAGAACAACTTGTTGGTGTCGAACTCGTTGATTCTCCACACCAAGGACTTGTTGAACATGGCCAAAGCGGGCTCGAACTGGAGTTTTCGTGCTCGTATAAAACGCAAGATCATGTTATCGACCAAATCGTTTTTGACTGAATTTAACATGCAATTGTGCATCTGGACTGGCGTAGCGGCCGAGGTGAATTTGGGCAAGATCCCAGGGCTAGGCTTAAGGTCTTGCGCGTTCTTCAAGTCCCCGGTGCTGAACTTGGGAGCCTTCTCGCCATCGTAAGCCAGTTTGAGGACCTCATAAAATACGTATTGGGTCTCGGGACTGGCCTGGGTGACTCTCTTGTAGGGTCCGCCCGATTTGTTCTTCAACTCTTTTGCGCGCTCATTACTCAAGATGGTGTGTTTGTCGTGGATACTGGGGTTCTTCGTACTTGCCGTTGCGGGGTGCGCGGCTTGGTACTCTGTCACGATAGACGACGGGACGTATGCGGCCTCACACTTGATGTCGTTCTCGCTCAATGGAACAGGATAGCCGAAATATTTCAACATCGTTGCCCATATTTGCTTGAGGATGAGCTCATGCTCGATGTCCAACGATTGCACCCTTCCAGGTCTGAACTCGATCGAGGAAGGGTATACATCGGGGTCTGATTGAATTGTAGCAGGCATTGTTTAGTGACCAGAGCATTACGGGCACTATTTAATAGGTCAGTGGACCCTGGCAGCGGAGAAGAGTGTGGGGAACGGGGGCTTTTAGTCTCATTACTAGCTCTGGTTAAGCAAACACAAATCATGTCTGCGGTCGCATGTGAACAACCTTAATTAAGAAGTGAGTGTACTGTAACGTTTATTATATCTAGAAACGCTTTCTTTGCCGCATTTGGGCAATTCTTCTGTTGCTGATGTTCGCTACGGGAGGGGTAAATTGTTGCCCCGGTCCCTGCATTGGTTGTGCTCCGACCCCAAACGCGGGGGGCGTGCTTTCCCTGCTCGTTTGATCAAATACAGGCGCACCACCGAACACAGACCCGTTTGCTTGCGGAAAACCCATTCCACCCTGGGCGGCAGCCGCATTCTGCGTTCCAAATGTAAATTGGTTATTTGGCCTTTGTGCAAACCCCGTAGGCCCAGGGGTAGCACTGCGAGACGAGTCGCCGAAAACACTAGCAGGCGCCAGGGCATTAGTAAACACGCCGAAGCCATTAGTCTGCACTGGTTGTGCTGGCTGTGTTCCGCCACTTACATTCGTTCCACTTCCACTTCGGAAACCAAAATTAGAAGGCGTGACGGGTCTGCTGTTGCTTATCCCAGAAAGCGCCTTATTGCTAAAACTGAAGCCCCCGCCTGAGTTTGGTGCCGATGGCGTCACTGCACCTTGGAAAGGAGTGCTTTCTTTGCTGGAGGCTTTCACAGTAAAATTGAAGGCCGGCGCAGGAGCAGATCCGCTCTGATTTCCAAATATCTGGGCCGGATCTGCAGTAGCACTTTGTCCGAACGAAAAAGCTGGGCGCTCGCTGTTACTTGAAGTGCTGCCAAATTTGGGTTGAAACAGCGGTGCAGAAGGTGTGTTCGCTCCGGTTGGGTTCCCGAAAGGGCTCTCAGTATTGACACCAAAGGATATGCTGGGTGCCGGTTGACTGGGATTTGATGCCGTAGAACTACTCGTGGGCTTTGATGCGCTGTCTGTGGGTTTTCCGAGTCCACCGAACACAGGGGTCTCTTTGTTGGTCCCGTTTGCCGGGGTACCAAAGAGACTCAGTGGTTTCGCATTCTGTTCACCAACGCTAGCATTACTTTCCGGTGCGGCAGAAGCATCTGGGCCCGCAGGGGCCGATGGCGTCAGCAGTTTAGACCCAAAGAGACCATTGTTACCTTCAGAGCTTTGACCGAAAAGACCTAACTTAGGCTTTTCCGTGAGAGGCTCATCCAGCTTGACGCTAGATGTTTGATCCGTAGGCTTTGAATCGTTTGCAGGTAAGCCAAAAGAAAAGGCTGGCTTTTTTGAAGGCTCGTCAATCGACGCAGGCTTCTGAGCGGATTTGTTGGCATCGAAACTGAACAAGGGTTTCGAAGAGGTTTCGCTCGCAGGTTGCGCGCTACTCTTGCCGGCCTCATTAGATATGCTAGAAGACTTTGCGTCTTGCGTTGGCACGGTAAACAGCGGCAAAGCGAAGGGCTTTTTCTCGGCTTGAGTCCCGGCAGTCGACGAAGACAGTGTTGTAGTAGCTTCTGCACCACCGGCCGCTTTTGAAAAGCCAACAGGTTGAGCAGACTCTTTTGAGCCGAATAGAGACGATGGGTTTCCAGCCGTAGTCTCTTTGTTGAACGAGAATAAAGGAGCAGGCGCTTTAGAGGCAGTGCCACTCGTCGAGCTAGGTTTGAATGTTCTTTTAGCGCTGGGCTCCTCAGACTGATCTGAAGCAGCACCGGAAAGACCGAATTTGGACTGCCCAAGGTTCTCCTTCTTTTCACGTTGACTGCCAAGAAGCGGCTCAAATTTTTCCTTGGTGATCTCGAAATTGAATGCTGCGCTGGGACCAACGCCTTTGGTGCTAGGACCCTTGGGTGGCTCATTCACATTGAATAAACGCTTGGCACTTTGTACCTTTTGAACAAACTCGTCGTCCAACTTGTCCGCCTTTTTGCCATTACGCAATATGTCCTCTAGGCCGTGTCTCTGGCTGATAGAGCCACGGCTTCTGGTGGTGCGCTCACGCGAGTCCTCGTCGAGGAAGGGCTTGGAGTCCTTCACGCTATCTTTCTTGTGAAACTCAGGCGCATTGAGCGTTCCCAAAGAGTTGCTTGATCTCGAGAGAGCGTCTTTGGATGCTTCGTGCTTCTTGATTGGCTCGTAGTAGAACTCTCCGGAAAACACTTTTTTGGGGTTTCTTTTTTGTCGCTGCTTCCTGTTGCGTAGAGCAAGTTTCGTCTTAAGCTCGCCAAAATGCAACGACTTCGTGAGGTACTCTGAGGTGTGTGTTTGTGTGGTGGTGTCCACCTTGTTCTTGGATACAGCAACAGATGCTGTTTCTTCAGGATCAACCATGTACTTCAGCCTTCGCTGTAAATACTCCGATGTCTCCCTTGCCCGCTTCAACTGCAACATTTGATATCTCTCCCGTGGGTCCAAATTAATCAATGGTGGGCGCACAATATTTCCATCCAAGTCTTGGTATACCGACGTAAACAAGTCCTCAGGAGGCTCCGTCTCAGAATCGTCACGTCCTGGGTCAGTCAAATCAAAGTCTCCGGAGAGGGTCGGTAGGATACGGGTCTGGGGTATTTGGACACTGGGAGAGACCTCCTTAATAAGCAGATGCTCGGGCTCTGTTCCAGCCCAGACGGGCAAGTGTTCCTTATCTTGAAGCGCCTTGGCGGAATTGTAGAGATTTTGGTAGCTGCCGTGTTTGCTTGCCACCCCCACAGACGAGCGAGGCACCGAGAGCTTTGCGTTCTGATTGTTTTCGGCAATTGAAATTTTGCGTTTGGAAGACACGAAAGAATGCTGCAACGGCTCCTCTTGGTCCCCGGCTAACTTCAGGGACGAGGACGCCTCCGATATGCTCTCTTTCGAGCGTGGCTTGGTAAAGATGCTCTTGAAGGCCGAGACAAATGAGAAGGCCTTTCTCTTCTTGAAATGTCTTTCGTCCCCCACGTCAGTGAGAGGACTCACCGACCGCTTCATGATGCCGAGAAATCCAAAGCAGTTCGGGAATGCTGACAAAGAACGAGATCACGTTGAATGATGGTGCTCTTTCGTGCCGCACTTGTTGATGCTCATCCGCAACTTAAGTTCCCCATCCATACAGGCAACGTTTGCGGGCCTGAAAAATAGCGACTGCTGAGAATGAGTAGAAATAAGACGCTGTCTTCATTAAAAAAGTGATTATATTAGGGTATTATTAAAAGTAAGAGGCAGAGCACTAACGGCGTGTTTCCCCTACGCCTTGCGGTTGCAAATGACGGATTGCAAACCCTAGTCTCTTAAGTCGTCACTTTCTTGGCTGCACATCTCAAAAGTGGCCTTGCGCTCGCCCGGCCCACTGCCTGGATTCAATTGAAGAGCGCCCTCATTGCTATCAAAGACATTGTCGGGCACGGCATCGTAGTACTCTTGCGCGGGGTTTCTGTACTCAGCGAACGGATTCTCCCGAGTCACATTGTCGATTTCCTTGATCAATTTAATCATGTAGTTCTCGCCATAATTCACTCCATATTGCACAGTAAGGGGAATGATTCCCTGTACCCATGCATCCACAATTCTTGCCCTTTGTTTTGTTCCCAAACGCGAGATGGGAAATTCTCCCTTCTTTATGAAGGCCACGATATCCACAACAAGATGATGTTTACTCAACACTGTGTTCACTATCATAGGGACCAACGACGACAAACACCTCGTTCTTCTCGCTTCACAAACCACGACCGTGTAGTCAGAACATTTGAATATACAGGCCCCGTTGTTGTAAATGTCAGGGTGACAAGCCTCAATTGTGCTTTCAATGTCCAATGGGAAATGATGCAATCCGACAACTTCGAATGTGTCCGAAATTTTACCCAAAACAAAAAGTGGCTGGAATGTCGTTATGTCATCCTCCTTCTCGCTTCCAACGTTTCGCTTGATCAGAACACGATGGAGGAATCCGAGATCACCTGTTCTCAAGTACACTCGGCTTTGATCGCCGTCAGCAATTTTACCAGTAAATTGCTTGTTGATGAAGTTGTCAGCAGGTCCCTTGGGTCCATTTGTGAATGAGGTCAAGTTGGCCTCGGAATTAACCCAGATCTCACCAAACTCGCCCTCTCGACAAACTTTGCAGGTTTCTGGGTTCACAATCGCAATCTCCGTACACACTGGAACCATACCTGAATCTTGCACTCTCAATGCATTTGGATAGTCAGCTTGATTGACAACCGAGATGTAGCCCTGTCTCAAGGCCACAGGATCCAAAAATAAATCCACTGGAGCCACTGTCATATAGGATCTCGTTGATATCACTGGGTTAAACCAATGGGTATAGACTGCAGACATTGCAGCAGCATTTAACTTTGCCGGAGAAAAGAAATTGGCAATCTTCTTGAGAAAGTCCACCTCGACTCTCCCCTCCGTACTAATCATCATATTTTTCAAGTAGGAGAAGTTGAAGCCCTTCGGTGTGACTTTTGCAACGGCATACTTCAACATTTGCTCTGTAACAAAAACATCCTTAACCTTATACCTCCCCAAAGACAAAAAGAAGGAGAGAGGGTTTCCAGCGAAGTTCACTGGTGAGCTCAAGTAAGTGGTTGTGCCCAAGTACACTCCCAACAAAGCTGCTTGTACGAACCCGACTCCGGAGGAGTGACGCACACATCCCACAATTGATGATCTCGACGATAGATTGCAAGTTTCTTTGAAAACCTTGCAAATGGCAACGATGTTCTTATGGCTTAATGTTGCACCCACTCTGTAGTGGTCCGATGTAAAGTTCAACCATATTAAGCAAGGTCTATTCTCGTCTTTCGGTCTGTAACCAGACAGAAATCTCGCAATCTTGGCACTCAAAGAAGCCAAATTTGACACCTTATTCAACTTTGTTGTGTTTTTGACTTTCAAGGCTTTCGTTCTGCGTTGGTTCATCTTTTTGAGAGAATCTGCGACAGGTCCGTTCTTCATGAAACGCTCAACATCATCATTGACAAAGACTTCTTGAACATCAAAATCCTTTATAACACCAACATAGGCAGGGAAATCTTCCCCTATTCTGTTGGAGTCGAAAGGCAACATAGGAATTGGAATTAGTCCAACCATGAAACATGCATATAAACAAATGACAAAATCCTCAGACAACGAATACATCAAAACAACGTGTTGACCTGCTTTGAGACTCGTTTTATCCACGATGTATTGGCACGCAGCATACACACGCTGCTCGAATTTCTTCCATGTTAAGGGCTTCGAGCTGCTCTTGCCGCTCGTGTCAATGTTCTGGAACGCAATCGCATCACTGGCGTTCGCAACCCGAAATTTCAAAATCTCTATTATGGATCCGAATTCAGTCAAGGCAACTCCTGTCTTTTCATCTATCGTTTTCGAGCGGTAATCTGTTGTGGAGTATTGAGGAGGGAAGCGCAAAAGTGATGAACTTCTAAGCTCGGATGCCAAGGGTGACCAAATACCACCTATCATGTCTTCACCATGAGGAATCATTTTCACAGACTGCTTGACAAAGAACTTGATAAACTCAGATCTCAAGGACCCTTCCAAGAATCTCTTTTTGCAAAGCATATTTGCGATCTCTAAACCACCACTGCGCATGATTTTAGGCAATGTGTCGCAGTCAACGACCACAACGCAATATAGCCTCAAATTGTGATGTTTATTTAAGGCATCGAAGCATTGTTTGGCAATGACATTTAAAGCAGGCTCGTTGAGAGGCACTGCGCTGTAATCAAATTTGTCCTTTGATTTCGTGTTGCCGTTTGCAGCTTCAGGATCGTCAATTACCTTTCGTCTAATTTCGGCCTCGACGATAGCCACAGGCAAGTACTCGTTACCGACGAAGATATCAAAAATTGTGCAGTCATAGACATGTCGAACCTCATTGGCAAGAGTTGCAAGCAAATGGGAGGAGTAGTGATATCTCATGTCAGAACCAGAAGGCAATGTAGAGCTCTCTTTTAATTGCGCTTTGTGGTCGGCCCAGCTATATCTTTGTCTGATCCTGTCTTCGTATAGCCCAAGAACATACACCTTGCCATTGAATGTAAATCCTAAAAGTCCTGTGCGGAGGAAGTCCATTTCGAGAAATCCGCCGGCTGCTCTGCACTTTGCATGAAAAATCAGCCGTGACTCCTTTTTGAGCCCGTAGAATCCACCAGAGAGGCACGGGCTGTCAATCCAGATTTCTCCTAGTTCGCCTTTCAGAACAATTGTAGACAGTTCAGGATTCACGATAGCAAGAGTGGCGTCCGGGATAGGATACCCGAAGGCATCAATTCTCAAATATTTCGACGAATTCTCATCCGTTTCAGAAGGGCTAGTTTCAATGATCGTCACCTTGTTTTGAGATAGGGCTCGCTTGTCAATTATTACGGACGAGAGTTCGTCGGTTGGCTTACCATTAATTTCGGCCCCAAGGTTCTCCGAATGGCCCAACCAGTCTCTCATAGCAATCACCATTCCACCATATTCGCTTAGGCTTAGCATCGGAATAATAGCGTTATTAGCGTGTTGACAGCCCAAGGGTTTCAAATACCTCTCGGATAGCACTTCAATAAACTCGCCATCAACGGTGAGAGCGTCCACTAAAACCCACTTAACAGTAGAAAAGTCGACGCGCTGTGTTTTCGAAAAGTAACGAGTTGCGTTTGGTGCCTTCTGGTAATCATATGTCACTCTCTTCAATCCCAAGAAATCTGCAAGCAACAAGTTAGCACGGAACTTGGATATGATATTGGCGTACAAGCCTTGGACCTCCATTACCTTTGGAGAGGCCCATGCAAGCAAGTTGCCCGAGTACACCGAAAAGAGCACGCCCACTATTAGCCCAACAGAAAGCCTCATGTCCAATGTGGCAAACATCACTGTGCGGGAGCCTCGAGCGGTTTTGGGCGAATGGACGAGCTTTCCTCCCGAGTCAGGTAGACTCAGGAGAGTAACGTCAAAACAGTTCATTTGATGCGAGATGGTTCTGTGACTTATAGCAATTCCTCGCAACTCGCCAACAGGTGAGCGGGAAAATTCAATGTACGCCAAATCGTTCTTTCCCTCCTTCGTCGCATTTTTGTGTTTCTCGTAAATCGACTCGTGCTCAGAGCGCCTCGCCGAACCCAATTCAGATGTTCTGAGACGGGCTATTTTGCTGGGCCAAGCCAGGGCCGGATTGGCTGCACTGGCCTTCTCTAGTTCCTTCGCCACGGAGTCGGACATCAAGACCAACAGTGAAGAAGTCGTGGACAAGATATCGAACGTTTCGCTCAATGATACGTCATTGTGGATCGGGATGGCGGTGACATTGGCCATGAAGCACCCAAAGAGGGCCACAGCAAACTCACATACCTCCGCCTCTTTATAGAGAAGCGCCACAGCGGTATTGGACTTGAAGTGGGTTCTGTGCGTAAGCTCATAGGCCACCTTTGCAGCCTTGAGATACAACTTTTCCCACACAATCGACTGCAGAACTTTCCCCTTGGCATCAAGCACAATGAAGGCGCTGTCAGAAGCTTGTCTATCGGCTCGCTCCTTCAATACGGAGGTCAAGCTTTGCTTAGCGAGTGTGTTAATCTCCTGGCTCATTCGAGGTAGAAGGATCTTTTCTAGCTTCAACGGATCAAGGACAACCTGTGATTGCTGCTGCTGCTGGTGTAACCTGTTGACCGATTGCATGATCTCCTCTCTGCGGTTGATGTATGTCCATTGGTCAATGCTTTTATTGACGGTGAAGTCTTCCTCCAACTTCTGTAGAAGTAGCGCCATGTCCGGCGGCACCTCTGGCGCACCGCCAACGGCAAACGCCGTGGTGCCAGCAGACACATTGCGTGTTTGCCGGCTATTGGGAGCACTTGGCCCTATGTTCATGTTGGATGGGCGCTGAACAAGTGTATGGGTGGAGACTTCGCGTAGGTGATTTCGCGAAAGTGAAGAGTTCGTGTAGTATGGGGAAGTTTGTGCAGAGAGTAGTTAAGTGCTCAGCACTTCACGACTGCCGAAAACTCGAGAGACCCCAAAAAAATAATTGGTAATTCACCGGGAGTATCTGCTTACAGGGGGTGGCTTACGCGTGATTCGTAGTTGGGGAGGTCGGCAGTACGCAAATAGCCGTGGCTTTCAGACGGTAAGGTGTTGCTCCCCTTCTCCGCAGGGAGGATGCCCTAATTCTCTGTCTCCTTCCTGTCTTCAGTAGTATCCATCCAATACGATTGTTATTATAAATATACAACTATTAGAGCAATGGGTCCCGGTCTACGCCAACCGGTCACGCGTAGCCAGGAAAGGGTGCCCAATACTCGGTCAAAAAGGTCATGCAAGCGTCTCTAGACTCGGCCCGCGTCATTCGTGTTTGAGCTCGTGTGCTACGCCGGGCCCTTTGTATAACAACTCATCGGGCACAACAATACCTCGCTGCCGACATTGCTCCACCATCCTCTTGTTCTCTTCCTTCAAGGCCTCGATGTAGTCAGCACTTTTAGTGAGGATACTCAACTCGGACCTGTTTTCCTTATCGGAGAGGGTCGGTGTCAAATCGACTATACGATCAAACTCCATTCTGATGTTTTCCCGTCGCTTCTGCTCGGAAGCGATATGATGAGCCTGCACCAGTTAGCTTGGAACCAAAGATATCGCAGTCGGGTGCGATGCTGTCGTTACATACCTTCTTCTGCTCCTCTGTGAGATGTGAACTTTTACCCTTGCCGTCGTCGCTCATGTCTGGTTTTTTGATGCTTTCAACAAGCTTCGAAATGTGGGGATAGGGTGTGGATTGCACGACCAGATAGAGTTCGCGGGCGAGGAAGGTGCACAACCAAAGCAAGAAACAATGAAGTTCAGATACTCATGTTTTGGGGTCTTGAAAGTTGGTGCAAAATAATTTGCGCTCGGGGATCTATGCTATCCTTTCACCTCCGGTATCGTATGTCTCTAATTGCACGCTTGGTGCCGAACAGTAAATCTGTGCGATCTAGAGTAGAGATAACATTGCGCATTTGCAACGATCTTGGACTCGCCGTGTCGCAGAATCAGCACTGTAGTAGGTTCTGGTCCGTCACACATGCAAAGCTTCCCGACACAATTTCAACCTGCGTGCGGCCCTTGGGGCTAGTCCAAGACGATGGAACAATGCTTTCCACGCCTAGTGGTCTCTTGGTGACTCGCAACTCTCTTTCTCCGAGAAGAAGTACCGTTTTGACAATTCTGTGTGCTTGCAATTGCAATATCTTGCCAGGCTCGACGGTACAAGAAACCTTCTCTTCCGTCGTACGAGAGAAGTGGGCAGCAGCATTTGTGTGTAGTGAAAATTCTTCGAGCTGCAATATTTGCAATGCCAACTCCACACCCATCAGGTGCTGCACCTCCTTTTCAAAAGAGCGGGTTACCGTGCTCGCTGTCTCACTAAAGCTGTTATCGAAACAGCCATCCAACGGTACCACGGTCTCTTTGGTGTCTATTGTGGTATCTTCCGCGTACTGTATTTGAATGAACTGTTGTTGTCGTAGGTTGCTGGAGACATCTGGTTGTTGCTGTTCGGAATCCGGCTCGGGCCTGAAGAAGTGGCTGGGTGCTACTATGGAATGGTCCTCGTCTATGAAGACAAGATCGTAGGTTCGAAGAGTGGATGGGGTGAGTTCGCTTGTGTTCTGGGCTCGATATATGTTTAGTTTGTGTATCTCTGTAGGGACTGGCTCTGACCGGGCAACACCCATCACACCCAATAGTAGCCATAGCAGTGGCCTCATTAATATCTCGGCTCGCAAAACGCAGTGAAGTATGGGTCGTGGTGCTAGCAGAGGAGGGTCGAGTGTCTGCTCGCCATGGCTATCTACGAGGTTAGAGGTATATGTCACAGCCGATCATTTCCATTCTTGCTCCCACGCTATTGGCACATGCTGGCCGCTCAAATACTCTGCTGTAATTTGCGCCGAGGCGTACAAGAAAGACGACCTCAGTATTTGCAGTCGGAGGCCCGACGTGCGGATGCAAAATCCGCGGTGTACGGGTGTTGTGTGCGACTGAAGAGAAGAAAAAACTCGACAGGAACATCACCGTGTTGACGACGATGCCGTTCAGATTCCCAGTTAAGTTCGAGCTTCCGAAGCACTGCTACATCAATGCACGCGTGATCAAGGACCACTTCAAGAGGCTTCAGTTCGCGGAGCACGAGGTCACGAGAAAAGCCTTGAAGTACATTGCTCGCAACACAGAGCTACCATCCAGAGCGAGGTTGGAGGCCCAGCTACAGCTCACGGCCATGCCCAAGTACACATGTATCACGCAGGTCAGGAACCGGTGTGTTGCTTCCGGTCACTCCAGGTCAGTGATTACCGACTTCAAGTTGAACAGAACAGCATTCAGAGAGAGGGCCCGCGCAGGCCAAATCCCAGGCGTCACCAAGGCGTCGTGGTAACTTGTACATAGCACGGAATACGACGAACTACAGACTATGGCGTAGAAACTTCGGGTTGGGAGCGAAAGCAGAGGCAGGGCTGACAAGTGGCTACCCAGCAGCAGATCCACACCGGTATACTGAGCTACAGGCGGGTAAAGTGGAGGACGAATCAAGGTCAACAAAAATAATCTGCAAGGAGAGACGCTAAAAAAAGAAAAGAATCGAAAAGCAAAGAACAGGGAAAAGAAAAGGCACTCACGCAGAAACTGTGGAGTATTGCGAGTTCTCCGCCGCGACTCCATAGTTAGCGCAATGCTGCCGCAATTGCCGAAGCGTGAGCGCGGTGTGGCAGCTGCTTGCGAGGAAAAAATCTCGGAAATACTCCTAAAACGGGCGCACCGCCGTCCGTAGGCTATCTCCAGCGCATGCTCTCGGGGAAGATCACAATAAACGTCATGCAACGAAACTCTAAAAGCCGGATATGCCACCACAATAATAGCAAAAGAAACGAAGAAGGGTATCGGGCACCAGTCCGAGCTGATAGCAAGCCGGCGGTGGAAAAAGAAAAAATACTAGCAAGTAAGAACCCAAAGGGAAACGCATCCGGGAACAGAATCGCCGTACTCACGATCTCCGCAAACCCTTCGGTCCATGGTCGCAGGCCGGGCATCTCCACAATTGTCGGCACAGATTTCCCAGCCAGGCGTACGGCTTCTTTTTAATGCGAAAGTGTCGATTTGAGCGCTTCCGCGCTGTACGGATCTGCATGTCGAGCCCCAACAAAACCCAGTCCTGCGGCAACGCCCAATGATGAGGAGCTAATGCAACATGGGGTATGAGCCGTCCTGCACGCGGCTCGAGATGATTACCGAGTGCAATCCTAGATTTGTTCCGAGATTTATCTATATCCAGACCCATCTCAGCCTCCATCCCTCGTCAGTTTCCACCTCCTTCTATTGCCGGACCACTGCCTTTTCCACTACCTGGCGTAGTACATGCACTAGCTCCCCTTTCAAACGTCTTGAGTTGAATTCGGATAGATTTCTTACCAAGGTAGTTCCCGAGCCCGCGAGCACTCACCCTTGTTGAATAATCCGATCCATTTTCGATATCAAAGACTGAACTGAATATCCATCACTGCTGCTGCCACCGCGAGATCCAGCAGTATGATGTTAGTCAACAGAAAACATGAGTCCACTCCCGCTATTTTGAAGAAGCCCGCCAAGTTCAACTTTGGCGGGTTGATTAAGAAGAAAATCACCTGGCGGAAGTCCATTGACTCCCTTGCTTCTGCTGTTGACAATGTCCAGATAGACTATCCACAGCCCGTGGCTGCTTCCTACGGTTCCGGGGATCGGAAAGAATCTGTCACGGATGCTTCGGCTTTTTGCCCGTCTGATTACTCATCCTACTCTTTGAGCTCTGTCATACATCCACAAGGTGCCTCGAGACTTCTGTCCCATCCTCGTACCTTTTCTGGTGACTTTGGCGACAACCAATACTTGTCTCTCAACACCGAGTGTGTGTCCTTGCTGAACAGTGAAATGACCTCTGCATTCGGCCAGGACGATGATGATGACGAGAGCCTAGAGCAATCTCTGGGCAAGGGATTATACGCCCACAACCGCTTCATCCCCTTTGACCCCAACTTGGAAGAGAGCTTGTCGGAGTACAAGCCTGGTGGCTACCATCCTGTTAAAATTGGCGACAAGTACTCGTCTGATATCAACCACTACCGGATCATCCGGAAGCTCGGATGGGGCCATTTTTCCACCGTGTGGCTTTGCGAGTCACTCATGACTGGGGATTGCGTAGCCATGAAGATCGTGAAGCTGGGTTCCAACTACTCGGACGCAGCTCGCGACGAGATTCACATCTTGAAGACGTTGCAGGGTCAGGAAGAGGATGACTTCCTCTGCCACATTAAGCAGAACCAATCCTCGAAACTTGTCAACCTCCTTGACAATTTCCAAATTAGGGGCCCCAACGGAACTCACATTGCAATGGTTTTCGAGCTCATGGGCGAAAACCTACTTCATTTTGTCTACAAGTACAGAGCGAAGCGTATTTCTTCGCTCACTAGTAAGACACCAAGCGCTTCACTTGTTCCGATGGATATCGCGAAGCTGATCATCAAACAGACCCTCGCCGCAGTGCATTACATGCATCAGCATGGAGTTATACACACCGATTTAAAGCCGGAGAACATTCTTCTCGCATTCAAGGGAAATCCTACCGCAAACATACCAAAGGACTTCTTATCATCAACGAAGTTCCAGATTCTCCCTTCAGAGCCAGTCGTTTCAGACTTGGATGACATTGAAAACTCTGAGGTGGAAGTCAAAATAGCCGACTTGGGCAACGCCACGCATGCGCATCATCATTTCACAAGTAACATCCAGACCAGGCAATATCGTGCTCCCGAAGTGATTCTCAAACACTCGACGTGGGGTGCTCTGGCGGATGTTTGGTCCATTGGATGTCTCATTTTTGAGCTCTTGACCGGCGACTACTTGTTCGAGCCCAAGGACGGCTCATGCTTCTGCAAAGACGAAGACCACTTGGCACAGATAATTGAGCTTACCGGCCTGACTATCCCTCAGCATTACTTATGCAAGTGCGAGCTTAATAGAAAGTATTTTGAGAGCAACGGCAAGTTGAGGAATATCAAGTCTCTCAAATTCTGGCCTTTGGAAAGAGTTCTCATCGAAAAGTACAATTTCGATCCAAAGGACGACAATGTCAAATTGGTCACGGACTTTATTTCCAAGTGCTTGAAGTATGACCTCAAGGAGAGGTATGATTGTGGCTCTTTATTGGCACATCCGTGGTTGAGGGCTGATGCTCGTTTCGATCAGAAGGAATGTGACGAATTGCCCAACAGGAACTACGAGGTGCCTGGTTTCACTTCTGAGATATGATTTTGATCTCGCAAGATGTTTTTCTAGATTTGGTGTATATTATTTGGCTTTTATATATGGGTTTAAGGTATTTAGAATTATCGGCATGTAAAAACGTGACTCCGTAAAGTAGCGTAATCCACCTTGTCCTCTGCTATGTCCAACCAGTCGAGGTGGGGGTCAATGGTGGGGTCCCGTTCTGCTGGCGCTTGCGCTTTTGATTCAGATGTAAACTCTTCGGGTGAAGCTGTCTTGTCGTGCTCCAGTGGCGGCAGTTCGTGTTCCTTGTCTGCAACATTGGTTGCGGTCTGATTGCCTTCTGCGTCAAGAGGTTGTTGTGCCGAGCCTTGGTTTTCTCTGGGGTGGGACTTGCTCTTTTTCGACAACCCTAGAAGTTCATGCGCCGATTTCACGGGAAAGTGTGTCTGTTCAGAACCGTCTTCTTTATCATCCTCATCATCGTAGCTCAATGCAACAGCAGCCTTCTTCGCCTTTTTCGGTCTCGGTTCGGCGACTTCTGTCGACAGAGGGTCCAAATTTGTAAAATAAGGAACGGGCACTTTACAGTCAGTTATTTTCACGGGGTACAACGGACTATCTGTGCCGTCTTTCTTCTCTGACTCCGCTATCTTGAGTACGTTGTAGATGGTGTCTCCTATAACATTGCCGATGAACACGTGTTCCGAGCCGTACTCAGTTACAGGCTTAAGCGCTATGAAGAACGCGTTGGCGCTTGATTCACTCGAGCCCTCCACTTTTAGTAGGCCAACCGCCCCTCTTGCGTTGAACTTGAGTCGTGAGTGATGCTCACGGCGAATAGGCTTGGACCCCGCGATTTGCAGTAGCTGAATTAAGTCTGGTGTAATTGTCTCGAACTCCTGGCCGACAAACCTTTGGTTCACGCAGTTGCTTATGAACTCCTCGCACAGAGCCGGTAGCTCCTTGGCGAAGAGCTCTATGTCTATGTCGCCCTTGCTTGTTGCAAAAGCCACCCTAGCGGTGGGCTTGATGCTCATTGAATTACAGGCTGCACGCGGCGCGATAGGTCATGGATCCCCACCAGATCGAATGCGAAACAATATAGCTTCACGGCGAGGTAGTATGGACTTTCAAGATATCGAGTGTGCTCTTAGATTGCAACTAGCATGGAAGTCGCGAGGCGTAACGCGAGCCTGCATCCGCTCAGCCAGGCGGTGCTCTTCAACTTCTGACTCCATGTTTCACGCTGTTATAGGAGCCGTACTACCTTTGCTTGGCTATCGGGTCCGTGTTTCATGGACGGCTTAGGCCCCTCCGTATTTTTTGTAGCCCTTTTGGGGTGTAATTTGTTGGCATAGTCCGCCTCGACCACCCAGCGCAATTTCGTATTTCACACTACCACCTCGACTAAACAAACACTGAGCACACGTACTACGATAATCCAAAGGTCGGAATGGGGTCGCTTAAACTGTTTGTCAAGGCAGTGAGAAAGGCCAAAACCATTGCTGATGAGCGGACGATTGTGCGGAAAGAAAGTGCCGCAATCAGGACATCTTTCCGAGACCCCAACTTGGATCAGACCACGCGGAGGATCAACATTTCGAAGTTATTGTATCTTCACATCTTAGGAGAGAAAACACACTTCGGCCAGGTGGAATGTCTCAAGTTGCTTTCCTCGCAAAGGTTTGCTGATAAGAGACTAGGCTACTTGGCCTCTATGCTTCTATTGGACGAGAACCAGGAAGTGTTGACGCTCTTGACGAACTCTTTGGACAACGACATGCAACACCCAAATACATTCATCGTTGGTTTGGCATTATCGTGCTTGGGCAACGTGGCCTCTCCTGAGCTAGCCCGTGACTTGTACGCGAATGTTGACAAGATCTTGACCACCAGCAATTCCGTGTACTTGAAGAAGAAGGCTTGTATGGTTGCTGCAAAGTTGATAGAGAAGGATCCTGACTTGGAAGAAATCTTCATGCAGAGGCTTCCTGCGTTGCTCAACGACAAGAGTCCGCTGATCCTATTGGGCTCTTGCAGATTGACACAATCGCTCTATGCTAATGCTCCCGACACCCGCCCTGCCCTCATCAAGTACATCCCAAAGTTGATCTCTCACTTGAAAAGGGTCATTTCCAGCGGTTACATGCCTGACTATGATGTGACTGGTGTCACAGACCCCTTCCTACAGGTTTCTCTCATCTCTACATTGAGAACCTTATCCGTGGACGAGAACTGCACTCCCCAGAATCTCGAGGATGTGAACGATATCTTGACTCAGGTTGCTCTGAACTTGGACAGTGGCAAGAACGCAGCACATGCGATTCTCTACGAGTGCGTCAAGACTATCTTCGCTATCGACTCCGATCAATCTTTACGCGTCTTGGGTGTCAACGTTCTTGGAAAGTTCTTGCTGATCAAGGACAACAATACGCGATACGTTGCCCTTGAAATGTTGCTCACTGTGATTGACCATGAGCCTTTGGCCGTCCAAAGACACCGTCAAACCATCGTCAATTGCTTGTCGGACGGTGATATCTCCATAAGAAGAAGGGCTTTGGAACTAGCCTTCGCTATCATTAACGAGCAAAACGTGCGTGTGTTGCTGAGGGAAATATTGGCCTTCTTGGAGTCCTGTCCCGAAAGCGAGCTCAAGCCTTATATCACATCTCAGTTATCTAGGGCTGCTGCGAAGTATGCTCCTACTGATAAATGGCATTTTGACACATTGATCCGCATGTTGAGAGTATCCGAAAACTACGTTACCCTCGACATCATCTCCAGCATCTTGGGCTTCATAATGCGGTGCGAAACACCTGATTTGAAGGGACATGTTGTTGAAAAATTGGTTCTGTCAAGCTTGGAGGAGCCGGCCCAATACGGTTTGGCTCTAGTGACAATTTGGTGCGTTGGCGAATACGCCGATCTCGTTTTAAACCACGAGTTCGAAGTCAACGGGAAAACCGATAGGATCACTGAGCAATTGCTATTGACTGTAATTGAAAATTACGCGAACAACACCAATTTCTCCGATCTGGAAACGATACAGTTGGTCAGTTTAATCTTAACTGCAGCTATCAAGTTGTCTGTTAAGTTTAAAAATCCACAGACAATCGAAAAGTTGCGCTTGATCATCAATTCGAAGACTTATGACACGGATCTAGAGATACAAACGCGTGCTGTTGAATATCAGCAAATCTTTGGACAGGATGACAAATTGAAGCAGGGTTTGGTTGCAAGAATGCCGCCACCACCTGTGAGAGAAATGGAGAGTTTGTCATTGCAAAATAAAACCAAGCACAAGAACCTTATACATGAAAAGTCTTCGGGATCCTCTAGTCAGACAGATGATCTACTCAATTTGTTTGATGACAATCAGAGTGCTGTTCCAGGACCTCCGAAAGTACCAGATACGGGTAACGACCTTTTGTCTGATATATTTGGGACGCTGTCAGCACCATCATCATCCAAGCAGGTGCACACTCCTGCTCCGGCTTCGTCAAACAATGAAATTTTGAATTTGTTTGACAATCCTGGCAGCTTGGGAAATCTGGGCAGCCTAGCCAATAGTGCGGTGAACACACACTCCAGTTCGGGACAGGAGGTTTTCTCCAACGGCCACTTGCGTATTGTCTTCAAGCAAGGCGAGTTTGGAGGCGGTAAAGCTACTGTCGAGCTGGAGACATCCTCGGTATCTCTGAACGACAAGATTGACAAAGTGCAGTTGCTTATTGCCGTACCCAAGTCCCAAAAGTTGACGATAGCTACGACATCGGGATCCGACTCTTTAATCACAGGCAATATCATTAAGCAGAGCTTGACGATTATTGGAAATCCCGGAGCGAAGGTGAAATTGAGAGTCAAATTGAAATACAATTTGAACGGGCAGTCTAGAGAAGATCAATTCGATTACGCTGGATTCACAGGAACCTTGTGAGTAATCTAAAAATAAATGTCAAAATTCATACCTAAACAAATTCTTATGATAAGCGCTGTACCGCACCCCCTCAGTGATTGTGGACCTTCCTCCTGAGAATGTAGTTTCGAGAAATAGGCTTGATGATAGTCTCGTAAACTGCGCGAGCACCTCCCAGATTTGGGTTGCCAATGTAAAGCAAAAACACGGTTTTAAACAAGAAATAGAAGGGAACCCAGTACAAAATCGCACGCGACCAGAACTCGATGACGTTCATGAAGGCGAAGACAACCCAGTAAGTCAAAAGCTCGGTGTCGTCGGTCTTGCTTGGCGTCTCCAAAGCGACTAAGGAGTAGTAGGCGGGTAAAATGAACCCCGCAACGTTGGACAAGAATTGGCCGATTCCTCCAATGTTCAAGAACACTAGAAGGATATAGCCCGCTCCCACAACCAACACAGCATACGAGCGAGGGATACCTGTCTGTCTTTCAAAAAAGGTCAAGATCAGGACACCTGAAAAAGACTGTGCAAATTAGTATGTTGGCTCAGAACTCACTTTTTGTGAAACGTACTCTGTCAATTGAGCCCAAAAAGTTGGCGACAGGCCCTGGGAGAGAAGGCAATGAGGAAGAGAGCGACTTGAGAGACGAAAGGGATGGGATGGACGAGAGGGATGGAAAAGACATGTTGATTGTTTGTGAAGAGTGCTCGATGTGTCCGTTCCCATAACAGCAACGTCATGGGGCTCAACCAGGTAATGATCATTATGCAGGTCGGATCTCAGAGAACAAAGTGCCCCTTTCGGTGCGTCGCGCCTGTGCTACCGTTGGACCTTCTCGCGCATAGAAATTGCGTTCTGCTATATATCTTATGTATCTGCAAATTATGTAGTGTTTCTTACAACATGCTATTTCTTCAGTTTGCCCTTGGACTTGGCGCTTCCTTCAAATCCGGCTCTCTTTTTCCCGTCCTTGCCTTTGCTCTGGTTGCTGATTCCGGTGAACTTTCTCAACCGGACCTGGTTCTTGCCCTTCTTGCCCTTGTTTTCTCTCCTAGCCTTCAAGTTGGCTTCTCTTCGCTTCAGCCGTGCGGTGATTGTGTCCTGAACAACTTGCTTTCTCTCCTTCCACTCGATCTCGCTCTTGAGCTTCTGTTTCTCCTTCCTCTTGAGCGCCTTCTTCAAAAGCTTCTCGTCGTTCTTAACCTTAATTCCTTCCGCCTGGTCCATGAGTCCTTTCCACTTGTCTTTTTCTTCTAGCTTCTTTCTCTCTTCCGGTGCAAGCTGCAGCAACTTGAGCTTTTTGCTTTCTAGCTTGGATAAGTGCGCCTTGATATCGTTGTTTGACGGCCCCTTCCGTCTTTTGTGATTCACTCCATTTCTGATAGCTTTCAAGTCGGAGGTCATTCGGGTGCCATCCTGAAACTGGATATTGCCAAATAGAACTTGGTCGCCCTTGTCCTCAGCTTCGTTTTCCGCCTCTTCGTCAGACTTGTCGCTGTCCTCGTCAGCTTCTTCGTTGTCATCTTCTTCTCTCTTCCGCTTGAGTTTGTCCTGTCTTTTGAGTTCCTCTTTCCTCTTTCTTTCGGCAAGCATCTGCTCTCTAGACTTCACAGGCCCACCGGTTTTCGATCCGGGAGCCTTCCTCTTTTCACGCATGAGATTGATTTTCTTTGCGAGTTTCTCTTTCAACTCGGCCCGCCTCTTTTGAAGCTGCTCCTTCTCTTCCTCGGTGAGTTCTTTCTTTGATGCCTTCTTTCCTTTGCCGTTAGCGAATTTGTGTTGCTCTGTGCCAACCTCATCTCCGGAGTCATTGAACTCTATTTGCGGCTCTTCAAGACTCGGTGCAAGAGTGTCTTTGGCATCCGGCTCCACTTTTTCGGTCTTTCCTGGTGCTTTCAGCTTCTTTGTGGCTCCCAGCGATGGCTTTTCGCTCGCAGACTTGGCGTTGTTGTCCATCACCTCTTTGGCACTTGCACCGTTGGTATTATAAGAGTCTGCGCTTGATGCCGAGTCTGGGTTCAACTTTGCTAATCTATCTCGGCTGGCATCTTTAGATCCTTTTTTCTTTTGCTGCCACTGATCTTTGGTGGCGTCATCGTAATAGAACTTGGCTGGAATCAAAGATAGTAAGCCATCGAACGCAGAAGAGTGCGTTTTCAATCGTTCCTGATGGTTAGTAAAAAACTCTAGTTTGTGTTGGAAACAGCTGCCGGCGACTAGAGACAGTTCCTTGCAGATGCTTTTCTCTGGAGCACCACCGCGTCAATACATACCTCGAGGGAATTTGTCATCCTTGGTTTGGCAAGGTTCAAATTGTAGCTTAAAAAAATAGATAATTTTGACATCGCAGCAATGATGCAGGATTCCCTAGTAGTTGATGCCCTACCCATCACCGGCGTAACGTTGCATAGCTGGAGTACATGTATCGGGTCGCCCAATTTCAATAGCTTATCCTAGGAAATGGTATGTGTTCTTTTCTTCTTCAAGCGTTTTTTCCTTTGTTTTAGATTCTTTTATTTTTGCAATAAAAGTGTGCAAAAGCAGCACAATTGAAGACTTGGCGCGATTTCTGAAGTACGCTCCATTTGTAGCACATTGTACGAACGACCCGTGAAACATTGGCAATTGAATAAAGGCTCGAAGTAGAATACGAAAAGGAACAAACTCTTGGACAATTTTCTATAGCTAAGTACTGGATCTTGCTCAAATTTACATCTGCAGCTATTTGACTCTACTGCTGCTGATTACGGGTTGGGAGCTCCCTTACAAGCACACCCGTGCCCCTTGGACACACTCGCAGGAAACCTCCAATCTCAACTCGACTTCGACATTCGATAACCACAGTAACAAGACCAATGGACCCAGCTTTCCAGTACCTTTTGGTTTCATTGCCCCAGTCGGCTAATGCGCATCCATTTTTGGAGAGGCAATTACAGCAGGGCAAGCTCCCATTAAGTGAGTTCAAGTTACCAGACTTTCAAATTAAAACGTTGGATTCCTTGGTTCAGATCTCAGAGGAATTGTCCAAATTGGACTCCACTCTTGCGTCGTCGGTTTCCAAAGTCGCAGATGTCATCGATACGGTCGATCCAAACAAGCTGCGGAACGAGACCAGGACGGTGAACAGCAAGCCGGTGTCCTCGTTTGTTGAGAACTTCACATGGAACTCTTCCAAATACAGATTGGACAAGTCCATCAAGGACTTGGTTGATATCATCAGCAACGACGCTTTGTCTTTGGACAACGATGTGAGACAAAGTTTCCAGCAATACCAAACAGCAAAATCCAATTACTTGGCTGCTGATAGAAAGAAGAATGGTGACTTGTCCGTGAAGTCCTTGCACGAGATTGTTCGCCCTGATCAATTTGTCTTGGATTCAGAGCACTTGGCCACCGTTTTAATTGCTGTGCCTAAAAGTCTTGTAAGTGATTTCGAAAAGTCTTATGAGACACTTACCCAGTTTGTTATTCCAAGAAGCGCAGAGGTGATAGCCAAGGACGACGAGTATTACTTGTACACCGTCACTTTGTTTAAGAAGTATCAGCAGGAATTTATCAGCGCTAGCAGAGAACACAAGTGGCACCCAAGAACCGACTTTGTCTACTCGGAGGAAAATTTGAACGAGATGAGAAAAGAGTTTGATGTTTCGAAAGCCACGGAGTCCAAGTCGAAGAACGATTTGATCCGCTTGGCAAAAACGGCATATTCTGAAATTTTTTCGTGCTGGTTTCACATCAAAGCCATTAGAATATACGTCGAGTCTGTATTGAGATACGGATTGCCTCCTCAATTTGATTCCTTCGCAATTAAGTTCCAAGGCACTAGCAGCATTGACAAAGCAAGAAAGGAGTTGATTGCCAAGTTTGGCTACTTGGGAGGCGACGGCTACTCCGAAAAGAACAACTTGCACGAATACGCTTCGTTGGTTGACTCCGAGTACGAGCCTTTCGTCTTGTATAGCGTTGACATTGTCTAAATTACTTTACTAAATGAGAAAGCGTCATTTAAACCTCAGAGGACACTCTGGATGTATCGGAAACAATACCGTATTGTAGATGAGCATGAATAATATCAATTCCAAACGAAAGGAGAGCAAAAAAGAAGCTCGCACTCAGGTTCGAACTAAGGACCAACAGATTTGCAATCTGCTGCGCTACCACTGCGCCATACGAGCATTTTTACCCTTTATTAAACAAAGACACGAACTCGTAAAAGCTTGAGATGAGATTCATCTCAACGCATATCTAGCTACGTTTATGTGATCCAGTAGTTAGGAAAATGCTCAAACAATTGCTCTGAGGATGCAGATCAGTGATCAACATCAAACACAGAAGTTGTCTGTGAGCCAACAGTTTAAAACAGCTCGTAATCGAGTTCTTTCAGCCAAGAGTGATGGCGGAGAATCGTGTCTTTATGAAAAGATATTGAAGATTCCATTAGACCTCAACCATACTGTAAATGGGTTCAAACTTTAAAGCGGCTCCCGCCCATGGCTGAGACCCGAAAAGACAAATTAGGCGCTTTTATTGTGGCCCTAAGTGTGTTCTGATACTGAAATATGTACTTTGCCAATAGTTAGTTCATTACGAGACACACCCAAGCTAAAGATTTTGTTTGAATGTGTTGGATCACAGACGATACTGGTTTTCCTGTGTAATGCGATAAGGCGATCACCATTGAACGAAAACCGTAGAGTTTGAAATACCACTAAGCAATGTCCGATGACGGGGATTTTCTATCCGAAGAGTCATATGAATTCGAGTTTGAGGAGGATGAAGAGGAGGACGATGCAAGCCACACCTCGTCGGTAGGGGAGACTTCACCAGTAAGTATAACTGTTGCTTATCCGAATCGCGTGTCGGTACTAACTTGGTAGGAAAACTTATACTACAACGCTAAAGGCGTCAAAGAAGATTCACCGAGAGAGGCCATTACAAGGTTCAAAGCAATAGTGGATCTGGATGACCTACGGGACTCGCCAGAATGGGTGTTCCGTAGCAGAAAACAGCTCTTCAAACTATATTTGGAGCAACAGGACTTTGACGCTGTTCTCGAGCAAATCGCTGAATTAATGACACTACTACCCAAGTTAAATGGCAACTACGCAGAGGAGTCTGTCAACAAGTTGTTGGCTAGGGTATCGTCCAGCTCAAATCACAAATTTGTGAATTCCATGTACGAGGTGATAATATCGCTGCTTCAAGACTTCATGGAATCGGGCCCTTTCGGCCAGAGACTCTGGCTCAAAATCAACATTAACCGTCTTAACATTCTACTCGAAAACAACGACTTGAGCAAGTGCCCCGAACTCATTGATTCCATCAACAAAAGACTCGAGGTAGCGTCCAATTTGACGCAAAGTTCTTATGCCCTAGATATGATTGCTGCCGAAATTGTCTTTACCATGAGATCCAATGGAAGCATCGCGAAACTCAATGAATTGTTCCGCAAAAGTATACTGATCTTCCCAGCTATCATACATCCTCAGGTCATGGGTGTGGTAAGAGAATGCGGGGCCACCGTGCAATTCTTTCGGGGAAACTATGAGAAGGCGCGGGTTGATTTTTACGAATCCTTCAAGAGCTTTGACGAAGCCGGTTCTACCAGTAAAACTAAGGTTCTCAAATATCTCAGCCTATGCTGTTTATTGGTTGAAAGTGCGGTGAACCCCTTTGAGTCTCAAGAAACCCAGTCTTATGCGCAGCTCGAGGAGTTCAGGCATTTAATTGCGATGAACGCTGCGTACGAGGAAGGAGATTTGTCGGCTTTCTTGCTGGCCGTCAAAAACGTGCACAATGAAAATGATCCATTGGCTCAGGACAGAATATTTCTTGCGTCGGTGGAAAAGATACTTCATAATCTCAAGATCAAGCTCTTAATCAACTACTTGAATGCATTTGAGACGGTAAGTTTCGACTTTCTACGGGGTAAGCTTGATTTGACTGAAGACGAGCAATTAGAGAAGCTCTTGGTAATCATTGCAAACTCCGGCAAGTTTTGTCACTTCAGTGTATCGTTCACCGAAAGGTTCATTTATGCGAAGGATGGCGACAGTCTGGATGTATTTCCACCCAATCTAGATGAGCATGTGGTACGAGCAAATTTGCAGTCTCTTCATGGTCTAAACTTTCTTGGTTTCTGGCACAACGAAGATGGAAACATGAACTTCGGAGTGCCTCATGATAATCCTCGTGCAACTTCCCAAGATCTTGAAAGCTGTATCGAGGAGGAAGAAGTCACAGGCGGTCAACGCGAGTCAAATGCTATCCATGAGATGATATTCTGCGACTCACTCCAGCAGCCACTGGACAAAACTATCATAGAAAAAGAGTGGCTCGCATGCGTGCGTAGCGCTACACAAACTTTTACGAAAGTCGCTGTCAGGGGACACGATTCTCATGATCATAAGCACAACGAGCATCACGAAGATGAATTACTGAACGCAGAGGCTCAAACGGCCAAGGATAATACGAGTAAGGGAATCTTGAATTCCTCACTCGAGATTGACGCTGCAAACGAATTCAACGAAACTGAAGCTAACAAGAAGTTGGACCTTTTGCAGAAATGGGCTCATCAGCTATCTACAGTAGTCTGAGTGCACCAAACGGAACTGAAGTAGTGTGAATGCACAATTAGTTAGGCGCTACATACGAGGAAAAAAAATTATGAAAACACCGAGGTCTTCTTGGAAGCTGAAGGTTTTTCAACCTGAAACACTGGGATCTTCTTGGAAGCTGAAGTCCTTTTAATCTAAGACAATCACATGCCTCATTGTAAAGAATGATATAGCTTTGAAGGTATGTTGTGTCAAAACATCTCTCATGATTATACATTTATGCGTTATCGTCATGATATAGCATTGTTTACAATGTCTTATGCTATAACTGAAATAAGCTAACACCCGAATGAACGAATTATACTCATTTACAAAACACTTTTACTAACTGAAAGCAGTACTATTTTAGTCGACGGCAGTGACGTCTTCCAATCATTCTTGTCGTAGACTGATAACACTAATGACACACAGGTAACATGGTACACAACGCCAATAGACTCCCTAGATTAAGGATAACTATTGCTTTCCAGATACTGTGGACCTGAGTAGCACTAAATATCATCGTACGAAAACAGGGACGCTTTGGTGGTTAGTCCGGAGTTTGATCTATAGGTTCACCTGCATCAACAGACAGAACGCGCACTCGGTTGCAAGACGCTTCTGCCTTATGTGTGCTAAAATGGAGAAGTTAACTTACTGGGGAGAGTATCTGCAACTAGGTGATTGCTTATTAGTAGTCGATGTTCATGGTACAGTCTGCTATTTATCTTTTGGAAAATGGACCAAGCTTGTGGACACGGCTAAAAAGGACTTCCGTCTGTTGAAGGGACGCGTGCTTCTTGCAGGCAAAAAAGAACACTTAACGCCAGAAATAAAGGTTGTTCGAGCTAAAATCAAGATTCTCCTCGACTCCACTACTCACGACGAGCTATTGGCCAAGTCAATAAAATGTGAGTTTATCTTTGGGACGAAATGGCAACAACAGGTCTGGAGGTACCTACGCGACAACGTTCCTGCGGGAGAAACCATCACGTATGGCAAGCTAGCAACAACTCTAAAGAGACCAAACGCTGCAAGAGCAGTTGGTGCGGCCTGTGCAGCTAACAAAATAGCAGTGATAGTGCCCTGCCACAGGGTTTTTGGTGCCTCTAATGACCTCACTGGATATCGCTGGGGCCTCGCCGCTAAACGCGAGCTCCTTGCTCGTGAGAGAGTCAACTGAACATGAAGTCGAATGGATAAATTTCGTTGAGGTTCGATGAAAGCTCATTTAGCGTCGAGGGTTGTGATGGCATTAGGTTGTTGTACTCGAATAGTTCTGTTTTCATGGTCTCATATTCTCTGGAAGCAAGAGGCGATTCCACCTTGCGTTTCTTTGCCTTATTTGGCTTTCGTGTCCAAGCTCGGGGAATCCTCATGTTGATCTTCCCAAAGCACGAATGACTGGAGATATTATCTTGATAGTCGCTTTTCTCGAAGAACTCAGGTTTGCACTCGACATAGATTTTATAAACGGATTCTGGTTTCCAATCACACTCTTGCGGCCGGCGCCTTTTCCGAGCTTTGGTAGGTCCATGATTTCGGGCGCCATGCCCTTGAAAGTTCGCCATTTCGTACTCATCCTCTAGAGCAAATTCCATATGAATAGTTCTTAAGACCTTTTGATGAACCAAGTAGGGATTTTGCATCATAACCTGCTCGAATGAATTATTGTCAGTGAATCTGCGGAAGTCTAAGCTCTCGTCTTCCAACTCTTTTCTGTCGATGCAACTAGTTTCGTAGTTTTGGAGAGAGAAGTTTGCAGATGATACCGAGTTGAGAAACTCATCGGGAGATATTGTTGGCTTCTCCGGGCTGCTACTCGATATGTGTTGCAAATCATTCAAATTTGTTATGGAAAACATTTCCTCTGTATGATAATCTAAGAGCACTATCTTATTACTTGTGTTTGGGTGTCTAGAATCCAGTAGTCATATAACTAGATTATCAGTTGCATGGTGCTATAAAAAGAAATCCAGGAGCTAGCAAACAGAAGCATAACACCCAGCGCTGTACAGAGCCTCGGCCGTGATTTTGGTGGAAGTATTGCCAAGTTCTTTATGGAAAACCATGGGTTTGCATAGCACATCCGACCTAACGCTGATGCCTAAACACGATCATCCGCCACAGAAGTTTGCCCGGCTGGACCAGAACCAACCGAGCTTGGAGTCTTATGTCGGTATGCCTAGATTGATTCTTTTAGAGACCTAATTTGATAAGGGAAACAATAAAACACGGGACAGATGCCGCAAAAGTTACGCGATGTTCTAGTCCCGTGGGTGGAAATGTGATCAAAAGGTTATGGAAACAATAGCGCCTCGTCCGATTGAACTCGCGTAAGCAGACGCAAAATACTACACAAGGAAAGTACAAGAGGAGGCCGGTTGCCTGATTGTAGAAGTTAGGGGCCTGCTGGCTACTTCGGATTACAGCGGACTTGAATGGGTGACGCGAGGGAGATGAAATTGAAACGAAAAGCTGCAAATTAGCAGCCAAATGCTTCATACACGTTGAGCTTAGTTTCCCCTCAATCCTCTTCTGTATTGAACCTTCCGATACCTTTACTGCTTCCATTATCTGCGGTCAGTGTGACACTAAGTGAGGGCTGGGTATTCCAGGACAATCGAGACCACATCGCATGATTTTCATTACCGGTAGACGGAAGCAACGCAGGCGAGACACGAATTTGCAGGTCGCAAGGCATGCTTGGAAAAGAAGAATGACCGGAGAGCAAATTGAACACCAAGAAAGGGAAATCAAACAATCCCAGCGCATCCGTACTCTGTGTTCAGTCATTTCTGACGCTAATGTGGTTCACATGCGCCTGCGCTGAAGAGCATCAGGCAGAGAAGATCCCAGAAATTACGCCGAGCCCCCCACATTGCACACGCAAGGAGCCGAGCCTTGCGGGGCCTGAAACATCCACTCTGCTATACATTTTACCCAATCATTCTGCGTGAAAAAAAGGCGGGCCAGGGTGCTTTCTGAGGCGCAACTGCAAAAGGTCTTGCGCAGTGCTGTTGCACCGTGGGGCCCGCGGGGTGATTAAGAGGATGCGCATATTATCCGAAGCTGGCGTTGCCCGGAAGAATTAGTGATCGGTATTCGCGGAATAACCTGGCAACCCGACAGTTTGCTCCCTGCCCGATGCTTCCATGGGCATCCGTAAACCTTGCTGCGACAGCCTATTCGACCTGAGACTCTATTAATAACTTACAAACACCCCCACTTTTTTGCATTCTTCTGACCATTCCCGTTCTGGTATCTGTGAGCGATATGCGGGGGATCTAACGAGCGTAGAATTACCGCAAGTATGAGACATCGGGGTTTAAGCCGGGGTCGGCCCAAACGGTTCCGGTCACTAGTTCGTGGGGTAAAAATTACGAGGGCACTTCGGCGGCCCAAAGTCACTAGAGCCACGCTTATTGCTTCACTAAATCGCAGGAGGTGCGCGAGGCTTGGGCAAACGGCGCCTTTCTTTCTTTTTCGTTCTATTCTTTTCCTTTATTTTTCTACTCTCCTGATTCCATGGCTGTTCCTGCTCCAGTGCCAAGATCACACAGCGAAATTCCCCCGATCCAGCTCTCGCCCCGGTCCTCCTTCTTGTCTCGGACAGGGTACCCTGGCCCGCGCCATCTAGCCCCTTTCTGCGCGCATCGCCGGACATACTGCGGTTCTTTTCGCTTCCGATCGTGTGCCGTCAATGCACTCCGTTCTAAGCCGGTCAACAATTTATAGACCCGGACTCCCATCGATCTGCCCATTTGCACGGCACCTTCGCGAGAAATCTGCTCCCTGATTTTTCTTCGAGGTTTGTAGTCTAGAAAGACTACGGCCAAGTCCATCACAGCTATTTTCGCCCAGAAGCAGTTTTTTTTTTTGCAATCGGATCTTGGGTTGCTTTACCGGTGCACGGGCAATCGTCAAGCCACATCAGCCAACGCCCTGCGAATAACACTGCGGCTGCTCGGAGTCCAGGAGCCGCCACCTCATGAATCTTGAGTCCTCTGCACTCATTTAAGTTAAGTCGAGTCCGCCTTCCGAGCCACTCGTTGCTCACAAATAGATCCAAGTCTCCAATCATGTCCGATAACGCTGTCTTGCCCCCGTCAGACAGCCGAAGTCCCTTCTACGTCAACGTGCCTCCCCCGGACGCCAAGCCCATAACAGAGTTGGTGATCTATTTCAAGCACTGGAAACACTTTGTCGCCGCCTTGGTCACCTACTTGAAGGACTTGGTGATGGCAAAAGAGTTTGAGCTGAACTTGAATTTGCAGTTGATAGGAAGCGTGCAGTTCCCCGGCTTTAAGGACTTGCCTTATAGATATCTTTCAACTTTAGAACAGCAACTTCCTTCGCCCACGAGCTCCCAGTCGGCAACCCCCAAGGGCGAACCAAACAAGCAGTTGGGCTCGCACTTGTCCTCTGGATCTCCAGGAGATACCACCACGCCCCATTTGACTAAAACCAAGTCTGCGTCATCCTTTCTCAAGAACCAAACGTTTGCTCACCGCAAGACGAACAGCTTCACGAATTTCGGCTCGGATGCTGCATCCATTATGTCTGCGCCTCCTCCCAAGGGCTCGACCGTTGGAAAACCGCCGGCAAAACTGGCAACCAACCCCAATTTGGCGTCGTCCCTCCAGGCCGCCAAGAAATCCAGCAAGTCAGATGTTTCTATCGACTCCACCTATTTTCCTCTCGACTCTTTGTTTTCCAATATGGCTTCGAGCCTCGTCAATGAGCATTTCAACACGTACCTAGCCCAGTCGAAGATGTGCCGCGAATTGACACAGAAACTCATTCCCAAGCTCGAGAGCCTCCACAGGAATCTCAGCATCAAGATCAAGGAAATCAAGTCCCTGTTAAAGAACGAGTCTTTCGCCAATTTCACCTTGCTCAAAGAGATATCGAAAACTGGAGTTTGCATCGACAACTTTGTGAAATCTGTCAAAAAGTATTCTGGTCCGGAGCCGGTGATGAAGCAGGCTACTGATGATGACGACGATGCCTCCACTCTCATTGACCCCTTCCTCGCAAAGTTGGCGCTCGATTATCAGCTCAAGAGCCAGTTGATTCACGAGAATTACATCTATGCCCTGTACTCGAACTTACAAAACATCTCCAAGGAGCTATTGAACTATGTGGTCAAAGACTTGCACTCTGTAACGGAGAGATTTATCAAAGTTCTCAATACTGAAGCGGTTTATGCGTCGTCGGTGGAGAACTGCGTGTTTAACTTGGGGGTCACATTAAGAGACAAATTGAAATCACTGGACCATGATTGGCAGCACTTCATTGTGCATAATCCTAACTTTCTCAACAATTGCTACGACACTAAAGGTTCTGCAAAGAAAACCCCGAGGTCCTTCAAGGATATCGTTGTGCCTTACGCGAATTCCGTGCACAGCAAGTGCTTGCGTTGCGGTTACATGTACAAGAAACAGAAAGTATTGAAGTCATACGTCTCATACTTCTATCTTTTGACCTGTAACTACTTGCATGAGTACAAGATTGACTCACTGGCGGAGAAAAACAAGGAAGCGTCTAATAACGCGGGCAAGAAGAAGTCAAAAGGCAAGGTGGGAGGAGTAGTGGACCATGACGATACCCCAGTTAAGTCTTATAACTTGAACGATTACTCAATTTCGGTGAAAAATGATGACGAATTCAAGTTCGTCTTGACAAAGACATCTAGCCCGTCACAGAAGTTCACCTTTAAATGCCAAACAAGCGCCGACTTCAATGCATGGTCGACTGACTTGTATGATTTGCTCAAGTTCTCCAATGATCATTTGAAGCGGTTTGAGTTTATCGAGCTGAAATTGGAGAAGAGAGAAGCAAGTAACTCGCAAAACGAGCTTAAGGTTGGTGAACAGGCCTCCAAGATCTCGCAGATGCGCTTAGATCTTGGAAAGATTTTGCCAGCAAATGCTTCACTCAAGAAAATTCAATCATCAAGTCTCAATGGCATATTTACGCCGAGAGTGCAGTCGCCGAGCGAGCATAATGAGAATCCTTTCGAAGAAGGGTTTGGCAAAGGACTACACTCAGAACACAGTACGCCCAACTCTGATTCATTCAATTCTCCCAACTCAAGCAGGAACGTGGGATCTCCACAGGAGCGGAGCACTCCTACAGGTGACGAAGACAGCCAAGAGACGAATCACCTGAAGGAGCACGAGTCCTACTTAAAATTACAACAAGAAATAATGTTCCAGCAGCAGCAGCTTTCAAAGATCAACCTGGTTGCTAAGAATACCCCGGCGCTATCACGAGAGTCTTCATCAGAGTCAGTTTTGTCTGTTTTGGAGCAGAATAACAATAATCTCTCCCAGTTCTTGATCAAGAACCAGGACATAGTGAAGGGAATCGCCGAGAATTCGGCAGATGAAAACTCCGTGAAAGTTCCAGAGGTCTACGTGCTGAGTCATGAATCGAAATAGACTGAAATTTTCACTTACTTTTAATTAGATATAGAGATACCAAACCTTATGTTAGCGAGTAGCCGCACCTTCATTTGCATGCACAATTTGCCGAGACAGGGCTCATGTAATAGTGTTTCAAGACGAAAGGGAGATTATAGACGTATTTACTGACGACATAGGAGTCGTAAGGCAAAAATTTTGACCACTTAGCCAGCTTCGTCGTCGCCTCAGTGGCCCAAACGAAGAATATAAAGTTCGTGACACGTGAAAGATCTCTCGAGCCCAAAACGTCCCGGCCCAATAAATGATGGTCGCGCAATCTCGACTTGCATGCTGATAGCAAGCGAGTGATGTCGCGGTTTGCATACCAACATTTTATTGACGTGCAAGAAGGCTCAAATCTCTTGCTTGGCGTCAATCAGCACAAAAGTACCGTTCTTCCACAATGTCGGATTCGTATACATCAGGCTACAAGAAGAAAGACGACTCCGCCGTGGCTTCGGATGCGGAAAGCGACGCAGAGTTGATTTCGGGTGGCCCAGGACGCGCCCCAATTAGACGGTCGTCGTCGCTCTTCTCGTTGAGCTCCAACCAAGAGCCATTGCCAAGGCCCGAGCCGGAAGAATACAAGAATTTTTTGGATGACAAAAGGCACTTCTCCATGATCAGAAACCTCCACATGGCGGATTTCATCACGCTCTTGAACGGATTCTGTGGGTTCTACTCAATCATCTCCTGCTTGAGATACGCCCTCACTGGTCAAACTCACTACGTCCAAAGAGCAAACTTCTTCATTGTGTTGGGCTTGTTCTTCGACTTCTTCGATGGCCGTGTTGCTCGTTTGAGAAACAAGTCGTCGCTCATGGGACAGGAGCTCGACTCGTTGGCCGACTTGATCTCCTTCAGCGTGTCGCCCGGCATGATTGCCTTTTCCATTGGGTTCCGCTCCACTGTCGACGTGTTGATCTTGTCTTATTGGGTCTTGTGCGGCTTGAGCAGATTGGCCAGATTCAACATCTCCACCAACAACATTCCTAAGGACAGCCACGGAAAGTCGCAGTATTTCGAGGGCTTGCCTGTGCCCTCCAACTTGGCCTGGGTAGCTTCCATGGCGTTTTTGGTCTTCACGAATCGTATCTTGGACGACTTGCCAGGCGGATTGCTCTTTGAGGGCACCTTCGTTGAGTTCCACCCCATCTCATTGGTGTTCATTGTGCAAGGCTCCGCAGAAATCTCCAAGTCTTTGAGAATCCCCAAACCATAAATAGGATAGCAGATAGATGTATCTTGCCGTAGATTAACGATGAGGCTGGTTATAAATATATTACTTACTTGCGGACCGCGTGGCCGTAGCCGGTGATCTGCATATCTCTAAAGTCTGTTTCGTTGAACACGCCCTCTTGCAACTGGTTGTACACATGCTCATCGAAGTTCGAGGGGTCCAATAAACCTACATGCGACGGCAGGAACCCGAGCTTGTGAGGGTGTTGCGACACTCCGGTCTCACGGCACTCCTGCCAGAAAATTTCATGGATTTTTGACAAGCTTGTGAGGTACAATAGCCGGTAGTGCCAGACTTGCCGCAGCGTGAAGTCTCTGGAGGACGTGGGTGTGATGCCAACTGATGCGAGCTTACGGTGGAAGAGCAGAAGAAGAGCTAGCAATCCCGGCTTGCCGTCAATCTTCGTCATCAACTCCTCCGCCATCTCCTTCGGGGTGTTCAGAGTGCGCAACTGCTTTATATACGCCTCCACGTCCAGGGCATATTTCAACCCGTCCTTGATGACGTTGTTGGTGCGGCTGTAGCTTGGCGGCACGGGAACGTCCGACTTCGCCCTGATGAAGCGAAAGGCAGAGCAGCTGCGTAGCACTCGAAACTGTCGGCAAAAGAATGCTCCCAACATGTCGCCTGGAGTAGATCAAGGTGCCCGCAGTCTACTAACTGCGTATCGAGCGATGTTCTCGTGTGCAGTACAAGAGCTCCGGAGGTCCCCAGATCTGCAAATTCGTTCCACCGAGATGCGCTAGGACCACAATCCTACCGCGTCTCCTCGTCGTAAAAAAAGACGCTCCAACACTGCCGGACCAGCACCACCTGCTCCACATGGGCGTCACACGTGATCGCTTGCGCGTGATCCTGGTGCACTCGGACTACAGTGAGTGTACGGATGCGAGGTGGTCGCACCCTCATAAAAAAAATTCAGAAAACCGGAGCCACCAAGCTTTACACCAACATGATCCCTCTAGCTTTACGAGCTGCGAGGCTCAGAGTCAGCAGTGCAGGTGCAGCGTTGCTGTTTCCTCGGGCAACCTTGCCGCTCGCAGGATGCCACGCTACCATGGCTAGATTCTACTCGGACAAAAAAGACAAGAAGCCCGAGAGCATCTTGAACGAAGACATGTTGAGCCGCGCCGGCTTCGAGAACGAGGGCCCGAAAAAGGACCAGAGCGAGCCAGAGAAGCCAAGTGGCAGCAAGGAAAGAAGCTCTCGCAGAAGAGGTCGCACACAGACGTCGAAGGATAGACAGAGAGAGAAGTACGCCAACTGGTTCTACACCAGCACGCTCTTCTTGGGATTCGCGGGCGTTGGATACATGGGCAGACAGTGGGACTCCGAAGAGGAACAGAAGAACTTGGACGCGCTCGACATTGGAAACGGGTTTGCACCCGGCGAGGTCTACGGCCGTTTGAGCAAGAGAGTCTCGTCCTTGTTCACGTTTTTCAGCGAGCCTGCATTTGAGAACTTGTTGCCTCCGCCACCACCAGAAGCCTACCGTCGTCCTTTGACATTGGTCTTGGCCTTGGACGATCTCCTCATTCACTCGTCGTGGGATGCCAAGAACGGATGGAGAACCGCCAAGAGACCCGGCTTGGACTACTTCTTGGGCTACCTCTCGCAGTACTACGAGATCGTGATCTTCGGGTCTGAGTACCAGATGTACTCGGAGAAAACCGTGGCTAAGTTGGACCCCTTGAGAGCGTACATCCAGTACGCGTTGTTCAGAGAGGCCTGCCGTTACAAGGACGGCAAGTTGATCAAAGACTTGAACCTCTTGAACCGTGACTTGAGCAAGACGGTGGCAATCGACGTGAACGAGGACTGCTTGTCTCTCAACCCCGACAACGCAATCATCTTGAAGCCCTGGGACGGCAAGCCCGACGACACCTTGATCAGGCTCATCCCACTTTTGGAGTACTTGGCCACTCAGCCGGTCAAGGACGTGAGGCCCATTCTCAATTCTTTCCACGACAAGACCAACATCATCGAGGAGTACACCGAGAGAGAGAACAACTTGCGTAAACGCTGGCGCGAGGAGAACAAGCACTTATTCGAACGGGCAAACAAGCCTAATGCAGGAAGCCTTATAGCCTCGATCATGGGCCTTCCTCAAAGCTCTGTGAACAAGGAGCCCAAGATGCCGTTGGACGTCATCAGAGAGCACGGCCAGTTACAGTACCAGAGTTTGCAGAAGTACTTGAAGGAGAATGAGGCAAAGTTCTTGGAGGAGGAGAGGAAGATGAAAGAGGAGTACGGCAAGATGACGTTGAACAAGTTGATCAACGAGGGTGTGCCAAACGCGGAGGAGATCGCAAAGGCCCAGGCTGAGAAGGCTGCCAAAGAGGCGGCAAGCCAGAGCGCATAAATCTTGAACATAGCAGAATTTAACCTGTACATTTTCGAGCCGCCATGTAGTTGCACAACCGTAATGTCCTTTAGCTGCCTCGCCTGGCTCCCCGACAACAAGCCATGCTACAGCACGAGTCAAACATTTATCGTTTGCATTCCCGATTGGGAAACGCCCTTGAGGGACATTTGCTACAGAAAATGGGGAAACTGCTCATAGATATGTCGCCGCTTAGTTAAACCCGCATGACTCGTTAAGTCCCCGAACGTCCGATCTCGGCCAACAATCTATGCACGCCAGCGACCTGGTCCTCCAAAATCAAGGACCCGCCATCTACGCCCAGAGCCGTGTGGCGGTGAACGGAACCAACTACCTGAAATAAAAGAAAGGAGAATCACCGTGTAAAAATACTGCCGGACTCGTGGAGCGGTAACGGAAAAAGCCGGCCCCGATTTTCGGCGAGTTTGCATGTACGACCAATTTATCTAAACAATCAGTGCGTAAGCTTTTTTTTTTTTCTCCTCCTTTATCTTGGCATTTCCAAGTTGATCGACCCCGATTCTCCAAAGCAGTTTTTCAAACCAGGACTTTGTGCTGGAACCCACCGCGTGTCTTTCTTGTTGAACTAAGCCGGTCCAAGAAGCAAAATTTGCAAGCGTCGTACAACGGCTTTACTCACTCTTCGCCGAGGCGCTACCATCCAAACCCGTCAGATTTCACACCGAGGGGAAAACCTACCAGAAGCACATCCAAATGTCCACCAGGGGCCCAAGCATAGCGCCCAGAACCATCCCGACCGCCTCGCCGGTCGGCACAGGCTCGTCTCCGGAGTCGGGCCCGTCTCCCGGCGGCGTGACGTCGATCGTCACGTCGAGAGAATGGGTGCTTCCGCCTCGGCCCAAGCCAGGCAGGAAACCCAGCATAGACACGCCAGCATCCAAGAGAAAGGCCCAGAACCGTGCGGCCCAACGAGCGTTCCGCGAGCGGCGTGCTACTCGGGTGCAAGAGTTGGAGCAAAAGTTGCTCGAGGTGGAGAAGGAAAAAGAGGTGAAGGAAATGGGGCTCGTGAACACTATCAACAAGTTGAAGTTTGAAAACCAGTTTCTTATCAAGTCCATGGAGCTGCTCCGCAAGGACTTCAACTCCTTCCGTGCATCCATGGGCACTTCGCCCTACGCCGACAAGTCTCCGCAACCGGTGCTTTCGGCCTCCAACTCCAAGACAAACCTCACACTCCTCAACACTTCTCAGGGCGCAAACGTCGACCCTAGCAGGTCGGAGCTCAACCAAAGCGCCCACCATTTGCTCAATCTTTCTAAGTCCCTGCCTGCGAACCACTCCACCAACTCGCCCACCCTGCTGCTGTACTCGGTGCAACAGATTCTGCCGGCACCATCGGCAGACTCGCCCGGCGCATCGAACGTGCGCTCCACACTAGGGCAGACCAAACTACAGCATGGCTCCGTGCCCATTTCCTCTCTGAAACGCAAATCCTCCCTGACCGAGGACTTCGACTGCGGAGTGTGCTTGAAAGAGCAGTGTTTGTGCGCCGACGTTGGTCTCAAGGACTCAAAGCCGCTTGAGGACCAGTTTGACTTGTTCTCGCCCATGCCCGCAGTCCTGCTAAGAGAGAAGAGGAAGAGGACTGATACCGAGCTAGATTTCACGAACGGCTTCACTTACAAGAAAATGCCAGACTTGGACCGTCTACGCAAAAAGCCCGCAAACAAAACGACCATAAAGGAGGAGGTGTCCGATGGCCCAATGGACTTCAACGAGAGCTCGCCGCTCGAGAACTGCGGCTTTTGCTCGGATGACACCCCTTGCGTGTGCAGAGAAGCGGCCAAGGAGGCAGCAAAGCTCAGCGGGTCTCTAGCGCAGAAGCCTCAAGAGGCTGCCAAGTCATCGGAGGAAGCCACAGACAGCTCCACCCTGCTTCCGCCTATCCAAGCAAGAACATCGATGGTGCGCAAGTCGTCCTTGCCTGTTATGCACCCTGGACCCACTGTGGAGATCAGGGAGTTCACTAATTTGAGCCAGAACTCTGTCCACTCGGTTGTTGCCCAGGACGTGAACGCGGAGAAGACGACGGCGTCCCCAGCGGCTCAGGAAGAGAGCGACAAATCGGGGTGCACAGGTAACCCAGGTACCTGTCTTCAGTGCCAAACAGACCCCATGTCTACGTTATTCTGCTCGACTGTTGCCAGCAAGGCAGCGCAAGAGGGAGGCAAGTCTACCGATGCACAGACGACCCCGTCCTCCAAACAGAGCGATACGCCCAGCAGATCTCTGGGCTCTGCGCCTCCTAGCAGACAAGCCAGTGTGCCTGCTTCGACAAACCCATCCACCCCTCTCCCCTCCACTCCAGGGGGGAGTACTAACGGCATATTTATACCATGTGCAGATGCCTACAAGACGCTCTCCAGACACAAGAGTTTTAATTCCGTGGACTTCTCCTCGCTTGTTGGAAGGCTCACCACCCGAGGCATGCTCGTTGAAGTACAGTCCGTTGCCAATTTGATCCGAGAATTGGACAAGAAAGTGTACGACTAGATTAACGCGGTCTATAGTTTAAGCATAGTTTTAATTGATTTGCGTTGAATTCGCCTAAATATAGTAGACGTCTTGGGGCACTAGGTGGGTCCCAGCTTTTTTGCGCGCGAAGATCGAGCACCTCATCGCACTACACTGGAGCCAAGTGAGTCTACATTTGTTTCGGTGCTAGCGAAAATCCGCCCAAAACAATGACTCTACTAAATACACGTCCAGTGTTTTTGGCACTCCGAAACAATGCCTTGGTACTGGGAGCTGGAGATTGTGCTCAACGCCGCTTCAAGGCGACAAACAGTACCGTTTCTGATGTTCTCCGGTCAAAGTCCCAAATCCGCATTAACCGGGCCGAGATGAGGGACTACGACCAGGACATCCAGCCGAAGAAACAGGACAGAGCTGACATACTCCACGTCACACAACCAAAGCCGACCCCGCGTTCCGCAAGCCCCAAAAAAGACAGACTCAAGAAAAGGCTCTTTGGCAACGACAAGAAGGGCTCAACACCCCGCAAGCAGCTCGACTCCAGCAAGATCGTTTACACAAGGAAGTCCGAGAAGATCGTCAGCCCTTCTACGCAAGAGTTCATCCAGGCTGACAAGCCCGAGGCAGAGAAAATCGCCAAGTTGGCCCACAAGCTCGACAGAGTCTTGTTCTCTCCCGGTGTGCACTTCTTGCAGGATCCCAGAACCCGGATATACAACTTCACACCTTACTTGAAGAACATAGTTCCATACGAGAACTTTGACTTCTCCAAGGTTCAGCATTTCGTCAGCGCGTCGAAGGACGCAACTCTCCTAGAGAAGGCCGAAAAACACAACAAAACGTTTTACTCGAGTACCTCGTCGATGACGCTGACGCTCATTCAGTTCTACTTGTTCCTCAACAACTACACGTCAAGCAAGACGTCAGAGTACCGCTTCAGTTTTCCCAAGTTCACGCGCAGGGTCACCAATCTTCCGCTGTCAGTGATCGTGGAGCCCAAGGGCAAAAACTCCGTGACAGGCCAGACAATATACTCGGTCACGTCAGATAAATCAACGGACGTGGAAATCTTGCTCTCCGCGATGGGCCACTGCTTGGAGACTTTGCTCACCACCGAGGAGAGTGAGTTTAAAAAGTACCTTATAGATCAGCGCGGAGAGGCAGGCTCGCCGGACACGGAAGAGCCGGCTCCAACAGAAAACTTCTACAACTACCTGGCATATGGGGACTTTCTCATGCGCTCCCAGTTGGATTGCCACGATCCGCGTCTACCCGGGAGCGGAACCTTTGACTTGAAAACCAGGGCCGCTTGCACCTTGAGGTACGATAAAAGTGCGGGTGCCGACTCCACGTACCAGATCTGGAAGTTGAAGGGCAACGTCGAGTCTTTTGAGCGTGAATACTTGGACTTGATCAGAACGAGCGGCATGCTCAAGTACGGCTTGCAGGCCAGGATCGGCCAGATGGATGGCATCTTCGTTGCATACCACAACATTGCATCATTTTTTGGGTTCCAATACCTTCCTCTCAGTGAGATAGACAAGATCTTCTATTCCAACAGCAGATTTGAGCAACAGGTGGAGAGGTGGTCTGACCCCCAGAGCATAGAGTCCAACGAGAACATCGCATCATACGTTGCAGAAACGCAGTTTAAGGCGTCTTTAGAGATGTGGCAGGGAATGATGAAGACCGTTGTGGAGGACTTGAAGGGTACCGAGCATGAAAACTCGGCGTTCAGGTTGATCTTCAAGCGAGTGAGACGGCCAGCCCACAGGGGGACGTCGTCGAAGCGCAAGAAGGTTTTAAAGGAGATCAAACCTCGTATGGAGTCTTTCCTACGTGTGTTTGCGGTTCCCATGACGCCCGAGGAGGTGAACCAGTTCCAGCTGTTTTCTTCAACCTTCCAGAAGTCGTTCCGCGATGACCTTACTGAGGAAGAACGGCTCGCCCACTTGAAGCAAAACCAAGCCAAGCTCGACGAGATGAACGAAAAGCTTGTGGAGAAGGACGTCATACTAGCCTACAATATGTGGGCCACGCCGTTTGTGAACGGAAAGAACGTGACAAAACTCAGCGAGCATCCGTATCCCACCAACACCGACTCCGTCTGCGACTGGAAGTACATGATTGACAGGATCACCGAAGCGCCGGCCGACAAGCAGAAGGGCTCAAAACACAGGGGTACCAGTCTCCTGAAGACCCAGTATCTCGAGCTCATGAGAGAGTGCACGGAACTATTGACCGCAGCCTACAAAGAAAGACCAGCGCTGGCGGACAAGTTGCCCGATCTCCTCACCAGCTTGCGCAAGTACAACGAGGTCGGCAGACGGAGGCTAGAGAAGTGGAAGACCCACGAAGAGCCCCCACAAGTTTACTAAATAGACTACACACGAACGCTCACGATAGGCACCCGGGTAGCAGTAAAGATAAGAGACCAAAAACTAGTATGCCGATAGCATAAGGCACGTGGCGGGCTGTGGCAAAAGAGGGATAATCATTATCATCGGCAGAGACGAAATTCGCAATAACACAAACAAGCGATAAGGGTGCAAAACGGCCCACGGTGCACAGATCAGCAGGGCCGAGGGCACGTTCTGTGGCGGAGCGTTGGCCTAACGGAACCGCCAGAGTTCCCCGCTCCGCGACCACCGTCCGCTTGGCCAACGCGCTGGTCCGAGAACAAAACTACCGTCGTTCACCGCATGTCCGAAGCCTGTGTGCCGGATCTACGCCCCGAGACATGCATGGATAAGGAAATAATACCCTGTAGGTGCAAAAAAAAAATGCGCTATCCTCAAGTCCGGTGGCATCGAGCTGAGTCAGAGCATAGATACAAAACTCACAAGTTTGCCCACGCAGGCAGCAAACAGTACACTTCCACCTTCTTTTGTCATGGACCCCACATACAAAACGCCGTCGGGCAAACCGCTACGTCTTCGCAAAAACACATCCACTGCCACACTTGATTCGGTATTTTCCAGAGACTTCACCGATGTCACCCTAGCGAGCACCCCGGTGGCCACGCCGAGCGAGACAAAGACCTTGGAGCTCCACGAGCTCAGCGAGCTCATACGCAAGAAGATCCAGTCCAAAACCGTGGTCCTACTCATGGGTCTTCCCGGAGCAGGAAAAAGCACCATCACGGGCCAGCTTTGTAAACACTTGAACAGCCTGGGATACAACGCCTTGATCTACAACGCAGGCAACATCCGGAGGGCCATAACCAGACGGTTTTCGGACTCCGGCTTCTTCAGCCCTACGAATTTGGAGGGGAAGAAGGAGCGTGACTCATACGCCAAGATGTGCATCGACAACATGCTCGAGGACTTGAGGGAGAACAGGATAAACGTGGGCTTCATGGATGCGACCAACTCCACCAGGGAGAGGCGCGAGTACTTGGTCTCGCAGGTGCGTGACTCGGGCATTGCCTTATCCAACGTGTACATCCTCGATGTGTCTTGCACGGACAACAAACTCCTTCAATACAACATCACGAGCAAGGCCTTCAACCCGGACTACAGGGACCGGGACGTGTTGAGCTCCATTGCAGATTTTAGACAGAGAATGCAGCACTACTCCCAGGTCTTTGAGCCATTGAGCCAGGAAGAGCTCGACGGATACCACGATGTGCAGTTATTGTCCATTGCAAACGGAGGCGAGGAGGTTCACCTTCCGGAAACTACTGCATCGGACGAGGTGTCGGGCCTCATCACCACCTTCATCAAGAACTACTACAAGTCTTTTGGGCGCAGCTACCGGGCGGCGGTAGATCAGTACAGCGACTGCGATCGCACTTTGGGTTAGGAAACAGGATATCAATAAATCGGATAAAGGAGTCTAAGCGTAGCGAGTGTATTACCTATGCATTTCATGAAACTAGTATTGCATTTCCCCGTGCCCTAGGCCGGGAATGAGAGAGCCACGGCTGTCTGGCAAGTTGTTGAGTCCAGGAACAAAGTTCCTGTTGGGTGCATCAGCCGCTTCTGTGGAGCCAGCGGACGTGTCCTCCAACACCGCGTTAACATTGTTGTTCACGCCGTAGTACCACGCACCGACCTTGTCGTTCGTGTACAATGGGTCCTTGAAAGCCCTTGGGTCGTTGGGTCTTGCTCTGGACCAGAACCGGGCAGACCGGTCGTTTCCGGCGGAGCACAACAAGTGACCCAACGGGTGGTACTCAAGAGCGTGCACGGCCTTTTCGTGGGCGTAAGGGATCTTGTGCAAGACTTCCACGGAGGAGGCACGCGAGGACGAGTCAGTCGACTCGGGAATCTCGCGGTCCAAGAGGTAGTGGCAAATGGACCCATCGTAGGCGGCCGTCGTGAGGAGAGATGCATGGACGGGGTGCCATTCGACACACGAAAGGTCAGTTTCGTGTTCACGGATCACCTTGAAGTCGGTCATGGTTCGCAAGTCGAACACCCGGCACGACCTGTCTCTCGACACCGACGCCAAGAGCCGATTCGTGCCCGCGGTCTGAAACTTGGTTTTGGTGACGGTATGCTTGAACCCGTGCAACGTGACGATGGCCGCAGACGCCCGCGGGTCCCATAGCTTTATGAGATTGTCTTTGGAGCCGGAGGCAATTAGACCAAGCGACGGATGCCAGTCCGCACACTTGACGTCCCAGTGGTGGCCGGTCAACTTGCGCTCCTCTTTGCCGTTGTTGAAATTCCAGATCTTGAGCGACGAGTCGTCGGAGCACGTCAAGAACTTCGAGTCATTGGGCGAAAACGCAATGTCCCGGATCGCGTCCGTGTGGCCCTGGAGAATGTTGACGTTGTTGAAGTTGGGTTGCCAGTACTTTATTGCGCCTTCTTGGTCGCCAGAAAGAAGCCACTCATCATCGTGCGAGTACTTCAACGCTAGAATGGCCAGGTCGTGGGCTTGCATGATGGTCTCGAAGTTGAAGGTCATGCCGTTCCAGATTGTGAACTCGCCGCTGTGCGATGCAACGATCAACCGGCGGCCCTCCGGCGTCCACTTGACGGTGTTGATGGAGTGCCGGGCCTTGTTCGAGGAAAGATGCACGAATTTCGCCTGGATGTCTAGCACGGCCGGGTTGGACGACGTGAGGTCACGCGAGTACGCCAAGGACGGAAGCAAGTCTATCAAGTACGACGACTCGGGCCGGATCTGGCCCACACGCTGCCTCGTCTGCCCAATGGACCTCTGCAAGTACCATCGTCCCATGTTGTTGCCATGGTCGACCGTTCTCCTGTGTAGCCCTTTCTTCTCCTGCTGCTGCTGCTGCGCTTGCTGGTCAAAGTTTTGTTGGCCCCTATTATACATTTTGGCAGGCAGAACGAGCAGGTATGTAGGACTTGGCTTGGACCGGCTTTGGCTCGATGAGTGTTGGAGTGCGCGCGTGGAACGTGCTACAGCTCCAGGTCAGAGCACTTGGGCCAAGACGGGCCATAACCAAAAAAAAAGTAGACGGCCCGGATATCAAGGCTCTGGCCCTCTTCTGTAGTCAGCGCAGCTCCCGCCGAAGCTGGGCCAGTACGGTGCCATTATGTTTGGCGTATCTCTCATTGGAGAATTGTGGCTCCCAGCAGTCATGTGACCCTGGCTGATTATTACTATTAAACTCGGCAAGCAACCCGATCAATTAATTACCCCCATCCGATCAGGCCTCTCTAAAATGGGCTCGTTCTTCTACCACGACAACAAAGACACCCCCGAAAACTTCACCGAGGAGCACGACTCCGGGATCCCCGTTCCGGAGGAGGAGTTGGCTGCTCTTGGCGTCATCTACAAGTACATTGACAACCCGGAGGACTTGGAGCACCTAGCACGCGAGCGGAACTACAAAAACAGAGACGTGGTCAAACTCAATCTCGACTCGTTCGGCGGCGACGAGGAGGCCTACAACGCCAAAATGCGCCAGTTTTACAGCGAACACTACCACGAGGACGAGGAGATCCGCTACATCAAGGAAGGCGAAGGCTACTTTGACGTGAGAGACGGCAAAGACCGGTGGATCAGAGCCAAGCTACAGAAAAACGACCTCTTGATCTTGCCGGCCGGGATTTACCACCGCTTCACGCTACTGGACCGCTTGAAGGATGTCACGGCGGTGAGGCTCTTCAAGGACGAGCCCAAGTGGGAGGCTATCAACAGGGCGGAAAACCGCCAGACACAGGCTCGCGTGGAGTACGCCCAGTCCATCGCTGCCAACTAGCGGAGCACGCTCTGAAATGACCCTTCTTATATTTATAGCTCTATGACTTAAATGCAATGTTTTATTGTCGAACAACCTTGACCTTGTTTTTCACCATCCACTCATTCATCTCCTTCTTGCATTCCGCAAACTGCTTCTCTAATAGCTCTTTGGATTTCTCCAATTCTTTTTGTTCCTGGTTGAGGAGGATGATCACCTCATCGACGGTCTTGTTCACGAGCACACCGCCAATCATCTTGTAGCACTTCCTGCCCTTCCTCTTCTCGGGCTCTATTTCAGACAAGGTCTTGTCCACGACCACATGCTCCTGGATCTGTGAGCTAATGGACGATAGCTGCCCTTGCAACTCGGTCAAAAGTTCTTGGAACCGGTTGTACTGAACTTGGTGCTCCTTCACCTTGAGCTCTTGCTCCTGCTGCTTGCTCGACATTGTACGGCAGGTGGTTCCGTCTCTGGTGGGTACTTGTGGCGAACGTGCTGAGGCTCGCCCGGAGCTGTTGAAGAACCTGAACTGATCAGATTGAAGCCTGCATACAATCACTTCACCATCACCTGGTACGCGTATATATATCACCTATTTTTTACTTGTGCTCTCCGTGGAAGCTCCGCCTTCGGGGCCAAGCAGTAAGAAGTTGAAAACAAACAACAACCAAGACACCACCACGATCGCAGCACTGGCCACGTACATCCAGGAGTTGGGGATTTCCCACGATCTCTTGTACTCGTCGTTGGCCAAGTGCCTCACGGTCACAACACGCTTGTCCTCGAGGAAAGACAAGCCCTCTCTCTTGTAGTCAAGCTCGAACGTAAACATGCCGTGGTGGTCAGGGAGAGTAAATTCCACGTAGAACAAGTTCAAGTCGTTCTTGCCGTTTTCTGTGCTGGCGCCCGGGCCCAATAGCGTCAAGTTCAACCTCTGGTAAGGGTCCAACATCTTGAAGGATAGCTGCAACACATCGTCCTCGGATGCCGGGGTGTAGGGGATCCACTCGCCGTTGCTCAACTCGGACACGCCCACCACGTAGTAAACATCGTCCTTGATTCTGTACAACGTTCTGTTTGTGAGTCCCGGCTCGTCCTGCTTGTAGTGCTCCACAACCTGCAACTTGAGGACGCCCTTGGCCTGGAACACCCACGAGAGGAGGTCCTTGGACACGAGGTCAAGCGAGCCGACCCAGGCTGCGCGCGCGTTGTTGAGGCCCTGAAATGCCACAGCGAGGTAGCCCTGCTCTCCGAAGGTCCACGTCTTGTCGGCCGTCAAGACCTTGTCCTTCAGGCTGGCGGTGAACGAGAGCTTGGGGGCCCTCACCAACGGAACGAGCAACTCGTTGTTGGAGATCAATGCGGCGCTGCCGTCGTAGTTTTGCGCCTCGACGTCGGAAATGATTTTGTTCACAACGAGGTTACTGCTGTCCACGCGAACCTCGTCGTGGAAGTGGTCGGCAACAGCAAAGCCCTTGGGAGCGGGGTAGATGCCGGCTTGGTTCAAGAACAGGCGAACGTTCTCGGGCACTGAGTGCTTCGACGAACCCACTGCGAGAATGTTGCCTCCTTTGTTGAAGAATTCGAGAAGTGCCTGCTTGTCCACGAGCCCCTTGGCGCCGACGGCTCTCTTGGAGGACGGCAAAAACACAATGTCGTCGTAGATACGCTCGCCGTGGATGAACAATGGCTCGTCCTTGCTGGAGTAGTCCTTCAAGGTGATTTCGTACGAGCCTGCGTCTGGCTGGAAGTACTGCTCGAGCAGTGCCTCCTCCGGGGCGATTTCGGAGTCGTAAACCACGAGGACCTGGGACTTCTCCCATGCCTGCTTCTCTGCGCCTAGAGCAAGTGCTAGGAATGCCGTGAAGGCCACAAGCTTGGCGATTGTTGTCAGAAGCATGTTGAGCGGTGAGGCCTGGAATATCAATTTCGTTGGATACGTCTACGTGTGCGGGACTGCACACCGCCAACCTGACGTAGCGGCCGCCAACAAGACGTCAAGTGCCAGACCTACGGGATACCACCGGTTCTTTGGACGGTATCCCGTGCGATCTCGTAACACCATTGCTCTCTATATGCCAGTGCTGTCATATGCCAGTGCTGTCGTGAAATCTCAGCATCGTCTGCCGGTGTGAACTTACTACTGAGGGAAGGTGTAGACTATATGGAAAGGTTCTTAGCCAGGAAGTGCATCCAGAAGAGATTACAACAGTGTTAGGTTCGTATGAAAGTTTTATAAGCTCTAGCGTGGCTCGTTCAACGGCTCAGTCCATGGACTTCGTGGCGGCCTCTTCATCTGGGCCCACTACACAGGATGCCATCGGCTCGCTCGTAGATCCACCCATTTGCAAAAGCAGAGCCGAGCCAGCATGATAAAGGTCCGAGTCGAGTTTTTGGGGGGCCTCGATGTGATTTCCGACGGCGTGCGTGAACACAAGGTCACTCTCGACGGCGAGGAGGGCGAAGTCACCATGAGAGACGTCATCCAGCAGGTGACCCGGTCCGTCATCACCAACCCGAAGGACATCCCCGTGTTCATCGAAGAGGGCACCGTGCGCCCGGGGATCTTGGTTCTCATCAACGACACCGACTGGGAGTTGGAGGACATGGAGGACTACGTTGTGGAGGCAGGCGACACGTTCACCTTCACGTCAACGTTGCACGGAGGTTAAGCACGAGGGGGCCCGCTTCTACGGCGCACAACGGTCTTCCGTGGTTCGTCATTCATTTCACTGTGGCTGCAGCTTAGATCGGTACTATAAAACAGCCTAGGAGCCCCCGGCCGTCCCAGTTGTCGGTGGGCACCAACACGAGGTCGACCGTCTCACTGCCACGCAAGACCTCGAGCGGGACCTGGCGCTCCTTCTTCGCGGACACGCGAGACGCAATTGCAGAGAGCTTCAGGTGGTTGCCCGCGTGTATATCGGAGTCGAACAACGTAATCCTATCGCCAGCTTGTAGGCCTGCTCTGTCCGCGGGGCTGTTCAGCGCGACTTCCTTGACCAAAGCAAACGCAGCTCGCTTTGGCTTCAGCTCCAGGATTGGCATAGGCTCGATCGAGCCGCCTGCCGAGTTTTCCGAGAGCTGCCGACTCAAGTGCACCTGGAGCATGTCGACGGCGGCCGCGTGGTCGTTTCTCAAGCGCACGATTTTTGACCGGATGAGTCTGATTGACACGACGTCTACATCGCTCCGGGGGAACCCCTCTATGACTAGCGGCAGGTGCATGTCGAAGTTGTACGTGTTCTGTAGTAGATCGAACAAGTGGTGGAGGGACTTCTCGATGGAGGCCTTGGCCTGCGCGAGCTGGCGGTAGTCCATGGACGAGAAGTCGCTGGCGTACTGCTCGAGCTCAATGTTGAGCGCCCTCATTTCTCCCTGGATGCCGTCATCGTTGGCGTGGTTAGGGGACATTAGATGGGTAGATCACGAGATGGACGCGCACGCTTGAGGATAGAGTAAGATGTAAGAGATAGAGTAGGCTGCGGGAGGCGAGCTGAAAAGAAAAAAAAATTGTCTAAAAAAGGCACGTGCCTTTCTAAGTATCTATCCCTCAATGGCCAATTTCACACTAGAAGTACAACCGAAGGTCACCGTAGCCCAATAACTCGCGGTCCGTCTTCTGCGCCGCCTTACTCAGCAACGTGAAGACCACGCGGGCGTAAAAGAAATTTTTTGCGAAAAGAATTATGCAGGAGGCAGATTTTGCAGCAACCGATGCACTCGGAACTATTTGCAATCATTCACTTTCTACGCAAATCTTCTCGACACGAGCAGAATTACTCTCTCTATAGATTTTATTGGGTATGGGCTGTATCATATGCTTTTTCTGGAAGTTTTAGGTCGAAGGACGATGTTCCTTGTACACTCCCACCTCTCGTAGCCACACTGGAGCGAAAACAGCGGCCACGAAGAGAAGCTAAGCATATACGGCCGGTATGACCAAGGTAGGATGCCCAGAAAAGTCTGCCACTCGTGGAATCTAGCAGAACAAAGAACCGACCCCGCGCCGTCGCTCTAAGCCCGACGTTGCTTCGCTGACAAACCAAGAGAAGTTGCCTTAACGCAATATCACGTGACCGCTTTTTTGCTTTGCCGGATGCACAATTTGAAAAAATATATATTATGTCGCCGGTCGCTGCCGCCACAGTTTTTGTCATCGGCCAAATGATCTCTCTTTCCCCAGAACACATTGAATTTTTGAACGAAAATCTAAGGCAGCTCTCGGCGCCCGAGATCCTAGCATGGGCCGCGATCACCTTCCCCGGGTTGTACCAGACCACGGCGTTTGGGCTTACCGGCTTGGTCATCATGGACATGATTTCCAAGACGAAGCCCGTTGACTTGATCTTCATAGACACCTTGCATCACTTTCCCCAGACGTACGAGTTGGTGGAAAAAGTCAGAGCAAAATACAACCCCAAGTTGCACATCTACAGACCAAAAGACGTGGAGACGGAGCTCGAGTTCAGCAAAAAATACGGCGACACGTTGTGGGAGACCGACGACAACCTCTATGATTTCCTCGTGAAGGTCGAGCCATTGCAGCGCGCCTACAAGGAGTTGAAGGTTCAGGCTGTTCTCACTGGCAGAAGAAAGTCGCAGGGCGGGGCCCGCGCGGCGCTTCCGGTGATCGAGGTGGAGGAGTCCAGCGGCATCATCAAAATCAACCCACTTTGGGACTGGGACTTCCACCAGGTCAAGAAGTACATCGAGGCAAACGACGTTCCCTACAACGACTTGTTGGACTTGGGCTACAAGTCGGTCGGCGACTGGCACTCCACTGTGCCTGTTGCTGATGGCGAGGACGAAAGAGCTGGACGCTGGAAAGGTCAGGTGAAGACTGAGTGCGGCATCCACCAGACCTCGAGATTTGTGCACTACTTGAAGACCGCCGCTCTGTCGTGAGCCGCCGGCTTCGTTCCTCCCCCTCCAAAAAGCTTAGAATGCATACGGTTCAACCGCATACACACGTTATCCGATCCAAATGGACGTCGGCAGTACGACGCTTAACAGGCGGCTACGGTACTGTATTGTAGATCGCTGCTGTAGGTGCGCCAGCTCTGGGTATGTTTTCGGCAGTGCTTGCCGGTGCGCGTAAGTTCCGCTCGAATTCCGCTCATCAAAGCGGAATTCTGATAAGGCCCGGTATAAATATGCTTGGTCTGCTTACCCCACCCATTGCGTCCACATAACCGCAAAATGCTAGCACAGGCCGTCACGGCAGCAGCCCGCTTTGTGCTAGACCATGAGTTCTGGTGTGCCGCCTGCCTTGTGTCCCTTTTATGCCTTTACTACTTGTGGATCTACCCGTTCTACGTCTCCCCGCTTAAGGACATCCCGGGGCCATACTTGCATCGGATCTCGTATATACCGTCGTTGAACGCCCAGCGGAAGTTCCAGTGGATCCAGAAAGTTCACCGGTTGCACCAGGAGCTAGGCGATGTGGTTGTTCTCCTGCCCAGTGCTGTCAGCTGCAACGGCAAGCCGAAATTCATCAACGACTTCTACGTGAAGAACATGCCCAAGGCGAAATTCTACGAGAATTTCCGCAACCACGGCTTCAAGGACAACATGTTCTCGCTGTTGGAGAACGACAGACACATCAGATATAAACGCATGGTGCAAAACTTGTACCTGAAGTCCGCGGTCTTCAACCCAAAGAACAACACCAGAGACAACGTGAACGAAAAGGTCAAGCAGCTTGTGAAGCAAGTGTACGTGTCTTCGGCGACAGGGCGGGAGCCTGACTACATCAATGCCCGGCTGAAGCGAAACGAGTTCGGAAAGGGCCATGTATTGGGTACTGCAAACTGGTATCAGCCCAGCAAGGACAAGAGCGTGGGCATCGACGTGTACTCGCTTTTCGGGTCCTTGGCCATGGATGTGGTGTCTGCGTTCGAGCTCGGGCTTCAAAACGGGTCACACCTCTTGTTGAGTCCCGAGAAGAGAGACATCTTGGTCTCCTTCCGAATGCAGGCGGGCATGGTGTTCTGGACCACCTTGATGCCCAGGTTCTGGGACTGGGCGGCGGCCCCCGAGATCCGTGCGGCATCCCGCGAGATCGAGCAGTGGCAATTGGCCATGTACAAGGTGGCGGAGGAGAATGTGCCGGAGAAACGAGGGGAGCAGAACATCACCACGCTCGAAGCGTTCAAGAAAAACGGACTCAGGGGCGAGTACGCGTACTCGTTCCTCACCGACAACATCTTTGCCGGCCACGAGACCACGGCCATCCAGTTGACGTACTTGTGCTACGAGCTCTCGCGGCCAATGCATAAGTCTACGCAAGACAGGCTCAGGGCAGAGCTCCGAGACGCGTTTGGCGTGCCTCTGTCGATCGACGACTGCATCACCGACTTCGAGAAGGTCGACGGCTTGAAGTTTCTCGAGGCGTTGATGCAAGAGAACTCCAGGGTCCACTCCTCGATCCCCGGCGGGGAGCCCCGCGTGACTGACGCGCCGTACGAAGTGCTGGTGAGCGGGAAGAGTGTCACGTTGCCCGTCGGCACGGAGGTGTCGTGCCAGCCGTACCTGATGCATCGCGTGTCCTCGGTGTTCCCGCGGCCCGACGAGTGGATCCCCGAGAGATGGCTACAGCAAGAGCACGAAACCGCGGAGCAGCATGCTCAGCGCTTGAAGGACATGCAGCGCTACATGATGCCGTTTGGCCGGGGCGTGCGGATGTGCCTTGGCATGAACTTGGCCCTTATCGAGATGAAGTTGGCTATGGCCAACTTGTACTGGAGGTTCGAGCTGAGTTTGTGCACGGACTGGTGCCAAGTCACGCCCGCTGACAAAACGGGCAACATAGAGATCGGGCTGCAGTACGCGGACTCTTGGTTCGATGAGAGCATGATGTCGAAGGTCGACTCCTACACGACGCGTCCGTTCTACGACGAGTGCTGGTTGGTCTGGACCCTAGCTGAGGATTGCAAGGAAATCTCTAGCAAGTAGTCTGCTTGAGAGCAAACGTCGAAAACTAAAGTACATACAACGTGTTCACAAATAGCGAGCCTATGCTCTCCAAGACTGCTGTATTCCCGCCTTGGTCTCGCTTCCCGTAGAACGTGGGACACCGGAGCGTGCGCACGAGTTCAGCGGACTTAACTTAAAAATCGCAACCGGGACGCACGGCAGCGCTGCGCAAGCTTATCCGGCCCTTCCCTTCCGGGCAACTTCCAGACATTCACCACTTTTTTTCTGGCCTGCCACCCAAATCTTGTCACAGCGTGCGGCATGCTTCCGTTTGCTATCTCGTATCCCCCCGAGCAAGCCAACGGCTACTGGGGTGTACCCACCTCGACCATTGACTGGTGCGAGGAGAACTACGTTGTGTCGCCATACATTGCAGAGGCGCTCAACACATTGACCAATGCGGGCTTCATCATCTTGGCCGGGCTTGCCATCGTCCAGGCCTGGAAAAACAAGATCGAGTTGCGCTTCGTCTTTGCAGCTTGTGGGTTCTTGTTGGTTGGTGTCGGATCGTGGCTTTTCCACATGACCTTGAGGTACGAGTACCAACTTTTGGACGAGTTGCCCATGATCTACGCCACATGCATTCCGTTTTGGAGCGTGTTTTCCGAGTTCAAGGACGCCCGCGGCTCGTTGATTGTGGCGATCTCCATTTTCACCGCCGCAAACACCCTCACGGCGATCTACTTGTGGTTGAAGAACCCCACCATACACCAGGCTGCCTACGGACTCTTGAACGCGGCCATTATTTTCAGGTCACACAACTTGACCGCAAACCACGTCTCTGATCCAAAGCTAAGACAGAAGTTGAACATGACAATGTTGAAGGGTGTGCTGATCTTCTTGTTGGGCTACATCTTGTGGAACTTGGACATCCATTTCTGCGATTTCGCGAGAGCCACAAGAAGAGGCTGGGGAATGCCTTACGGCTTTATTCTAGAAGGCCACGGGTGGTGGCATTTGTTCACGGGGCTTGGAGTGTACTACTACTTGACGTACGAGGAGTACTTGAGAACCTGGTTGACGGGCACGCAGAAGTTTTACCTGTTTGAAAGCACGTTCGGTCTTCCTGTAGTGGTATTGAAAGACCCTGCTGGCTTGGAGGCTTACAAACTGTCGTCGGGGAAAAAGGAAATATAAGTGTTGTAGTTATATTTAACGGATATTGGAGAACGCCAGACCACTTTCAGCAACTGATCCTGCGCTGATGGACTTGTATCATTTTTTTCACAAGGAGGCTAGGATCTCCTGGATGAATTTATCCTGGTTGGGCGCACTTTCGTGGGTGTTGACCACCTGCTTAAGCTTCTGTATTGCGTCGTCTGACAGGACGTTGCAGGTCTCATTGGGTCCCACGCATTGCGACCTCCACTCGACGAGGATTTTCTTGAGCTTGTTCAAGCCCGTATTGATTTCATCGTGGCTGCACTTGGTCCTCTTGTTGGATAAGTACGCGTCTTGTCCTCCATCCACACTCACGTTTTGCAACTCTGACGCTTTTCTCTTGGCCATGTTCACAATTTTCGAGGGGAACTTCACAAGCTCAGCTACATGAATTCCGAACGACTTGTCCGAGATTCCGGGCTCGACTTTGTACATCAAAGTGATGTCATCTTCCTCGCTCTCTTCATGTTCACCTTTCTCGATGTGGGCAACAACATGTAGATTCTGAACTCTTCCTTCGTGCTTTTCTGACAATTTGGTGAGTTCATGAAAGTGTGTTGCAAAAAGAGTAAAGCATTTCTTCTCCGTTATAAGGTTTTCGCTTATCGACCAAGCCAAGCCAAAGCCGTCGTAAGTACTCGTGCCCCTTCCTAGCTCGTCAATGATTATGAGGGAATTATGCGTTGCAGATGCGAGAATGGAAGACGTCTCCAACATCTCAATCATGAAAGTAGAAAGACCCTTAATCTGAGAGTCACCTGCACCGATACGTGATAATATTGCGTCGAAAACAGGGATCTCTGGGTCACTATCTTCGTTCAGAACAGGAATAAACAGTCCAACTTGGTTCATAAGCGCGATGACTCCAATCTGACGGATATAAGTCGATTTACCTCCCATATTTGGTCCTGTGATAATAGCAAACGAATTACCGTTTGTGTTTGCGAGAGAGACATCGTTGGGAATGAAACTCACGTCATCTTGGACTTCGAGAACAGGATGCCTTGCAGCCTTTAGCAGGATCCTACGTTGTTTGAACTCTTCACTTTCGACAGAATCCGCAAGTTTGTGCATCTTAGGTTTGACAAACTGAGTTGGCGCATAGATGGCAACATTCGCGAATGATGATAATACATCAATAGTGGAAAGTGTCATGGACAACTTCAAGAAAACGTTTTGGTAGGTAAGAGTGATGGAAAGAATTTCTCTGATCAACTCTCGTTGTTTGTTGTTGTATTCGTTAGAAAGGTCCAGATAAGTTTGGGAGAGCAGTCTCAACTTCTTAGTGGTGAAGAAAACACCAGCTTTCACTGTCTGTAGCTCAATGTATCTGTCGCCAGTGTTTCTCAAAATCGATGAATCGATTCTCGTGACCCGGAAACACCACCCATGTTGCTGATGTTTTTCAAGTTTCAACCTTTTTTCCATGTCGATGTTTAAGTCTTCCGCAACCTCCTCGTGCACGCTTTTAATCTTTGCCGACGTAGATTCCAAATTCTCGTTTATTGTAACGAGCGACTCGTCGAACTCTGGCTTGATATTGAAATCATTGTGAAGTAAAGCATGCGCAGACAGGGATTCTAAAGGCGACAAGTCAATGGTTGTCTCCACAAGTTCCCGGAACTTGAGAAGAGGCTTGAGGTTCTCGTTGATTGGATCAATCCAGTTGGCCTCAAGCAACCGCTTCACCTCCTCATTGGTGCATTCCTCAGCAGACATTTGAATCATGTTCAACAAGTCTGGAAGGGCCTCCACGAGCTGTTCCAATCTCACGACGTCTTCGAGTTTTTTGTTCTCCGATGCTGAAGCTTTCTTGACCCCTGACGCAATCTTCTTTATCAAGCGTTTGATATCGGGAACTTTCGCAAGCCATTCTTGGGAAACGTAAACCCGAAGACTTGTGTCTGTCAAAAAGTGACCGACTAATGCTTGCCGCTCCTCGATAAGATTGATATCAGTGAGGGGTTGTTTGAGCCATTGAGAAAGCAACCTTGTGCCAGCAGCGGTTTTGCATTTATTCAAAAGATCAAAAATCGAAGTGACCGAGTTGCCCCGGACTCCTGGGACGGCGTTTGCCAGTTGGGAGGGAAACACGTTGAGGCCCTTCATGGTTGAAGTGTCCAACTTCATGTACTCTGACACCAGATACTTCCCAATTGAGAAGGAAGCTGTGTCATCGGCCAAGAGGTCTAGGTAATGGATCAATGAGCTGCAACACGAAAGCGAGAGCGTGTCCTCGGTCGAATTGATTCCTTTTGAGGCTAAAAGAAGCTCGATGTTGTCGCTTGCGTCGAGATCAACGTTATCCGAGGACACAACTTTCTTCAAATCTTGTTCGATGTCCTTGGTTGTGAAGTGGGACTGTTTGATGCTGCCGATAACCAACCCTCCGATCTTGTTCAACACTTGAAACAACTTGATGACATCGGGCGAGGATTGGTCTTCGGGGTTGTAGTTGGATGGCACAAGCACCTCCTTCACGTTGACTTGCAAGAGCAACAGCTCAAGATTGGAAAAGAGGTCATTATCTTCGAACTCGGAGAGCTGTACTGTCTTGTTCGACAAGTCGATGACGCAAGCGCCGACCCTCTTTGCAGAGGCATTCGAAGCAAACTTCAAACTGGCGACCATAGGAACAGACCCATCGTTAAGCATCGCCTCCAAGTCCACGCCGTATTCTTTTGCCAAGCCTTCCAAGTTACCTGGAGTGGCACTCAACACAAGGTTGAACTGCTTATTGTAGATCTCGACCTTGTAAGAGTTGGCAACCAAGCAATGCTTAAGCACCGAGTTGAACACTTGAGGAGATATGGTAACATACTTCACACCGTTGGACACCTTGATGACCAGAAGGGTCTTATAGATTGCTTCCGCGATCAAGGTCGCATCGTCCCCCAAGGCCGAGAAGTAGTCCTTGTGGTCGATGATCCTCACAACAGAGGAGTTTTCTTTCGGTGGAAGCTTGGCAAACTTCCGGTAGAACAGCCGCTCGTCGACGGTGTCCGAGAACTTCAAGTCTGGTCTTGTGCTGGACATGTCTGAAGAACAAAGAAGTAGATACGCGACGCGCTTGGCCTGTGGATTTAGACTCGCGACACCAAACACGCATCAGGTGTTCAGTTTCGCCCCGGCCACCAGTGCGTGTATGAGTGTCGCACGCCCCAAATTTTCTCACCTATCTGGGGTGATGGAAAAACTTCGTGCCAGCGGTGATAAAGGTCAGATGTACTACGAATTATTTGCTATAGCCCGTATCCAGGACCCTGTGTTGTTGAATAAGGAGGCCGTGAGGATCGCCTCGACGGTGGGAAAGTTGATCTTGAACAACAGAGGAGTCATACGACTGATCACTAGTTTGGGCCCAAAGCCACTTCCAAAAATCATTTCCAAAGACCAGGAGAGACACTTCCAAGGCTACCACTTCGTGATTGGCTTCGACTCTTCTTCTGCCGTGCAGCAAGAACTATTAAGAACCTTGCGCAGAGATCCCAGAGTTTTGCGGTCCAACATCATCAAGAACGACATGTCCCGCAAACTCAATGTGGGCACCACGTTTGAAAGAGTATATTCCAGCATATCCGAGTAGTCTAACCCGGCTGTTGACTGTCTGCATTGAATGAGAAGTTGTTTGGCTACATCTGTAGCGGAGTTTTCTGTACATAATTATTACAAAGTATTGCGATTTAAAACCCAGGCGCTCATTATGCATTATGTAATATGTATGGTCGATTATTAGTGCTAACGGTAGTCATTCTCAACCTGAATAAACTACTCTGAGTATAGACAGTGAATATGAAAGGAGCGTTCTACCGTCTTATCTGCTGGCGAAGCCCTTGGACTTCAACACCCCACTCTTGAGCAGATCTAATTCGTTCAAAGAGGTGTTAGACGTTGTAACGCTGGCTTGCACCTCGTCCTCGGGCCTCTCTGCGTCAAAGACGGAATCTGCGTTGCTGTTATCAGTTTCGCCCTCCAGGAGATCGTGGTTGTGGTGGCTCTCACCATGCGATGCGAACTGTGTCTTCGAAGAAGGGCCCTCATTGGCCACGAATCGCGGGCTTCTATCGTCTGCTGGCTCTAGGGTGTTCATCTCAATGTTCGTGGTGTAGTTGGGACGACTGAACTGGCTCAAGCCTCCCTCTGCCTCGATATCGGAGTTCAAAGGCACAAACGAGTTCAAAGGATCGGTGCCGAAGATATTGATGTGCGAAATTTCAGTATAAGACCATCTGCAGAACTTAGTGTGGTCGATGACGGGCAAGTTGGTGTACTTGACGTAGGTGAAGAAGGACACGGATAACGCGGCGCCAAAAATCAAGTCGATGAAGTAGTGGTGTGTGAGATACATTGTGCTCCACCACAACAAAGCCGCGTACGACCACCATACAGCAGTGTATTTTGGAAAAAGCCAGCACAAAAACAAGACATCCATGACGGCGCAGGCCGAGTGAAGAGATGGGAATGCGCCGAAAACCAAGGGCGAGTTTTGGAACGTTGTCGTGTACATGTCAACACCAAAAAGCTGGTCGACGCGTCCAAGTCCTCCGGGATCGCCGCTCATGGAGTAATTTGCAGGCTCCAAGCCGTGGATGTTCTTGTACCAAGGAGGGGCGGAGGGAAATAGGAGCTGGATGAAGACTCCGGCTAGATTCATGTAGCCAAACGCAAAGCCAAAGGAGCGCAACGACGATGGAGGGGCAAAAAGGAAGATGAAAAGAGCGACGATGAACGGCGACGCAAAATGGATGATTCCATAGGGCAACCACGCCAAAACGTCCAAAACAGAGTTGGTGGTCTCGGCCAAGACATTGGACAAGTTGTCGCCGTATAAGATGGTCTCCATGGCCGGAAGGAACTTCACAGAGATCGCAGGCTTCCACTCGTGAGGGATCTTGGAGGACGAGAAGAAGAGGGCTAGCCACGTGAAGATGGGGAATGCATGAAGGAAGAATTGGGACGTCAACGGGATCAAAAAACAGGTTATGAACGCGATCAAGATGGGGATCTTGATCAAGAAGGATGCGGGAAAAATCACGAAGACAAAAAAGATGACGGTGGACAAGAAGCCGTAGTGGAACACCTCCGTGCGCTTCCAGTCCCTGTCCCAGATCCTCGCGACCGACCGCTTAATGTCCGTGTCGAAATCTAGGTCTGCTAGCGTGTTTCCAGGCTCCTGTTCGCTGAGAAAGTGGTAATGGAAGAGCAGGTACGCCTTCTGAACGGGGCCCGACCGAAAAACTGACGTCATCGGGGCCTTGTTTTCCTATGGGGGTGAAGCCGGTTGTAAAGTCACGGGCGGATAAATATACAGAAGAAACAAGTGTGCTCCGGTGATACTTTTGGGTGATGGCGAAGTGAGAAGGATGAAGCACAAGTTTATTGTCTGCGGAAATCCCGCAGAGGTGAGCACCGGGCAGCACGGATGTTTTCTGGTTCCGTACAAAAAAGGCAATAAGCTTCGAGACTACAAAGTTAAAAGCGCGCGGGTGAGCACATGAGAGGTGATCGGTGCCGGCTTAGGACTACGGGATCTGCTGTCTAATTTTTTTCTTTTTGCCTATGGGTCCAGTTGAGGGGGCCCCGAATAAGATTGCTTTTTTGCAAAGCGGTCTGACCGAGAATGTCTCTCCAGGCGCACAAACTAAACGCGAAAGAGTGCAGGGCACCCAGATCAGAGAGCTACACCAAGCGAAAAGGGGTAGAAAAGGTCTTTTTATAGCACGCATTTACGCCGAGTAAATGGCCGTCTGGACCTTGATGTCGCCATACAAGACAAGGGTCTGCTCGGCAACCCACTTGTCGCCCTTGTTCAACTTCACGTAGTCCGCGACATGCCCCGGCTCGATACAGAGCATCTCCAAGTAGCCCCTCTTGGGCTGGAAGTCGGCCATACCCTCGGACTTCTTGATCCACGGGTTCCAGACCACCGTGTCGGGCAAGTTCTTTCTCTCTAACGTCAACAACACCTTGCCCTTGTCGATGATTTGGATGTTCTTGTGGCTCTCGACGTTTTTGTAGATCCGGTCGAACTCCTCGTGGAAACTGAGCATTGGCGCCTTCTCGCTATACGTGGTTCTCAACAACTGGTCGTAGCACTCGGAGTCCATCAAGTTGGTCACCAAGGTGTCGGTGATGTCGTCCACCTTGTGGTAGGTGTGGAAGAGCCAGTTGAACTCGAATGGCTCCTTTCCTGGGTTGGACACCTCAATGTTGGTCGAGAGACGGTCGTCGCCCAACGTCACCGTCAAGACGAGCGTGAAGTCGTATTTGCCCTGGCCCCATAACTTGTACAATTCCGGGTCGACATTCTCGGGGCCCAATCCGAACTGAACGGAAACCGGCAGCTCTGAGACCTGGCCCAAGAACTCCCACGTCGAGTTCCGCGCAAACCCGTGCTGAGGCAATGGCGCCGTGGGGTGGTTCTCTTCCTTGGCTTTTCCGAAAACAGGAAACACGAGCGGAATGCCTCCTCTAACGGCTTTGGAGCCATCGAGCTTGGCTCCCTCTGAGAGCCATAACTTCTCCTTTCCGTCTACCTCCCATGAGATTACGGTAGCACCAAACTTCAAGATCTCGGCCCGCGTGTTGGCCTTGGTTGGGTGAGTCAAGATGACCTTTGTCTCCGTGTTTTCGACCGCCATTTGCTGATGCCTGCCTAAGCAATTGGGTCGAGGCAATAATATCTTGGGATGCACGGGTGCCTCGTGGCTCCAGGTACGCGTGCCAGGGCCCTGATCGATTAGGAGACAAGGAACGTGACGATAGATAAGACGGGCTTGGAATCTACGAGATTGGGTACTCAAAGGAATAGAGTCTTGTTTGATTAAGTGTAGTTGCTAGGTATATGTAGCTCTGAATGGTTATGCATGTTGACCTTCAGGCAAATCTGCTTTTGAACTTCTGAAACCTGTCCATACTTCTGTTGCTGGCCTGCAGCGAAAGTGAGGTTGTGCTTGGCGAGCTGCGGGTGATCTGCGTACCTAAAGACTTCTGGCTCGAAGAAATGGTGGGCTTGTTGTATAAAGAAAACGGTTGGGGGACCGTCACCGCCGGCTTGGTGCCGTGCGGACGGCTCCTGTCTTGAAGGGAATTGCGGGCGTGGGTATTCTTAGGCGGCTGTGCCTGTGGCTTCTCGAAGACCGCCTTGGGGTGCAAGAACGAGCGTGATTCCGCTTGGCTCCTGTCAGTGGGTGCAAATGACAGCAGTCTGGAAAAGCCGAACCTCGAGCGGCTGTCGTTGGTCTTTGGAGCCGTACTGGTCTCCAGTTGCTTAGAGGAAGTGTCTCTTTGGTTGAGGCGGGAGGCCGAAGAAGCGAAGCTTGAGGAAGTGGTGAGCTGTGGTTTGCTCGTGTCCCTCTGCGTGTGCTCAACAGACGCCTTTTTCACGTCCGCGAAAGAGCTCTTGTTATTCAATCTCAAGGTCAGAGAAGAGCTTCTGGGAATGCCCAGCTGGGTCTTTGGGTCGGTCTGATAAAACGAAGGTGTCTTGCGGAGAGTGGTGCTGGAGGACTTGTGTTGCAATCTGTCGGTGGACTGTTTCTTATTAAGGTCTGGCTTCTTTTGCATGATGGAGTGGCTGCTCTCCGAAGCTTTCACGCCTGCCATCTGTAGCGAAGACTGGCGAATGCGGACAGGGCCCTTTGGTTTGGCAAACTCCGAGGGCTCCTGCAACAACAGGTTCAAGTTCATCGAGCCTCTGGACGGAGAAATCCGGGGGCTCCGGAGCGGAGAGGACGCGAGCAGACCGGACGGGCTGTGGGGCACCTGCTGCTGGAACCTGTCTGGCGATGGAAGCGCAATGCGACGCGTGACGGGCAGAGAGGTTTTACCATCACAGAGCTCTTTGGAGAGGTTTGGTATGTTTTGCGCGATTGAGATTGCAAGCGGTTTCTTCTCGTCCGTCTTTGTCTGGTCGGCGCCTTTTCGCCTCGTCGGGGAGTTGTCGTCCTCTTGCTGGGCGAAGATTTCTTCGGGGCCGTTGAGGGTTCTTCTCTTCTTCGTTGCACTCGAGATGTGCACCGTGTAGTCCTGCGATGCCGGTAGGTGTGTTTGTCTGGAGGCGGCGTAGTGTGAAGAGATGCTCTCCATGCCCAGGAAGAGCGGCCGGTGGATGCCCGAGTACCTCTTGCGGTTGGCGGAGGCAGGCTTGCGGGAGCTGGAATGAGGGCTCTTTGCCGAAATCTCGCTGGCCCTGCTGTCTAGCTCGCGGAGGACGGCGTTGCTCAAAGTCTGCGAGTATCCCTTCTGGATCATGCTGCCCTTGATGGAGTCGTTGGGGAAGTCGCTCATGCTTGGGTATCTGACGGGGGAGCCCAGCTTCGGGCTCTCGAGCAGGAGATTCCGGATCTTCCTGAGCGGAGTGCTGAGCGTGGACATGGAGACGTCCTCCATCGCTTCGGGTCGGTTCTAGAGGTCTTGGCGAAAGTGTTGGCGTGTAAGAGCCAGTAGATTCGACCTCGGAGTCGGGGATTGGCAGTGAGTGGTGAGCCAAGATCGGTTACCCTGCCGAGCGGATGGTTTGGCTTTCTAGAAGAGGACACCGGAGTTTGTGACCGTGTGATGCGTGTCTCAAACCAGTAGGTTCCGTCCGTGTCTTTGAGCGGAATCTAAAATTTTGGTAGCCTGAGATTTTGTTTACTGTTGTTCCCAATGAGGCAACGGCTTCCGTGAGCCTAAGCGCGAGACCAAAGTGCGGTCGGGCCCAGGCCACCGCGCGCTCAGAGGCCCGAAAGGCTAGTCCCTCCCGCCGCACATGCCCATCCCGCCTTCCCCTTGTAGCCCCGAAATCCGCGGGAGGCGGTCCAGCGGCCATGGCCAGGCTCGGGCCACACCCCGCCGGCACCGCTGTGCCTCGCCGCCCACGGCCTCGTTCGGGCTGTAGGTGCGATGCTATTACAGTATGGGGCAGGGCGACCGGGTGGAGAATCTTTGTTGGTATTTTTTTTATTTTTTCAGCCTGGGTGCCGTTCGCCTGGGTGGTCTGCGGAGAGGGTGGAGTGAGGCGCGGAGTCGTTTCCTTGCGCTGAGGAGAAGTCCGGCTAAGCCGCACCTGGCCCGCTCCACGGCAAACAAAAAAAAGAAAAGTCTTCACCCTCCTCGGCCCCCATATGTCAGGGCTGCAACAAAATCGCCTTATTCCAGGTGCAAGTGCATGAAACACCCCGGTCCTCGGGCTGGACCAGGGGCTGCGGAGTGCCCGCGGCATAGCTTATCCAGGCAACTTTCACGTTCAGCACATGAGCCGAGCATGCGATGAGCACTGACTCAAAAAGTCGGAGCCCGCTCGGACTTGAGTCATGTCGTGCGTATAGCATGTGGAAGCTATTTTTCCGGAGGAAAACCTCAGCGATGCTCGGCTGAAGGGAACGGCCTGCACCTGGCCGGTACCCCCCTCGATGTCTCCACTGGCCCTTACTCCGCTTTCCTGTCCGAAACCACCCGACCAGAGAGCGCCTGTGGGCCACACCCCAGTGCTCCCGTGGTCGGACCCCAGCACAAAGAGAGCGGGGCATGACCCGCAACCTGGTCTCCCGGAGCACAGGGGCCTGAAAAAAAAATCACCCTGTTTTAATTTTTGCTCGTGCTTCGCCACCCTTTCCTCGGCTAGCCGTCTCGTGAGATTTCACGTTGTGGATTTTCTCCCGACTTCACCCGAGCGGGCCGCGCCTCGGAACAATGGTGGGTGCTCCAATAACGCCCAAGACCCTGCTATCCGGATTGTACCCGAGGTGCTTGGCTGCGCGGAGTGGGCGAAAATCGCATGCTCCGGCGCCGAGATCTCAAAAACCCCTCCTATCAGGATACCCCAGACGCACCTGCCCGCTTCGGCGAACCGCAAAACGACTTCATCGGAGGAAGTCCGCGGCCACCCTATATAAATATATATCATGCGGCAATCCAGCTTTTCGTAAGGATAGACTTTTGTTGCCACCTGTGGAGCCTGATTCTCTTTCGCCACTGCCCGCTCTTCCAGCACTCTCACTGTGCCTTAGTCTCTCCAGCTACCAAGCTCGCTACACCTAATATCCACTATGACCGACCTACTGTCGTACTCCATCATGCTCAACGGCGACAAGGCCGTCACCCATCTCCTTCCACACTACGCCCCAATACCCGAGAAAAGGCTACTAAACAACATCGCGTTGCCGCCCATCATGAGCTACGTTCGGCTCACCGAAAACAACCTCAACCTGCTAAATCTGCACTCACACACCCGCTCGCTCAGCAGCACCCCTCCGTCCTTGACCAGCCTGTCGCTGGCACTGGACCTGCCTCTTTCGTCGCCCAGAGCGAGCGTCATGAGTCCCACGCCTGCAGGTTCCGCGTCGGTTAATGTAGCCTCCGCTGTGTTCAAGGACCCCCAATCCACCTTGCAATTCTCGCTGGAGGCTGCCGCCAAAAAGAGAAGGCAGCGGTTGGGTCCTTCGTGCGACAACTGCAGGTTGCGCAAGGTGAAATGCAACGCCGAAGTTCTTTTATTGGCGCGCGACTTTAACAGCGAGAATGACGCCGTGGAGGAGTATGCGCTGCTAACTCCGGAGCAGCAACAGAGCCTTGAGGCCGGCGAGTCCGTCTGCTTGCCTTCCAATTTTATTTTGGTGCTTTCGCACTCCAAGCTCATCAAGTTCAAACCATGTCTGTCTTGCGCCGGCAAAAGCCTCAAATGCTGCTTTTCCAAGGGCTTCACCAAGGAAGACATGGTCCACTGCAAGCGCAGCGCGGACCAGGCTCTTCTGCCGGTCGCTGCGGGGGAAAGGCGCTCCCCAAGCGCGAAAGTCGTCAAGAAGCACGCATCGGGCGGTAACATGTCCGTGTTCTCGGACTTGAAGTCCAACTCCAGAAAGAGTTCATGTGTTGCCTGCCGCAGGCGGAAAGTCAAGTGTGTTGTGAACTCTGGCTTGGGTAAGTGCACTGGGTGCGTCAGAAAGGGTATGCCCTGTTCGTTGCAGGACGAGTAATTTGTTTTCATGGCCCGGGGACAGAGGTCCCGGGCGGTTTTCACTTCTTTGACATTATAGTTTGACGTTCTTCGAGGCGCATGATCTTGCAATATAATTTTAATCTTTCAAAAACAGCCGTAGCCTCATAAGATGGGTGCCTCATGCTTCGGGCCGCGCTTACGGGGGATTGGGCCGTCCGACCGCCAGCTTCATATTGCTTTCAATTTAAATAAAAGCGCTAGTTGTTACAGTGGCCGAGTGGTTAAGGCGACGCCCTGCTATCCGCAGCTTAGGCGTTGGGCATTGCCTGCGCAGGTTCGAATCCTGTCTGTGACGTCCGCTTCTTTTTTTTAGTTCTGGCGCTATACCTCGCTCCGAAGATCAGAGTGCGAGCCTGCACGTGATAACTAGCCTGTGGCATCAGAAAAAAATGTTCCGCAACGTCCTAGCTCGGACTTACTCTTAAAGCCTTGCTAGCTGCCCCACGCAAGTTCCAATCGCCGCCACCCCACACCTTGTTATATCTTCTACACAACTCGGTCTTCTCAGATCTCGTGAAAAATCATTGCCACCGATTAAATGGATCCTACCAACGACCCTAATTTTACTCCGCCCTCGCAAAATCGCCATATCGAGCCGCCCGCTCACTCGTCCAAAATCCCACCAAACATTCCGATTGAGCCCACGGTATTGGCGGATTTGGGTCAGAATATGGATGCTCCGACACCGCACCCGTCCACATCGGCTATACATGGCAGATCGGACAAATCAGATCACACATATCAGTCCAAAATCCCTCGCCGCCACACCGATCTCATGAATTCTCTGAGTGATGAGGAGCAGAGCTCCACTCCCGTAAAGACGATCTTGCCACCCACCATCAAGGTGCGGCTGACTCAGATCGCAGACTTGGAAGAGGTGCCCCACGGCATCCAGAGGCAGGCCAAGCACTTGAAGGACTACCTGTTCCCCACGCACAGACTTGCCACGACTCTCTTGGATGATTCAAAGCATCCTTTGGTGGTCGTGGCCTGCGGGTCGTTCTCCCCCATCACGTACTTGCATCTTCGAATGTTTGAAATGGCATTGGACGCTATCAGTGAGCAAACTCGTTTTGAGGTCATCGGGGGTTATTACTCACCCGTGTCGGACAACTACAAGAAACAGGGATTAGCCCCCTCGCACCACAGGGTCCGCATGTGTGAGTTGGCCTGCGAAAGAACATCCTCCTGGCTAATGGTGGACTCGTGGGAGCTGTTGCAACCCAAATACACTAGAACGGCGCTCGTGTTGGACCACTTCAACGAGGAGATCAACGTCAAGAGAGGAGGCATCCGCACCAAGTCGGGGCAGCAACGCGGCGTGAAGATCATGCTTTTGGCCGGTGGCGATTTAATAGAGTCTATGGGAGAGCCCGACGTCTGGGCAGACCAGGATTTGCACCACATTTTGGGCAAGTACGGCTGTCTCATCGTCGAGCGGACGGGGTCTGATGTCCGCAGTTTCTTGCTCAGTCACGACATTATGTATGAGCACCGGCGGAACGTGTTGGTCATCAAGCAGCTCATCTACAACGATATCTCCTCAACCAAAATACGGCTCTTTATAAGAAGAGGCATGTCCGTCCAGTACTTGCTTCCGAATTCCGTCATTCGTTACATCCAAGAACACAAGCTTTATATTAACGACACTGAACCTGTCAAGCAAGTTTTAAACGACAAGGGTGATTAATGCAGCATGTTACGATCAAAAAATGTTTGTTGATGTTTTTCTATTCCGAACTGTTCACAGGTGTCTTCACGTCTGGTTTGTCTCTCCTTCACCACTTCAATTCGTCATTACCAATTTGTTATTAGACAGCAGTAGAAATAATGCAGTTGTATATTAAGTCAGCTGACCATATATAATTTAATCACTAGACTTCCCATTGTTTGAATTCCAAACGGTTGTAAGAGCTGTATAGTTCGCTGGAAGCATAAGGTAGTGGAATTTCATCGACAGATTATCCCTCACCTGGAGCTCCTTTCCCTCAGCGAGATCGAGGGCAAGCCGCGTAAGGCGACCCTCTCTCCTGAACACCTTGAAAAACCCTGCGTGTATTTCTTCCCACGTCAATGCCTTGTTCTTCATGACAAGCCAATCCGTGTTGCAGTAACTGCCGTCTTGTACGAGCGTAATTCCGCCTTGAAGCCTTCTGGAGTTTTTTAACTTGAGCAAAACAACAAATAGAGGGTATATGTTGAAACAAAGAATTGCCTTTTCGCCTATTTTCAACACTGTCAACAACAGTGCTCGGCAAAAGCAGAATAGTAGATAAAATGCAACAGTGGTTGGCGCCAAATAGATCAAGACCATGAAAGAGAGTGTTCCGAGCAAGGTTTGATCAATCCGAAGATCCCCTTGGTCGATGTTATCCACACGATTTCTAAGAACATTGTATTTCTTTCCCAGAAACAACTGAACCAAAGACTTGAGCATGCTTGTTTGCTCGTGGTAAATTTTCATTGCAGCCAAATAAAACACGTAAATATGAAAGTTGCAGAGTCTCACGTAGTCAATGAGAGCCGCAGCAATAAAAGTAAAGCCACAAGAACAGGAGAGATACACAAACATTTCAATCGAGGTCTTGAGCCATGATTCCGTCTCGAAAAATGCAATGATTTGGTCAAAGACATGGGACCAAGCTTGCGAGGTCCAAATAAACAACGTTTCCAAAAACTGACCCAAGTCATTGTTCAACTTGAAACCAGCTGGATGGCTCGATCCGATCCAATAGATGAAGCTTTCAACCTTGGTGAAAATGAGGAGTCGGAGTAATGCATTGAATTGGCGAGCGCAACCGTTTATATCTGTGGAAATAAACCTGTAAATGGCCTGGCCCAAAAGTATATCGTTGATCATCAACCATATGGTATTGTATAGATTGATATAGTTGGAGTTGTTGATGTTGTATCGAGTATTAGCAACAGGGAGTTCCAAGGTTTTCTGTACATCAAGAGTGAGGAATTCTGGGTCGTAATATGACAAAAATTGGATCGGAAAGAAGGCAACCTGCCTCAATCTTAGATCAAGCTGTCTCAACCAGCAAGACACTTGGATCGGAACAACACCAAAATAGGTTCCATTCAAATAATGTATGACCTTCGCTAGGGCCCACAATAGCGCTCCAATCAAGTTCACCGACGCACTTGTACATGTTGCTTTGATGAACTCGAGGCTGGAGTTGCCATTCTTGGGAGGCGAAACGTGTGTGCTACCCTGTTTCCTCCGCCGTGCGAGGTCTTTCCTGAACTCCAGTCTGGCTTTCGAGCACTTGTTGATTATCTCAAGGAAAGCGCCGTTCCCGATGTGATCCTCTGGACTTCCAGGGAGCGAGTTCATCTTGTCGATGGTGTCGCTATACGTGGTATTTTGCAGGTCTTGACCGGTGATGTGAAGCATGATGGGGTGGGTAGTGAAGTACTCTAGGTTCCTCAAGTTGGGGGGCTCAAAGAATATCAAAGAGAATCTTCGACTGTTGTCGTATGCGCTCGGTTCGAGGTATGGTGCTTTGGAGTGTGGTGGAAACCGCATGTGCAAAAGGTTTTGGTCGGGCTCTTCGACTTCCTTGTTCATATACCCAATCACAAGAAGCTTTCTATGCACACAGATCCTGTCTATGTTGCTTGAGTCTCTTAAGATGTCAATGACTACGAAAGAGCTTCCAAACCTGTCACCTATGATGACACAGGGCCCAGCCAAAATGTCGTTGGGACCTCTTTGCCACGGGGGTCGTCTCAAGACATTCCTAGGTATGTAAACAAACGAAAGCATTATCACCCCACAAAGCTATCTCTCCTAAAGAACAGGGAGCTGTTGTTCAAGTTTTGGTAAAACAGCTGTCGGTTGAAGAGGTGAAAGTCGTCTCGCTCTGGTGATGGCGAGGCGTTGAATCTTCTTAAATAGCCACGATCGTTGAACGGCAGAGATTCGTTGCTTGCAAAAGGACTGCTGTTGTTCTCGTCTCCGCTATCAAATTCGAAATCTGGCGGTGAATGCACAATGGGGGGCACCGAGAGGTGCTCTGGAAGTCGATGCCTCGACACAATTAGTTTGTAGACAAGGGTAACAGCAACAGCAAATAGTAAAGAGATTGTTATGAGTACAACCAAAGCCCGCAAAGCAATTGTGAGATAAATCAGGGATAGAAGAGAGGCTGTTTCTCTTTCGATGTCTGCTGACATCAAGTGTGCTTAGCTACTTTTCTACGGTGCGCGTGTACCTTTTCTCTAGCGCGATCTACTGCGGAGGTCCAAAGCTAACTTAAATAAAAGTCCATCAAGGACACACTACGAACTAGATAAAATCAAGACTGCTCAACCAAGCTTGGGGCAGCTTCTTCCTCATCGTGGTCTCTTTCTCCGCTGGCCTCTAACCTAACGAAAACAAGAGTGATAAACAATGCCAAAAACAAAAACACACCGGAAATTATCCAGAAAATAAATTGCGGCTCATCGAGTGCCAAAAACTTCTTGTACAAACTGAACATGAACAATGGAGAAATGATGGTGAAAATGTTTCTGAGTATCGCGATACTTCCGAACAACTCTCCAATCATAGATTCGGGGTAGAACTTCACCACAGAAGAGTTGATGGCAGGCGAGATGAGGGAGCTTGTTGCATATATAACAACACCAAAAAGGAAAACGTTCGAGTTTTTGGCAATTGCCAAGATGGATTGCGCCACGGTGGCAGCCACAAGACCAATGACCACTAGTCCGTAGTCAATTCTATCAAATCTGAGCTTGTTAAGCTTAAAGCCAAAGACCCTGTTGAAAGTCTTACTCAATAACGGAGAGAAGACGATCAAGACAGAGGCTCTGCATGCACATGCAATGGCCATGAGGAATGCTACCGTTTCGGCCTTCCAGTCGAAACGCAATATGCCGTAAAGCAAATCGATCTCGCCAAGCGACGTCGCCAAGCTCATAACGACGCAGTCGCAGAAAATCAAAGCAAAGACGGCCAACCTGTTCCTGCTTATCTCTGGGTGTCTCAGTCTTTCTACTCTGTCCTTAGGATAAAATATCAAACGAAGAGGACGAATAAAATTGACCGAGTTGGAAAGACGCGACAAAAAGCTTCCATCGCTCTGGACGCTTGAAGAGGCTTGCGCATACTCCTCTCTGGAATGTTTGCGTGCCTCTTCACTCCTGGATTCCGGCACCACAAGCACGACAAAGAGAAAGAGGACAAAGCACATGACCAACTCAAAGCGCAAAGGAGCAAACTCACCCCAGCTGATGTTTGGAGCGAGCTGCGAGCCAGGCAACGAGGCCTTCAGTGGACCTGTGTTTAGCGAGAGAATAAGATTCCCGGCTAAAGGACCAGCAGACAAACCAAGATAGAGACCCGACATGACAATACCCAAATAGTGGGTTCTATTACTGGCGGCCGCGATGTCCGACGTGTAACAGTTACAAAGGGTCAACAACGTGAGCATGCCGCCGCAAGAGTTTGTTATGACATCAGCCGCCAACATCGACTTGAATTGAAGCGTGTCGTAGCTCGACATAAGACAGTACTTGAAGAACTTGCCGATGATGAAGGGGGTGATCACAATCAAAAAGCACAACTTCCTGCCCAACCTATCGGAAAGCGGCACCACTTTTCCCAGAGCGAAGATGGCTGTGATACCCACCAAAATGGAAAAGGCTTGCTGCAAGGAAGAGATGAGGACCTGTGTCTCTGCGGGATCACAGTATCCGTTGTTTGAAGACGCTGCAACCGCGTTGCATGCAAGTTTAACCTGGATCATTTGTCTAGTTGGTTCAGCAGAGGCAGTCAAGAACGCAATAAGGAAAATGACCGCTGCAACTGTAAACACAGATGGTTTCCGATACCAGTATGCCAGTTTGTGAGCAGTTCTCAGGCCGCCGAGCAATGGCGACCCGTCATGTGTTTCTCCGTCAGTACCTTGGACGGCAATAGCGTACGTCTCAAGGTTGGAGTGTTCCAATGTTGCTTCACCCTCAGCGAGGAGATCAGGTAAAAGGGGGTCATTCTTGGATGTGGTTTCGGAGGGCATATTGCACGCAACTAGCAGACAAGCGGCAAAACACTGAAGGCTTGCCAAAAAGTACAATGGGGCCCCGGGATGCTAGCGGCTGCTTGGGTATTAGTAATGGGGGATAGACAATAGATAATGGTGGGCACCCCATTCGCGCAAGAAAGGAGCCACTCCTTCCCACGCAGGACGCAGCTTACTACACTGATTTGCCTCCACCCAGAACGAACTTTGCCTCCAGGTTATCTGGCAGGGAGGCGAGTCAATTTCTATTTATGGATTACTTGTTTGTGGGAATTACATGTGCGTTATGAACTGTAGCAATAACGGAGCTCTTTGATCTGGCGATGCCAGGCACAGGACCGCGTGCCAACTGAAACGATAACGCAAGAGGCTACAGAATGATAGACCAACACACTCGCGGAAAATAAAAGTAGAAATCTACGAAAATCAGAAGCAGGTCCCGGAATAGCAGACCCCAAAATGGCAGGCCCCCGGATCGGAAGACCCCTGAGGCACGCCGCCCCGTCTCGCCTTCTGATGCTCCGCCATGCGAGCGCACGGCACTTCCGCCGCACAGCACTCCGGTATGCCAGGGCACAAGCCCTTGTGCGCGTGATCTGACGCCTGGCGCGGCAGCAGTTGCAGCCTAGCACCAAGTCCACGGGGCCGCATCAGTACCTCCCCGCGCACCGACTCCTGTGCGCAGGCTAAGAGAAATTTTCATTCTCTTTTTCAACTCCTCTTCCACCATCCTAAGACAGTACTCCACGGAAAAGAAGCAATCATGTCTCTGCCTGTATCTTTCGATTTGACTGCTGAAGACGCCAAGTTGTTGTTGGCCGCCAACGTTCACTTGGGTTCCAAGAACGTCCAGGTATGTTTCCCCGATACGTGCTTTCACGAAAACTCGATCCCAGCGGGTGCCCTTGTAAGCCCCTGTGACGGCCGCTGTGACGGCCGCTGCATTGTCTAGAGGCATGGCAGGGGCCGGCAAGCTGCCCACATCCCGCAAACACTGATCGTGATTGAGCGACGCAGCAAGATACTAACAATTCAGGTCCACAACAAGCCATACGTCTACAAGACCAGACCCGACGGTGTCAACATCATCAACATTGCCAAGACCTGGGAGAAGATCGTGTTGGCTGCTAGAATCATCGCTGCCATCCCCAACGCCTCTGACGTCGCTGTCTGCTCCACCAGAACCTTCGGCCAGAGAGCTGTCTTGAAGTTTGCTGCACACACCGGCGCCACCCCCATCGCCGGCAGATTCACCCCAGGTAACTTCACCAATTACATCACCCGTTCTTTCAAGGAGCCAAGATTGGTTGTCGTTACCGACCCAAGAACAGACGCACAAGCCATCAAGGAGTCCTCTTACGTCAACATCCCAGTCATTGCTTTGTCCGACGTCGACTCTCCCTCCGAGTACGTTGATGTTGCTATCCCATGTAACAACAAAGGTAAGCACTCCATCGGTTTGATCTGGTGGTTGATTGCCAGAGAGGTGTTGAGATTGAGAGGTGTCATCCCAGACAGAGAGACCGAGTGGTCCGTCATGCCAGACTTGTACTTCTACAGAGACCCTGAAGAGATCGAGCAGAACGCCGCTGACGAGAACAGAGCTACCACCGCCGAGGAGACCGAGGAGGTTGTTGCTGAGCCTGAGACCGAATGGAACACCGAGACCAACGTTGAGGACTGGGCTGACACTGGCGTCACCCCTGCTGGCGAGGCTGCTGCCGCCACCCAATGGTAGACGGTTTGATTATTTGATGCCCTTTCACTCCACATACACGCAATGGTCTACATAGTCTGAGCATTCTGTACCCTATAAACTACGTTAATAGTCGAGGCTTCTTGTAGAAAGGGCACGCCCGCAAAACGCCCCCGAGAAAAACTGGACCCCTTGGCCGGGCGCAGAGCATGACGGAGTTGCTTTGGTGTGTTCTGTTGCTTCTGTAGCGTTCAAAATGTCGGGAACGCAATTGGCTCCATACTATTTTTCCCCACCGCGGCCGATTTGCAGATACTTCACGGCAATAACCGGCCTGCAACCTGCTCGCGTCTCACAGCATCAGCTAATTACTGACTCAATCTTGATTTTTCTCACCGCCAATTGTGCGCACCACTACTCTCCGCCTTTACTCTGCAACTCCCCGCCACCGCATATCACACTCCACCGTGCCCTGCCAACCTGGATTCCTTTGTGATTAGTCCCTCTGTGACGCGGTAAGCTTGTTTTGCAAAACTCACTTCAATGAACTACGACCCCATCCATGACAAGGTCACTGAGAGCGCAGGGCTGAGAACAGAGAACGCGGACTCCCCCACGCTCTCGCAACCTTCTGCTGACCGCCCCGACCTGTCGCTGCTGCTTGTGAAAAAAGAGGATGCCAGTAACCCCGCCGGGCACACCAACGGCTCGAGCCTCCAGGGCCCGGAAATCCTGGGAATCACGGACAAGCTCAATCCAGCGCCAGACGCCCCAGACAAAACATCACCACAAGACACATCCTCCACTGCTGCAAACTCTCTGGGCCCGCAAGTCGGGTCGCAGCCAGTCGTCCTGCCAGAGTTGTCGACGACAACCACAACCTCAAACCTATCGCCAGTCGCACACTCGAACCAGCAGCTGCAGCCAGTATCGGCCGTGGAAATGTCCAAGGAGCCCCTGTCTTCGGAGTCCAAGATATCAATTGGCAACATAGTTGCGTCTCAGCCAGCTGAGACCGCAAGCTCTGAGGCTCTGGTTTCTGAGCCTCCAAGCAACGCCAGTAAACCTGCTCCTTCCCAAGAAACGGGACTGCCTGTTGGAGCTGAAGATTACGACGCATCATCCGACACAGAGAGCACTTTCGGCGCTCTTCCATCCACGTTCCGAACTGTGTCCACGGGGCACAAGCATTTGAAAAAAGCAGACGGTGAGCCGTTTTGGAGAAAAGATATCCAGTACGATTTCCTAAACGAGTTATTCACCGACGATTCGAGGGTTTTCACGAACAGCTTCCCCCATTGTGAAGTCCCAAATGCAGCCAACGGTCCAAAGTTGACCTTTTCCGAGCTTTATGTGCGAACGTTAGCAGAATCGCTGAAGTCGTCCAAGGTTTTGCGTGAACGGTTGATCAGAGACCCAGAGATGGGTATATCTGTGAGCAAGGTGTGTTTGCTCGTTAACGCGGGTCGCATGAACACCACAATCAATTTCGTTCCCGATATGAGATCAGCTCTCCGGACGTACCACCTGATTCCTTCCCTCCAAGCAGATCCTTTTGGTCCATCCAAGCCGCTACAGGACACGCCCAGGCTTAAGACGATTCTCAAAGCAGTATGCGAGGGCCAGAGTCACTGGCAGAATCTCTTGGACATTTTACGTGATCCTCCAGCCAAAAAGCCAAATACTAATGTCATCAAGCTTATATTCTTGATGAGCACATTTTTCCAAAGCATACCTTTTCATTATGACGATTCCACAAGCAGCGAATCGTTCATAGAAAAACTAAGGTTTGTCAGAGCTTCTCCAGGCCCGCAAAACAGGTTCATGGAGTTTTTCTTGCATGAGCACATCCATCCCAAAAATAGAGCAAAAAGATTTCTCTGGCTCATGTACACTTATTTGGAGACGTCTTTCACAGAGGAAGAGCTTGCTAAGAACCCGTTCAATCCCAAAAAAATTCCTGAGATCGAATATCTTACGGAGGAGCAAATAAAAACATTTGATCGAGACCCAGATTATGAGGTCAATTTCGCAATTAAAATGTACCATACAAGGATGCTACACTTGGACGATGAGGTGAATAACACAAATCCTAAGCGAGGCAACAAATCGAAAAAAGAGCGACAAAGAATTAGAAGACAGCTTATAATGGACCACAGCTATGGGTCTAATCCTGAAGAAGAGTTTGGAGATGACCTGCTAGCTGATGATTTTGCTCAGGGCGATGAAGCCGATGACGGTGAGGATCACGAACCCGTGAACGAAGGTACGCGGACCAATTACCTTCTGAAGCTCATAATAGATCGCCAAAAACGAAAGAAGCCCACTCCATCTGTGGGTTCGTTGGTTGATGATAGTAAGAGAGCCACAGACGTGGGGTTCAAGTGGTCAAATCCAGAATTCCCTATACCGGGGTTGGAAAAGGCGCTCAAAAAGCATAAGCCAAACGAGAAAATTCGAATAGAACCCTTGACAAAGGATGGCGAGCTTTCTGTTTCGAAGAAGCAATCCGATTTACTGCTATCGCAAAACTTCACTCACTACATGGCTAAACATGTTGCAGATTATGAAGAACAGCGACAAGAGATCGTGAACTGGATATATCAATACTTCCAGTACAAAAAGAGCGCAGGGTTACTCGCGATAGAATGGGAGGAAATCAGAAGCGATCTTGTGAACGGCATAGAAGCTTTTTTGTATCAGCAATTGGGTAAAATGTTGATCAATCAACATCATGAGGAACAGGTTGAAGAAGAACGTCAAGAGCAGGGAGAGCCAGGCTTGCTTAAGAAGGAGGATTTTGTCACAAGCTCTGCTTTGCTTCCGGGAGATTCAGCACCAGTCAATTTGAGTGACATCGGAAGTCTTGGCACAGATTTCACTCCTTCTCATGACTTTGACAATGCCCGTGAAAAAACTACGTATGAATACCTGTTGATTCGTTTGGCTGAAGAAATCATTTCGCAAAACTCGAGCTTGAGAAAACCTTGGCAAGCAGTGCATTTCGACATTGACTCCGTTGAGCCCGCGATCAAGTGGTCAACCCCATAAACATTCTAGAACGTCATAGATTCATCGATTTATATGCCTATATGACCATGCTTGCATTCATTAACGAAATAAGTTTTGAATGATTAATTCTAATGCAGTAACAACACCATACGCTTCTACAAGAGATACGAATAGGTCGTTTGCGTTGCCCACTCTGTTGTTGTCTCCTTTCAAGATGTTTAACGAGATTTCGGACTCGACTTCGGGAGTAGCAGAATTGTAAAGAACGAGATTCCAATAGAGTCTGAGCTTGAACAAGCCGTTTGTTTCTTGATCCGTGATGGAAATCTCAATGAAATCCATGGAAGTAAGATATGACTGTTCGTTGGATAGCAAGGAGGGAGCAGGACGCGACACGAAGTCCAGGTATTTGGATATAAGTTGTGACATGGAGGAAACCTTTTGATGCAGAATCTGCGCGAGAGAGTGGTAACCGTAGACAATAAAATCGATTTTCTTCAACGGGACGTAATCCTTGGTCAAAACTTCACAGAAGGTTGGACTGACCCTTGTGAATAGTCGGACCGTTTCTTCGTAATCTCGTAGGTTTATCAGGTGGACGGTCTCGCTGTGAATCTGGAGCGTGAGACTGATCGACGGTAAGTACTCCGAACTGAGAACAAAGTCGATAAAATCGTAAAGCACCTCGTTCTCGTGCTTCGACGTTATGGAAGCGCTCGAGATCGTCATGTGTGGATAGAACTTGCCTATCAATCCAGCACGTCGCAGTGGCACAGTAGAGGGGAGCACGTCCAAGTTCTTCAAAACGAATGAGGCAGCATTGTCCGGCTTGCTGAGAATACTCGATTCGTGGTCGTTTTGATGTAGATAGAATTCCAACTTTTGCTTTGTTTCGTATTGTAGCTGCTGGGCTTTGTAGTGAGCGACGCTGATCGATTGCCTTTCGTTGGACTGTAAGAGCTCCGCCTTTTTTCTTAGCAAAGCATCTCGCCTCTGTAATAGTTCGGCCCGTTTTGACTGGATCACGAAAATGTCATTGCTGTCGTCGCTATCGCTGGCCTGGTTGTTGTTATCGTGCGGGCTGTTGGTGGTGGACCCGGGTAAAGCACTGTTCTCTATTCGGTCGCTAGAGTTCATAACTATCCACCGTCAGGGCGTGCTTGTTGAGCTTCAATAAGTATCGCAGCGTCTCTAGACCCGCAGGATTTATTTCAAATTTGTTCCAGTCAATAAAAGTGTCTGTCTATCTGATCAGTGCGGCGCACAAGAACTCTGCGAATCTTGACGCGGCCTGAAGCATGGACTCACAACATCAATGGTTTCTGCCCCAGAGTTGAAGGCTGTACGTATAGTCAGAGCACGAGATGGTTTGCTACTCTCTTTCTCATATCAATGCGCTTCTTTACGAGCAGGAACAGAACGTGGTTTGAACCAAGCGTGGATCCCATTGTTCTGGCTCTACTACAAGTGCAATACTAACATCAGTACTTGGACAAGAAAGTCTCCATTCAACTCAACGGCTCCCGTTCCGTCACAGGCACGCTTCGCGGTTACGATGTGTTCATGAACATTACAGTGGCGGATGCCGTTGAGCATAGTGCCAAGGGAGAGCAACTCGCCTTGGGAAGTACAGTCATCAGAGGCAACTCCATAGTTTCACTAGAGGTATGTTGAACACGTTACTCGGGTTTCATTTGTCGGAATTTTACTAACAGTCCTATAGGCATTAGAAAAGATATAAATATACGTCTTGTCGAGAAGTTCAGTCGAAACGCTTTGTCATTTCCACTCCGGCGTTCTTGTAGCCACATTTCTCGTAAAACCCGACATTAGACGGGGAGCAGTCCAATATCACTTTGTAGCAGCCGGCCTCCTCGGCTGCCTTGCTCAAATGCTCTATTAACTGATTCCCAAGCTTCTTTCCTTGGTGGAACTTCGAGACAGCAATGTCCTCGATGTGGCCCACTTTGCCAAGGCCGTGGATGAGCTTTTGTTCAACCAAAAGCATGCCTGTGGCGACCACCTTATCGTCGGCGTCTACAATAACCTTTGGGTGGTAGACGTCGGGGTTTCTGGCCCACTCGTTGACAAGTTCACTGAATTGTTTTTGGGATACCTCACCGACGGTAGTCAATACCGACAACGTCTCGAGGTACAATTCGTGATCCGTTTCCTTCACTGTCCTGATGTGGTAGCCCTCCGGTAATGCCATGTTTGTCTCAATCTTTATTTGGAAAATAGACTTGAGTCTCAACGTGTTTCACAGTGCGACGCGATCCGAGTTGGGAAAGGACATCCAGTGACCAGACTGGTTGTGTGAAAGAGGCCAAGATGACAGAAAGAGCAGTAGCAAATAGTTTTTTCAGCTTGAAAAATCAAGCGAGGTCAATGGTATATTTTAATTTTGTGATTATTAATTCCAAGTTTCACTTTCTCAGTATCCAATCTTGAACGCGTAGACTCAGCCGTACATTTATTGTGCTCGAAATGTACGCGAACCCCAAGAAACTACAAACTTATCAAATGCCACAAATTCCTATCACAGTATAAAGGCAGGCAAGCATTTAAATAAAATTGAATATTTGAGGTTGATAGACAGATAGACTATCGTTCGTCATTTCATTAAAAGTATTAATATGGATTACTCAGAAAAGCAGTTCGTGCTGCTCAAATACTATGCAACCGAGGATAGTCGAATAAAAGAAAAAAGTTATCTTTGATGTGTCAACGATGACATAACATCAGTGAGATCCCAACGGTCTGTAATATTCTTCTTCAAGCAGTTTTCAATTAGCTCGTTCATCCATTCGAACTCCCGAGAATCATGTGCTTTCAACTCAGATGCTATGATTTGCAAAGCTGCCTTGCGGCTCATGTCGACTAGCGAGCCAGCTGTGTCAGTTGTGTTTTCGATAACACTGACCAGGAGCGTGGCTTGGTGAAGCTCCTTTTTGTTGAACTTTCCTGAAGCGATCTCTGCTCTCAATCTAGGTTCGTACGAATGCTGGAAAGGGAGCTTACCCACAGCCATTGTGTACAATAAGACTCCAAATGCCCAAACATCCGCCGAAGGTCCCAATGGAGGTGGCAGAGGGGACAATAGCTCGGGAGATGCGTACGGCAACAGACCAATATGCAGATGTGGGACATCGGAATTCATTTCGCTTACCAATCTTTCTTTCGACTTGAATTCGTGAAAGTTGGAAAGACTGAAGGTACTCGCAGAATTCTCAAGAGCCTCAGGTTGCTGTGTGTTCTGATGGAAGAAATGCAGAAGTCCTATTTTGCTATCATCAGTAAAAAGGTTCCGACTGTTTACCGACTCAGGGCCGTTATATGGCCTTCGACTCGATGGAACGGAACTTTTGGATCTGGTCGAATGTGACGAGCTTTTGGACAGCAAACGATTGACTCTATGGTCAAACACTCGGGACATTCCAAAATCGCATAAAATCATTTTGATTTGCTTAGGGTTCAGGTTATCCACCAAAATGTTTTCCAATTTCAAGTCTCCATGAACAATGCCTAGTTCTTGATGCATATAAATGAGTGCTTCTGTGATCTGTGAAGCATAGGCACTGGTTTTAAATAGCCTTGCTCGCTGGCGTTCAACATCAAACCCAATCGGGCCACTTGTGCTGTCAATGCCTTCATTGAAGATGCCCCACCTCGAAACCAAGTCGAAGAGTGTCCCACCACCAATGCGGTTAGTCAAGCAGAATATCGCATTCTCAGTTTCCAAGCTGTCCAAAAGTGGTAAAATATTTGGGTGATTCAATCTCCGCCATATCTCAATTTCCTTGCGGAACCTCTCCAAGATTCTTGGAGAGTGTGGTTTATCAGATCGTTCTAACTCCTTGGAAGACTTGACAATTTTCACAGCTTTGACCGAGCCATCCTTTGCGGTGCATTCACGGATAATTCCCCAGGCACCAAATCCTATAACTTTACCCAATTGATAATCAAAAACGTAAGCTCCCTTTTCGTCGACATTTGTTTTGACACAAGGCTCGGGCTTATTTTGTTCGGATGACAGGGATAAGGCCAAAAGACGTCCGGCAATGGTGTTCGCACTGTTCCTTCTCGAGCGGCGGATAAAACTACCGTTCCGACCCAGATCTGAGACCAAGGACCGTCCGTCCAGTCCCAGGCTCTGAGGCAAGTAGCTCTTAGCGAACTGGGAGAATTGTGAATAATCAATGGAAGAGGAGAAATCTTTCACAATCCGTTTCCGTTGTGAGTAGGGTAGATGGTTAAAGTTAGTCGGGAGGTTCGCTAGAAGTGCCTCGTAGCTAGTATCGCTAGCGACACTGGGGGTACCTTTCAATTTTTTTCGCAAAGGATCTTCAGTGGAACTAGAAGCCAAATCAAACGTCATCTTGTCTTTTGCATACGTCAGCGTAGGCATGTTGATGGGCTGAGGGGAGACCTTTGCATGAAGCTGGTTCAAGTCCAAGTATGACTCGTCTCTGGAGTTGGAGACTGAGTTTTCGTTGCTGGGTCTGTTCCAGTCCTGAACCGCATCTGAAAAGTTAAAACCGGGGACGTACTCGTCTTCTAGTCCGGCAAAGCTCATGGCGTCGTAGTCCATTAACTCTGAGTGCGATTGTGAGAATGAGCGAGTTCGGAAGTCATTCGTGGAGCCGTTCCTCAGAGTTTCCTGCGGCCGCATTGGCGACGACGCTCTGGAAGGCTTAGAACGGATCTTGCCATCGTCAAAAAGTCTGTGGCCAGTTTCCGCATCGAAATTGTTGGTTTCCGTCTCTGAGTACGTCCTAGTCAACTTGTAATTGCCGTCGTCAATCGGCTCGGGTCCCGCGGTTGAGCTGGTTTGCGCTCGAGCCAACAGCAGATCCCGGTCATTGAGCGTAAAATAGCTTTTCAGTCTTCTCAGTACTCTATCTGGATGGTCAAGGGTAGGCACCCCGGATAACTTTGGTGGTGCTTTAGATGGGACACCCAGCATCATTATACCGAGCCAGGCAAAAGCTAGATTGGCTCAGAAATGACGCTTATCTCTGGCTGACAGCAGCCAAACAGTATCACACGATGTCTTTTGCCAAGTGCAATGCTAAGCGTAAGAGTTGTGGATCGACGCTAGAGAGTAGTGATGGGGCAATTTGTATTTTGCGGAGAGTGCAGTCCATGCGACCGCGAGTTTTAGTACACGCCTCTATTCACGACTGGACCATTTCAAACTGAGTCATTTCTTCAGATACTATGTAGAGGGAATAATAACTCTGTTCGAATGTTCAGGCGGCTTTGTTTTGAATAACTTAAAATGTGCATCTGAAAGTTGCTCAATTTGTGTATTTACTATCTAGATAAAAGACGGGCTCGGCAACTTAATTTTGGTCTGCGGTCATCACTCGCCCTCGTGATGAAGTGCATGTAACTAAACCTGGGGAACTGCAAATAAAACAGGCGTGCAACTCTCACGAAAAGGTCAGGAATACTGCTGCCGAAATTAAGAGCACGAGTAAGTGCCATCTGGAGCTTTTTTTGGCAACTCCAGAGTTGAAAATGATGGGATCTAGCGCCTGATCGTTCTGTGCCTTATGCGTCTCGATTGCAATGGTTTTTATGCCAGTTTCGCGTTCGTGGCTGCAACCTACAGACACTGTTGAAAAGCCTGTGACCATTGAGTTAGCGCTAATGAACTGTGCAGCCATGGTAGCAATAGCCTGTTCATCAGTGCTGTGCATCATAGGCAGTTGAGCTGCGGCAGCTTTCTCCGCGCCTCCCTTGGACTCGGAAGTCTTCAAGCCGATATTTGTCACTAACTTTGAATCAAGACTGATTGATTTACTATCGCTACCAAGATTGGTGACTTGTAGATCCGTAGACAGTAGGGTTTTTACCCCTCTCATATTCTCAGTTAGGTATCTGGTGTGGTTTGAGAACGAGAAATTGGCCCGACTTTGCTTGCTTTGACCGATGCATCTGTTTGTTATTGATTGCTGGCCACCTTCAGATTTTGCATCTGATAAGCACAGAGAATAGAAACCATTGCTGAGATCAGAGAGTACTTTTTTAAGGATTTCAACATTCTTCGATGGATGATCATTGAACAAGATGGGGTCAAAAGAACCTAGAAGTTCGCCCAACATTTTTGGTTCTTGCTCTGCAAAAACCTTTGAGGCAAGGTTATAAAGTAGTCTGTCGTCGAGTTCTCCAATTGAATACTTTCCTCCAACGGGCCCGAATGTTCCATTAAGCTTATCATTGAGTTTTGCAATCAAATTCGAATTGAGTTTGCCAGGAACCTCTGGACTCTTCTCCGTGCCTCTATGTCCAAATAGCTTTTCTAAGTCATTCAAAATATCGGATTTTATTTTTCTGTGAACATCTCCGTTGTTTTGAGATTCTCTATGAGACCCACCCTGTGCAAAAAGTTTATCGAAATCAGCAAGGAAACTTCTATCTAGCTTTCCAGGTGTGTTTTGATAGGTTTTTGTAGGTTTTTGTTCAAATTTTTGGGCGAAATCAGCAAGAAATTGGGCATTGAGTTTTCCAGGAACATTTTTGTTGGCTTGACCCTTTAGTAAACGGTCTGTGAAAGAAGATAAAGACGAGGTATCATTATTCCGGAGATGATTGAGATCAAAAGGAATGAATGCATTCGATTTTAATTTTTTGGGTGTTGAGACATGGTTATCAGAAGTTTGCTTCATTTCAGATCCGGTAAATTTGGAAAGAAATCCCGGGTCGAGTTTGCCAACGACAGTCTTTGTGTGTTTGCTTTCATTGTCCTTGCACTGTCGGGAAAAATCATCAAGAACCTTGGGGTCAAGCTTTCTGGGATGTTCAGGCTTTTGCTTCAAAATGAACTTTTCTTCAAAAGCTGCATTCATTTTGGCTAATAAACCAGAATCAAGCTTGCCAACCACTTTTCTCGTAGGACGATCTTGAACTTTTGCACGGACTTTGGCTAACAATTCCGGATTCAATTTCCCGTTAGAGACACTGAGCACATTGCCAGTATTTACTTGAAAGGCAGGTGGCGTTTTTTTATCTCCAAAATCTTCTCCGGTGGAGTTTTTGTCGTCTCCGTCACCATAACTTTCATAGCCCGACTCTGAGCCCTCTGACCTGTCAGCATCACTTGAACCTTGCTGGAGCACCTTTGACACCCCGGATCCAACAACTTTCATGAAAGTGCCCTCACCCGGCATTGAGCTTAAAATTGATGCCGTTTTCTTGGTTAAATCAAGCTGAACAAACGCATGAGCTAGGAAGTCTTGTCCCAAGACAATTTTTCCCTCGTAGTTTCGCTCAATCGCTAAGTAGCATCCAGAGTCAGAATGCAACACCAACTTCTCGGCTGGAATGGCTATCTTGAGTTTTCCAAAATCAATCGAAATAACTTCGTTTAAGACGGTATTGCACTGGACCTTATAAAATCTGGACTCAAAGTCATACTCAGAAGCTTTAATCTTCCAGGCAATTTGAGAGAGGACAGACAGAGGCAACTTCCAATGCTTCACATCATTGCTCACAGATACCTGGCGAAACACTGGTATGGAAAGAGTGTCTTCATTGTTCTCTGAGATTAAAATGGAGTCCACGTTGACATCAAATGAGATTTTTCCGTCCTTTTCAACAAAATCAAGTAAGTCTAAAGCAACACTACTGTCAAACAAAGTCCGCTTTCTTTTTTCAATTTTTATGTCACCCATTGCTTCGCTTTGATCCACGTTCCGTAAACCGTTCTCTAGCAATCCCGAATGACGGTCCACATGCGGGGACTCGTTGAAATGAGTTTTTGCTGTATCGTGCACTGTTCCATCAGCAGCTGAATATGCCAAAGCCGGTAATCCATGGAAAATGAGCCACGGGATACTGACGATTATAAATCTCATTGCTGCAAATTGTTTAAGCCTTCTTAAATAGAGAACTCCTGGTTTTCTGGCTCTTCTCAAGGATAGTTGCAAACATACTTGATTATAAATACACTGGAGAACATTTCTTTTAACACGAAATATTTCTGTTTTGAGATTTAATTAGTCTCTTGAATGCAACTCCATGTGTGTAATTATTGCGTACTAGGAAGTAAGATGTCCGTCTCGAAGCGAACAAAAAAATGAATCACGCTTGCGATACGTGACATGGATTGCCCATGGGAAAAAATGGAAAATTCCTTGATGTGTTTTATACCTTCCTTCTCATCCACATTAAAGAACCAATCGGATTTATTCAGCTGTCAAGCAAAGTCTTGAAGGACCATTTTAGAAGATGGCGCAAAACTACCTGCAACAGGGTTGCTTTCCCCACGAGAAAGGCTCCTCGCATGTCTATTTTGGAATATGCTTCTCGCGTCTCTTGTCCTAACTGAATAATAATTTTCCCATTTAATTCGTCGCTTAAAGGTGCGTTGCCCTTGGACCATTGTAAGGTCATCATCGCGTCCGCACCGTGGCTCGCATTACTACAATGAGCAGACACGATGTATATCTCCAGCTTCCTAATAATCTGAAACGCCCTTTTTTTGTTCATAAGATTAGGAAGTATTTACCATATTGGAACATTTGAACGTACTATATCGTGCTTCAAACAAACGCATGAAAGTATTTTTTTGCTAAAAAAATACAGTATTATGGCTATTCAGTCAAACAATAGTGAGAGGATGTAATGGCCAAGTTATTGCTTCATCTGGTACTGTGCTCTTCAGTCTCCTTTTTCGTTTTCAGAGCGAGAAACTATCAAAGGAGTCAAAAAAGTGTCCGTGAGTAAGTCAGAGGCATTCGGTCTTTTTTCGTAGTCGAACTCAAACGTCCTCCGCAAGAAGTCCTGGCCCTCCAGTGTACACCAGTTGGGTATTTCCGGTCTGGTGTGCGTTCCGATCTTGAAGATAGCTTGCATTTGACTGAATTTTGGAAAGGGGTGTCTGCCAGTAAACATCTCTACTATCAAGCACCCCACGGACCAGATGTCAGCTTTTTTGGTGTAAGCCGTTTGCTTGACAACTTCAGGTGCCATCCAATAAACCAGGCCCTGTAATGAGGCCCGTTTCGCTTGCTTTCCCTCCGAAGGATCGTCCTCGTCCCCTGTGTCCACTTTTTTAGAGATGCCAAAATCACTGATTTTTGCAACTCCTTTGATATCAATCAAGATATTTGCACCTTTAATATCACGGTGAACTATGTCAACGCCGTGCAAATAGCTCAATCCAACTAAGATTTGACGGATGAAGTTTCGAATAAGGGGCTCTTCAAAAGGACCATACAGCTGAAGCATCAGTTGGACGGACCCTCCAGGAATGTACTCCAAGAATATATTGAGGAAATTTGCGTCTGACGACAGCCCGTAGTAGAGCACAATGTTTTCATGGTTCAATTCTTTTAGCAATGCCATCTCTCTTTGAAGAGCAGCGATCATCGATCTGTGCACTTCATTTTGTTTAGAGTTTCCAGTTGGGATCGGCACCTGCTTCACTGCCATCAATTCTCCACTGAGAGGATCCATTCCTAAGTAAACTGTTCCAAAACTGCCGGCGCCGATCCGTGCACCCTGGAGCCACTTACGGCCACCAGAATGCTCTAAAAGATCTTCGGACAGATCATCACCGTAATGGTCCAAAAAGTCGTCTGCCTCATCATCATCATCTGAATTTATGAGCTCTATTCTAGATTCCCTGTTCGCATCCGATACGAACAGCGTCACGACCGAGAGTCTATGCCTATTGAGGCCGCTGTAAGTTGTTCTTTGCGATAGTATCAGAACATCATCATTTGTGGTCGAGAGAGCATTTGAGGGACTCTTGCTTATCATGGAGGACGCATCGCTAGGATTCTTTGCCTCGTCCACGACAGTTACATTGTGTAGCATCATATCTCCAATGGTCTTCTGCTGGTGAACTCTTTTATACCACCTTTCTTCTGAAGTGATTGAAGGCTTTCCAAGCAGGTAATTCAGGACCGACCCTGAGGCTATGCCTCGTCTCAGAAGGCGCATACTTTGGCGTACCGAATTACGTATGGTTTTCTCGAGGGCATGCAGATCTGCGGTGGGAAAATACTCTCCTAGGTTGGAGGATATCAACTCGCTTGGAGGGCGCTGGCCGAAGAAATTGCGGATGTTGCTTGGGCCAGTCTTCTTGTTGGCGGTTTTGCGAAGAATCCGGAGAGACTGCTCGATTGCGGTTTGAGTGGGAGGTTCGTTCTTTGGGGTCAACATAATACGGTTCTTCTCGGGTCTGTCCGGCGAAAAACACACCGTGACAAACTCCACATCGTACAAGGATGTCACTTTGACTTTTCCGTACGCCGATGTGTGGATATAAGTGTCGTATTCGTTGTTGTCGTTTGGCACTCCAAGCTTTCTAAGCACTTTTCTCTTGATCAGCTGAGCATTGAAACACCCCTCTGCGTTGATTCGCTTCTGAGACCCGTCCGGTAGAATGAAAGTAACAAGACGTAGATTTGGATTCGCAGGATTAGTGACTGTTTGGTCAGAGTCTGGCGTGTTGTCAACAGGTAGCCTTTCTTTCTCAATTCGCAGTCTGATCTCTCCAAATGGCACAGCTTTGCTCAACAAGTTCAGTTTAAGATCGGCTATTGCGATCTCAAGACGTAGACGGTCACCCAATTTCAGCACCCCTATTTCTTTGAGAGCTGCAGAGTCTAATTCTGGTACGAGATCAAGCGTTACTCCGTTTTTGATGAACTTGTGGTGGTATTGTTGACAAGATGATTGAGCGAGCCATGATAGTAGATCTGCGTGGTCTGCCATAGCTGAATCCGAACGAGTGAATATTTAGTTTCCAATATAGGGTGAATTGGTAGGAAAAGCGATAAAGTAATGAATGTTGTTAGATCTGTTTCAGTGGGGACACCTTGATGCACCACATTCCGCGTACATACAAATCAGCAGGAACTTCGCATTTCTACTATAGCGAGCTACCTCAGTACAATATACACTAAAGTCGCTGTATCTACACCATCTTTGAGCTCTGATTATATGCATGTCATCTTCAATCAATTATGTATTGGCTTTGACCTTACCCCCTTCCACAAGAGTTTGCTCTTCGAACGAGTGGTCAGGATTGTTCTGAGCCCGCTTCCACGTCTTGATGCTGTGAGTTTGCAAGTCTAGCTCAAACACTCTAACTCTCCGGATGTATCCACCGTACCCACCATAACCACCTTCACCAGCACCACCACCGTAGCAGAGCCATATCAGGTTCTCATTTTCCTCTTCCTTTAGCGTGTCATATAAACAGAAGTCGTTTGCGTGGTCGTGTCCACAAGATACTGCTTGCACTCCAGCGATTGCCAACGCATTTCTCATCCTAGTTTTGTATTGTGGTGCAGTTATGCCCTCTCTGTGCCCACCGACAAGAGGCTGATTGATGTTTCTGTATTCCGGAATAGGAATGTGGAAGAATGCCATACTCAAAAGCTCTTGTGGTGCCATATCTTTCTTTGCCAATGCTTGCATCTGTAACCAGTCTATCTGCGTTTCTTTGAACCAATCGTAGCCAGGGTTGCTCTTAGGTTTTTTAGATCTGCTATGACTGTCGAGAAAATAAAAGACAGCAGCCAACAGTTTTCCGGAACCCGCATTGACAGTCACAGCGTAGTTTCCGTACCCATCCACAAGGTCCGGCCCCACGGCGGAAAGCAGGAACGGCAAAGACGACGCCAATTGCATCATCTGTTGCCTTGACATTGTGCTCTCGTCATCGTGGTTACCCATGGTGATTGCAAAAGGTATTTTTCGTTTGATGAGTGGGTCTACAGCTTTGAACAAAGCTGTTTCTGGATCAGGAGCTTCGTCTCCGAATACCTGGTCTCCCGTCATGACCACAAAGTCAGGCTTTTCCAAATCCAAAATTCGCTTAACAAACTCGAGTGTCCGTGGGTCCGCCTGGCAATCCTTTGCAGAGGACTCAGGAACCGGATCTCTGCATTTTCCCGTTCCGGTGGAATAGTGAAGATCTGCAATCTGCAAAACTTTGAATTTGCCAGTTGCCTGAAACTTGAGCTCCGGTTGATATTTTGCAGATTTGTAATTGGCTTTGCTACCTTTCCTGAACGTGATTTTGGGCGCTAGTTCAGCAGAGAATCCAGCATCCTTTAAAGGTGTTCTGATCAAAGACCAATTTGGGCGTGGGTCAACGGCATCATCACCGAAGAGAACATCAATGCCTGTCACAGCATTGTCGGTGGCTGGCCCAAGCTTAACCCAGATGTTTCGATCTCTTCTCTGCCACCCTGACGCATCAATTTCTTCCTGAGAAGGGATCCGCACATAACTAACAAGGTTGTCATGACTTTTCTCTACTGCTCGCCGTACTCGTTGCGCAGAGCCTTCGGACGCAGAGTCTTTCTGTGACTCCCCGGTCTTTTTGTCTCCACTTTCTTCCTTGTTAGGGTCAAATTCGGACAACTTGGGCGGCTCCTGAGCGTTTTGATTATTCTGGTCTTCGGACAGAAGGCTTTCGGGCGCAGCATTTTCCGAGCCCGGCGAAGGCTTTTGTTCTGATTTCTCGGCCTGGTTGTCTGACTTGTTTTCGCCGTCCGATTTGTGGTCGGTGGCCTCCTCGGCTTTGTCCCCTTCAGGTTTACTGAACTTATTGTTGTCTCCAGACAAGCTGTACTCCTCGATGTATTTGTTTGCAGAGCCATCGTGCTTGAGACGTAACAGCTCGTCCTTGTTTTGAGATTTCAAGTCATTAAGATCATTTGCATCGAATGTGCGCTGCATGCTCAAATCTCTGAGTATGGACTTGGGAATGCACTTTTTGTTGCCCTTGACGGCGCAATCTTTCTCTGGATCTCCAACCGCAATATCCAAGATGACTTTATCCCTGTGGGCCTCGTAGTATTCGGCGGAAACCTTCTTCACGCACAAATAGCGTTTGGCGGTCCAGTGCTTGCCCAAAAGAAGGTCTTTCTCCACCTTCTTCCAGCCGCCATGAGCTCCAACATTTCCGTAGAGCCCTGACGAGGCAGCAGGCAAGCCGCATCTCATCGACTGCTTGTTGAGGATGTTACATTCTCCAAAGGCTATGTCCACAACATACGCATCAGACGAGGGCTGGAAGTACAGAGGCAATAGACTTTTTGGGAGATAGTCATCCAAATGTATGAGCCTTCTGCGATTTGCAAGGAGCATTGCAAATGACACGAGTGCAAACAACCCCGATGCATAGAGCACCACCCGGATCAATCGGCGGGGCAACAACATGGCGGTTCCAGGGCTCGATTGTGGACTCTTGATGATCTAATTGTAGTCACGCTGAACACAGGACGCGCAACAAAGCCCCGACGGTCTGGCTGGAATAGTGGCTGAACGTAGCTACGGAGTGCCATCTTTGCTTCTTGTCCTCTCCAAGGCTCATTTGGTATCACCATGACTGCTTCTTGCTGACCCTTTTGTCTACAAAGTTATACTGGGGACAGTAAGCTCCGTTGCAACCTGCCCCGCATTTCACTGATCTAGCTGATCGCGCCTCTAGCACAGCTCTCGACGTGTTATATGCGTCCTATCTGTGGATCCCAACTGTGATGGGACAGATGTAGACGCTGTGGTTCTAAGTCCACGGGTCAGAGAACTTTGTGCTTTCTTTGGGGTATTCTGAGACCTGTCTGCAACCCGGAGAGTTCCGTACTTAAATCGGCTTTTATTTTAACTATATAATGGATCAGGCATCCAGCTTGCCCAGCAGACTGGAATCCTGCTCCTTTTTCTCTTCCTCCTGGGTGGAGCCTTTCTCCGTTGGCTCCAAGGGGGGAAAGCTGTCAAGCTTTGGAATTGGCTTGTTTGCGCCACCGATGACAACGTGGTGGGGCCGGCTGATGCTGCTGAGCGGCACTTTCTTGCCGCCCATGTTGACGAGAGGCTCTTCGGCGTTGTTTTCGATAACCATGTTAAGAAATAGATATAAGAAGATTATGAAGTTGCCTAATGCGAACGCCCTATTGAACATGGCGGTGCAGGGAGAGCAACGGAGAGTGTGTAAAATGAATGAGCATGACAGATAGTAGAGTTTTTTGCGACCATCGGTGGCGCGCAGCGCCGCATATACGAGAATCAAGGCTACGAGTCCAGGGCCCTTGGGCTCGTGCGAAACAATCTTAGCGGTGCGTTGGGAAATGTAAACGCAGGTGGACCCAGCAGCGAAAGTGGTTTGTATTTTGGTTTCGGGCCCTCTTGGCGTGCTAGGATCAATCGCGGGCCTAGAACCGGGCCCCACCAAAACATGCGGCTGCGGAACAGTGAAGCTCAGCGAAAGAACCCACCACACAACAGAAGCCTTGGGCCCAGCTGTTTTTAGACTCGCCCAAAACGGCTCCCTAGATCTGCAACCACTAGAATGGCCGTAATAGACTTTCAGCGCGTCTCTAAAGCGGAAGCTCCATCCATGGAACATGCCTGTATATGCACGCCGTGTATCAGCTAGAAATGATGCCCCACTGGGTCCAGATAGGAAGCTTACAGGACCCGTGCCGCGTTCTGGAAGTATACTCTCCAGTGGCCTGACAAAACTGCTCCGGACGTCCATCATTTGATCTGCTCTTTGGCGACGTACTATTCTCCCGAATAAGCGAACAAGTCTTAAGATGCCAGAGTCGTTCTTGCGGTGGGACCCTGCGCAAGTTTCTCACTACTTCCTGGAGGATATCGACGAGCAGATCGGCTCGGCTTTCATCGATAACAATGTGGACGGCTCTTTGCTCCCGTTCCTCACCACAGAGCATCTCCGAGAGCTCGGCATCGAGAATCTTGCAGCGAGACTCCGCTTGAAGAGGAAGATCAACGAGTTGATCGCTACAGAGTACGCAAACGGCTTCAAGGATGACCCTGCCGATACAGACTTTCGCCTCAATGCCATCAACGTCAACTCCAATTACGTCTCCATAGAGGCTCTCAACCTCTGTCTGCATTTGCTCCGGGATCTTAGCGTCAGCACCCGGCAGATCAGGGACGACACAGTCGACATCAAGAAGCTCAACGAGAACTTCCAAAGACTCAAGACAGACCTAAATCCGGTGATCCGTCTCTTGAAAGAATCGAAGCCGCTCCCGACGCCGACCTTGGATCCCGGACATTCGGCATCGCTGCCCACTCGCTCGGTCCACTCCAACCACTCCGGCCAGTCGTTGCCAGCCTTGGACTCGGATGGATTCACGCCTACGACATCTACTACGCTTTTGATGCCCAACTCCACCTCCCCCCAAAAAACGGCGTTTTCGCCCTTGAACTCGGGCTCCGGCTCGAACATCCCCAGCTCAGCGGGAGGCAACTCGTCCAACGGATCGAACCACCTGCCAGGCATTCTGATGCCAAAATCCACCTCGAATATGTCCATCCTGCGTAGCAAGGTTGCATCCTCGAGTCCTACGCAGAACCACAGACTCTCCTCTGGTTCGTTGCTCTCGGTGGGGGTCGGAAAGGTCGCGAACGTGAACCCCGGCTCATCATCTAAGTCATCCTCGAAGCCTCGCTTGATCGACACTAAAAATTCGCCAAGCATTATAGACGAGGGTAGGGACTACTTGTCCAGCAAGCCTCCGCTGCGACAAGCGTCGCAATTGGGAAACAGGCCTTCCGCTCCAAAGAACGAGCATTCGTCCGGTCTGGTAAGCACTCAAAGCCGTTCTAATGAACCTCTAAAACAATTAAAAGCCTCATCTGAGGACACATGCATGAAGGTACTACAACATGCCATGAAACGGCATCACATTCCGAGGGACAAATGGTCCAAGTACGTTCTTGTGGTGTGCTATGGTGACAAGGAGCGGATCATCAAGCTCACCGAGAAGCCAGTCTTGATCTTCAAAGAGCTACAAGAGCTAGGCAAGGCTCCTACCATCATGCTTCGCGAGCGTGCCACCAGTTCGGAGAATGATGCTGATTACGAAGACTCCAGAATAGGAGACGTTGTGCCCGGAGGCACGCTTTAAGACTCTACGAAAACAATACTGAATACAAAAATCTAGGGTAACAATTTGTAAAGTTATTCCTCGACCAGTAGATGGCATAATTTATTCTATTGCCGGTGTCAGACTGCTACTCAAGCGTAGAGAGAAACAAATACAAGAGGTTGCAACCGCTAGGGCTTCAGCCCTGGTGGCCAGGTGTTTTCCGCGACTCATCGCCCAAGGCCTACCTATATAGTGTGCACGTGATCGAAAATTTCGACGGCCGCGCCAGTACCCAAGAAGAATTTTTTTCTCACAGCGTTTCCATCTCCATACCCTACAGCAATACATCATGCCTCCAAAGTTTGATCCAACTGAAGTTAAATTCATCTACTTAAGAGCAGTCGGTGGTGAAGTCGGTGCATCTTCCGCTTTGGCCCCTAAGATCGGTCCTTTGGGTTTGTCCCCAAAGAAGGTCGGTGAGGACATCGCCAAGGCCACGAAGGACTTCAAGGGTATCAAGGTCACCGTTCAATTGAGAATCCAGAACAGACAGGCTACCGCCTCCGTCGTGCCATCTGCTTCCTCCCTTGTCATCACTGCTTTGAAAGAGCCTCCTAGAGACAGAAAAAAGGAGAAGAACGTCAAGCACTCTGGTAACATTCCTTTGGACCAAATCTACGAGATCGCCAGACAGATGAAGGAGAAGTCTTTCGGTAAGAACTTGGCCTCCGTCACCAAGGAGATCTTGGGTACCGCTCAATCCGTTGGATGCCGTGTCGACTACAAGAACCCTCACGACATTATTGACGCCATCAACGCCGGTGAGATCGACGTTCCAGAGAACTAAGCTTTTTACACATAGGGTTTAATCGACATACGACTGAATTTTTACTTGTAGGCGTATTATCTTGCGCTGCCTCTCATCCTTCTAGTTTCTGCGCTTTCTGGGCAGCAAGCTACGTAGTTTATCGCCTGAAAATTGACTATTGCCGACAAGATGATGGCCCCGATGAATACAGATTTGAGATGAAGAACAGAATCTCCTCTAAATGAAGCCCCTGACTCTTTCCCGTGTACCGGTTTTCACCCTCTATTTTTCAAGGTTAGGTGGTACTGGTGTGCTGTCCGCACAGTACCTTCTGCCCGAGGACCGAGTAATCCACGTGATGTGTCGAGTCCTTCATCATAACAAAGAGGCTTTTTCTTCTACTTTACATCTCCAATGTCTGATTCAATTGGTATGTACCTACTTTCATTATTGCCTTGAGCGACGTCTTTACGGGCTTCTTTCCCGTTTCTAAAGCTGCCTTCGACGGCTCCCGAAGGTCCTTTTAAGCGTGCCAATACTAACGTGCTCCAGATCGTGTGTTTGTTAAGGCTATAACAACAATAAGAGCATTGTCATCTCGCTCCAACTATGGACTGTTGCCTCGTCCTCCAGCAGAAAACAGAATCAAACTCTACGGTCTATATAAGCAGGCCACCGAAGGCAATGTGCAAGGGATCATGGCACGGCCCGAAGGGTTTACCATTGAGGACGAAGGAGCAAAGAAGAAGTGGGACGCATGGAAAAGAGAAGAAGGACTTTCCAAGACACAAGCCAAGAGAAACTACATCTTGTACCTCATAGAGACCATGAAGGTCTATGCGAGTGGCACCTCGGAAGCCCGCGAGTTGCTCAATGAATTGGAGTTTTTGTGGGACCAGATCAAGGATATCGAGTTTTCTGACGAAGAAGTGTTCCCTTCCTCCAGGGCCGGGTACAGGTACAACGTTGCGCCGCTGGTGACATCAAACCTCGACCAGTCAGACCGGTTTTCCACCGGCACCCCGTGGCCCTTACAGAGCAACTACTCTGCCCTGGTCAGCGCCCAACAGCACAAAAATAATATCGAACAAATCTACCTGCATTCCAGAAGGAACACCCAGTTGTCTCTCAGTGAATATACCCCGAATCAAAGGAATCTCGCTTCTGTCAAAAGCTTTTCTGCAAGCAAGCCTGTTGGGAAGCCTGCAAACCGTGGGACGAACTCTACTTCTGGTTTCGACGACTTCAGAGCGTGGCAGGACCAGATAAACCTGATAATCAACAAGTTGAGCAAGGACTTTTCCTCCAGGAAGAGAGAAAGCGGCAGCTCCGCGAGCGATGCAGACTCCGACGAGATTTCTGATGAAAGAGAAAGGTTGAAGCGCAAGGTTTTATACTTGCTCAGGGCCCTCGGCAAAAGTGGGCTACACTTTCTCAAGAATATTACCATAAGCTTGATCACCATTCTTTTCGTCATTTGGTGTTTGAACAAGACTGTGGTTGTCCAGCGCACGATAGTGAAGAAACAGTTGGAAGGCAAGAGCCAAAAAGAGCTCATAATCAACATGGTCATTAACACTGATGAGAACAAGTGGTTCATCAGACTACTTTCTGTTGTCAACAGGTTTGTGGGCTTTGTGTGAGTTTTTCATGCCTCTGCTAGTCGAACTCGTTGCCGGACAACATCACTTTCGACGCTGTAAATTACGGAGTACGTAGTATTCTAGAATCAGAGGCCCATTCTCCGATATAGATATTTTCATGATGTTCCCATCCACTCCATGAACCGTTTTTCTCTTGCGAGAGCGGTAGACATTTAATTTAAAAGAGAAAAAATAAAAACAGTTTTTAAGTTGTTTCTTATGAGACTGATCTCCACCTCTCAGTGCCCTGTGCATGCCACGGTGAAAATTCGCGATGCTTTCCCAAGTTCAACCTCATCGCCTGCATCCCAAAAATATTCACTATATCTCCAAGAAATGGATATCCATAGATGCCGATTCGTGGATTACACTCCTCATCACATCACTGCACTGGCATTCTCGCATCCTAGTGACACATCGAACGTTGCGCCACCGGGATTACGTCTTGCAGTCGGAAGATCAAATGGCGACATAGAAATTTGGAATCCAAGGTACAACTGGCTGCATGAATTGACGCTACCGGGCGGACGCGGCCGTACCGTTGAGGGCCTTGTGTGGGCTTACAGGCAAGGCGAGAATCCTAGGTTGTTTTCCATCGGTGGCTCGACTTACATTACGGAGTGGGATTTGACTACGGGCAGGCCCTTGGCCAACTTGAACTGCAATGCCGGGGTTATTTGGTGCATAGACACGAACCAAAGCGGCACCCGCCTCTCAGTCGGCTGCGATGATGGAAGCGTTGTTATTATAGATATATCAGGTGGCAGAGGTGTGATGGAGTTTGAGTTCATCTGCCAAAGGCAAGACCAAAGGGTATTGGGCATTCGCTGGTTCGGCAACGACAAAGTCATCGGTGGCTGTGCCGACGGAAGAGTGAGGTGCTGGGCAGTGAATGAGAATGCAAGAGGACAACTTTTGAGCAGCATGAAGGTGGACAAACTGAAAACAGAGTCAACCCTAGTTTGGTCGATTGTGACCATACCTTCCAAGAACCAATTTGTAACAGGAGACTCCACAGGATCTGTCAAGTTTTGGGATGCTAACAACTTCTCCCTCCTTCAGTCCTTCTTTGTGCAAGATGCTGATGTGTTGTCGCTTGCAAGAGACGCCTCTGGTGATATAATATTCTCGGCCGGTATTGATAGGAAGATCCATCAATACTCGTGCGTCGAGACGAAGTCAAAGAAAAGTTCCAGGTGGGTTCACACCTGCAACAGACTCTTGCATCTGAACGATGTCCGCACACTTTCCCTCTTCGAGAGCAAGGCCTATAACTTCTTGATCTCTGGTGGAGTTGAAAGGTCAATCATCGTTCAATCTGTCGAAAACTTTCAACATGGAACCTACAAAAAGATCCTCATCAGTCAACAATTGTCTAACATCGTCTTGAGTCCCGACTCAAATTTAATTGCATTATTCCAGGATCAGACTATCAAGATTTGGAAGCTTCTTGAGGACAAGCCAAAGTTAGTGGCGAAAATTTCCCTCGCTGAGGATGACAATGTTACTTCAATTAGTATCGGAGAACCCCAAAACTCGACCTTTTTGTTGGCTGTTGCAACAATCAACTCTGTTAAGCTTTTCAAGCTCACTGACTCTGAAAAAAAATTGCAAGTCAGAAAAATACGGGACTCCAGTTTCGACGCCGTGATTAGTGGTGCCAAAACTGTCTTGATCTATAAGACAAACAGACTTTTGGTTCAAACTCCGGAGGACGAGGTTTACAAATACCTCGTGGAGGAAGATTCCATCGACCTCGATGATGAGGTTGAGTTGCTTTTGAATTCCAAGAATGCTTTAAGGGCCGGTTTTGACTACCTCAATGCTATTCAGAGCATATCTATCAGTAAAGATGGCTCTAAGTTAGCGGTTGCAAGATTCAACAACGAAATAGACGTTGTACCTCTCGATAGCGAAGGAAAAGGGAAAAAGTTAGCAACCCTATCTAGTGTTGTGCACTTGATGACTTTTACTGAAAGGGGGACATTGGTTGTTCTCACGGAAGAAAACAAGCTCTTCGAGTTCAATGTTGAACCACAAAGCTCTAGTCTTTTGACCTCGTGGTCTCAGCGCAATAGTGAGTTTATGCCTCTTGCTTTCTTGAGATTGGAGCACAAACCTGAGGGTATATTCTGTCAGGACGAAAAGATTTGGATATATGGTAGTCATTGGTTGGCATTTTTCGATTTGAAGTTCAATTTGGATGTGAGCAAGAACTATCCTTCGAAGTCCAAGAAAAGAAACAATGACGGTCTAAGCATCCTTGAAGCAGAAAATGCAGAGGGCAAACTGTCTACTACAAGCTTGTTCGAAAGCGAGTTAAATTCTGCTCAAATCAAACGCATTGAACAAGATGATGAGCTTGAATCAGAAGACAAGAAAAAACCTCCATTTTGGCTCACCCAGAAATATCGCCCGATTCTCAAAGCTGCGTCTTGGGGAGATAACGACATTGCGGTTTTCGAAAGAGAAGCATTTGCACTTCCGACATCCTCAGCATTTGACGCTCCGCTCTTGAAAATCTAGCGAGAATGCGTTCTACAGTGTATATGATAGTAAAAACAGCAATAATACATTGATAACGAAAAGGTCACTGGAGTTCTGGACAAACTCTTGCGCCTTGATAAAATACTCTAGCGGCTGATCCGAGACCCATCAAGCACTTCTGGGGGTTTCCGTCTTTCTGATCGTCATTTCTCAAGCCTTGTTTTTTCTTATCTCCAAACTCTTGTTTGTACTCCCGCTCGTAGATATCTTTGAACGTGCAATGTGGTTCAAAAGTTTGGATGTACAAACCGTCCAGAGGGTCTTTCGCATACTTGTAAAACAACTTCAAATGACGCTTTATTTCCTCAGAGATCTTAGAAGGTAAGTCCTCAGGCACGTCATTTCCAACATACAATAAGTAGTCGGCCAAACCCTCGATAATCAACTGTGTCCAGAAGGATGGGTCACGCCAGTAGCGCTTGTCATCGGGGTAGTCACGGTCATAGAATGGCGAGTTTCTGTTAATAGCTGCCTTGGCCAAACCATCGGCAATGTCCTTCCACTTCTTGTCTTTTGTGTAGCTGTACAAATGTGCAGCAGCAGACAAAGTTGCCCCAGTGTTGTAGGTGAGTTTACCACCCTCTATTTTCCTGCCGTCAGGCTGAATGCCATCCTTGATGCATTTGTCACCTGGATCTTGAAGCGTTTCTATCTGCCAATCTATGCACTTGGCAGCAAAGTCAATGTAGACTTTCTTTTCATTTGGAATGAACTTCGCAATTTGGAGGCACGCCTTGGCGACTTCAGCAGTGGTACAAGCATTAACATAAGTTTTGGTTATGTGCCACTTGACGCCGCCGATGTTCTTGTCCCATCCGCCCATCAAGAATCTCACCAACTCACGGCCCAAGTCCAAGTACTTCTTCTCGCCGGTAACTTCGTATGCGGTTATAATTGCACTCGCAACCTGAGCATCGTCATCGTAATAAATGTCCTCATCGTTTCCATTATTTTCTGCTGCGCTGTATCCCTTGATGTGATTGTTCTTGTATTTCTTGAAAGAGTCGACTGCTGGGCCGATCAATGGCTTCAATTCTGGGTATAGCCTCGAGCCGTCGACAATTGCCTGAACAGCAACGGACACAGCCCACACAACAAATTTATCGTTATTATAACATCCACTACACTTTTGTCTAGCAACAAACGTTTTCTGGTGGGGATTGAAGAATTCGAACCACATTGCTCGGGTTACCTGGTATGCCTCGAGGGCTGGGTTTGTGAGAGTCATGATTGCAAGTTTGCGAGTTCAGAGTATCGGGGATTGAGATATGAGAATGTGCAACTGAAAGTTGCTCTCGGCTTCAGGGTGCGCACGTCACTTGCATGAGCCGCGAACGGCTGCAATGTGCCTAATCTCCTGCTGTTCGGATTATTTTCGCCAACCTGAAGATTAACCGCCGAGAGGTTGGCAATGTAAAGCTTAGCATAAACATTCTCTTGGGGGTGGTTTACTGAACGTTCTGGTCTCTGCAGATTTTTTTGTCATTTTTATAAGAGGTTATTGATTACAAAAATTTTGCAATTCTCCTCACAAACTGCGAAACATAATATTCATTCACAGCAAATCTGATTGATAAGTGAAACTCTCTTTTTGAATATGATGCCACTTATTCGGTTTGGGAACGTATTCAGTGGAGCAAAACGTAAAAGTTATACGACGGCAGAAGCGTTGCTACTTTATAATACCCGTGGTTTAGAAGTGAATTCTTGTTAACTCCAATTCTGGTCTTATTCGGCGAAAAACACAACTTACGAAAAGAATAGTAAGTAAGCAAACAATAAAGCACAGAGCTGTAATGCATCTTATATACTCTTCTTGATAGACTTGTGAAAAGTTCAAAACAATTATTAGGATGATTTGCCTTGGGAAGCACAGTTTTGACAAGCTATTTCAGATTCTGAGATAGGATGTGTCCAACTGACCACTCACACAGAGCGATCATCGTTGAGCTATATCACTGTTGCTTCTGCTAAACGTCTGTGGGTTCAATTCTCCCTTCGTTATACCCTTGAACTACCAGTTGAACTATCCTTCCTGCCACAGCACCAAAAGCCCATACCACCTCTTCAAATATCGCAATAAGAATGCGAGTCAACCGGTTGGGCATGCGTCTGTGAGCAGCATACATTGCCGAAACTCCGGCTAGTATTAAAAGAATGTATTGCACAGCATCTGACCAAGTGGCACATTTGTCATTTGCTCTCCGATCGTACCCTCGCCCAAGTAAAGTCTCGTGAGGCTCATACATCAGACTCATCACGTTGTTGACACCTCTGTGTGAAGTGACCCTTAGCACATTTCGAAACATGGTATATACACCACCTGATTTATTAACAGAATGCTATATCAGGGCTATGCTAGTGTTGAAACACTTACCAACTATTTGTGCTATGGCTTTTACCAAAAGCACTGCAAAAAGGTGAGCAATCTTGACAAGTACGCCAGTTCAACTCGAAGGTGGGGTCGTGCCGAAGTTGTTGGAGCCGCGCGGCTGGCCTTCTCAACTCTTCACCCCGATCGAGATCCGAAATTGTATATAACCATTAATGCTGTCAGAGCAACAATAAAGAATTGACAACACGAACAAATTACTTATCTATTAAGTATTGTTTGCAGCAACATGTTTATTATTTATATATCTAGTGAGCTTGATGTGATGGTCGCACGGGTAGGCAGCGTGACCTTTCTCATGAGCAGTCTCTATACGTAAGCTCCACGTAGATCTGCATGATAATATCAGTACTAGATGTAAATACAAAGTATCAAATCTCTGAAATTATCCCACTCCGTGCTTAATAAGTCATCCAACATAATAACTAGATCATATGAAGATCATGTTTAGTGTTCTCAATGTTATTCTATTTTCCTAACAATAAAATTGGTAATTGTTGGCTCTGTGGCCGAGCGGTCTAAGGCGGCAGACTCAAGTTCTGTTATCGTAAGATGCGCGTGTTCGAATCACGCCGGAGTCACTTTTTTTCCAACCCTACGAACGAACATAGTTGATACACTCTCAATTGCATAATGACTAGTAACCAGTCACGTCGTCTGGACGCATTTATCCGAAACTTGAATATTTATTTATGCAGGTTTATAGATAACAATTCCTCACAAGACTAGTCCTTAGCATCGAGCGGCTTTCTGGCAATGTACAACATCATTGGGGTGAACAACTTTTTCTTTCCACCCTCAACCAAATTCACAGCAGCATCTTCCAAAGCCCCAGTGACCTGCTTCGAGCCCTTTGGAGCAAGCCCAACGTTCTCCAACAAACCAACCAACTCCGTGGTGATCTTTCTTCCAATACGGGATGTTCTGAAAACCGTGTAGTAGTCGGAAAGGGTCTGGACGTGTTTCCACTCACCGGCCAATGGGTAGTACCAGGGGATGTCATCATCGCTGTCTGCTAAATCCCTTTGGTACTCAACCTTGAAGCCAACATTCTTCAAAGCATTCTCGGCAACTTCCCTCTTGTACATCTTGGGGATACCGTCACCAACCTCAATACCGTAGGCAATTTTACGGTGCTCTTCGTTCGTCTCATCGTAATCGTCGGTCATCACCCATTCGTAAACACCGAAGACGCCACCAGGCTTCAACACCTTGTAGATCTCAGAGTACACACCCTCCAAAACGGGAGCATGGACTGTTGCCTCGATGGCGTATACCGCGTCGAAGGACTCAGGCTCAAAATCCATCTGCATGAAGTCACCCTTCACGTAAGACAACTTGTCATCCAAGTTGTACTTCTTAGCGTAATGGTTTGCTCTCTCTATTTGGTAGTCATTGTTGTTCAATCCAACAATCGTGCAGTCCGTGAACCTGCAGATCTCTCTGCCTGGTCCACCAACACCACAGCCCACATCCAAAACCTTCATGCCTTCTTGAAGGTTCATCTTGTGAGCCAAAAAGTGCTCGTGTCTGGCGGTAGCTTGCCTGAAAGCCTCGCCCCTGTAGTAACGAGAGAAATGGAAAGAAGAGCCCCAACCGTACTCGTAAAAGTCAGTCACCAAGTTGTAGTAGTGCGAGGTCAAGTTTGAGTAGTCACTCAATCTCTTCTCTTCATCATCGCTTGTGACACCGCCATCCCAGTGCTTAAAGTAGCCTTCGTTAGCGACGTCCGAGGCTTGTGCGGATTTTGACAAAAGTGCAGTGAGACCGGTCTTCTTGAAAGACTCACCGTGCATCGCCTTGGCGAATTCACGGTCTTTCTCGTGGTTCTTCTCAGCTAATTTGACACTAGACATGGTTGATTAAAAAGTTCGTTTCTTGGAAAATATTTCGGAAAAACGAGACGAAGCGCGTGCGTTATAAACACGCACCTTGGATAGACTGTCGTATCGTCGTTTAGGCAGCGATACGACGAGGTCTAGTGGGTATGCAGGACAATATCTCACGACATCATCACGTGCCACACTATCAAACACGATTAATGCTGCAACTCAGACCCAAAACTTTAGAGTTTGGGACCCTCGTATATTCTGCAGGAAGGATTGCTTTTTGTTCTCTTTTCTTTTTTTTTCTTTTTTGATATTTCGACTCAGAAAGAGGACTCCGTCCAAAAAGCAATCCAAGCCAAGATCTTGAAAAGTCACGTCAAGATTGCCGATTCTTCGAGCACTCGATGGAATAATATGGATCTCAGAATCAGGTCCAGTTGTCTTTTGAAAGAGTCATGGAAAAGAGTTTAGTTGCAAATACCCCGTTATCTATTGTCAAAAACTACGGGCTGGCAGCGGAGTGAAACAATGTGGAAGTGGCTGACGCTTGGGAGTGGCTCTCGACGCGTTCTATCTTGGCTGCAACCTGAGTTTGAACTGAGCAACCTCGTCGTACCTGCCGCAACTGCAAAACCCAATCATGATGCAGGAAGGCGAGAATCGATTCTTCATTCATGTGCCGTTTAGGTCTGGCTAAACGTCCACTTCGTAATCGACCATTTCTTCTTCCTCTAACATCTTGTCTATATTCTCCAAGTCCTCGTTTTGAGCAACTTGCTTCGATGTTTCTCTTTCATCATTTTCGGCTGTGGCATCAGTCTCCCTCAACTGCGGTTGTGAGTCTTCCGTTTTCAATCGCACTTCTGTTGTAGATTGTTCTCTCTGGCTAGAAACAGAAGACGTTCTTGAACGTTCAAATGGAGTGGGAGTGCTCTCTTTGTCTAATAATTGTAATGCCTCAGCTTTAGTCACCAAATCGCTGACATAGGCACCGAACTTCTCCAATGCGCGATCAGTGGACGCGTCGAGAATGAAATCGGCTTGGTCTTGGTTGTTACTTATCAACTGTCGAGTATCATCAACTGCATTTTTCAATCCCGTGAGAAGGTGAGAGCCAAGATGTTCCGTGAAAGATAGTTTACCCAAATTTTGAATAACCACTTTCTTCACAGCCTTCGTGGTATTCTGTTCAACGATTTGTAGGAACTTCATCGCCTGCCAGAAATGCGAGGAATTCTTTGCGATAGATTCTTGTGTTCCATTAACAACATTATTTGGGTCACACCAATATATGAGTTGTTGAATGACATTTGTGGGTGAAGCTAAATTTGTAAATTCAGCGAATTCACTGCCTTTGCGGAACAACCGGTAAAAGCAATCTCCACTGACAGAGCTAACTTTCAATTGATGCTTCTCATGACTAAAGGAATAGACGGGAATACAAAATGCAAGGATTTGACGAAGCTCTTGATTCTCTGCATTCAATGGATGAAAGTATGATAGCAAAAGCATTTCAAGTAACTTCAGTTCTTGCAGAGAATCCTCGTCTTCACCTTGTTCCAATTCACCGTTTCCAAAATCGGCCAATAAATCGGCTAAAAAGAGCTTGCTAATACCCTCTGCCACGACTGCTTGAAGCTGTGGCATGTCATGCATCTTGAGCAAACTGGAAAACAATCTTGCCAAAGAAAGCGAGTCCACAGCATCATCACTGTCGTCATCCAACATTCCGACCCCGTGTTTAGAAATGATGTCAAAAATAATCTTCATGCATAAGCATTTCAAGGGCTCGTCCTGTGCTTTAGATGCACTGATTCCAAAGAACTTTAAATTCGATGCACCAAGACCTCTGTCGATAAGAGTGAACAAACCAAGCGTCTTGTAGCCCAAGTATCGGATCTTACCATTATGATTATTCGTTATTGCTGGGCGAATCAACGTGTCAATCAATGTGTCAAGCTGATAGCTGTTTGAGCTGGTGTCCTTGGCAATCTCGAGATAGTGCTGGAGGATGGTTAAACACTGGATGAGAAGATTGTCCGGTGGCATTGCTGGACTAACCTTTCTTCTCTTTGTCGCCTCCGTCTCTGTGTCAACTCCCTCGCTTTGGTCGTCGACGCTTAGTTCCTCTCTGGCATCTTCGAACTCAGCAGTGTCCTCATTGTTATACAAAAGAACTCCTGCGGACATCAATGTTTCGTCATGCTCATCCAACGGCGAATCTCTAATGTCCGTGATAATTTCAGTGCATAGCTGCGAAAAGTAGTTCTCATCTGTCGAAAGTTTGCGCAAAATTTGAACACAAAGAGACATATTTGTCTCCTTCAAATCGCTGCCAGTCATCGCATTTGTTATAACGGGCATGAGTCTTCTGGTGCCCGTGACATCTGCAAAATCACATTCTTTGATGATCCTCAAAAGCTGCTCAATCACGAACTCCAAATCTTTTAATTGGTCTTTCAAGGGCTGATATCTCTCTTGGAGTTCCTGGCTATTCTCGAAGTAGCGATCGCGTTCATCGAGTCTGTGATTATGTACCCTCTTGAGCTCTTCGAGTTTCAATTCAATGCCTTCAATATTTGCCAGATGTGCTTCAATCTTGTCGCTGATCTCTGTGATATCCGTTGTTATATCCTTCACCTCTAGTCTCAATTCTCTGAGAGCATTTGTGCTCAGTTCGCTTCTCGAAACGTTTTCGGTTTCACGAATTTGGTCTTTTCGAGTGGCGGCTTTGGCTGCAAGCTCATCCAATCGCAGATTTAACAACTTGATGTGGGACTTCTCCCTTTCACATCTCCTTGCCTGCTCACGAATCTCCCATTCACTTGTGCTGATGAGACGAGAAAACTTTTCTACCTTTGCCTCATGAGCCAAAAATTCATTCACGAGATCAACATTTGACTCGATCATCGAATCCTTGAGCTTGAAGTAGCCCTGAAGCATCAAGGCGAGCTTGGTCATCTCTGGAATATTTTTGTCGATGCTGTCATACAACTCGTTTTGATTACAAAACTCGAAAAAACATCGAATGAACAAAGCTTTCTCAACAGTCAACTCTTTCCACATATCCGGAGGGATTTCAAGCGCATCAATCTTTTCCTTTTTTTGCTCGAATATGACACCCAACGCCAAGGGTACCACCTCATTATCGACAATTTGTATATTTTCCAAAAAAAGCATGATATCATCCTCGAACTGCGGAAGCCACGTCTTCGTCAACATGGCCACTGCGGCTTGATTTACGGAGCTGTCGCGGTCATTCAAGCCCCACATCAAGAGGTCGGATTGGAGGCGACTTTCAATGTTCACGAGAGACGGGATCTCCTTCGAGATTCTAGAGAACACCAATCTGCGGTTGATGGGATTCACATCTCGCGCTCTCTTGATAAGCTCTGGCGTGCATTCGCTTGTTTTGACCAAGTTCAAGAGAGCTGCCCTTCTGACCTCTGGCGACTCATCGTGGTTCAAAGCGTTGATCAAACTTTTTGATGCTGAATTTATGCCCGAGCTTTCAGACTCCTCAAGGTATTGAAAGCGGGAGATCGCGACCACAGCTTGTATCCTGACCACGGCCTCTTTGTCATACAAGCGGCGGTTGAGCGAATATCGTAGAGCAGTGAAGAGCTGCTCATCGATTTCGGTGATGTAATTGACCAAGTACGCGAGAAGTTGGACAACCCGGTATCTAACCTCCTTGTGCCGGGACTCGATTCCTCGTAGCAAATGTCTGATTAAGTAGTCGACGAACTCTGAAGATACGCTTTCAAAAGAGTCATCCGACTCCGTTCCGTCGCCCAGCGGGCGCGTCGTGGGGGTTTCTGCCTCATCTTTAAGTAAAACAGCGACAAACACGGAACAAAACTTGGCGATGCGATCTGCGGAGGAAATGCCCTTCTTGAGCTTGAGTATCCTGGAAATGAGTTGCGTGAAGTGGAAGTTGAACAGCTCCTCGTAATCAAGCTCTATAGCCTTGACTTGGGCTTTGCGGAGAAGAACAACCAACTTTCGGTGGCCAGACAACGTCATCTGTGCGTCGCTGAAAATGTGATTCATTGCTGATCGAACTTCATCGAACAGACTGAATTTATTGATCTGCGCTAGAGTGGGTTTGCCTGACCTCATCGTGTTTGTTAGTGGAGGCTCACGCACGGTTGAGTCTTGATCTATAAACAAACACGAGGACTGTATGGGTGCGACGTCAAATTTTTTGTTTCTCATAAATAAACTGAAAAGCTCCGTAAATACCCGGTGACACGACTGTATTATGGAGCCCAAACAAATAGCCAGATAAAAGCCATCAAAAACAAAAAAAAATTTGAGTGGTACGGGAATCGAACCCATGTCTAATGCTTGGAAGGCATTAATGCTAGCCACTACACCAACCACCCTTTTCGCGGAAAAAAATCTGTCCAGATTCTCACTCGAACTCAAGCTCAGGTTGCATCCGAAATCTCGCCATTGATCATCGTTGGAGTAGATTTCGAAACCAGTGACCCAAGTAGATAGTGTGCCCTCAAAAGCCCGACTACAGAAAAAAACTTGTGGGCCCGACTTGCCTGTGTCGTTGTGGACAGTTCGCGAACTCTTCGCCGGTTTAGAAGTGCCTCGAACGCATCAAATTAGGTGAACGAATGGATTCAGCCATTCCCAAACAGCAATGGTCATAAATCAAGGTTCGTATAATCTCACAGCTTGCTGGTGCTTTTGACTTGTGCTAACTTTGCAGCGGATGATCAGTACGTCGACATCTCCACGAAATTTTTCGACCGAGTGAAGTCGTTGGAGAAAGGCAAGGTTGATGTCAACCCTTGCTTCGACATGCTCGAGGGAGCCCGTGCTCTAGAAATAGGAAACAGTCGCCTAGACACGGGGCTCATCCTGCTCTCCCATGACGAGATTTTCTTCGACACATGCGCTCCCCGCTCCCTCCTGGAAGTAACCTCCATCATGAATAAGCTAATAGTGTTGTACATGAGCTGGGTGAAGGGTCTGGCGCTTCTGGTTACGATACTAAGCTGCAGGTATGTTCTTGATTTGCTACAGAATTACAAGACTTGCCGCCAGCTCAGTAAAACGACGATGATCAGCAGGTTGCACAACCCCGATCATAAAGTTGGCAACGACACTCCATCTTTATTGGTCAATTTGGTTCTCCGAGCATTCATCATCGGGCTTTCCAAAACCATTGGCTTTTCAACCAGAGTTGCAAGAGATGTGTTGTACGAAGAAGAGGATCTTATCACCAGGGGCATGGACTTGGACTTTCTATCCCAAAACAGTCCTGACGAAGTTGTCAAGGAGTTGCAAAACGCTCACAAATGGCTTATAGAGCATCCTGAGTTGCACAAGGAGGAGCAATTCGATGCATGCTGTAATCTTCTCAAGTTGGCCGAATACATGGTACGCTTGGAAGAGGTGTTCAGCGTTAACGTCAAGTTGTTCCAATCAAACCAACCATTCAAGCTTCGTTATTTGGACGAGACGATACAGGCAATTTCTCTCGTCGAAGCCGTCGAACTCAAAGATGTCCCTGCCGGCGCTTTTTCCCGGTTTGCTCAACTTGATTGCAATAACAAGCACATCCCGAGCGACAACGTTGAAATAGACAGGGAGCAGGCGTACGATGACTTGAAGAAAACATTTTTGGCCATAAACGATATAATTTCCCTGCTAGGGTCGCTCAAGAATGTGACACAACTAGAGCTTTATCTCAAGTATGACATCGCACACACGCTCGCAAAACAGGATAATGCGCTTGTCCGTGGGATTTTCCAGCTATTTTTTGTCCGAGATGACAAATCGATTGCGGGCCTGGAGGAAAACGTGGCATCCATAGCCACGAGACTCTTGAACAGTATTTCGCTCTGCGGCAATTCGATCATGGATCCTGCCCAGTGGAATATACAAAGTCGGAATGTTGAAAGTACCAAGCTAGAATGCTTGAATAAAATAGCCCAATTGCTTGACGATTTTGAGGGTGCAGCGTACCAGAAGTTGAGTGTGTGTGGGAACAACAGGTGCCGCCAGCGTCAGCTCAACAACAAAAACATAGTTCTCTGGGATTCTTTGCATTTCAACGCAGAGGCAGTGGAGACAGAGTTGTTCAGTCACGGAATTGGTGACAAGCTATCGAATTCTTTTGACACCCAGCCTGCCCTTGGAATAAGCTCTGCTGTTTACCTCGAAAAGTTGGACGTCATGATCGACGTAGCTTTAAGTGGGTTTGAACAAGATTTGTACAACAAAAACGAGGCGGCTATGATATATTGGTACGTTTCTGAGCTTTGTGCCGCGTCGTATGAGCACATTGCAGGAAGATTGAAAGAGATCAACGTGAGTAAGCTAGCGTACATTCCCACGCTTAGCAAAAAAATAAAGAAGACAAAAGCTGGGCCAAAAAAAGAGGCACTCAAGGCAACATATCGTCATTTGACTGATATTGCCGAGCCCATGCTAACTTCAAACGTGGTCTACATCGAGAAATTTCTCTCTATCGAGAAACTATGCATATACCATGCTTGCAAGGGGTTGTCCACGACCTTTCAGATCTTGCAAGCTATTGGCGTGTTTAATCACCAGGCCAAATACAACCTAGCCACTGAAGAAAAATTATACAAGCTCAGAATGAAGCCATGGTCGTCAGTGGGTGTGCCGGGGGTGACGAGTTACGAGCATTTCCGTGCACAGAATGCTATAGTGGCCACCCTCTCCAAACTTCCCGAAAAGGATAAAAACCAGAAGATCTCCGAATATGTGGCAACAGCAAAGTCGCAGCTTGAGAGCGCCATTCAGAACTGCAGTGCTCTTGTTCACAACTTAGACGACGATGCCAGCTTGAAGGAAAGAATATACACCGGTAAAGACTCTAAGGTGAAAGAGTGGTATTCACAACTTCTGCATACATGCAAAGACTATCAAAATCTACTTACGTCGGTAACAACAGCAAGGGATTCGAAGCACAAGTTGACGCGTACCGAGGGGTACTTGGAGTACTTCCCGGTTTATACCCTCGCAAACGGTCTGTGATTCCTGCTCACTCTAGAATCATCCCATCGTGGCAAAACAGCACCTTACTTAGAAAAAGACAACATAGAAAATAAATCCAAGAAATATAATTAGGGACAAAAGAGCCATTAGTATTGACAGAGCCTAGGTAACTGTGCCACTTTGTCGCGAAGCCTAGTACTTAAATGGCCATTGACCGTTGCAAGGTGAACCCTGACTATGCACGCCGAAATAATAGTATAAAAGGAGAATACGCCTCAAAAAGGCCGAGTAAACTGGAGTACAAGATCTTGACAGGCTTGCTTCAATTGTCGTGTGATTTTACATGCCGAAAGTTGTTGTGTGTGCCGACTTGTGAGCTGGAATTGCTTATCGCTCCGATCACTTTGGCTGCGGGGTTAGGAGCAAGCGCAATTTTGGAAAGTCAAAAAGCGTTGGGTGCAATTCATCACTACTTGAATTGTGTTGCTATCTAAGAATGCCCAGCATCAATATCTCTTTTATCACAGCCTACACAACTACGATGTCAGAGCATATTCAAATTATGAGATCCCCGACAGTGAGATGCGATTGTAACCGAGGTCGGCAAAAGATACACGAAAAAGTAACTAAATTTCCTGAAAGTGGGTCACCGGGCAAGCATGCAGCTCAGATAGAGCCGAGTTTACTCAGGGAGCGAAACGTGGCAGCCAGAAGTGTTAATGCATCACATACAGCAAATTCGACAGTGAGATTCTTGAGCTCATCGCGTTGCAGCCGGGCCAGCGAGCATCGCGTAGCGAAATTACCAATAAAGCGGGAAGGTTCAAACGAGGTTGCCCCGGAGAAGCCTCGACCTTTTTCAGGCAAGCGGTGCCGGATTATGTGCTCAGATTACCGTTCATCGTAAATTGACAGTCCGGACCGCTCTTGCGGAATTTGTTGCCGTTGCTCGGCAAATATCTCCGGAGCCCCCGCATCAAACGGCAAACGCCTTTACCACTTTCGCTACACCAGTTTCAACCAGAAAAAAACTACAGGGCACAGCGGAGACACCGGCGGCAAAAGGCCGAGCCCAAGTCAGAAAATTGGTTTCGCCCATTCCGCCGTGTGCAGCTTCCATCATGTTCTGGGCAGTATTTGTCAGCATATATGTGCACGTCTAGCGCAATAGGAAGGAACTTATCGAGTGGGGCTGATTGCGATCATATTTGGGTGACTCACGGGTCGAAACGAGCCCAACCCACCCTCTATAATTTTTATCCGAGTGTAGAAGAAAAGAGTCGAGCTAGACGCTTTCAGGGATGTAGCGCCCGTTTTTCCCGGTTGTGTGGCTTTTTTTCTGGCGTGCCTTGGTGTAGTTTTGTGGCTTCTGGACTTTGGCACCCTCGCATGCGGCACTATCCTACTTTTCATAAGGTGCACACCTATATAAGCGAACGTGATCCTCCACATCGCCACCGACAACAGTTTTTGTTCCTCTGCGACTACCAGACGAATTACGCCAGTCTGTTGAGGCCGCCACCCCCGAAATCCATATAGACGCCAATCCCTGGGCCAGCTCTACCCTAATATCCTCATCTCCCGTCAGTGGCAACTCATCTTGGCTGACTAATATAAAGAGACCACACGCGTATCTTTCCAAGCACTCACCAAACAAGATGGTTACATTCGAAACCAAGAGGCCCCTCGACGACGTCGTCGATGACAGCTCAAGTCACGATGACAAAAAGCAGCACACCAAGCCAGGAAGGAAGCCAATCGAGACGGAGCCAAAGTCCAAGAGAACAGCCCAGAATAGAGCAGCGCAGCGAGCCTACAGAGAACGTAAAGAGAAGAAAATGAAGGACTTGGAGGACAAGGTTTTGCTGTTGGAAGACCACAAGCTCAAGGCCGACGCGGCGCAGGGCGCTCTCAAGGCTCAAATTGAATTGTTGAAGTCCGAGTTGAGCCGATACCGGGGCCACTCGGATTTCTCAGACCTCGGCTTGCCTCAGGTGAACACAAGCACCAGCAGCAGCCCGGTCACCAGAACCGAGCCCGAGCGTGAGTTGAAAGCAGGCTTTCCATGGTACAATGCACAAAACAGCAGGTCTGAGTTACAGTCGAACCCCTCGAACAACCATTTACCTGACTTGACAAGTGGATCGTCTACATCGAACTCGCCGCTCAACGAGAATGTGATCTCGCCTCTGTCGAATTCCAGCGATAACTATTCCATTCCAGGTGACTCCCAAAAGAACTTTGTCAGTCTTTTTGAGGAAGAAAGAGACCCATTCTGTGCACTGTTGAACGAAGCTTGCGGCACGAGATCCAAACCAGTTCCTAAATACAGAAGGGAAAGTCAACCGAGTGCACTTCCAGAACAGCCTGATGCTGGCGTGCAAGCACAAACCTCCCAAACTCCATACCAGTCGCTGTTCACGCCCAATTTGAACCTCTCCGACCCGGTGTTTAATGACACAGGCGACAGCTCATTCAACTTTGTTTTGGATAACAATGATTTCAACACCAACCCAATGTCCTTGTTGACCGACGATAACTTTGACGTCGGCTTGGCCTTGGGTCTCCCGAATGTCGCAAACGAAGAAAAGTCAAAAGAGGAGAACGACCCACTAGCGCAGCTAGTAAACGAGGACTCTGCATACGACCAGTTTGACCCAATTAACACAGATTTCACCTTCAACGAGTTTGTGAAGAGCAGCTATCCCGTCTCCGAAAGCTCCAAGAGCAACTCGGTGACGGACGTAAAGAGGCCAGCCTCGTCTGTCACGAGCTTCAACAGTCCACCTATCGCGGAGGAGGAGAAAGAAGAAGTTGTACCGGCACCTCAGGAGACCCTAAAGTGCTCAGAGATTTGGGACAGAATCACCTCGCATCCGAGATACACCGAGATAGATATCGACAGCTTATGTGCTGAGTTGAAGACCAAGGCCAAGTGCTCAGAGAAAGGAGTCGTTTTGGATGCAGATGACGTGAACTCTTTACTCCAGAAAAGGGCGAAGGGCCGTGTGTCGCAGTGAGTACGGTTTGAATTCGTTTGCTTTACGATATTTCTTTCATATATACGACATCGTTTACTATCATACAGTTTGTTTGCATCACTTGTCGTGTTGGGAGAAATACCAGAGTCGTAGGCCGGAAACCCCCTGGTTATCCACCGAGTTGGTTGATCGGTGAACTTCTTGGTTACCCACTAAGTTTGTTAAGCAAAAGGCGTAGGATGGGCAACCTAAGTTACCTACTAAGTTTGATACCCGAAGTAATGCGCGGTTCTTTGCACCCATTCGTTTATGGGTTGCGCACGCACCCTCAACCCAATCAGCGAGTGCACGAACTCAGAGCGAGTAAGCAATAGTCAAGACTAGGAGCAGACATGTCTACGTCTATTTTCCGTACCATCAAGAACATCTATGCTTCGGGCTTAAAAAGAGCAGCCTGGCAGATACACAACCACAACGATACCAAGAGAGGTTGGTTAGTTGGAACGGATGACTGGGGTAACAAATACTACGAGACCAACGTCCCCGAGGAGATCCACTTGAGAACCAGATGGGTTGAGTACGCAGACTGGGGCGTCGACATCTCCAAGGTGGAGCCCGGATGGCACTACTGGCTAGGCTACGGCACAAACACCCCTCCTGACCGGTTGCCTGAGGACCAGAAGGCACACAGAGCATATCCTTTGCAGAAGCACAAGATGAACTTGACGGGCACTGCCGGCGCTTATGTTCCATACAACACCGCCAAGCCTAAGCATTCCTCATGGGAGCCCGTTGTGAGCGAGAGGGTGTAGGACTTTGCACGAGAGCACCATTTTCACACCGGCATGGAGACAGGATTCCATCGATGCAGAGTCTGGGACTAGATATTGCCAGCTTTGGTATCAAGGCTTTTACTGTTTCTGCTGCCTTGGTGACATGATAACTACCTTGGATTAGGTTTGTGAATACTTCCATACGACCACTTATACATGTGTTGAAGATTTAGGATACGACGTAGAACTAAGATGCCTACGGGCAGCTCGAAACAGACAGAGGTCACTCGGCCCGAAACAGACAGTGGTCACTCGGCCAGCACCGGTCCCCAGAATTGCCGTCACAAGTTTGTGTTCAGTAGAGATGGCGGTCTATGTGCGCGAGCCATGGCCGGCCGCATCGCACCTCATCTCCAGGAACTGCGAAAAAAGTTCAAGCCCCACAATCAGTACGCTAAAATGGCAGACGAGCAGAGCCGCCCTTCGTTGGCCACAGATGCGGTGTTGAAACAGTCCGAACCGGTTCCCGAAGACTTCGTTGAGGTTGCTGGTGTGGACTACTCCAAGGACAGTGCCTACAACATGAGGGCCGTTGACTTGGTGCGGTCCATGAAGACCATGGGATTCCAGGCTAGTTCAGTAGGCACGGCCTGCGAGATCATCAACGAGATGAGTGAGTGGCGGGGCAAACACATCGACAGCTTGCCCGAGAACGAGCGGACTGGAGAGTTTGACGACAAGGGCAACCAGAGAGCGACCATCTTCATGGGGTTCACGTCGAACTTGATTTCGTCGGGCTTGCGGGACACCTTGAGGTACTTGGTGCAGCACAAGAAGGTCAGTGCCATTGTGGCCAGCGCAGGTGGAATTGAGGAGGACTTGATCAAGGTTTTGGCCCCCACGTACATGGGAGAGTTCAGCCTTCCAGGAAAGAGCCTTAGAGACAAGGGCCTCAACAGAATCGGCAACTTGTTGGTGCCCAACGACAACTACTGCAAGTTTGAGGACTGGATCGTGCCCATCTTGGACAAAATGTTGGAGGAGCAGCAGCAGCACGCCGAGAAGCTCGGGAGCGAGGCGTTCAACGACGACTCGGAAGCGGTGTGGACACCATCGAAGTTCATCGACCGTTTGGGCAAGGAAATCAACGACGAGCTGTCTGTTCTTTATTGGGCGCACAAGAACAAAATCCCGATCTTCTGCCCCGCCATCACCGACGGCTCGATCGGAGACATGCTCTTTTTCCACACCTACAAAGCCTCCCCACAACGGCTCCGCCTCGACATTGTCTCGGACATCCGCAAGATCAACGCCATGTCGATCGCAGCCTCCAAGGCAGGAATGATCATTTTGGGAGGCGGATTGATCAAGCACCACATCTGCAACGCCTGTCTTATGAGGAACGGAGCTGACTGGGCTGTCTACATCAACACCGGACAGGAGTTTGACGGCTCTGATGCCGGGGCCCGGCCAGATGAGGCCATTTCCTGGGGAAAGATCAAGGCGGACGCCAAAAGTGTCAAGGTCTATGCTGACGTTACGGTTGTGTGGCCATTGATTGTCGCTGCTACCTTTGCAGCCACTCGGCCACAGTAGGATAGGGCTCAGCACGCCTTACATCCAGAGTTGACGCTGAACAAATACTATTGCAATGATTAATGCGTTTCCTTCTTTCCTTACTTTATTTTCTCCATTTTTTTTTTTTTTTTCGTTTGTCTTCCGTCCTTTCGTTTGCGTTTTCTTTTTTTAATTTTCTGTGGCTCCCCCACACTCGCCTGCGTACCTGGTCTCGCAGCCACAGGCGCGATAGGCACCAGCCAGCCAGCAAACCTTTATAGCCAGACTCTGGAGACTTTCGGCACAACACCACTCTCATGTCTTCCCAATCGAAAGTTGACAACTTCGACGACCTACTCACTGCTCTCACCGAGGCCTTGAACGACCCCAGCAACCCCTCTATCCCCCTTCTTCGTGAGCAATTACTCCAGAAAATGCGGTCCGAAAAGCCCGTTGCAAGCACTTACAACGAAGAATACTTCGACACCCTTGCTTCCGACTACATTGACTTCACCTACGAGAACCCAACCATCTACCATGTCGTTCAATTCTTTGCCAAGAAGTTGTCCAAGGCCGGCTTCACTTACCTTGCAGAGAAGGATTCGTGGGACCACGTCAAGCCTGGCAAGTACTACACTTACCGGAATGGTTCCTCATTGGCGGCTTTTGTCGTTGGCCCCGACTGGACCCCGGAGCGCGGCGTCGGCATTGTCGGCTCCCACGTGGACTCTTTGACGGTTACCTTGAAGCCAAACTCCACCAAGGACCAGATTGAGGGCTACGACCTTCTCGGCGTTGCCCCATACGCCGGCACTTTGAACGACGTGTGGTGGGACCGCGACTTGGGCATTGGTGGCCGGTTGCTAGTGAGGAACCTGAGCTCCGGGCAGGTGTACCAGACGTTGGTGGACTCGACTCCTCACCCAATTGCCAAAATCCCCACGTTGGCGCCCCACTTTGGCGCCCCTTCCACCGGCCCCTTCAACAAGGAAACACAGGCTGTGCCTGTAATTGGCTTCTCTGGCTCGTCTGATGCCCCCGAGCCAACCGAAAAGGAGAAGAGTGCTCCCTTGTACGGAAAGCACCCATTGAAGTTGTTGAGGTACATCGCCTCCCTCGCTGGAGTCGAGTTGCAGGATATCTTGCAATGGGACCTCCAGTTATATGACGTCCAGAAGGGAACCAGAGGAGGGTTGGACAAGGAGTTCATCTTTGCACCCAGAGTGGATGACAGAATCTGCTCCTTCACTGCAATCTTGGGCTTGATTGAGGCAGACCAGAAGGGCCTTTTGAAGTCCGACTCGTTCTCGTTGGTCGGATTGTTTGACAACGAGGAGATTGGCTCTGCAACTAGACAGGGCATCAAGGGCCAGTTGATCGAGTCCGCCATCTCGCGTGTTTTGGCATCCGAGTACTTCAACTTGGATCTCGACATTGCTGAGAAGTTGAAGATCACATTTGCAAACACCATCATCTTGTCGGCAGACGTCAACCACTTGGTCAACCCCAACTTCAGAGAGGTGTACTTGGAACACCACAAGCCTGTTCCAAACAAGGGTGTGTCAATTGCGTTGGACCCCAACGGGCACATGGCAACGGACTCCATTGGTCTCGCTCTTGTGGAGGAGTTGGCCCGGAAGAACGGCGACGAATTGCAATACTTCCAAATTAGAAACGACTCACGGTCTGGTGGGACAATTGGCCCCTCCATTTCCTTACAGACAGGGGCTCGGACAATTGATTTGGGGATCCCTCAATTGTCGATGCATTCCATTCGAGCAACCGTTGGCTCCAAAGAGGTTGGCTTAGGCGCAAAGTTCTTTACAGGTTTCTTCAAAAACTGGAGAGAGACTTACGACAATTTTGGAGACTTGTAAACCAGCGACTGAGGCCAGCTAGAGAAAAAAAAAGTTAAATTTGTGTGTAATCTTAAAATCAATAAAATTTGTGGCCGCGACAAGCTCGAAGACGGTATGGCATCATGCGACGTGTGGAGACACTCCGAACACGCGAGGACTCAGCTCCGCTAGACGATAATAAACACCAACAAAACAGCCTTGAATCGTTCATTACGCACTTGAGAGATGGGTATGTATTTTTAGGGGACTTACAATACAAATTCGATTTTTTCCTGGCCTTGAAGAGCTTCGGACCATTGTTGTGCGTTCTCGTGGGACCATAGCTGGCTTTCAACACACATGCCTGGAATTGGGCCAAAACTCCTTAAAGGATTTCCTGATAGAAACAATTTGACTTGGCAGAAGGATAATATGGTTTTAGAGCTATAAAAACACACGTATTGCGCCCTGATGGCGTGTTTCAGCCAACACAGTTCTGATGTTTCAGCAGAGTACTAACAGCAAACAGCCCCACCCAAAAAAATGTCATTGCAGGAATTTTTTTCCGACAAATGTATGTTATCGTTTTATGAGAAGAAAATGAAGTCTACTAACCAATACTTTAGCTTTTGGAGGCTCTTGGGCAGATGAGGAGATTGACATGGCCTCTATATCCGTGCCAATCGAGAAAAACAAGGGTTCATCCTACGGTGGGGGCACAGGTTATGGGTCGTATGGCAGCAACAGGTTTGGCGCGTCCAGATCACCCTTTCTTGACAACGGGCCGCCATATATTGTCAAGCTTACCAATATTCCCATCACGAGCAACGAGTCCTTCGTCGATGATCTTTTCCACAGCAGATTCACTCCGTATGTGAAGTCCAAGGTCTTGTACGACCCTTCGTCTCTGCCTTTGGAGCTGGGAATTGTCCGGAAGTCGGCTTTCGTGGAGTTGGACTCGTTTGAAACACAGACTAGGGTCTCCAAATGGCAAGATGTGGTATACAGAGGAACGCGGCGAGTCAACATAGAGCCTGCTAATTTTGATGACTTCCAGTACTCTATGGCATTCAACCGCGAACATTCAGACGAGCTTATCAAGGTAGAGCGTGCATTTTTGGCCGACAAAGGAAGACACCACGACGACAACTTCCTGCGGGGTAGAATGGGCATGGGGAGGAGCCCAGGAGGCATGCCTCTTGACGATATCCCGCTACCTTCACGAAACCGCGACACATATGGACGAGGGTTCAGGGACTCGGGGCGAACACATCTTCATCACCATGACGCTATTGATCATCACTCTAGTGGTCCTTCAGATGCGCCTGCAAGACCGAAACCTAATCCGTTTGGAAACGCCAAACCCATTGATACACCCACAAGCATACTCAAACCAAAGGAATCTTTAAACAGCAGACCTGCTGCTCCCAACGCCAAAGCATGGAATAATGCTAGTGCTTCTCTGGCAGAGTCCAAACCCCTGGAAACAGGGCACAATGCTCCAGGTCCTGATTCTGAACACAAGCAAAGTTTGGCCAAGATCTTGAGTCAAAAGAGCACAGACGAACACATTCAATCTGCTCGAGAAGCCAAGAAGAATGCATTGCTACAAGCCCCTATTAGGAAACCTATTATTTTGAAGAAAAAAATGGTTTCCACTCCAGAGGCCAGCAAAACCCCGGAGCCACCCGCAAACACTGAAAATACAACCGATAAAAGCAAGGCTACACTGACTATCATTAATGATGGAGGCTCTCGGGAACCTGACGTAGTGGCAAAAGAGTCCAAGTCAACGACAATACCATCGACTGATACGGCACAGCCCGTGACGACCAAAGATGACAACAAACCACAAGAGTCAGAGACCCACCCTCAAGGAAACCAAGGCACTGTGGAACCACATGATCCGAAGAGCTCGGACCCACCGGTGCCCTCAGAAGCATCGAAGAGAACAGAGTCGAAGACCACCGCCAATGAAAGCATACAAGCATCCCGCAAAAAGTTGGCAAAGCAGATACAAAAGCATGATAGAGAGCGCAGGCTTTCTAAAGACGAACATAGAGGTAAAGCTGGAGGTTCTCACACCTCGAAAGAACGCACAAGTGGCAGGCGAAGACTGCGAGGAAAGGCGGAAGCTCACAACGAAGATTCGTCAGATGCCAACGGAAAGGGCCTCAAAGGAGACGAATCTACAACTTCCAAGGACCCCTCAGCAGCTGAGAAGAGCGAGACACTTAAAGACTCGCAACCCTCTTCGGAGCACAATTTACCCGCAACGAACGACAGAAACGAGAAGGCACCTACCAAGAGTAGAAACAGAGGCTCCCGAAGTTCTCGTAATGGTGAATCTAACTCCTCGAAGCCACGAAAGATGAGCGGATCTCACTTATCAAGACCTAAGGTTCCAAACAAAGAGCATCAGAAGTCGAAAAAGCAAGAATCGTTGGATGGTAACACCCAAGAGAAGAAGGCAGCCGGAACACATTCATTGCCAGAGGAAAAGCAGCCAAGTACACAGTCACCTGAAAACTCCACTGCTCAGCAGCACCAAGGCACGAAATCTCGAGCCACAGACGGCGGAGAGTCTCGGGGTGGCCATCGCGGAAGGAGGCGGGGTAGGGGACGTGGTGGCTCTTCTCGTGGCAGGGATAACAGGAAGTCTGAGGGGCCTGTCGAGAAAGCTGGAGGGACCCCAGCACAGACCAATAGCTGAACCCGACCAGGAGGTAGCTGGAATGACGGGGTATTAGAATGAACATACAGCTAATTTCAACCTGTGTACTTAGCAACCTCATCCGGACTCGGGAGCTGAGTAGTGCACTTCAATTAATTTGTCTTTTATTCAGAATATAGAATAGGAAACTTTTTTTTTTTTCGATCTTAGCTTCATTGGGAGGGCCAGGCTTTGGTCAACAAAACCGGGCTACAAAATACCACTATCCCTCAATGTATTCTCCAAGATAGTCTCTTTCAATGCAGCAAAGACCAATTCGATATTGGTAGTGTCTGTGGCCTGGGTTACATGAGGGTAGATATTGAGGCCGGACCTGTTGACTTGGGTGAATTTCCACAAGATGTACTTCACAGCCTTATTGAGATTGTTTCCTCCATTGTAATCAGGGAAGTGATCTTCGATAGGGGAGTATGGCAACTTGCTGGCGAGAACGTCGATCTTGTTCAAAAACAACACAACAGAAGTACGAGAGAACCACCTGGAGTTGACGACAGAGTCAAATAGCGTGAGAGACTCTTTCAATCTGTTCTGCGAATTTTCCTCCAAGAGAACCTGGTCGTATTCGGAGAGAGCCACACAGAAAATAATCAAGGTGACGTTGTCGAAACAATGGATCCACTTCTTGCGCTCGGATCTCTGTCCACCCACGTCGAACATGTGGATGGTCGAACCTCCCATCTCAAACCGGAAATCAAAAATACCCGATGTCTTCTTTCTGGTTCTCAAGATGTCTGCCTGTGTTGGGATATAGTCAGGAGCCGCAATGCGGTCAATGGCGGATAAAAAGTAGTCCGAAGAATCTATGAGGTAGAACTTCGATTGCTGGACCTTGATAAACTCGTGCACCTCGGGGAGAGAGTAGATCTGTTCGATTTTGGACGCGATGTTCCGGTCAAATGGCTCTTCGGTGTTAGCAGGGAGCTCGTAGTCCAAGACGAGCTGCAAGTCTTCTCTGTTCAATGGTGCTTTCTTCTCCGGCGTCTCATCAGGAGCAGCCCCGTTTTCATCTGATTCGACGAGCTCGGGCGCGAACTCTATGATGGCATTGATGATGTTCTTGATGCAATCCATCACGTTCTTGTACACGAAGGGGCGGTAGTCGTACGCCTCAGCCTCAGAAAAACCATCCTTATGAAGAATCTTCATCTGTTTCACAATGGTCGACTTACCGCTCTCGCCCGAGCCCAACAAGAGTATCTTGACATCCTTGCCGTTTGTCTTGGCCAATTCGTTGCCGTCGCCGTCCTTGGCTGCAGATGTCGTGCCGTTAGTGGTGCCATCGGCTCCCCCGACATCTTTGTTGGCTCCGGCGGTGTCCTGGCCCAGGCCATTCACTTGAGCCGCGTCCTTTTGAACTCCATTCTGCTTGGGAGAAGCAGCCTCAGAATTCAGAAGTTTGCCTTTCTGCTCCGCCCTTTTGTTCTGAGTGCTATTTAGAGCGGTGGATTTCTCCTCCGGTGCTTTCGATGCACAAGACCCCATTTTCTGCAAGTATCAGATTTTATTTTCTCGGAAGCACGATTGTAGGCCAAGCCGCCACGATAATTTCACTGCAGGGCAATGGTGTAGCGTTTGATGCTGCAGACGTGTGATTTTTTTTCTGGGTTGGTAAAGCCGAAATTGTCTCAACGGTGAAGTTGCGATCGTATAATGTGCGGATGAATAATCGGGGTGAGGATTGGCTATAGCAAAATCCAATAAAAAGCAGAGAGAAAACCTGAAGTTCAGCACAAAGCAAGCGTCCGTGCGGTATATGAAAAGGAAAGATGTAGAAATGTCAGCGGACAGCAATGAAACAAAAAAAAGAAAGAAACAGAGAAAGAAGCTTCGCCACGATGCTGTAGTTTAATCACGGATACTTTGTATTGTCTAGGTCTATGACTTTTGCTCATCGGCTATTCGCGCATAACCAGTCAATGGAGGGAGACACTGGGCGCGAACACTCTCCATGAGCGTTGTACGTTTCCGCTGACTAATAATTCTTTTTCAGAGAATGAAGATTCCAGACCCTCTGGTCTTGACGTGGTGAGTCAGAATAAGTGGCGAATGTTGTGGGAAATGCTGGACTTTTCGCTATGTTTCCACGGCTATCGCCGACCCCCCGCACTGTAGCACCGACGGCAAAATGTCATTCTAGTATAAACATGTACACATGTGTGGAATCCCTCGGTTATTCCGGAAATGTGAACGCGGTCAGACGCAAGATATTTGCTGAATCTTTAAATATACGCCTAAATTGCAGACAGATCTGGCAGACCTTACAGGTCGCTAGGTTTCGCAACCGCATCAGGGCTCGCCTGAGAACCTTGCTTCGTTTCTGACTCAGCATCGGCCACAGACCCAGGCTTCTGGTCCTTCTGCTCGTAGCCGTCATCGTAGTCCTTTCTAGAATCATCCGTGAAGGTGTTTTCCGCCTTTTCAAATGGCGTCTGCGAAACAGATTTCGGCAACGCAGGTGGAGTGTCGGCTTTTGAAACGTCCGAAGCCTGAGCCGCATCTTTGCCTTTCGCGTTCTTGAGCTCCAATAACCGCTTTCTCTCCTCTCGCCTCCGCTTTTTGGTTTCAAACTCATGCCACTCTCCATCAATATCCTTCATGAAAGTGAGCTCCTCTGGCTGAGGATCATTGTGGAAGTATGGGTGCTTGAGTGCATTCTCAGCGGTAATGCGTCTGGCAGGTTGAAGGGCAAGCATCTTCTCAGCAAGATCGAAGCTGTCGTCCGACATACGGTGCTTGAACTCTTCCCGAAACTTCAGCGCGCGGTTCACCTTTGGTTTCAACATCTCAAACCAAGGCAAGTTCTCGATGTCGGGCCAGGTTTCTGCGGTTGGAGTGCCCATTATTTCATAAATTTTGAACAACTGCGAAATCTCCTCTGTGCCTTGAAAAATTGCCGTTTTTGTGTACAACTGGATGAGAAGACATCCAACTCCCCACACATCAACTTCTCTTCCGTAGTCTGTAGATCCCATGAGCAACTCCGGTGGCCGATACCATATCGTTATGACTCTGTTGGTGTAATCAGGACTCTCTCCATCTCGCAACACTTTCATATTGCGAGCTAAACCGAAGTCTGCAATTTTCAAGACGCCGTTGGAGTCAAGCAAGATATTCGAACCTTTGATGTCTCTATGGATGACTCGTCTCTTGTGAAGATAATTTAGGCCATCCAAGAGCTGCTTGAAAATCATTTTTCGGTGGCCTTCCGTCAATTTTAGATCTGGAAGAGTGAGTAAGCCCGTGAGGTCGTGGTCCATGTAATCAAACACCATGATAATTTGATTGTGCTCGACCATCATCTCCAAAAGGCCGACAATATTAGGGTGTTCAAAACTTTGGAGTAGTTTAATTTCCCGCATGGCAGTTATGGGGAATCCTTCTCGTTCAGTTTCAAGTCGGAGCTTTTTGATGGCCACGTATTCGTTCGTAACCTCGTTCTTTGCCTTGTAGACCTTTCCATAGGTGCCCTCACCCACTTGCTGCACTCTGCTATACAAGTCTGTGGGCCGCAGGCTGTAGATCAGGTAAATCTGACTCGGAAGAAGCCTTGGAGCCGGCGTTTTTCTATTAGCCGGCGCAGCTCCAATCGGCTTCTTTTCTCTTGGCTTCCTGTCAGGAGGGAACAGACGCTGTTGTACCTTCAGACTCCGGCCATAGTAGACGTCTGTACGCCTGTCCTCAGCGTCCCGAGCACCAGGTTGCGCATCTTTCTTGATGAAATCTCTTCTTTTGTTTGGGTTGCCGTTGATGCTGTTGGCCCGGTTGTCAGGATATACTCGTTTGTTGCCTGTTACGGGGCCATCTCTGTATGCTGAGGGCCCGCTTGGTCTATTCTTTTCATGCAGAGCAGGATCTGTGTCTTTGCGGAACCTGTCCTTCTCGACGAGGTTTGGGCGGTAATTGTCCCTTTCCTTATATCTGTCGTTGAGGGGATTCAGGTACAGCTGTGGCTTGGGGTTGGGCCCTTTCCAGTTCTTGGACGAAGCCCCTCGCGGCCCTTTGGGCCCCGCAGGAGGTCTGTATCTGTCAGACATGATGCCTCGTACGACTAACGGGGTTTTCAGAATGTCCGATACGATTTTGGGAGTTAGTTACTCCTGTGGCAAGTCCCCTAGACTGATGAGAGAAAGGTTTCTTGCTGCGACTCAGACGAGTTGTCAACTCAGATGGACAGGCGACACGTTACCTGCAGTACCACCATCGGACAGGCATTTTCCCAACGGCCGATTACCAGAGTTCGGCAGAGAATCTGGAGAAGGAATGGAGAGTGGAGCTGGAGCGTGGGGCGTGCTGGTCTGCTGGTATGCTGATGTAGCAGGACTTGGTCGCTTGAGGACCAAGTGTGAAGAGAGGCGTACTGACAAAAGGTGAGAGAAGAACTATAGAGGAAATGGCCAGCACAGGACCATAAAACAAGCAGTAAACCACAGTTCAGCCCAAATTCAACGAGCTTAAGCCCAGTCCGAGCTCCACGATACCGCACATTCTCGTCTTTAGCATTTTGTCGGATCCTTTGGTATCTCGCCTCTATGGCTGCACCAGACGGATGATCATCTTCTTTGCCGGGCACCAAGTGCTCCGTGCCATCTCGAGTCGTTTCTGCATCATACGACTTTCAGAGAGCCTTGCGTAAGGCATGCAGTTCAGAAGCAGGAGAGGTTGGTAGAGAAAGGTAGAGAAGAGATTCATGAGAATGAAAAAAATGAGAAAAAGAGCAGAGGCCAACGAAGCAACCACCGAAACAGAGTACGGGGTTGGCAAGCTCCCCAACGGACAATGAGTTGGGTCTTGGAAAGAGCTGTTCGTCCAGGGGACTGCGTCATCAAGCACGCTTTCACATCCTGTTCACATCTTGTTCACATTCTGTTCACGTTCTTTGACCTCGTCGTGGCACTGATCTGGTGACTGGAACGGTGCTGTGGCGATGGTTCTGAGCCAGACACACTGGCAAACAAAAGCGGGTATTGTCCTGGACCTCACGATGTAACGAGCAAGATGGTCTGCGGCCTGACCCTTGGCCACCTCGCATTGCCTGCAGTACCGCCATTGGGATCTCATGCGTCTGTACTTCAGGTAAACACTGTCCTCCTCTCCAAACAACTACAGAAATGGTACGTGGCGGTTAACTAACACACAACTGATACAGAGTGCTAACAGCAGGGTGCCATCAGCAAAACTGCACACATAGGTTTCGACTTGGTCTTGATCTCCTCATTTTTGGCAGGTGTTCGTAGAAACACCGGCTTAACGTATGTATGGCTTGGTGGCCAACGGGGCGCGAGCCCAGAGTAACCATTTGTTACGATACTAATACTTCAGTCCCAACCTCAACAACATCGAGAACGACTCGGTCAGCTTCTACGTCAAGAAGTACTTGGACGTAGGCGAGAGGACGTTTGACTTCGCGTCCGCCTGGTTAGGATCTTCAGGTTACTTCAAGCGTAATTAAATCAAGTATTTATGATATAAATATAACTAATTTGCCGTCTATTCAACCGTGACGGATTTGGCCAAGTTACGGGGGAAATCAACATCGATTCCTCTGTTCACCGCCAACCAGTAGCTCATCAACTGCAATGGGATCACGTTCAACAAGCCCTGCAAGCAGTCGACGGTCAATGGGACGTGCAACGTGGCGAACGCCTTGGTCTCCATGACGTTGTCTCCCTCGTTGCAAATGACAATAGGTCTGCCGTCTCTTGCTGTGACTTGCTCGATTGCAGACATCACCTTGGGGAACAAGGAGTCGCGAGTGGCGAAGGCAATGATTGGCAACTCTTTGTCGACCAAAGCCAACACACCGTGCTTCAACTCTCCAGCCAACACACCCTCAGAATGCATGTAAGAGATTTCCTTGATCTTCAATGCTCCTTCCAAAGCAGTGGCAAACTGGAAACCACGTCCCAACAACAACAAGGACTTTTGGTCGTTCAAGAAGCTGTCACAGAGGTTCTTGATCTTGTCTTCCAAGAGCAAGACCTTCTTGATTTGGTCTGGAATCTGCTTCAAGCCCTTGATAATTTCGACGTGACGGGCCCTCTTGGAGATGGAGTCGTTAGACAAAGAAAGGGCAATCATGACCAATGCAATGTACTGCGACGTGTAGGCCTTGGTGGAGGCAACACCAATCTCGGGCCCTGCGTTGATGTGAACACCACAGTTCGTTTGTCTCGACATCGAGGAACCGACGGAGTTCACAACACCCACGGTCAAGGCACCCCTGTCCAAGCAGTACTGCAATGCCATCATGGAGTCTGCGGTCTCACCGGACTGAGACACGAAAAGACAAGTGTCGTCCCTGAACACAGGCGACTTTCTGTCCAAGAAGTCGGAAGCCAACTCGACGGTGACAGGGATATCAGTCAACTCCTCGAAGATCGACCTAGTGGCCAAACAGGAGTGGTACGAGGTACCGCACGCAATCATGATGATTCTTCTGCACCTTCTGATTGTGGGCAACCACGCCTTCAAGCCGCCGAGATTGACGCTGTTGTTTTCGAAGTCAATTCTGCCTCTCATGGTGTTGAAGGCGGAGTCTGGCTGCTCAAAGATCTCTTTCTGCATGAAGTGCTTGTATGGGCCCTTCATGATCTCGTTCAACTCCATCTCCAAGGTCTGGATCTGTCTCTGGGTAGACTCGTTGGCGGAGATCTTCTTGGCACGGTGGATATGCAACTCACCATCGTAGATGTGAGCAATGTCGTCATCCTCCAAAAACAACACCTTCTTGGTGTGCTGGACCACGGAAGCCGGGTCGGAAGACAAGAAGAACTCGGCGGGCGAAGGAACACCGTCGTCGGCGAAGAAAGCTCTGGACTGAGAGGTTCTCAAGTTAGCCTCGGGGCCGCCCAAAGCCGGGACGGAGTTTTGGTTTTCGGGGAACTCCACATCGACAAAGTCCACCTTCAACTTCCTCTCGGTCTTGACACCAACCAAGAGAGGCGAGCCCTTTCTGGTACCGCACACCTCGCCTGGGAAGTGCGAGGACTTGACCAACAAACCGTAGGAGCCCTCCATCTCGTACAAGACCTGCTTGGTCAACTCGTTCAAGTCCAAGTGGATGCCGGCCTTGGAGTTAGTGTCGTAGATGTGTTTGAACAACTTGGCAATGCACTCACTGTCCGTCTCGGACTCGAACTGGTAGCCCTTGGACTGCAACAAGGTCTTCAACTCTCTGTAGTTGGTGATGATACCATTGTGGACAATGATGAACTCGCCGGTGGGGTCGGAGCGGTGGGGGTGGCAGTTGGAGTACTCGGGCTGGCCGTGCGTGGCCCATCTGGTGTGGGCAATACCCACGTGGTTGTCGAAGACGTCGGTCCTGTCGATTCCCTGCTTGACGGTCTCCTCCTTCAAGACCTTGACCTTGCCCACGGTCTTGACGATGAGAGCAGAGCCCTTTTCTCTGCCATCGACGGCAAAGCCGGAGGAATCGTAGCCTCTGTACTCCAAGCGGGAGAGACCCTCGATGAGGTTGTCCATGATCTCTCCTCTGGACTTATCCACCAAGAAATTCACGTAGCCATAAATTCCACTATACTGTTAGTAACGTGTCGTAAACAGAGCAGAGCACCGGATCAGCTGGAGATACATACCACATAATGAGACGATTTAGCGCTGAAGCGACTATAGGAAAGCACAACAATAAAGTGGGAATACACGAGAAGTGGGAAAAACCGTGTCTATGATTGCAATGACGCTTTATCTATTATGCTTCTTTTTCTTTTTTATTTTTGCGAATTAGGAAATCTATTTTAGAATCAAGTGAGTGCAGTAGCGAAAAATGTCGGCGAGGCACCCACTTGCCCACATGCCCAGGAGACCAATTGCCTTCTGGCGCCGCCTGGGCTTCGCGCGCGAGCATCTGTAAGCACGTTATGGGCGCCGTTTTGCCAGATGCTTGCTCGGACTGCTCTCTGTTCGGTTTAATACTCTCTAAAATATTTTACTCGGGCACCCAACAACAGCGCGGAGGACTGCGCCGAGCATCTGCTGCCGCCGCGGACCTGATTCATGGATGTTTGGGCCGTTCGGCTGTTTTCCATCTCATGCAGCGTCAACTCCGGGACGAGCAAAGCCCACCTCTAACGTGTGGTTGTGAATCTCGAGGCGGTGCCGGCCAATCAAGCTCCGGCTCTGCGCAAGCACCTAGATGCGAGAGAACACCGTTCAGCTGGAAAATGTCGCGCGGAAGCATGCGATCTGCAGACCGCACAGACGGCACCGCTTTTCCAGTATGAGCCTCCTCTGGCCGCCTCTGGCCCTCTCGGCCTCTCTCTCTGGTTCCAGAGCCCCGCTAGCTGGGTGGCAGGTGAGTGTTTGCCAGCACATGGCTGGAGAGTTGCCGCCGGCTCTTCTTTTGTGCCGCTGGAATATCTCGGTGAATCATCGACTTTCCTATTGCGGACAAATGATAAACACGGTGCACAGAGTGCTCGGGTCATCACTCGGAAGAAGCTGACCGCATAAGCCCCCAACGCGCCACGGTGCACGCCTCATCCCTGCCCCGCGACAGATAGGTACGGCCGAACGTGATGGGCCCATTTGGGCTCAAGAGCTTTGTGCTCTGGGCTTCCATCTAGGCCCCCCGCCTTTCTGGTTCATGCACGTAGCTTCCAGGCACACGTCGCTAAGGACACTCATACGTAATCATACTAGACGTGATTCAGACGCGTTTTACACTCTTACCTGGTCCGTACTCCAAATTGTTTGGACTGACAGCCTATTCTGCTTGCCAAAACCTCTTCTTCCGCACGTTCATGACGGATCAATAGATCTTCCTCCGGCCCGCTTCGCACCCATCATAGGAGTGCACATTGCAGTGGCATCATTTCCCAGAAACTCATACTACTAGTGCTTAATATGCTCCCCGCGTCGAGACTCTGCGCCGGCGCACTAAGAAGCGGCAGGGCCGTTCTCGGCAGCATCCGCGTTGGGTACAGGCTCAATTCGTCCGTGGCCAATGTCCTGCGAGGCGTGGGCACGAAGAAGAAGCACCAGAAGCCGGTTTTGCAGACGCTCCGGAGGGGCAACCAGAAGGAATCCGTGGAAACAAACTCGGCCATATTCTCCCTTCTCTCGAAGAGCAACAAGCGCCAGGTGGACGCCAAGGACCTCGACAAGTTCGTCAAGCCCGTGACATCCATCACTGTGGGCGAGGCCATCGACCTTCAGAGGGCAAGAGACATTCTACAGAAGAACGGCCTACAGTACAGCTTGCTTGTGGAGGACGAGATCATCAACTGGCCAGTGTCGCACGACGACTCGCAGTTCGATATCATGATTTTGGCCAACGGCACACTCGTCGGGTGGGGACTAACAGAAGAGGTCATGATGAAGTCCTACGTCCCTACGCTATTAGGCGCCGTGGTCAATGGCGTGTTTGAGGAGAGCGAAGAGATGGACTTCGTCGAAGTTTGGGACAGCGTGACGGACGACGTGCGCTCTTTCATGCAAGGCGATGTCTTGGTGATCCAGGGCGAGTCTTCGCAGCAAAAGCTGCTTGACAAAGCCGCGTTTGCCATGGGCTTATCGCGCTCGACAAGGCTACTGGTCCTAGAGGAGAACTTGGAGCGGCACATCCAGGTCACCAGGAGAAGCAGCGAGGTGTTGAACGAGGGCTTCCGGGTCCGGTCCAAGGAGTCCGATATCTTGCGGCTGACGGGCAAATTGTTCCTCTTGCGAAACAAGCTCAATTTGTACTCGGAGCTCATCGAGACACCCGACCTCTATTGGAGCGAGCCTGCGCTCGAGAACATATACGATTCCGTCAGCCGCAGGCTAGACATTCAGGCTAGAATCAACATCATGAACCGCAAGTTGGACTACGTGACGGAAGAGCAGCGCGCGCTTTTGAGCGTGTTGAATGAGAAAAAGAGCACGCGGTTGGAGTGGATCATCATCCTCCTCATTATGGTGGAGGTGGGTTTCGAGATGTTCCACTTTGCAGAGAAGCACCAGAATACCGCAAGCGGCGAGTAGTGCACAGACGGCCGCGATCGGTGAAGTCACGTGTGTGGGTACTGATAAGCCGCAAAGCGTCCAATGGCCGAACCTGGCACGCTATCTCGCATGTTGTGCGCGCGGTGGGAGGCCGCATCGGACAGCAGAACAACGGGCCTAAAGTGCCCCAGACAACCAACGCAAGGCTGCTTCGTCCGGAAAGTTCCACCCTGCATACATCGACCGTTTTGCCCTTAGCTCGTGCACATGGATTGCGTGTTGGAATTGCGCTCGTAAGGCTGAAGTGCGCGTATACTTGCTCGCCTTATCATCACGCGATCGGTTAAGGCACCTTTTTCTTGTAATTAGTTCAACCCTTCTGCAGCTCACAGAAGCCAAGAGTAGAGGAGAGTGGGCGCAGCTCGGCAAAAGACGATTCCTTTCTCTTCCACCGTAATTCCTAAGTAAGCGGTATATTGCAGTTTCGCAGCTGCTCAGGCTTCGCAGCCATGTGCATTTTGCCACGTATATACATATCCAGAGGAAATCATGGCAGAAGACTTTCAGGGTCCAGAGTTCCCGGCGCTCCACGGTCACACCGTTCCAAGAAAACGCGAACGAGCTCGAACTTTCCGGGTTTCTCTCTGTCCGAACACGAGGACGATAGTTGAAATGCCCTGCCTCGTCCGCATGCAGGAGATATCTTTAATCTCCGTCAAATTAACGTCAAGTCGATACTGCAGAAACGCCTCCGGGAGGAAGCTGCGATGGTCTGTCCTTCCTGTGTACGTTCGGTAGTGCTGTGCAATCCAGGCGTGCTCCTCTAGAGCTAGTAGTCATATATATTCATGCACTCGGAAGCGTTCTGCCCGGCTCAGCAATTTTGGTGGTTTCGCTTTTTATTTCTAATTTACACTCCGTTGTTCCGTTCCCTCTTCAGGCCGGACTTTTCTACTAATACCGTTTTGCATCCACTTAGACTCAGCTGCTAGTGCTTTCAGTTTTGCATCTTAATACTCGTACACATGCTTCCTTCGAAAAGAAAGCTCTTCACAGAGAATGACGAGTACGACTCGAGCTACGTGCTCCTATTTACAATAGCATCCGCCGGCATCTGGATCATGGTCCCCGGTTTGGCCTTTCTTTATTCCGGCTTAGCCAGGAGAAAATCGGCATTATCCATGATTTGGATAGTCCTCACAGCGTCATTTGTCGGCACCTTCCAGTGGTATTTCTGGGGGTACTCGCTAGCATTTTCGCCCTCGAACAACAACTTTATTGGCGACTTGAGCTTGTTCGGCTTCAAAAACATTGTTGGCGAGAACGGCTCGGGAAATAACTACCCAGAAATTGCATTCGCCATTTTTCAAATGCAATTCATGCTAGTCACGGTTGCAATCATGGCCGGTGGCTTGGTCGCAGAGAGAGGCCGTTTCATTCCGGCGCTAGTGTTTATCTTTTTGTGGGCCACGGTGGTCTACTCTCCTGTTGTCCACTGGATCTGGGGTGGAGGCTGGGCCTCGACCTGGCGTGGTGGCGTTCTCGACTACGCCGGTGGCGGTCCCGTTGAGATCTTGTCCGGAGTTTCCACATTCGTGTACTCCGCCTTTTTGGGTAGAAGACACGAGAACCTCATGATCAACTATAGGCCACACAACATCTCCACGATATTCCTAGGTACGTCTTTGTTGTACTTCGGGTGGTTGTTTTTCAACGGCTTTTCATGTGCAAACGCTTCCGTGAAGGTCCCCTACTCCATGTTGAACACCCACATCACCGGTGCATTCGGCGCCCTCACCTGGTGTCTCTTGGACTTCCGTTTGGAGGGCAAGTGGTCGATGGTGGGTGTGTGTTCCGGGTGCATTTCCGGCTTGGTGGCCGCCACGCCTGCCTCCGGTTTCATTCCGCTCTGGGCATCAGTCATCTTGGGAATCGTGGCCGGCATTGTGTGTAACTTCCTGACCCAGTTGAAGTACATCCTCCGCGTGGACGACTCGCTAGATGTCATGGCAGAGCACGGAGTGGCAGGAATGGTTGGCTTGTTATTCAACGGTATCTTTGGTTCTGGCACCGTTGCCGGGTACGACAACGTGACGGACCACGCGGGCGGGTGGATCGACCACAACTGGAAGCAGCTCTACATCCAGATCGTCTACATTTTGGCCACCACCGCATATTCTGCCGGTGTGACTGCGGTTTTGTGCTTTGTCATTGACAAGATTCCCGGCTTGCAGTTGCGTGTGGACTACAACGCCGAGGAGGTGGGTGTTGACGAGGACCAGATCGGTGAATTTGCTTACGACTACGTCGAGGTCAGAAGAGACTTTTTGGACTGGGGCCCCGCCCTGGCTCCACAGGAGAAGAACACCCCCAGTGAGATGGCGCCAGAAGAAGTGTTCCAGGCCGTAGAAGGCTCCTCCGCCGCACCATCTGTGGTTGCGCTGGAAAAACAAGAGTAGTTCAATAGGCGCCTGCTCTTTCATATAACGTTCTATGATATAGCGTTTCATTTACGTACACCTTGCACGACCCAGATGTGTGTCTAACTGTAATTTGCGTACCTAACTGTAATCCAGTACAGCCTCGCAAGAATGCGAAGAGTAGGGCGTTCTCGGGAATCACGCCGGTACCGCAGCGCGCGATCCGGGGACGCCAGGCGATGCTAACGGTTACCCGTTTGGCGGAAGTCCAGCAGGATCCCACAGGACAAACGAAAAGGCGCCGGGTTTTTCATATGACGGTACGGCAGAGCCCTGGAACATAGCCAACTCCGCAGCGTCCGCAAGCCTAAATAGGGCGGGGCGTCTTCTGTGTAGCCGAGTCTCTGGCATGTTCTCCGCTTGTGCGGGCGCCAGGGTGCAGGACTACATGAAAAGAAAAAAAAATCTGACTCAATAACTCTCCACTAAAATATTTCATCTTGCTGATACGCACTGCTCTTTGTCTGCTTTTCTACCATAAAGAACAAAGCTCAGTATGCTTCGCTTAACACCCAACGCGACGCTTCGTCTGAAAGCCTGCGCCCGTGCCGGTGTCAGCGCCGTTACAGCAACGAAACTAGCCAGATTCATTAGCAATACAAGTGCCCAGAATGCAGTGATCAGCCAGACGAAAAGCAGCCTGGAGACAAGAAGGCCACAGCCTGCGCCCTCGTTTGACCGTGGGCCTCAGGAGCCAAGAAAGCCCCAAACGAAATCGCTCGACATGGACGACTCGTTCATCGGGTTGACTGGTGGTGAAATTTTCCACGAGATGATGTTGAGACACCAGGTTGACACTGTGTTTGGGTACGCTGGAGGCGCCATCTTGCCCGTGTTCGATGCCATCTACAACTCTGACAAGTTCAAGTTTGTTTTGCCCAGACACGAGCAAGGCGCCGGCCACATGGCTGAGGGCTATGCCAGGGCCACCGGCAAGCCTGGTGTGGTGTTGGTTACCTCCGGCCCAGGTGCCACCAACGTTGTCACGCCCATGCAGGATGCCTTGATGGACGGTGTGCCTTTGGTTGTGTTCACCGGCCAGGTCGTCACCACCTCTATCGGAACGGATGCGTTCCAGGAGGCCGATGTCATCGGAATCTCGCGTCCTTGCACGAAGTGGAATGTTATGGTCAAGAACGTCGCCGAGCTCCCCAAGAGAATCAATGAGGCCTTTGAGATCGCCACTAGCGGCAGACCCGGCCCTGTTTTGGTTGACTTGCCAAAGGACGTCACCGCCTCCATCTTGAGAGAGGCCATCCCCATCAACACCACCTTGCCCTCTAACGCATTGTCCCAGATTACCAAGCGCTTCACCACGAAATTCACAACCGAGGCTATTGAGCGCTCAGCAGCTTTGTTGAACCAGGCAAAGAAGCCTATTCTCTACGTCGGTGCCGGTGTGCTCAATAACCCCAAGGGTCCAGCCTTGGTCAAGGAGTTGGCCGACAAGGCCCAGATCCCCGTCACCACTACCATCCAGGGCTTGGGTGCCTACGACCAGACTGACGAGAAGTCGTTGGACTTCTTGGGAATGCACGGTAACGCTGCTGCCAACACTGCCATGCAAAACGCAGACTTGATCATTGCATTGGGCGCCAGATTCGACGACAGAGTCACAGGCAATGTCAGCAAGTTTGCCCCAGCCGCCAGACTCGCCGCCGAGCAAGGAAGAGGCGGTGTTGTGCATTTCGAAATCAGCCCCAAGAACATCAACAAGGTGGTGGAGGCTACCGAGGCTATCGAGGGCGATGTAACGCGAAACTTGGCTTCGTTTGTCCCCTTGGTCAAGGAGGTCAAGGAAAGAAAGGACTGGATGAAGCAAATCCAGGAGTGGAAGGAACAATACCCCTACAGCTACATGAAAGAGACCCCCGGCTCTCTCATAAAGCCACAGACCTTGATCAAGGAGATTTCTAAGCAATCTCAGACTTACGACAAGGAGGTCATCGTCACCACTGGTGTTGGCCAGCATCAAATGTGGGCCGCACAGCACTTCTTGTGGAGAAAGCCCAGAACGTTCATCACCTCCGGTGGTTTGGGAACTATGGGTTTCGGTTTGCCTGCTGCTATTGGTGCACAAATTGGTAAGCCTGACGCCATCGTTATCGACATCGACGGAGACGCATCTTTCAACATGACCTTGATGGAGTTGTCGTCCGCCGTGCAAGCAGGCGCACCAGTCAAGATCTGTGTCTTAAACAACGAGGAGCAGGGAATGGTCACGCAGTGGCAATCTTTGTTCTACGAGCACAGATACGCTCACACTCACCAGTCGAACCCCAACTTCATGAAGCTTGCAGAAGCTATGGGTGTCAAGGGTATCAGAATCGCCAAGCAAGAGGAGATGGTTTCTGGTGTGAAGGAATTCTTGGACTGCACCGGCCCAGTCTTGATGGAGGTCATCGTCGAGAAGAAGGTTCCTGTTTTGCCTATGGTTCCCGGAGGAAAGGCGCTTGACGACTTCATTGTCTACGACGAGGAGGTCGAGAAGATGGAGAAGGAGATCAGAAGAGAGAGAACTGGAGGTAAGCACTAAGCTTTCAGCTGGGAACTCAGCACTGCACCGCTCTACATAAGAGATGGCTCTTGGGCGCAATTTCATGTACTAATTCTACGAATCTGTAAAATCCCTGTAAGAAAAATCGGTGCGAGTGCTGAATCAGAAAGCCCGGGAGCAGCTGGATAGTGGTCGCGAGGCGATCCGCACACCCGGGCCAAAAGCTGGGGTACAGCCGTGACTGCATAAACACTGCCGTTGCTCCGAGGCGTTGTAACTCGCTTATAAGCATTTGCATTTTATACCCGTCAATACAAAGCTTGGTAACCACTTTATGAACACTTCTTTTCCCTGGGTAAACAAAAGCACCAAGAACGGCTCCCAACCACTACCAATTCCCCGATCCCCTCAAAGCCACAACGACACAATCGAAATACTCGCGCCTACGTCCCCCATTTACGCTGTTTACCGATGATGAAAGAAGAAGATTCCGCCAAGCTAAAGCTAATCAGCACCCAGGCGGGCCCGAGAGTCTCGCAGGCTTGTGACAGATGCCGGATGAAGAAAATAAAGTGTGATGGCGGCACCCCGTGTTCCAAGTGTGTCTCGTCGGGCTTAGTGTGCACAGTCTCTGACAAGTTGTCCCGAAGAGCGTTCCCCAAAGGATACACAGTGAATCTTGAAAACCGCGTCAAAGAACTAGAAGCAGAGGTCCTGCAGCTCAGGTCGAAGCTAGAACTTTCCAAACCCGTGACGAGCGTCACCCACATCCCGAACACGTTGGACCAACCGCCTCTGGCCAACATCCCCGCCCAAGAGGAAGATGCATCAAACTCCGCAACAAACTCGACCAAGCACCGACAGATCAATAATCCGATCGACCAGATTTTCAATCTTGATAAAAACGGAGTGATCATAGGAAACGACAACTTGAACTTCGAGTCTCAGTTCAACCATCTCCTCATCAACTTAAACCTTCCCTTTCTCAAAATTACCAATTCACACAACTACCTTTTGAACGATCCAGACTCCTACCTTTACCACCGGTCGTACTACAACTATAACAGCTTTCATAACAAAGATTTGGAGCTCATATATAATCCGCTCACCATGAAGAGATCGTCTCAGGATCAGGAATACTTGGGCAACGAAGACTTTCCACCGGACGTCTACGAACTCTTTTTGAAACTCGTCAACAACTTCAAAAAAGTATTCAGCACAAAGAGAGAACTCGACAATCAGATTGTTCAGTACTTCCTTAACTACAACACTTTCGTTCCTGTGTTCGACTACAACTCCTTCATGGAAAGATATGACGCTTTCCACACAATGTACCCATTCATTTTCACATACGATGATGCCACCATAAATGGCTTCAATTTCTCATCTAACGACTATCATGTTGTTAACGAGTATCTCATCATTGTCATCCAGATATACGCCATGATATCCATGAACGACCCATCTTTGAACCTCAATTTACTATTGAACCATAAGTCTCCCGCATACACTTGCAATCGCAACAAGAAGCTGAACGAATCAATAGTGCATTCATTGTACGACTTCCTCCCGTATCTAAACATCTACCACGTCTCGTCCAACCAGTTGCAGACCTACTTGTTGTTTTTGTTTTACTCATTGTTGATAAACAACAAAGAAAAGTCCCTTTTACTTTCGTCTCTTATCAATGCATTCATAGGTATCTTGGGAGTGAACTTAAACTGTGACAACCTTTTCTTCAATGACTTGAGCCTTTCATTGAGTCAAAGACGAGACCGCGTTAAGATGTTCTGGAGTTTCAAGATAATGCTTAAGTGTTTCAATTTGAAGTTTGGTTTCAAACCAACGATTAACACAACAGTTATTAATCCTGTTACCATCGAGCGCTACTTTAAGTTAACACCAGAAAAACTAAGTCTGTTGATTGACCCATCCAAAAACGAGCACATTGATCCTCTTTTCAAAACAGTTTTAGCCCCTAGTGTCGAGTTCTTGAATCTCATGAACATCGTTATTCCTTCCTCGTTCTCACCTAATTATTATGAATACTTGAAGCTGGGTCGTCATGGCCATGATTCTGGACCTCCTTCAAGAAAGGGTCACGCAAGTAACTTGGACTGGGTGTTGCGGGATGATGATGGCGACGGCAACGATGGTAATCTCAACTATAACTATTCTCAATTCTTAACCATTGATAAGAACTTGTCCAACTGGAGATATTCTTTGCAAGAGAAGGTTTTGAGTACTACTCCTTTGGAGAGTGTGATCGGACTACAGAACTTCTCCACTGCAACCGAATCGTCATTGTACTACAGAATTTCGTTTGATGGGGAGGAAACTTTGAGAAAGTACGGAATATCTCACCCCAGCCTAGTGCACTTTGCCGAAACCGGGCTTCCCGATGCACACACTGCGCTTCAGCTAATCAAGATCCAACTCAATTTCCATTATTTATTAATCCGTTCCATGAACTACTTGAATTTTGCCATTGAAGGTGAGCTCACGCTGACTTACTATGTCAAAATTGCCAACATCTCTAGGGAAGCCTTGGGGTACTTCATCATAATATTTGGGCATGTGGGCAACTCGAAGTCAGAAAACTCTCAAGAGTTCGGCAATTTTGATAATGGTGTGTTTTCTGAAGGCAAAAGATCCTTCTACAATCCATTTTCTACCGATCTCGATATGGATGAAGATGGTTTTATTGTAAACGACTTTTCAGCCAAGAGACGTAAGAAGGATATCAAGAAAGCAAAGTATTTTGCCGAAAAAGTCATACCCGTCTCCCCATTCAACCCAATTCTCAATGTGCTTTCTTTGACGATGATCAATATCAAAAAGGTCATTGTCTTGCAAATGCTTTACTTGCTCATCTGCAATCTCAAGATTTCGAAGAAGGGTGGTACCATGAGTGTTGATACCCTCCGCGTATTGCACGACAGTATTTCCCTATTCATAAAGATCTTCATTAATTACCAGCCGCAAGCTATTAAGGCCAGCGAATCAGCACGCGTACAAGAATTCCACTTGTTCAAGAGGATCATCAATGACGAATTGAAGAGCGAAATTTTGAACGAAAACAAAGAAGACAGCGACAATGAGAATGATGACGAGAATGCCATAGACTGGGATGACGAGAACATGGACGAGGACCTCAAATACTTAAAGATCTTGAAATACATCAAGTACAAAACAAACACATTGTTTGAAAGGGGTATGTCCAGAAACTCACAAAGCCAAGATGTGGTTCGCAACCAAGCCGCGTTGAAAAATATGGTCACAATGGATCTCAAGGATACCCCGCCCCCACCCCAGAGGCAGGATGTGACAAACTCGATTCAAGTTCCTAGACAGGCGATTCCAGCTTCGTATGCGCCTCAATATGCAACTAGCGTTGCTCCTTCTGACATGGGAGCTCCTCTTGAGAGCCATGCCCCCACAATACCTTTTCAACCAAAGCACCCAAGTGTCTCCGACATCAAAGTCGAGAAGAGCCGCGAAGAGGAACTCGCTAATGATCTTATGAACTTGAGAAATGGAGGACGTATGTAACCAGGAGTTGGAGTACCGGACTACAATAATTGGGCAAGGTGAGATATGTCAGATTGAAGTAAGCTGAACTCACCATCTATAAACTGTCCGTGTCGTCTATTCGGGCCCGTCAATAATACATTTCACTGAGCCAGCTCCTGAACGAACATAATCGTAAGCCTTGATCGCGTCTTTGAACGAGTAGCGGTTTGTGATCAATGCCTCGAAGTCTATGGCGGCTTTGTCTTTGCCACCGGCGTAATTTTCATCCAAGATCTGCACAGATGTCTTGTAGTCGTTGTAGCCATAGCGGAAAGAGCCGAAAAGAGTCAACTCCCTCGTAGCGAATTCTGTGATGGGGAATTTCACTGCTCCGCCGGCGTTTCCAATTTGCACGAAACGCCCGCCGTCCCTCAAAACCTGGATACCTTGCTGGATACAGACCTCAGCACCCGTGCACTCTAACACAAGGTGTGGGCGTTCACCAGCAGGCAAGGTCTCGAGCAAGCTTTTGGGCGAAGACTTTGAGTTGTAAGTATGCGTAGCCGCACCTATCTTTTTCGCCAACTCCAACTTGCTGTCGAAGATGTCCACAATGGTGACAGATGCTGCACCAAACTTGTTGGCCGCGGCGGCTGCAAGAATTCCAACGGGACCTGCTCCGAAAACAACCACATGCTCACCAAAAGTGAGCTTGCCCAACTTGACGCCGTGAACACCCACACTCAAAGGCTCGACCATGGCACCTAGCTCGAGCGAGATGTGATCTGGCAATTTCACAACGAAATCGGCCGGTGTCTTGTAGTACTTGCACAAAGTGCCTGGTGGGTTTGGCTTGTTCTTGTCAGCGAAGGGGGTGGCGGCAAATTGCATGTCTGGGCACAAGTTGTAGTGGCCGCTCTTGTATGCGTCGCTCAACCGAGAAGGCACACCGGGCTCAATGGCCACCCGGTCGCCCTTCTTCAAGTCGGTCACCGCGCTGCCTACCTCAACGATAACACCGGACGACTCATGGCCCAAGACCATAGGCTGGTTCAACACAAAGTTTCCGATCCTTCCGTGGGCGTAATAGTGGATGTCCGATCCGCAAATGCCCGTCTTCTTGACTTGGACCAAGACCTCGTGAGGGTCATTGATCTCGGGAGCCTCGCGGTCCTCGAAAACAATCTCGTCAACCTTTTTCAACACAAGCGAGGGATTCACGGTCATCTTGTGGTGGTGCTTTTTCAGAATATTTGCGTTGCTGCGAGAATTTATAGGCGAAATGTGGGGTGACTAAACTAGAGTAGCCGAAAATCGCGGCGTCGCTCCGGATAGATATACACATACAGTAGCCATAAGCAAATTGCGGCAAGCAACCAATCTTCATTGCCATGGCAATGAGCTTCCTCTTAGAGCTAGATAACAACACATTGTGCCAAGCTGCCGAATGATTGGACATTGAGAATCGGTTTCTGCGGAAGAGTTCGGTGTTCCATGCGTAGAATATGGTAATGTGGCAGTGGTCCGTAGTGGGGTAAGTTTACACTGAGCCTACATTTTTCTTGTTTTCCCTCTTTTCACACTTCTGTCGTGCGGCTATCCACAACAAGGAAAACAAGAGTGTTATTCTCCAAAGCCATATATTTGTTTTACGGACGAACGAGCCAGCTCTTGTCAGTTTAAATTTTTTTTCCAGCCCCGTTTTCACCACTCAAGACTCTTGATACCACACGCCGCTCGCCAAGCAACTTGCAATGTGGCTAGTCCAAACTGTGGGTACTCATGGCGTCAAGTGTTTTCTCGTCGGGGTGACTGTCGGAGTCGGTCCAGTCGGCACCATCGCCTTCGTCGTCTGAAATTCCTGGCGTGGTGGCCTCGTAATCTGATTCGCGCCCGTCGTAAAACGTGTACTCTCCACTTTGTACGGCCATCTGGAGCCGCTTCTTCTCGAGATGCTTGTTGAGATGGTCGGCGCCCTTTTGTAGCACCTCGGCCGCTTTTTCAATGACCTTGTCGTTGGTGACCACTGCACCAACAAACCCAACAGCAGCTCCTAGCAATAGAGCTGATTTTGCTGTGAGGAATAGAGGCATCTTAGAAGGCGAGTGTAGATGCTCGAAATCAAACGTGTTCTTAGGCTTTTATTAGGGCCCTCGTGCAGTATAAGTCAGAGGAAGCTTATCAACCAGAAAAGCCGTGGCGGTACCTGGAGAAAGTTCGTGTTCAAGCCAAATGAGAGTGACCCTTAGAGATCAATACAGTTCTGCGAGCATGCGCCCCTCCCATGAGAGCATAGTGCATATCAAGCTCAGATATGTGAATATCAAAGCCTACAGGCCAAAAATCGTAAAGCTGATAAGAACATCATTTTCTTCTTGTACAGTGACTTCACTAACCAACTTAACAAATCTGATGCTGAAGCGGTTTTTGGGGCACACCAATCAGACGGCAAGTGTTTGCAGTCAACTCGCATGAGTGGCAAAAGTAACGGAAAGAGGAAGACTGCACCAAAATGAAAAGAGTAAGTAGTATATCCTACAGTAGAAACTCTTACAAGTATATTTGCCGGATGGCTCTAGGCCCCCCAGAACCATTGCTCTTGCACCACCTACCACTTGCGCACAACAAGACCTGCCAAAAAATCAAAAACGTAAATGGTTTCGTGGTCTAGTTGGTTATGGCATCTGCTTAACACGCAGAACGTCCCCAGTTCGATCCTGGGCGAAATCATTTATTTTTTATGCTCTCCGGCATATCGCGGGCTCTTTTCATGTGCGACCCAACATTATATTTAAGTTACTGAACCTCTCATCTGCAGCATCGGTGAACGTTGGGCTATGGTCTGAACGAGGTTCTCTCAGTAAATTCTTCCAGGGGCATGGCTTAGCGCCATATGATATTAGCCAGCCCAACACTGTCAAGCTACGTGTCAACTATTGCCATGTGCAAGAGCTCGCACTAAAAATTGTATTTTGTATGATCTAATTATCTGATAAGCCGTTGCCACTCTCTGGTGACAAGAAAAAAGACGAAAGGCGGGGGACGGGAATGTAAACGAGAAGCGAAGAGAATACGTTAATTTACTGGGGCAAATCTAAAATCCCTTGCCAGCTAGCATTCATCAGTAACGTTTGCCCCCGGCATGATACCTTGTCCCAAAACAGCAATAGTACAAGCATCTCCGCACCATATAAATGGCTTCGCGTAAATCTCGTCGAATTCATTGTAAGATACACCCTTTTTATTTAAGTGATTAACCACGCTCAATTAATCATTAAACATGCGGAGCTTAAGTGTGGAAGTAGGTCCTGCTAAGCCCGGGGAGACTGCTCCAAGAAGAAAGACTGCTCAAAAGGAAGCAGCTTTAGTCAGACCCCCTGAGACCACTGCTAACACCTTGGTCGAGTACATCGAAGAGTGTGTGGAAAGACACAAGGACCTCAAATGTATGGGCTGGAGAGAGTTGGTCGAATTGCACAAGGAGACCAAGAAAGTCAAGAAAGTGGTCAATGGCGAAGAGCAACTCGTTGACAAGCAATGGGTGTTCTACGAGTACTCTCACTACCAGTATCAAACTTTCTCTGAAGTCTTATCCTTAATCAAGTCATACTCCAAGGGTTTGACTGCCATTGGATTGAAGCCCAACCAGGTCGACAAGCTTCACATCTATGCCAGCACATCGCACAAGTGGATGAAGTCGTTTTTGGCCGCCTCTTTCCAAAACATTGCGATTGTCACCGCATATGACACTTTGGGAGAGAAGGGTTTGACCCACTCGTTGCTCCTGACTGAGTCGAGAGCAATGTTCACCGACAATGCTTTGTTGGGCACTTTGGTGAGCCCTCTTCAGAAGGCAAAGCACGTCAAGTACATTATTCATGGAGACGACATCGACCCCGAGGACAAGAGAATCGGCGGGTCCTACTACAAGGATGCGGCTGATGCCAAGAAGAAGATTTTGGAAGTTCGTCCCGACATTAAATTTTACTCGTTCAACGAGGTCATCGCCCTCGGAGAGAAGGACGATGGAGAGATCGTCGGCAAGTCCAAGCCTGAAGACATCGCATGTATCATGTACACTTCTGGTTCTACTGGTGATCCAAAAGGTGTCGTGATTACCAACGCCAACATTTTGGCAGGTATTGCGGGACCGGCCGCAAACGCAGGCAGAGACTTGGTTAAGCAGGGCGACCGTGTTGTGGCCTTCCTCCCATTGGCACACATTTTCGAGATGGTGTTTGAGCTTTTGTGCTTCTGGTGGGGTGGATGCTTGGGTTATGCCAATGTAAAGACCTTGACCGATGCCTCCTGTAAAAATTGCAAGTCTGATTTGGCTGAATTCAAGCCTCATATCATGGTCGGTGTTGGTGCCGTGTGGGAGTCTGTGAGAAAGGGAGTTATCGGAAACGTCAAGAAGTTGTCTCCACTTGTTCAAAAGATCTTCTGGAGCGCTTTCAAAGCTAAGTCGGTGATGAGCGAATACGGAATCCCAGGAAACTCTGTGTTTGACGTTCTTTTCAAGAAAGTGAAGGCTGCTACAGGAGGTGAGCTTAGATTTGTGATGAATGGTGGCTCTCCTCTCGCCAAGGACACCCAAGTCTTTGTGTCTACCTTGATTGCCCCTTGTTTGATCGGTTACGGTTTGACTGAGACTTGTGCCAATGCCACACTTGTTGAGTTCAACAAATTCGAGTATGGTATTGCCGGAAGTCTTGTGGGAAGTGTGACTTGTAAGTTGGTTGATGTGCCAGATGCAGGCTACTTCGCCAAGAACAATCAAGGTGAAATTCTTTTGACAGGTGGACCGGTTGTTTCTGAGTACTACAAGAACGAGAAGGAGACCAAAGATGCCTTTACCGAGGATGGCTGGTTCAAGACTGGTGACATCGGCGAATGGACACCTTCCGGTGCTTTGAAGATCATCGACCGTAAGAAGAATTTGGTCAAAACCGCTAACGGTGAATACATTGCTTTGGAGAAGTTGGAGTCCACCTACAGATCTAACTCTTTGGTCATGAACCTTTGCGTCTATGCTGACCAAAACAAGGTGAAGCCTATTGCAATCATTGTTCCCAACGAGCCACATCTTAAATCTTTTGTGGTGGAGCAGAAGCTTGTCAGTGCAGAAGATTTGAAGCATAAGGAATTGAGCGATTACTACACTGATAAGAAGGTGGTCACCAGCGTTCTCAACTCTTTGTTGTCCACGGGTAAGTCTCAGGGTTTGCAAGGAATCGAGCTTATCCAGAATGTCGTTTTGGTCGATGACGAATGGACTCCTCAAAATGGATTTGTCACTTCGGCACAAAAATTGCAAAGAAGAAAGATCTTGCAAGCCTACCAGTCTCTTGTTGACAAGGCTTATGCTTGAACGCTCTAGTCGATGTGACTAAAAGTGAAATAGGTTTTTGTTCATTATTATTAATAGTCAGAGCCAAACGTTCTTTTGTTCAAAAAATAAAAAAGCCGTATGAAACGATGTAAAGTTTAAAATTATCACTCCAAGAAAACTTTAGCACTAACCTCCGTAAACTCCTCTAAAGACTCTCTTTATGCTTTTTATGTCCATTTGCTCGAAAAGGCACAATTGAAGCAACAAGCGAGCTTTTGGGGGGTTCAAATACCCACTTGCAACAAGGTACGTGTTGTCGGATTTAGGAATGCCACTTATAGGAATCTCTCCGTCCGTGGATCGCTTGGAATAGATGATTGGCATCTTGAGGCTGGTGGATATCTCGCCCAAGAGCTTGTTGGTGGAGTCAGGTAACGATCCGGCTCCCATTGTTGCCATAACAATTCCCTTGACGTGTAACGACTCAGCAGCCAACTTGATTAGTTCATTGTTAAACGTCTGGTGGGCATAAAAGACAACGACCTCAGGAAGAGAACCGCTGTATTGCAGGGGAAGTTGAAAGAACCTGAGGCCGCATGGCCGCAGAGCAGGGAAATAGTAGTGTGCTTCACCACCAACGAAGTTTCCCAAGTAACCGTGGCCCAAAGACTTAAAAGTATCCAACGAGTTTGCATCCGTTTTGCTGATGTAGTAACCCGACCCGATTTTGTCATTCAAAGTAACTAAAACGCCCCTTCCTCGGCTTTGTTTGTCAGATGCAACTACGCATGCCTGGTACAAATTCGAGGGTCCATCAGCCGAGACCGATGTCAGAGGCCTCATGGAGCCGCACATCACAACGGGTTTGTTCATCATGTCAACAGTGGAGTCCAAAAAGAATGCGGTTTCCTCAAAAGTATCTGTCCCATGAGTGATCACCACTCCATCGAATTGGCTCACGCTCTCTTGGACCTTGCTACGCAAGTGCAAGAGGTGGTGAGTGGTAAATTCCTTGGAATCGATATTGAAGACCTGCTCAAACTCCAAGTTACAAGTGTGAGACAAGTCTGGAACGGAGCTTATCAAGTCCTCAATGGTCAAGTCAACATGGTACCCTGGTTGTGGAATTGCCGTTGCGCCCTTTGCAGCAATTGTTCCGCCAGTTCCCAAGATTTTAATGATGGGCAAATTCTGCGATCCAACACTCGACACAGAATCCAAGGTTACAATTGAATTCAGCCGGTACCTCACAGAAAACACCGGATGATGCTGATCATTTATGTTTTCTTGAATGTCAAATGCATCCTCTGTATTTTCGGTCGAACTCATCTTGGCCCTAATTTCCTGTTGGTTCTCACAAAATCAGTAAAGATAGCGATGACATCACGTGAGCATGATGGCTTAGTAGCTATACGTATTATTGACTTATTTGTAGTTTGACTCTGGAATCACTAGCTTGATGGTTTTCGCTTCGGTCTGATTCCAGGAAGTTTGTCACGCTGTAGGTGAATAAACTATCTGTTTTCGAAAATACTGTGTACATGGCTTTTTGGCAAAATAGTGCATCTGCCTACACAAAGCGTGAACAGGAAGCAACAGTGCAGCAAATAGTGTGAACACAATAATCAAATTAGCTATACAATACAAACAGGTAAAGTTCATGTAATCACATAGGATGGACAGATTCCTAATGATAACATCTTTTACTTTTAGAACACACGCAAGGAGACCTTTGATTGCAAAATCTGACACAAGCTTTACACCCATACACCAAAAGTCCATACTTTGGTGAACTCTATCGCGTATAGGACTTAACGGCAAGGATGGGTTTCTTTTCAAAGGAAGAGGCGGTAGTTGACCCGCCAAACAAAACCAAGAGAAAGATATGCTGGGACTCTCGTGACAAGTTTTTTGATTGTCTTACAAAGATCAACGTCGACAACTCGTTGGATCCAAAGAAAAAAGAGTTGGTCGAGTCAGAGTGTGGTGCTGAAAGAGCCGATTTCCAGAGTAAATGTGTGGCATCATGGTTTAAGTATTTCCAAGAAAAACGCTACAATGATATCAAAAGAGAAAAGTACATTGCCCAGTTGGAAGCAGAGGGTGCACAACCTTTACCATTCAAATTGGACAGGAAGTAATCATCAATGATTATGACATTGTATATAGTGACCAACAACGACGTGTTGAAATGAATGTCAAATATTTATAATGCAGTGATGTAGGCCGGCTCTCGGCCCACAATCCGATTGCCCGAATCGTTAGATTCGTCAAAAATGCTACCCCATTCGTAATCACCCTTCTCCAAAACCATAAACCCGATCTCGAGATCTAGATGTCCTCCTGGACCAAGCAGGTTCTTTTTTAAGGGGATTTGCAAGACTCCATCATAGAAAATCTTCAGATCTATTGAAAAGTCTTGCTTGCTCGACGCCTCGATGGGAAACGGCATATGCCTGAGTGTGCCGGACAAAAATTCGTCAGTATGGTTAACGATTCTTGTTTCCAAGATGTAGAATTTTTCACGGTGTACAACAAACTTGTCTCCTGTTCTCTGAACCTCTGTCCTGAGTTCTTCATCGGAGAAGAGACGTTGGTGAATCAGAATTCTTTCGTGTACGAGGGACTTCGTCATGTTATGACTCAATCGAATACGCCGAAGATTGATTTCTCCATTCCGTTGTAATGCTGTTCCAACAGACCTCCACGTTCCTTTCAAGCCCTTGAGAATCTCACATCTCGTCCAGTGTGAGAGCCTCATTTGGTTCTCTTCGTCCTCGGTCAAGTTGTAGTTTTTGATGTATTGCTTGTTTCTCAACGATGGTATCGGAGAAGATGCGTCGAATTGTTTAATTTCTACCCTTTTGACTGGAATGAGAAATCTGACAGTCTCGTTCGACCTCACTTCTCTGTTCGTAACAAAACTTGGACCAGAGTCGAAATCACTAGAAATCTCCGCAGTCATGGTATCTTTCCAGTAATTTCGAACATCCAACACAAGTAAGCAGAAGTCTGACATCTGGTCTTTATCGGCGCTTCGAATCTCTGTGAAGAAGGTGAGTAAAGAAGAAATCTCTTCTTGATTTGGACGATTCTCGTTGGAGCTCAAAAGAGTGGTCGGTAGGAGCCCAATGACGTCATTTCCAATCACCTCTAAGGATCTGTGTACCGATACTCTAAGAGGGATAGTCAACTTTTTCACGTACATGACATGCTGTTCTTCTGTCTTCTTTCTTCCATACTCGAGAATTAATTTGGTTTCTGTTAATGCCCGCTTTCCGAAAACACAATAGTCGATTTTCACAACCCCGGAAGGCTGAATTAATCTGTTCTCAGAGGCAATTTTGTTTTTATTCGTCACAGAAATTGCAGGCTTGTTCAAAAGCAGCCATTCAAGCTCATACACGTCTTCGCCAGTTAGCGTTTGTTGCTTGCTCGAGCTGAGTTTGGAATTAATATAGTCTCTGGATGAGTCCCAAAGCGCAAAGGACATATAGCTCACGGCTTCTCTGGAAGCATTCTTCACTTCAAAATTGAAGCCCCGAGTCTCGCCTTCCAACAACATCACCCATCCACTTGTTGCCAGATTCTGGGTGATATACAAGGTTGGTTGAGCAGGGACTGCCGTAAGCGCAACAGACTTAGTGTTAGCCCTGCCTTGAAGGATTGCATTATGCAAAGTTTTAGAAAGCTTTTCTATGTCTTCGAGGACATGACTTTGCAGATGCAGAAAGGTGGGAGAAATTTTCTCCGTATCACAACTCTTTTCCAGACCTGCGATGGAAAAAAATTGGGATTTTGCACGGCCCACCGTTATATTGAAACCAACAATTTCGAACTGTCCCACATCCAAGGCCTTGATTGGAACCACCAACTCAGTAAAAGAACAAGCAGGGATCACCAAAACGTTGCTGGTTCCAGAAGGCTTAAACTGGGAGCTGGGCTTTCTTACTTTTGAACTCACTGACGCCCACCCATTACCGTGATCCGAAGGTTGATTAAAAGACGTTATTGCGGTGATCACGATTGATGCATACAAAGTCTCAAGTTTGAATGCATCTTTGGCCACCGCTTTCATCGTATGCAAGTCGAGATCAAAGAGAAATGGATTTTGCACTATGACTTTTAAGTAAAGCACTTCATTTGCACAGATAATTCGATCAGTTGCTGAGCTGGGAGCTTGCTTATAGGGATCAAAAATTTGGTCATCGTGGTAATCTTCGTTTGTTGCTAAGTTGATCAAATTGAATGGCTCGGACAGAACTATGAATTTCACATCTCTCACTAAAAACAAATCGGGGTGCATAGGTTCGTATTCCGATTTATCATCGCTTATGAAGAGGCTGCACCAAGTGAGTCGTTCCTTGAGCTTAAGTTGATCTTCAGCAGGGAGACAATGGGCAAATCTCAACAACGTGAGGGTGCACAACTTTGCCAATGTCTGATAATCTTGAAGGGACTCAGCGATTTTAAGACAAATTTTCATAAGATGGAGTTGTAGAACAACCCAGTCCGAGTAATGATTGCGCGCAGACTCGCTCCCAGTCTCAGTTTTCTTGTCAACTTGATAAATGGAAAGAATCATATCAAAAATGTCTCTAATAGAGCCAAGAGATTGAATCCCTGCTAGATCGTCATGGGTTTCACTTGCTAAGACCTTAGGAGTCAATGACATCAAAAGTAAACGAAGCACAAATCCCTGCTTTCTGCGGAACCCTAGATTTCCGTATACGGTTGCCAATGCACAATAAACTTGGCATTGTTTTTTGAATTCGAGCTGGGACAATTGCAAGGCAAACATTTTGTCAATTTCTGATACAATATCTGTATGCATGGAAGGATACTGACAATTCTTCTTGAGGTCTTGAATTGGATTGAGTCCAACAAGTGCAGAGTTGACGCCAGCCCCATCAACGGCCCCGGACAAATGGATGGTCATCATCAATTTAATGTTTCGCAAGAGCGAATCGACATATACGACATCGGGAACGCAATCTTCAAGGTTAGAAGTACTCATTTGATAAAACAAGGCAGACTTCAGAGTAAGTAGTAGGATGAGGTCGAGATTCTGGAGGAGTGAGAAATCTTGACTGGCAGGGACATGTTGAGTGCTTGTTCCAGCAAAGCTGCTAGTAGAATTACGGGGAGAACTCACAAATCCGCTGTTTCTGGACTTGTTAGATTCCATGGAACTCCTTGACACCCTGAAATTGGCTGTGGTTTTCGACTTGGCCTGTAGCAAAGATATAAGCATTGGGTTTTGAATGTGAAATGGCTCACCGAGAAACAGTAGAATGAGTACAGAAACCGCCAAACCTTCGAGAGAGCTTGCTAGCCACAAATAATCATCGGATTTTTTCAAGTTAATCGCGGCGTCAGTGAAGTACTGGAAGGCATCGTTTGCTTTGCCCGCAAGGAGGAAAAAATTAGCCATCAACTTGGTCTGCCTGCCAATTTGCCTTTGCAGAGACTTGAGTTTCAGCTCCTTGCTGGACGCTGGCAGGGATTGTCCGTTGGAGAAAGAAACCTTGAACGACAGGCCGGAGCTGACCCTCTTTTGCGCCTGCTTGATCGTACGCGTCAAGACATTGCTGTCTGTCAAGGAAATCGGCGACCTTAGAGTGATGCTCTCGTAGGAAGAGGCGAAGGCATCCAATGCACTTAGAAAGCTTTTCGAGATTTCGCATGCAATGGTCTCGATGGAAGTTATGATCTGCTCAGCCTCATGGCTTAAATGGAACACATGGCCTTCATTGCGGCTGTCGTTCGGCGACTGACAAAGAATGACGTTATGGGTTATGGCTGCTGGATACTGCTCTCTCAATGTGGGGTGTAAGTCATTTAGCGTCGGATACAGAGCTCGGTGCATGCCGATACCAATGACGATGAAGGTTTTGCGGAAAGGCTCGAAGTCTTCGAGAAACAGGTCTTCGACATCTGACACAGCCGAAGAGTAGCTGTAAAAGATTCGGCCCTGGGGAAAGGCCTGTGGGTTGAAATGAGTGCACAGTGGAATCGGGGAGATATCTAGTAACCTGACATCTGTTACTGATTTGACTAGGTTGGAATAATGCTCGAAATCCAGGCTGGAGATCGAGCAGAGAGGCACGAGGAGCACCCGTACACGCGCTGGAGTCACAAAGTCAAAGCTATCCATGGGAATTGCGACCCGTAGCCCGGAATTACTCAAGCACTAGTTACGGCTGAAAGATCCAAAGCGCAGCCTGATGTGTTCGCGTACCTTGAATGTGCTTGCACAGAGCTGAGGTGTTCGCGACCAGGTAGTGTGGAGCCGCCTTCTAGTGCGAGCGTTAAGTCCTCCCAAACGCCACTGCAAACCAGACATCTGTTTTGTCACGAATAACCTCTTCAGAGCTGGACGGTTTCCTATTCTCGCACGTGAGAGAACAGTAACAACGGCCGGTTGATTGCCTACTTCACACCACCTGGCATATTCTCCCAGGAAATCGACAACTGCTTATCTCAGGAATAGCACATAGACATGCCCGGGCTCTCGTTCGACAATTACCAGAGAAACCAGTTTCTCTCGGCCAAGGGCTTTGCACAGCCCAAGGCCACTTCCACAGGAACTACTATTGTGGGGTGCAAGTTCAAAAACGGTGTTGTGATTGCCGCCGATACCAGAGCGACCGCGGGCGACATCGTCGCCGACAAGAACTGTGAAAAGTTGCATAGGTTGGCGCCCAAGATTTGGTGTGCTGGTGCAGGTACCGCTGCAGACACAGAGATGGTGACCCAGTTGATTGCGCTGAACCTTGAGTTACACTCGTTGTGGCAGAACCGCCAGCCCCGTGTCATCACCGCATTGACGATGTTGAAACAGCATTTGTTCAAATACCAAGGCCACTTGGGTGCTTACTTGATTTGCGCTGGAGTGGACCCCACTGGCGCCCACTTGATGTCGGTGCAGGCGCACGGTTCCACCGACATTGGCGAATACCAGTCCTTGGGCTCCGGTTCGTTAGCTGCCATGGGTGTGTTGGAAACAAGCTGGAAGCCAGACTTGTCCAGAGAGGAGGCCATCAGCTTGTGTGCAGAGGCCATCGAGTCTGGTATCTGGAATGACTTGGGATCTGGTTCTAACGTGGACGTGTGTGTGTTGGAGGTGGGCAAAGACGCACAGTTACTAAGAAACTACGTGACTCCCAACATCAGAGCCGCCAAAGAGAGATCCTACAAGTTTCCCCGCGGAACTACAGCTGTCATGAAGGAGTCGATCCGCGACATCGTTGATATTGAGGAAACGGTGATCGAGTTCAACAGACCCGAGGCAATGGAGATCGACGCCTAATGCGGTGGCACGTAGCGCTCTAGCCCTCAGTCCCACACACAGCGCCAGCCGTTCCCACGAGGAGCAGTAGTCCCATCACATAGTCATGATATAATGTTGACCTTCGTTCGGCTGTCGTAGAGGAGCGCGAGAATAGATTTTTCTAGAAATGCGTGCGGCGCGGGTACATATATTTCGCAGTTCGCTTCTGATCATGGAAGCGCAGGGCGAATATACTCTCCAGAATATCTAGAAATGGTCGTGAACAACCCCAACAATTGGCACTGGGTTGACAAAAACTGTTTCGACTGGTCCAAGACCTATTTCAACGACAAGTTGGTTGGCTTGTCTGCCGAGGAAGATGAGTCCAGGAGCGTCAAGGTGACCTCGGTTTCATCATTGGAGGGCGACACCGAGGTGTGTCAAAGAAAGGGCAAGGTCATTTCGATCTTCGACCTCAGACTTGTCCTCATAATCGAGGGCCATTCCACTGCAGACAAGGAGTTCAAGGGTAGCATCACCGTTCCAGAATTGGCATACGACACCGATGAGGACGAGCTCTTGTTTGACGTGAGCATATACAACGAAGACAGCGACTCCGAGAAGATGAGAGGTGTTGTGAAGAAGAAGTTGGTGCCCAAGCTCCGTGCCGCTTTAATGGCTTACGGCAAAGATTTGATAGAGACACACGGGTCTGATATTCAGCAAGCACTGCAGAAGGATGCTTCCACGGCAAACAGCGAGCCTAAAGCGGCTGCAAAGCCCTCCGTGGAAAAGAAAAGCGCCCCAAAGACGACGTCTGACGCTGCTCCAAAGCCGGCCACGCTGCAAAGTAAGAGCGCAAGTGTGGGTCGCTTGAACACCTCCACGTTGCATTTGGAGCCTGTGTTCAACACCACCGCGGAGCAGTTGTACATCACCTTACTAGACTCCCAGCGGGTATCTGCGTGGTCGAGAGCCAACGCAGTTATCGAACCCAAGGAGGGCACGGAGTTCAGTTTGTTCGGTGGCTCAATCTCGGGAAAGATCGTGAAGTTGGTAGAGAACGAGCGCATCACACAGGCGTGGCGTCTTGACTCGTGGAGATCCGGCCATTTTGCAGAATTGGACATACAGTTGAAGCAAGGCGCTGGCGAAACTACGATGGTTGTCAAGTGGTCGGGCATTCCTATCGGCGAGGAAGACAGGGTGAGAGGCAACTTCGAAGATTACTACGTGCGGGCCATCAAGTTGACCTTCGGCTTTGGTGCTGTTTTATAGTCAAATCCGCGGCTTACGCAGCTGCTTAGCTAAGCAAGCATAGAACGACCCACTTGAAACGAGAGCATGGTTCCTCTGTTCTATTCTTTCATCCACATGTAGAGCCGGATCTGTTTGTTCAGCGGATCCCCAGAAAACGCTTCAGCTGGGAGACAATCTATATGAGCAAGCTCAATATAAGTGTGCCTTGCTTTTGATTTGCAGTGAGTGTATCTCTCGGGATATTTTGCCCGAACGGTGAGCATACGAGAAAATTGGCGGAAAAAAGCACCAAATCCGGCATACTTTCACTGATTCTATCAGCGTATAAAGGCACGCAACATCGGCCACGGATCTTCGCCACGCTCAAGATTCAAACTCTTACTAGCTGAAATGTCATCTACTGCTGGAAAAGTATGTTGAACCTCGCCCATCAAAAGGAATAACTGGGCGGACAGAACTGCTCTGCTCGTCTCCGAACTGCGTGTTTTAAGTAGCATACTTCTCAAAAAGCACCTTGGTGGTCCCGAGCAAGCATCGCAAATCAGTTTGAAAAGCCTAAAATGGAAACGATATACTAACCCCAGACCATCACCTGTCAAGCCGCTGTTGCCTGGGAAGCAGGTAAGCCCTTGAGCATCGAGGAGATCACCGTGGAGCCTCCCAAGGCCCATGAGGTCAGAATCAAGATCACCGATACTGGTGTTTGTCACACCGATGCCTACACCTTGTCTGGTGTCGACCCCGAGGGTGCTTTCCCGGCCATCTTGGGGCACGAGGGCAGTGGAATTGTCGAGTCTGTAGGCGAGGGCGTCACCAACGTCAAGCCCGGCGACCATGTGATTGCTCTTTACACGGCCGAGTGCAAGAAGTGTAAGTTCTGCCGCTCCGGCAAGACCAACTTGTGCGGTGCCGTGAGAGAGACTCAGGGTAAGGGTGTGATGCCCGACGGTACCTCTAGATTCAAGTGCAAGGGCAAGGAGCTCTTCCATTTCATGGGGTGCTCGACCTTTTCGCAGTACACCGTTGTCGCAGATGTTTCCGTGGTGGCCATCAACGAGAAGGCACCACTTGAAAGTGTGTGCTTGTTGGCATGCGGTGTCACCACCGGCTACGGTGCTGCTACCGTGACCGCCAATGTCCAGGAGGGCGACAATGTTGCTATCTTCGGAGCTGGTTGTGTCGGATTGTCGGTGATCCAGGGCTGCGCTCTCAGAAAGGCAAACAAGATTATTGTCGTGGACATCAACAACAATAAGAAAGAGTGGGCCGAGAAGTTCGGCGCCACCGACTTTGTCAACCCCAAGGAGTTGCCCGAGGGAACCACAATCGTCCAGAAGTTGATCGAGATGACCGACGGTGGATGCGACTTCACATTCGACTGCACGGGTATCGTCGAGATCATGAGAAACGCCTTGGAGGCCTGCCACAAGGGCTGGGGCCAGTCCATCATCATTGGTGTTGCAGCTGCTGGCAAGGAGATTTCCACCCGTCCATTCCAGTTGGTCACCGGAAGGGTCTGGAAAGGATCCGCTTTCGGAGGTGTCAAGGGCAGGACGCAGTTGCCCGGCATGGTCGAGGACTACATGCACGGCAAGTTGAAGGTGGACGAGTTCATCACTCACAGACACCCCTTGGAGAAGATCAACACCGCCTTCGACGACATGCACAAGGGAGAGTGTGTGCGTGCGGTGATTAAGATGTGACTAGAACGCTCGAGACTATGAGCGTACAGCCTTTCTTAGGTGGGGCGTTTAAATGCCCCCGATGAAGACGAAGTGGAACGAGTGGTGTGGGCTGCGGTTAAAAAATAACATTTGGCAAATATTCCTCAACCGTGGTCAAACAGTGGATTGCAACTATTTGTGTGCCAATGGTGCATCGCAGTACTGTACCGGTAGGTCGTGCGCTAAATTCTCGGTAGCGTACTCCGAGTGTGTCGGAGCGGAGCTGTAGCTGCAGCGTGTATCCACGGGGAGCACCGCGCGACCCTTGAGTGATTATAGGTTAATTGTCAAGCCGTGAGCAACGCCGTGGCTTGCACGGCAGCATTTAAAAGAACACATGTACCTTCTCTCTAGTAGCACCAAAGGCGGGCGCTGAGCCGCAGGCCGGTAAATTGCATGTTCCGTTGCATCGGGCGGTGTCCCAGCACACTGCAAATTGATTCCGGACTTCATATCGGCCCCGAGGCACTATGCGCGCGCTGATTGGCCGCGGGACGGCTGGGTTTTTTTTCCGTCCCCTTACCTCAATCATGATCGGGATCTCAAGGGTAATAAATTTTCTCACCACCGTCATCCCATAAACTAGACACAATGTTCAGACAATTAGTCAACTCCAGAGTCGTGGCTCCCAAATTCACGAGATCGTACATCGCCGGTCAATTCACCGGCTCCAGAAAGGAGAATGGCAAGTACACCGTCACTTTGATTGAAGGTGACGGTATCGGTGTTGAAATCTCTCAGGCCGTCAAGGACATCTACGCTGCCGCCGACATTCCAATCGAGTGGGAGCCTGTCGATGTCACACCCTTGTTGATCAACGGAAAAACCACGTTGCCCCAAGAAGCCGTCGATTCCGTCAACAGAAACTTGGTCGCCTTGAAGGGTCCCTTGGCCACCCCTGTCGGAAAGGGCCACACCTCCATGAACTTGACCTTGAGAAGAACCTTCAACTTGTTTGCCAACGTGAGACCCTGCAAGTCCATTGTCGGCTACGAGACTCCTTACAAGGATGTGGACACGGTGTTGATCAGAGAGAACACCGAGGGTGAGTACTCCGGTATCGAGCACACCATTGTCCCTGGTGTCGTGCAATCCATCAAGTTGATCACCAAGCCCGCCTCCGAGAAGGTCATCAGATACGCCTTCGAGTACGCAAAGAGCATCAACAAGCCCCACGTTGTTGTGGTGCATAAGGCCTCCATCATGAAGTTGTCCGACGGTTTGTTCGTCGAGACCGCCAAGGAGATCGGCAAGGAGTACCCAGACGTGGAGTTGTCCTTCGAGTTGTTGGACAACACCTCGTTGAGATTGACCTCCGACCCAGCTGACTACAAGGACGTCGTTATGGTCATGCCTAACTTGTACGGTGACATCATGTCCGACTTGTCGTCCGGTTTGATCGGTGGTTTGGGTTTGACCCCCTCCGGTAACATGGGTAACAAGGTCTCCATTTTCGAGGCTGTCCACGGTTCTGCGCCTGACATCGCAGGTAAGGGTTTGGCCAACCCAACCGCATTGTTATTGTCCTCTTGTATGATGTTGAGACACATGTCCTTGAACGACGAGGCCGACAAGGTGGAGGCCGCCGTTTTGAAGACCATTGCATCTGGTCCCGAGAACAGAACTGGTGACTTGAAGGGTACTTCTTCCACCAAGCATTTCACTGAGCAAGTCATCAAGAACTTGTGATTGCCTGCAAACTCGAGGTGAGGTAAATATCCAATTAACTTCGTTATAGATCTGCGCCAAGCTTATAATTACGACGGGTTATGTAAAAGCCACTTAAAGAGAAAGTCTTTGGACGATAGGCCTTAAACAGAACATATACTAAATGCTAGGGCCGGCACGCCTGGCGTATGCTGGATGATCATGCTTGGGCCAACTCCTTGAGCACGATGTTCGTGCCCTCGACGATAGCCTCATGCTCTACCTCGTGAACAGTGGCTACGTAGTCGTCCAACGACTGTTCACGCTTCAACTCAATCTCTCTCACTAAGACCGGCTCACCGCGGTCTACCTGAGCAATAACCTTGTGGATCATTACGCCGCCCTTTGAGATCTCGCCGGCTTGTCCGGCCTTCCAGGCACGCTCAATGGCGTGTGTGCCATCAAAGGCACCAGGCAAAGCAGGATGCAAGTTGATGATGGAGATACCGGCCTTCTCCAAGGGGGTCAAAACCGATGGTGACAAGATAAGCATCCACCCGGCACACACAATCAAGTCAGGCTTGACATACGAAGCATCGTGTTCTCCGGCAATGTTGCCATAGATTAGGAGATTGGCCAAGTCTTTGTTGAACTGCTCCCTTCTTTCGCGCCGGGCGTCCTTGTCGTCCTTGGTCGTTCCTTTGTAGTAGTCTTTGAGCGCATGCACCTTGGCTGGAACAGAATGGGCCGCAGCCCTTTGCAAGCCATAGGCGTCTGCGCTGCTGGAGATCACCTGGGTGATTTTCCCCTGCAACACAGACTTCTTCTGCGCATCAAGAAGCGCTTGTAGATTGGATCCCGAGCCCGAGATGAGCACCGTGATCGACAAGAGATGTGTGGGCATAATCAAGTGCAGAAGGGTAACCAGCTGGTCTGCTGCCGAGATGGATCTCTTGAAAAATAGGCACCATGGGTGCAGTACTGGGGTCGATATTGGACCTGTCAAGCTACATGCGAGAGGAATGGGCCCGAGTCACTCGTGTGGGTTTACAGCACAGCCGAGCCCCGCCCGACGCTTCTCTCATACAATTTCGGAAACGTTGAACATTTTCGTCCTAACTGGTGCGCGGTGGTGCTGGGCATGAAGACCTGGGATGCGAAACCCTGTCTACAGAAAGTACGGGCAAGCATGGTCACAGCGGGCACTTCAAATTCCCGGAAAAAATTAAGCCGATACCTACGAGCCCGTTGCTACCTGCTGCAGCACCAAAATGGAAGCAACGGCCGGGTCGCAGGATCCGGGCCCAGCGGCAAGCCAAAGCATAACCACCATGGGCCAGGGCGTGCCAACCTGTAGACGGTCATTATCTGCGCACGGGTCCCCCGCCCACGAGAGAGGCGTGCGGGTAACCTGTACTCGCTTTTACGCAACGTTTTCACGAATTACCCACAGGAAAATTTTTCTCCTGATGCCCTGCGAAAGAGACTTCTCGCCTTTTCACTTCTTTTGTCCTTCAGTCAGACATCACTAAAAGTTCATCATGGGTATGTGAACACACCTACGCCCCGCTGGCTCACCACAGCTAGGCCATCGACACCGCCACGTTTGCCCAATGCTTTCAGACCACCTATTGTTTCTGGTGCAATTCAATAATGATTTTCACTTCCCCTCCACCCTCTTGATTCGTTTCCATTGGCCACTGACCATTGGCGCAAACAACGCACCCACACCCGGCACGCTTACTAACGCATCACAGTTGCTTTCACTATTGACCAAATCCGTGACTTGATGGACAAAGTTACGAATGTTCGTAACATTTCCGTCATTGCTCACGTCGATCACGGTAAATCTACTTTGACCGATTCTTTGGTCCAAAAGGCCGGTATCATCTCTGCTGCCAAGGCCGGTGAGGCCAGATTCATGGACACCAGAAAGGATGAGCAGGAGAGAGGTATCACCATCAAGTCCACTGCCATCTCTTTGTATGCTGGCTTGAACGACGACGATGTCAAGGAAATTAAGCAGAAGACCGAGGGTAACGACTTCTTGATCAACTTGATCGACTCGCCAGGTCACGTTGACTTCTCTTCTGAGGTCACCGCTGCTTTGCGTGTTACTGACGGTGCTTTGGTTGTCGTCGACACCGTTGAGGGTGTCTGTGTCCAGACCGAGACTGTCTTGAGACAAGCTTTGCAGGAGAGAATCAAGCCTGTTGTCATCATCAACAAGGTCGACAGAGCTTTGTTGGAGTTGCAGGTCACCAAGGAGGACTTGTACCAATCCTTCTCCAGAACTGTTGAGTCCGTCAACGTCGTCATCTCTACCTACTCCGACTCCACTCTCGGTGACGCCCAGGTGTTCCCAGAGAAGGGTACCGTTGCCTTCGGTTCCGGTTTGCACGGTTGGGCTTTCACCATCAGACAATTCGCCATCAGATACTCCAAGAAGTTCGGTGTCGACAAGTCTAAGATGATGGAGAGATTGTGGGGTGACTCTTTCTTCAACCCTAAGACCAAGAAGTGGACCAACAAGGAGAAGGACGCTGACGGAAAGACCTTGGAGAGAGCTTTCAACATGTTCGTCTTGGACCCTATCTTCAGATTGTTCTCTTCCATCATGAACTTCAAGAAGGCCGAGATCCCAACCTTGTTGGAGAAGTTGGAGATCAACTTGAAGTCCGACGAGAAGGACTTGGAGGGTAAGGCTTTGTTGAAGGTCGTCATGAGAAAGTTCTTGCCTGCTGCTGACGCTATGTTGGAGATGATTGTCATTCACTTGCCTTCTCCTCCTACTGCTCAGGCTTACAGAGCCGAGACCTTGTACGAGGGTCCTTCCGACGACGAGCACTGCCAGGCCATCAGAAACTGTGACCCTAAGGCAGACTTGATGTTGTACGTCTCCAAGATGGTCCCAACCTCCGACAAGGGTAGATTCTACGCCTTCGGTCGTGTCTTCGCTGGTACCGTCAAGTCCGGTCAAAAGGTCAGAATCCAAGGTCCAAACTACCACGTCGGTAAGAAGGACGACTTGTTCTTGAAGGCTATCCAGAGAACCGTCTTGATGATGGGAAGAGCCGTTGAGCAGATTGACGACTGTCCTGCTGGTAACATTATCGGTTTGGTTGGTATTGACCAGTTCTTGTTGAAGTCTGGTACTATCACCACCTCCGAGACTGCCCACAACTTGAAGGTCATGAAGTTCTCTGTCTCCCCAGTTGTGGAGGTTGCCGTCGAGGTCAAGAACGCCAACGACTTGCCAAAATTGGTCGAGGGTTTGAAGAGATTGTCCAAGTCCGACCCATGTGTCTTGACTTCTATCAACGAGTCTGGTGAGCACATTGTCGCTGCTACTGGTGAGTTGCACTTGGAGATTTGCTTGAACGACTTGGAGAACGACCACGCCGGTGTTCCATTGAGAAGATCTGCTCCTGTCGTGTCTTACAGAGAAACCGTGACCGCCGAGTCTTCCATGGTTGCTTTGTCTAAGTCTCCAAACAAGCATAACAGAATCTACGTCAAGGCTCAGCCTTTGGACGAGGAGGTCTCTCAGGACATCGAGGCTGGTGTTATCAACGCCTCTGACGATTTCAAGGCTAGAGCTAGAGTTTTGGCTGACAAGCACGGCTGGGATGTCACTGACGCCAGAAAGATCTGGTGTTTCGGTCCCGACGGTAACGGTCCTAACGTTGTTGTTGACCAGACTAAGGCTGTCCAATACTTGAACGAAATCAAGGACTCCGTTGTTGCTGCCTTCCAGTGGGCTACCAAGGAAGGTCCTATCTTCGGTGAGGACGTCAGATCCGTCAGAATCAACATCTTGGATGTTACTTTGCACGCTGATGCTATCCACAGAGGTGGTGGTCAAATCATCCCAACCATGAGAAGAGTTACCTACGCTTCCATGTTGTTGGCTGACCCAGCTATCCAGGAGCCAGTCTTCTTGGTTGAGATCCAGTGTCCAGAGAACGCCATTGGTGGTATCTACTCCGTCTTGAACAAGAAGAGAGGTCAAGTCATCTCCGAAGAGCAGAGACCAGGTACCCCATTGTTCACTGTCAAGGCCTACATGCCTGTCAACGAGTCTTTCGGTTTCTCCGGTGACTTGAGACAAGCCACTGGTGGTCAGGCTTTCCCACAGATGATCTTCGACCACTGGGCTATCTTGAGCGGTGACGTTACCGACCCAACCTCGAAGCCAGGTGCCATTGTCAAGGCCAAGAGAGAGCGTACCGGTCAAAAGCCAGAAGTTCCAGGTTACGAGGAGTACTACGACAAGTTGTAAGCAAGTCTCTTTCTGTGTTTTTGCAGCATTGTATAGTTCGACAAATCAGGAGTCCTTTTTTCAATATTTGAAAATACACATTTTGTATCTATTTTTATCTCGTATTCGATGCAACCTATTTGTCGCGGAAGGTTTCATTTCCGTTCCTCTATAGGAATAGAAATCAGTCGCATATTCGTGCGAGCCGGAACGACCGGGAAGAACATCGCGGAACCTGAATAAGGTATTTCCTCCGGGTACGACACCAACTTCCACTAAGTTCTTGTCGTTTTTCCGGATCAAAAGGCCGGAACTTGCCAGTTACTTGGTTATTCTTTCTTAAAGAACACCACATCCCAAACCAGCGATCGTTCCCCGTTCCCATTGGACGAATGCTGATCGTTGGAGTGAAGTATTTCAGTGCCTCTGATAATTACTCAGCCTTCAAGTTCATGCCAAGAACGTGAAACAGCAAGCTGGCAAAGTATTAACCGAAATTCAAAGTAACACAGAAGAGTACTTTCAAGAATAAACGATGTCCTTATATGAGACGCCATTGAAGGCGCTGTTAGCTGCCACCAGCGGTCTATGGCTTCTCGTCGCATCAGTGAGATCACTTCGATCTGCAACGAGTAACAAGTCATGCGCTTTGTCCCGGACGCAGAAGCTCTGTCAGATCGTCTTCATCGTATGGCTGTTCTTACCATACAAATACGTGTTCGGTACGCGTTCATTCAAAGAAAGAGTTTTGCAGTGGTCAGCATCCTCGGAAGTCGCAGAGCAACAGGAGTCCAAGTGTCCTGTTTTCGATACCACTTTGTGGACACAATTTTCCCTTCACAGCTTTCTAATGGCCACGTGCATATTGCTTGCTTTGGGCTTGGGCTATTCCAGGTTATTGTCCAGTGCACAGAGTGCGTTGGCCGCTCTATGTGAAACACGGTACCAGGAAATAAGCCTAGAGTTGATGTCCGAAACTGAAGTAGGCAGCAAGAAGAAAAAGCGAGTCACGTTCCAGTTGCCCGAAGGTTCAGATTTGGGCCCTAGCGTCGGCGAACGCATCTCCGACATCGGGAGCAGTGTCCATCGCTGGATTATGCTCAGAAAGCATCAACTCGTTGCCGTTCTCAGTGCATTGATCTTGTATGCAATTGCATTGCCCAAGCAGTTTCAGCATTCGTTTGCTGTGCAGATCGTCAAATTACAGCATTTCAAACTCACCCTGGACCATATATTCATCTCCATGAGCATTTTCTTGGTTATTGAATTGGTCCGCGGCTTCAAATCTGGTTTACACCGCGAAATCTCTAGCATCAGAGTTGTGTTCAGTAAGTTCATCATGGCATACGGCATTTTTGTGATGTTTTTAACCATTTTTGTATTTCGCCAGGCTGCTGATACCATCATGTTGTACATCTACAAGGTGTACACACCGTGTGCCATCTTCAAGAAGCGCAAGTCATTCAACGATACCAGCGTGCCAAATTTGAACATTGTTTCAGCATGGTTGGGAGAGTATATGATGATGTACACAAACTCAGTTTTGGAGACTCAAAACAGCTTCGAGCAAGCAACACAGAAGGTCGAGGGCCTCATCCAGTTCTTCACATGCATTGCCGGCGATTGCGTCTCTGTGTTGTTGTTTGTTTCTTTGGTAACCGTTCCTGGGGTGCTCAACTGCATCTGTTCCTGAGTGCTTTGTCAGATCGGTAGAGGAAAGTGGTAAAGAAGCTAAAATAACAAAAAAGGTATCAAAAGAAAAAGATAAGAGCTATACCAGTTTATTAATCAGCATAAATTCCAGATGGGAGCTGGCTCGCGAGTTTTGGCTGCCGTTTGGAGAAATTCATAGCGATCAAATATAAGTTTCGACTGAAAATTAGTTATGTGATCCCGAAGACATAGGTGCGAAGGATTGATGTGAACACAGCGGAACGAACTACCTTGTTGAGAATCCCCGCAAAAGACCGAATGGTGGAAGTTTTTGATTTTCTATCGCCTAAATAAATTACACTGATTGATTAACGCCGTTGGAAGCTCGAAGTCTCAAGCTTAGTTTGGGGCACCTCTTCTGGTGCCCTCAGTTATCGGCCTTGAGTCCCAGTGCGGAAATGATAACCACGCGCATGGGAACCGTTACCCAATCTGGAGAATTGATCCGCACTTTCGTCTATCTACAAATATAAATTGTACTTCTCTGCGCAACAAATTCATTTTTCAACCTTGTCTTTTGTTTCAGTTCAAGAAAAGCCGGTAAGAATGGAAAGATTACGCCAGATCGCAACTCAAGCCACCGCAAGCGTGGCTGCTCCTCCCCCACCAGCACATCCGTTGGACCCTCTTAGTCCGCAGGAGATCAAGGCTGTTGCAGCCGTGGTGAAAGAGTTTTACAAAAACAAAACCATTATCTTCAACACCATCACTATTCGCGAGCCAATCAAGAGGGCCTACTACGAATGGAAGGAGAAGTCAGGACCAAAGCCACCCAGATTGGCCTTCTACGTTATTGTGGAACAGGACTTCAATGGTGTGAAAGAGGGCGTGGTTGATATCTCGTCGTTGACGGTCGTCGAGTCCAGAAGCACTGCAGGTGTCCAGCCCATCTTGACCCCCAACGATCTCCAGACAACTGAGGAGATTGTCAGAAACGACCCGGAGGTGATTCGCCAGTGTGAAATCTCCGGAATTCCAAAAGAGGAAATGAAAAACGTCTATTGCGACGCCTGGACCATTGGATACGATGAGAGATGGGGAGCATCCAGAAGACTTCAGCAAGCTTTGATGTACTGGAGATCGGACGAGGATGACTCTCACTACTCTCACCCCTTGGACTTCTGCCCCATCGTCGATATGAACGAGGCTAAGGTCATCTACGTTGACATTCCAAACAGACGGAGAAAGGTTTCTAAGCACAAGCACTCTTCGTTCCACCCCAAGCACATCGCAGAGAAGTTTGGAACCGCCGAAAACCCATCGGGCTACAGACAAGACGGAACTCCATACAACGTCACACAGCCCGAGGGCGTGTCCTTCAAGATGACTGGGCACATCATGGAATGGTCTAACTTCAAGTTCCACGTTAGTTTCAACTACAGAGAGGGTATTGTTTTGTCTGACATGACTTACAATGACCACGGCAACGTCAGACCCATGTTCCACAGGATTTCGTTGTCGGAGATGATTGTGCCTTACGGATGTCCAGAGTTCCCACACCAGAGAAAGCACGCCTTGGACATCGGTGAATACGGTGCTGGTTACTGCACCAACCCGTTGTCTCTTGGATGCGACTGCAAGGGTGTCATTCACTACATGGATGCTCACTTTACAGACAAGGCTGGAGATGTGCTCACAGTGAAGAATGCTGTTTGCATTCACGAAGAGGACGATGGTGTGTTATTCAAGCACTCTGACTTTAGAGACGACTTTCAAACCACAGTTGTCACCAGAGGCAAGAAGTTGATCATCTCCCAGATCTTCACGGCTGCCAACTACGAGTACTGTTTGTACTGGATCTTCAGACAAGACGGCACCATCAAGTTGGAAATCAGGTTGACTGGTATCTTGAATACTTACGTTTGTGCCGAGGACGAGGACACTGGTCCTTGGGGCACAGTTGTTTACCCACAAACCTTGGCACACAACCACCAGCACTTGTTCTCGTTGAGATTGGACCCAAGAGTTGACGGTGACAACAACTCGGTTGCCACCTCCGACGCCCGTGCTGGTCCTGGAGAGGTCGGCTCTGCGGAGAACATGTATGGTAATGCTTTCTTCGCCGAGAAGAACACCTTCAAGAAGGTCTCAGACTCCTTGACAAACGCCACTACCACCAGAACATGGGACATTTTCAACCCAAGCAAGATCAACAAGGTTTCAGGTAAGCCAACGTCGTACAAGTTGGTGTCTACGTGGGCTGCTCCTCTTTTGGCCAAGGACGGCTCGTTGGTCAAGAAGAGAGCTCCATGGGCTGCTTGGACTACAGAGGTCGTTCCTTACAAGGACGAAGGCTTGGGATACGGCAGACTCTACCCATCGGGTGACCATGTTGCCCAGTGGTCGGGTGACCGTGCCAGAGGTATGAGAGAATGGATTGGAGACGGAAAGGACAACATTGAAAACACCGATGTTCTTCTCTTCCATACATTTGGCATTACTCATTTCCCAGCACCCGAAGACTTCCCTGTGATGCCAACAGAGATCTTCGACCTCATGTTGCGTCCAAGGCATTTCTTCACCGAGAACCCCGTCCTCGATGTCAAGCCCTCCTACGCCAGAACCACCTCGGAGGTCAAGAGCGGCGTGGCTGGCACTGACACGTGTTCCTTGAGCGTTGACAAGACCTCTAGATTGGCATTCTCGGCAACCTCGGCTTGCTGTGAAAAAAAGTGAAATAGTTTCCAAATAGCTACAAGTTAATTAACTGATACAGTATAAGCATAGACCGTAATCTCGCACATCGACACTGGGCCGGCCTGCACACATCTGTAAAGTAAGCGAAGAGCCTCATCGAAGAGGGTAGGCAGAGCGTGACCGTAATGAAGTATATTATTGAGCACATGGAGGAGGGGTTCTCCGAGTGGGTGATTCTAGAATACTCACAGATCATTAAGGATGTCGGCAAGGATAAGCTTGTGCTCTCTTCCCTCCCAGAAGGCACCACTGAGAAGGACATCCCAGAAAGGCTTCTCCAGTTGGGATTGCAATGGACTACGAAGGAATGCGTCACATTAGACGGTGGCTTGGACCCTAAAAGAGTGTGCTTGCTTGATCCCGCAGCAGAAGAGGATTTGAGTCCGGAGGATGGGGCCTCGTTCGATTACTTTGTCTTTGGTGGAATATTGGGATCGCATCCACGTATCGACCGCACAGGTATCTTGAGAGAGAAGTATGGTTTCGCTGGAAGAAGATTAGGGGCTCTACAGATGACCACCGATACTGCAATCAGAACAACGCAGATCATTGTTGAGAAGAAGACCCCGTTTCAAGATATAAAGTTCATTGACTATCCCGAGATCAGATACAATAAATACGAATCCACCGAAATGCCCTTCAGATACGTCTTGGACTCCGAGGGTACTCCGATCTTGCCAGAGGGAATGCTCAAGCTCATTGAAAAAGATGGTGACCAGAGTATCGATGACTTGCTCATCGAGTAGCCGAGCATATGATGTTGCGCTGACGCGCGGCTGTTAATAGTAATCACATTATTCACTTGAGGATAGCCACGTCTCTGGACTTGACAGGTGGCTGGTCACTGGACAATATTTCTTTCATCACGAAGCCCGCGGTTTCTTCATTCTCGAAATAGGAGATGTGTGCACTAATTGCGGAAACTAAAGCAACGCTGAAGACACCCATTGGCAAACTGTAGTCCACTCTTCCAGTTCTGTTCAACTTCAAAAGCTGTCCTAAATTCTTCTCATCGAAGGTTTCAGATTCAACTTCTTCAGACTCGTTGTCCTGAGAGACAGGACTGGTCAAGGTAGAGATGATGTCTCCCAACGCATTTTCCTCGAGCTTAGCAGTGGTAGACTTGGCTCCGTCAACTTCTTTACTGCGCCTAAACCACTTTGATGCCTGAATAATCTTCTCTTGAATGCCGTCTCCCAACGAAGTCAAACTCTGCACTTGAGTGTTGAAGCCTTGGAGGGCGAATGGCACCTCTTCTGCCTTCAAACTGGCAAACTTTGGGTGTACCAATGGTTCCATTCTGTAACTGACAGGGTCGCAAGGATGAAACACGTTGTAAAGGTTCTTGCATTTTGGAGCAGAGAATTTGGCATCTTGGCTGATCTCGCTTTCATCACACTCACTCCTTGGCTTAATGTTCTTCTGTTTGAGAAGTTCGAACATACCGACTGGGGAGCCGACACAAAACAAATTTTCAATGTCAAAATCAAGCTTGTACTCTAAATTATTTTTTGACTGCTGGCTCAACATTTCAAAACAGATGGCAGAACCAAGCGAGTGTCCAAAAAGGTGAATCTTACCATTGAAGTTGGGGTTCCGTTCGATGTAGGTTTTGTAGACCCGATTGAGTTCCTTGGCCACGGAAGTCATGATTTCTTTGAAGTAGAGAGGCTCATAAAAGAGGAGGACATCGAGTACAACATCGCCCACAATATTTCTCAATGGCTTGATGCCATCGACGTTGATTTGGCTCAATGAAGGCAAACGGTCCCGATTTGGATCATCATCGAACTTGAATCCTTTGTTAGGGTGGAAGGAGACTTGATCTCTCCAGTAGACAGGAAGGACCTGGATTTTGTTGTTGAGCTTATGCTGGTCATTGGACGGATCAAAGTCTGACCCATATGCCAATTTCTGATACTTTTTCTCGTTGGTGTAGACGTCTTTCATAGTCGACCGCAACACATTGACACTGTGGGTGAAGTTGACGGACTCGTACTTGTAACCGAGCAATTGTCCAATTCCGTGAACACAAAGAACCAAGTGCTCTATTGGTCGATTAGAAGACAACGTGCTCTCCTCATCTTTGTAGTCCCTCTTGAGAACAGTTTCAAGGTCATCTTCCTTCTCCTTCAGCTCGCTCTTCAATTCGGGAATTTCAGAGTTTTTAGAGAACAAGGAGACGACTTCCGACTGAAATTTATCCGTCAACGAGGCGACACTAGCAGACTTGACATCATCAATCACAGAAGACTCCAAGTCCTTTGTGAAACCTCGCTGAATGGGAACGACAGACTTCAAGAAGCCATACGAAGGCTCCAAAGATCTGATTATGCCAACCTCTAAGGTGGACAAATCTTTGGGGAATATGGCGCCCCGCGTGTCGTTGAAAAACATTACTGCCTTGCCGTCGCCCAAGTCCACAATGTCGTCTTCTGTGTCCACATCAAAGGCAGAGCTATTACCTGAGTCGCTCGACTTGTCATTGAATGTCGCAGTCAAGTCACGAAGCGTTTTTTGCGGCTTGCTGCTCTCGTCTTTAGGCGACAAGTCGTAGGCCTTGAGCCTGTTGTACTGTTCCTCGACTTTTGCTGCTAGTTTGCCTGAAAGTGGCTTGCCCTCCCAGGTAAACCATGTTCCTCTGCGCACCTCGTAACGCGGGCCCTTCCAGTACACCGTGGAGAGCACCATCTTCTTCAAATCCACCTCAAAGAGACGGTCCTCTCTCACCTCCAAGGTCTGGTCGCCCCTGACAAACGCTCTTTCCAAGCGAGCGTTGTCGCTGTCTGAAAATGGGGTAAACTTCTTGGGTTCCTCCTCGCGAGAGTAGTCGAACCACTCTGGCTTGGAGAGCGGTTGATCGGTGTTATAGTACCATTTAGCTCTGATCGGCTTGGCAGACTTTGCACGTGTGAATGACCATTGTAATGCTCTCTGTAAAGCTGTGTTGCTTCGTAGATACCGCATGGAGCTGTAGGTAACTCGATACATTGGGTGGTGGAGTCAATGTAGAGTGGGAGGTTGCTCAAGCCCAAGACGCAGCTCGATGCGAGTCGCACATGCTACTGGCCGGAAGCTAAATGCACGGAGCGGGAACGACGGTTTGGCAAGCTAGAGGAGGTTCGGTAGCTTCGAACTTGAGTGCTTTTTTAAAATTTATCTACGCGTTATACCGTAATCTTTTTGATGTCTTTTAAAGGCTTCAGTGTGTCGGAAATGAGGTGAAGCTCCACGATAAGCTCGCAACATGGGCAGTACACACAAATGCACCAAGGGACTCAGTTCCGCCTTCTCAAGCGGTCCCAGGAGCTGAGATGTTCCTGAGAGCTTCCTCCCACTTCCTGAGCATTGTCGTCGGGACCCCCGGAGATTGCGGCCTGGCCGTCTGCCTGGTCCGCGGACTCCGGAGCAACAAACCCGTTCTCTTTTCTGATTTGCTCCCAATGCGGCGCTGGGGCGCCCGGGTGCTGGTCGCCCAAGTGCTCGGGCCTCGAGCCCCTTGGCGGTAAGTAGAGAACCTCGTGCGGGTCGCTCGAGATGACCTTTCTTGGATCGCCCATCCGGAAGCTGGGGTCGACGACCGTCTTCTCATAGTAGAGTCCAAAAAGCCCTAACTGGGTGGGGTTTATCGTTCTCCAAACGCCTAACAAGTTGGTCCTGGTCTTTAGCTCCTCCTCGCTGAGCTTTCCGCTGGCACACTCGGCTTCGAGCATCTTGATGCGGTATTGCTGCTCATACCAGCTGTGGAATTGTGGGGAGACGATAAAGGTGGTCAAGCCGAGAAACATAGAAAGCCCGAGGCGATGGATCAATGGCGACGGCTTTCGTACCGCATTTGGGATCCCCTGCGGCTGTAGCCTTCCGGCATTGATCCGTGAGTAAAGCGTGGGTGCCATAAAAGCAAGCGACGAGTCAAAGTATCCCCACAATAACGACGACCAACGTGCACTGATGATATCCTCCGCCATCAATTTTCTTTCTTCACTCGTCAACTTATGGTCGGCCTCGTAGAAGTGCACGAGGTGCTCAATGTCCTCAGGCCTCATCTTCCTGCCCAATATCTGTGGTTGACCACCGTCTTGCGAGCCACCGTCTTGCGGCACGGCTTCGAAGCGGTCTGGCTCTGGCTCTGGCATTGTTACGTTACTTTGCTTTTTTGTGTAGCAATCGGTGGAGAGACACACTACTTTGGAATATCCGGGGAGCTTGTCGCGGTGCGATTTATCGCACCACCCCACCGCTCTGGTCAAGCTCGCATATCAGCTCGGACATTGCCCATAAAAGATTTCTTTCTCGTTAATTTATATGACCTCTATGCTCTCTACTCTCCTCATACCAATTTGTTATCGGATCTCTTGTCGTCTCTCAAACGGTGCAATTGCTCAACCACTTCCTCGAACTTCACGGTAGCATTCTTGCCTTGCTCCTCCTGGATGTCTCTGTTTCTGACGTTGACACTGTGCTCAAGCTGCTCCTGTTCTCCAACAATGAAGATGAAGTTGTACTTCAACAACTGTCCTGTTCTCACCTTCTTCTGCAAAGTGTTTCCGGTAACATCAACGTCCGCATAGAAGTGGTGCTTCTTCACCAACTGGTCTCTCAAGGATTGTGCGTAGTCAATGTACTTGACACCCACGGGCACAATCAAGATTTGTCTAGGAGACAACCAGAAGGGCCACTTGCCCTTGAAGTGCTCAGTCAAGATGGCAGTCATTCTCTCCACCGATCCCAAAATGGCTCTGTGAATCATGACTGGTCTCGCGAGAGCATTCTCTTTCTCGTTGGTGTCAGACTTGTACTCCAACCCAAAACGAGCGGGCATTTGGAAGTCCAACTGGATGGTTGCACACTGGAACCATCTCTTCAATGCGTCGCTGATCTTGATGTCAATCTTGGGCCCGTAGAATGCACCATCTCCTGGGTTCAACTCCCACTTGCCCTCACCCAAAAACTTGTTCAAGGCGTTCTCCAAGTTCTTCTCGGCACCCTCCCAAGTCTTTAAGTCTCCGACGTACTTCTCGGGTCTAGTGGACAACTCCATTTTGAATTCGAAGCCGAAGATACCATAGACCTTTTCCAAGAAGTCGAAAACGCCAGCGATTTCCTGCTCAATCTGATCATGTTGACAGAAGATGTGGGCGTCATCCTGTTGGAAACGACGGACTCTGGTCAATCCGGACAAAGCTCCCGAGAACTCGTTACGGTGAATAACACCGAAATCGGCAACACGCCATGGCAACTCACGGTAAGATCTCTCACGGCTCTTGAAAAGCACACAGTGACCGGGGCAGTTCATAGGTTTCAAGCCGAAAGTCTCCTTCTCGACCTCGAACGCGAACATGTTCTCTTTGTAGTTCTCCCAGTGACCAGAGTTCTCCCACAACTTGGTGTTGTACATGTTGGGAGTGATGACTTCCTCGTAACCTCTTTGTCTGTACTCGCCTCTAAGCATGTCGACCAAAGTGTTGTAAATTCTAGTACCGTGAGGCAACCAGAAAGCAGATCCTGGAGACACGTCGTTGAAGTAGAACAATTCCTGTTCTCTACCAATCTTTCTGTGGTCTCTTTCGCTTGCTTCCTTCAAGAACTTCAAATGCTCGTCCATCAATTTCTTGTCTGGGAAAGAAATACCGTAAACTCTTTGCAAAGAGTCGTTCGCAGCGTCTCCCAAGAAGTAGGACGAAGAGTTCTTCAAAACCTTGAAAGCTTTGATTTTGCCAGTGTGCAAAATGTGTGGGCCTCTGCACAAATCAATCAAAGGACCACACCTGTAAACGGTGGTTGAGGTGTTGTCGGGAACTTTGTCGCTGATGAACTTAACCTTGTACTTGTTGTAGTAGAACATCTTCAACAACTCCTCCTTGGTCAATTCTAACCTGACAAACTTTTGTTTCTCCTTGATGACCTTGGTGGAAACCTTTTCCAAGGTGCCGAAGTCATCTTGCGACACGACGCCTTCACCGTTATTGATGGACATATCGTAGAAAAACCCGTCTTCGGTAGGGGGGCCGTACGACAAGTGGCAGCCATAGTGGCACTCGCAGGCCTCGCCTAGGACGTGCGCAGAAGAGTGCCAGAACACCTGCTTGCCCTCTGGGTGCTCGAAATCCAAGAACTCCAATTTGGCGTCACCTTCCAATGGCCTCTCCAAATCCCACAACTCGCCATCTACCTTCGAGATGACTTGTCTTTCAGCAAAGGACTTGCCAATCAGGGTAGCGATGTCGTAAGGACTAGTCTCAAATGCGGTGCCCTCCTTCACAGTCCCGTCCTTCAAAGTGATCTTGATAGGAACTCTGTCCATAGAAGCGATCTTCTCATCGTACTTGGCTTTTAATTCATCAAACATCTTGATTCTGTAGTCGAGAAACTCCGGCTGAGGGTCTAAGAACAACGGGTTACCTTGAGGTGCCTTTTTCTTCTCCTTCTTTGCTGGTTTGCTGTTAGCCCCGCCATCTTGGGCGGCTGCTTCTTTGACTGAAAGGTTTTTCACGCCTTCGTCAATCTGTGCCATGTCGACTATTGATGGAAGTGTAGCACTCGTGGAGATCTCGTCTCGCGTATTAGCCAGAAAAAAAAATTACCGTCTGTGCGTGCTGAGATGTACGCTTGAGTGGACGCCTGCCACCGAAGACACCGAAAGCTGGCGTAAGACTCTGGGACTTTCGTGGGCCAGTGTCCATTATTGACATGTAGCTTCTGATCTTCTTGGGAAAACTCGGCTTCTTATCAGGCAAACGCTTGCCTGCTTACACTCGGTCACGAAACACCCAATGCTGTATCTGCTATATTATTCCGATGTTCCTCACTATATACACTAGAAGACTTTGGGGGCCAACGAGACGATTTTGTTGTACTGCAATGCTTTGAGCTCCTTTGCGACCACAGATGAAACTCTGGTGCCCAATGGGTCGCCGTTCTTATTGATCAACACGCAGGCGTTGTCGTCAAACCTGACAACGGAACCGTCTGCACGTCTGAATGGGGCCTTCGTCCTGACGACGACCGCACGGCAGATGTCTCTTCTCTTGACTCTGTTGCTGGCGATTTGGCCGGTGATTTCAGTATTTAGCGGCTTGGCCTCCTTGACAACAACCGTGATCTCATCTCCGACTTTGGCGAAGTTCTTGGGCCCGTGACGGAGTACCTTGATACACTCGGCAACCTGAGCCCCCGAGTTGTCCACCACTTTTAGAAGGGACTTCAAGTATATCATTGCACGTAGAGCTCGATTACGCTTCTCGATTTTTTTTCGCCTGGTTTGAATCTGAGTGCACCAGTATACAGGCAATGGAAAATTGTGCTGGGCTACCTACCAAGCAGCAGAAAGGGCAATAAGTGTGTGTGGAATACGCCGATGTCCCGGAGACAAAGGTCAAAACCAACTCTTCGTCTTCCGATTTTGTAATTCTAAAGAGGGCCTTTGGAGTACAGTAAATTTGATGCACGTGACTTCTATTGACTCCACATTGACTCTGCGCGAAGAGTGAGTTCACCGCTGCACAACTTGTTCTTGAGCTAAGATGTTCAGATTCGTCGCTAGTCGAAGGATCTTCGCTTCGGCCCCTCGGAAACAGCTCAGCACCCCATTCGGTGTCCGTTTGTACTCCGCTGGAAAAGCCGTACCGCTCACCGCGGAGACATACTCGAACAAGGTTCAAAGAGACTCCAGATTCAAGACGCTTGACAATGATGATCTCGACTTCTTCCGCTCTATCTTGGACGGCGAAACTAGCGTCCTCACTTCCGAGGAAGATGTCGAGTTTTACAACGAAGACTGGATGAGAAAGTACAAGGGCCAGTCCAAATTGGTTTTGAAGCCCAAAACTACCCAACAAGTGTCTGAGATTTTGAAGTACTGCAACACGAAGAAGCTTGCAGTTGTGCCTCAGGGCGGAAACACGGGTTTGGTTGGTGGCTCCAATCCCATCTTCGACGAAATCATCATTTCTGCATCGGGCTTGAACAAAATAAGATCGTTCGACAACGTTAGTGGAATTTTGAAGTGTGACGCCGGTGTGATTTTGGAGAACGCAGACAATTTCTTGGCCGAGAATGGATACATCTTTCCACTCGACCTAGGCGCCAAGGGCTCCTGCCACGTCGGTGGAGTCTGTGCAACAAATGCGGGTGGTCTTCGTCTACTCAGATACGGCTCCTTGCATGGCACTGTCTTGGGTTTGGAAGTGGTGCTTCCAGATGGAACTATCTACAACTCTATGGACGCCTTGCGGAAGGACAACACCGGCTATGATCTCAAACAGCTTTTCATCGGATCAGAAGGAACCTTGGGTATGATCACCGGCGTTTCGATCTTGTGTCCATCGAGACCCACAGCAACAAACGTTGCCTTCTTGGCTGTCAGCTCATATGAAGCTGTGCAGAAAGTGTTCATTGGGGCCCGCCGCGAATTGAACGAGATTCTCTCTGCCTTCGAGTTCATGGACGGAAAGTCTCAGCTTTTGACTGCCCGTTATTTGAAAGCTGACCATCCAATCGAGAGTGGGGAATACCCATTCTATATTCTCATTGAAACAAGCGGTTCCAACAGAGACCACGACATGGAAAAACTTGAGACATTTTTGGAAAACGTTATGGGAGAAGGTCTCGTTGATGATGGTACTCTCGCCCAGGATGAAACGCAGTTGCGTAACTTATGGTCTTGGCGTGAATCTATTCCTGAGGCATCGGCCCTGGGAGGAGGCGTTTACAAGTACGACGTTTCCATTCCACTTGAAAACTTGTACGGGTTGGTTGAGGATGCTAGCAAGAGATTGAACGAGGCGGATTTGGTTGACTTCGAGTCCGACGCAAAGCCTGTCATTGAAGCAATTGGTTACGGTCACATCGGAGACGGAAACTTACACTTGAACGTTTGTGTGCGTGAGTACAGAAAGGATATCGAATCTGTCTTGGAGCCCTTTGTCTATGAGTGGATCCAAGGGAAAAAGGGATCTATCTCGGCTGAACACGGCTTGGGATTCCAGAAGAAGAATTATATTGGCTACTCAAAGACCGATCTTGAAATCAAGTTGATTAAAGATCTCAAGAATCATTATGATCCAAACGGCATAATGAATCCCTATAAATACGTTTAATAAGGTATAACATCCACACATCAATTGTGACATCAAGTACTATGTACCTATAACTTAAAGTCTTGTTGTTTCAACAAAGAACCCTGCGCATACAACTCCTTCAACTCCTTTTCGAAAAAGGCTGTAGCTTTAGGACGTTTGATCTTCATTGTTGGAGTAATGACATCATCCTCAAGCTTCAAAGGATCCACATCAATCCTGAGATTGTGAAGACGTTCAAATCCTTGAAGCATGTTCTTTGCTGCTGCGTTCATTCTCTTCAAGAAGTCCACTTTGATTTCAGGCTCGTTCAAAAATTTCACAAGCTCTTCATTGCTCGTGATATTCTTCTTATACGTCTTTTTCACCCATGGCACAGCGATTTGAGGATCCACGCCCACAATTCCCACCAAATATGTCTCGAGCGAGTCACCATGTGCAAAACATTGAGCCAAAACAGGAAAAGCTGAAAGGTAAGTGTTTTCGATCTTTTCTGGAGTAATGTACTCTCCCTGGGCCAACTTGAAGAAATTCTTCACCCTATCGATAATATAAATTCTTCCTGTGCGGCCATCAACTCTGGCGACATCACCGGTGGAGAACCAGCCTTCGGAATCTAAAACCTTCAGTGTTTCTTCGGGGTTCTTGAAGTACTCGCGGAAAATTTGGGGTCCTCTCAAGAGTAACTCTCCACGTGGGCCGCCTTCGTCCTGAGAAGTGTAGTTCATCTCAGGAAGATCCCTAAGCTTCATTTCTGTTGTCACACAAATCGGACCACACGAGCCAGGGTTCGCTTCGTACGCCATTGAAGAACATACACCAGCAAAAGATTCAGTCAATCCATAACCTGAGGTGAGACCAATGTTCAAAATAGCCTTCAAGAACTTTATTGTCTCAGCGGAGATTGGAGCTGAGCCCGTGCTAAAACTCAAGAGGTCGCTGAAACCTAATTTCTTCCTAAGAAGAGCGATCAACTTGTCGTAAAAGATGTGTCTGCCCTCAGCGCCATCCTCTTTCAGCATTGCTTCCATCTTGTAGGCAACAGCATTCCGGAACAATCTTTGCAAAATAGGCTTGTCTGCGTTATTGATCGTTTCGGTCTTGATAGCTGCTTCGAACTTCGTAAGAACACGTGGAACCAACGGCAAGGTATGAGGCTTTAAGACCTTGACATCATCAAGCAAAGTCAATGGTGAAGCGGATTGAGGCATACCTATTGCGGTTCCGACCAAGAAGCAAAAAGCGAGCCCCATTCTCTGGTAGATGTGTGCAAGAGGCAAAAAGCAGTAGAAACGTGCTCTCGTAGTAATCTTAACATTGGTGAGACAGAATGTGACGGCAGAAACAGCGTTGGCATGAGTTAACACCACTCCTTTCGGAAGAGAGGTGGTACCAGAAGTGAACGAAATGGTATACACCGTCTCTGGGGTTGGGGCAACGGAAGGAATTGGGCTCAACTCGCCCAATTTGACCACTTGATCAAAGTCATACACCACAATCTTTTGATCTCTTGCTCTGTCGAACAAATGAAGGTCTGAAGGACCGAGACGGTCCATCAGGACGATGGCGATGACATTGGACAAAGCTTCAGGGTGCTGCGACTTCAAGGTGATGAGTCTCTCAATCTTGTCCTTGGAACAAACAACGATTGGGGATTCTGTCAAACCAAGAAGGCCCTGGGTGGTCTCGTTACCCAAGGTGTCGTAGAGGGAAGTGTTAGTGATGGAGCGAGAGCTGCATGCCAAATCAGCAATCACCCATTCCCTTCTGTTGTGGGAGTACAACGTCACAATGAAGGACATGTCTCCAGAGGAAACAACCTCGTTGTGGCGCCTCACCTTCTGGTGAGACTCGGAGTCAGATAAGAACGGGTTGTTCTGTAAGACAAAGAAGATACCTGCACCAAAGTTGCGCTGAAGAGCATCAACTTCGGAGTAGGACTCCCACTCATATGGGCCGAGGGTCCCGTCTATCTGTGGTTTCCTCACACCGATACAGTTGTCGCCACCGAAGTTGGTGACACCGATATCAAATATGTCCTTCAACGTAGTGACCGAAGGGTGGGGAACCGAGATCAAGCCATTGATGGCCTTCTTGTTACGGTAGACGGGAGAAAAGCCGTCCACCTTACTGCCCTCTAAAGGGTACGCCTCGGAGACCGAGAAAGGGTCCAAGGGCAAGCCCTGCTCGATCTCTTTGAAGATCTCCTTGTTGTCCTTGTCGAATAAGGGAATAGGCGCCATTGTGTGGAATATTTGCTTCAGGTAACTGAAAATAAGGCTCTAGACCAAAATCGTATACTCGCTGAGGAGAAGGGCGAATCCGACTATGGTGATCAAAAGCTTACACGCGCTAAATTCTAAGTGGAATTCTCGATTTTACTTATAGTGGGGGCGGTAAAGTTGAACCGTGGGATATATCAGGACCCGAAACACCCTGCATAATGCTTGCATTTTTATCTCCGGAGGGGTATATGATGTGTGCGGAGATAAAAGCTCTTTAATTCAGAATGGTGTGAGGTACCCTTGGCTCCTCGACGCGGCGGGCCCCTTCTTGTCTAATTTCATTATTTGGATGTGCTGCAATCGAGGTTTCATTCCAAGCAACCCCACCCGATAAACTGGAGAAATCGATCGCGTAGAAGGTGATGCAGGACGCTCTTCGGTTAAAGCGATGCCGGGCAAACCCGACAGCCGAGGTCCACTGGGGACTCCGAAAGAAATCGGGACTACATGAAAAAAACACTGCGTGTAGCACGCCGTTCCCCTGAGTAATTCAGGAGATTTTGCCGTTCATCCTGATCTTCGCAAGTAGTGTAAAGAACCGAAGAAGGGCTGAAATGGATTTAGGCGGTGCGCAGATGAGGGCTGCGGGCCACGCCACCATATATCACTAGTCCAGTACCGAGGGATGTTCTCCTCAAAGCCGATTTCAGTTGCACCATGTCTCATTTCACCAGACAGCACACATTTCTCTCACCACTGTCTTACTCTCAAAAAAATATTAAACTAGCCTGCGTAGTGAATGGAGAGATCATTGGCTGGTCAGACCAAGTCCTTCTCCAGAGTTAACCAAAGAGACCTATTATTTGTTTTAGAATTCTGCTGCGATTCCAGCGAATCAATCTGTAGAATAGAGGCACTGGAACTACTACTTCACGATGCGTTTGCTAAGGTTCATGTTCACTATAAATAGAGACGGGGCGATTTGCGGGGGAGATGTGCCGAGCAATGTGCAGCACGGATCAGTCTAACAACTTTTTAACGCTCTCCACCTCCTCCACCTCTGTCTGGTAGTCAGGGCGTGGGATTTCGTAGCCATCAAGTATACGGCCGTAGGTGATACCGCCCAAGCGAGTGACGGGCTTCAATTTGGCAATGTCCAAAACATTCAAGTCCTTGTTGATCACGTCCTCTCTAGCATGGAAGCGCACACCTTCCACAATGAGCAAGATTCCGGTGGCCTTGTTGGGGTCGGTCTTCGAGGTCCACTCGTGGTGGTGCAACAACTTGGCCTCGACACTGAAGGCACTCTCGGCAACGTGAGGGGGCTTGACGAGCTCTGACTTGGCGGGCGTCAAGCCACTCAACTTCCACTCGTCCACACCGTGAGGCGAGTTGACGGCTGTGTAGTTTGCAGCCTCCACGAACCACTCACTGATGATGTTCAACGTCAATTCTCCGGTCTCCAAGACATTCTTGGCAGTGTCTTTTGCATTTCCCTTTCCACCAGAGAAACCGATGGTGAAAATTGGTGGGTCGTGGTTTGCAGGAGCGAAGTACGAGAATGGTGCCAAGTTCTTCTTGCCGTCCTTGCTAACGGTCGACACAAACCCAATTGGGCGCGGAACTATGGCGGAAATGAGTGTCTTGTAGTTGTCCGCGTAACTCCTGCCTTCTTGGTATGGGTCAATTGAGATCTTTTTGTGGTTCTTCCACTCAGAGGAGGTGGCTCCTGAGCCTACCTTCCAGTCCTCCTTGGGGGCCTGAGTGTAGCTCCATGTCTTGGAGGAATCGAACTCTGGTCTCAGCATTTCTGCGTGCTTAAATTTTGAGCGAATACTTGTACGAATGCGGCTTGAAGTCCCGAATCTGGAGCTTACTTGCTTGGCGTTTGTAAATGTGCGCATTGTAAGGCCCGCCCAGGCTACATCCCGTTTATATAGGAGGTAATTTGTAATCCTGACTAGCGCGGCGTCGATCCTGACTAATGTGGGACTCCCGGGGATGGGGGCAAGAAATCCGATGCGCCAGCTGTCGCGCCCGGGCCCTCAAGTTTCCCCTTTTTTTTTAATTCATTGGCTGGGGTGTTTCCTGCTCCCTCTGTCTGTGGTGGTTGAGGCGATTTCACTTGTTCATTCTCTGGTTGAGATCTCATAGAACTCTTGGCGCTGTCAAGCGTGCATAAAATTCGGCGTTCGTCTGCATCTTAATGTGGCTGAAAACGAGCTCCCGGAAGTAGGTTACGAGGTCTTGAGTTTTCGCTTCGCGTGCATCCGTCCTGTTCGGGAATACTCGGGATTGGCCCGAGATCTAACTAGCCCAAGCGATAGAGGGTTGCATCGTGGCATGCGGTCGTGCTTGTTGGCAATACACTTGGTGGCGCATCCTCCAGCCTAGTTCTCTTAGTAATAGCCGTTCGCCCGAACTTTGTCTCCTCGGCAGCTTGCCGAGTGAGTGCTCCCCTCGGTCCATTCTTCTGTAAACTACTTAGACTCAGTTGATCTCATTTAAATCCGAAGGGCACTTGTACAATCTTACGAATGTTCGCCAGGCGGCTTTGTAAGGGTAATGTATTCCTTTGCAATTTCCTGAGGAACCTCTCTTTGCCAAGGTGTTAAAGCACTCGATCTAGGCTTGTGCTGCCGACTGACCTAGTTGAACAGATCGCATCAGGGCGTTACACGTCCTTCTCATCTTTCAGAATGTACGTTGTCTAACAATTTGCTTCTGGTCGACATGCAGCTGGGTGCAAAATGGGGATCTGACAAGACATGCGTATTGAGCAGGCGCTTTCTGAGTGTCGCGCGAAAATTCCGCACTGTGAGCATGCACATCTGGTGCCTCCAAGGGCTTGAGCCAACATTTATGTCAAGATGGTGAAGAAAGTCTTACTTATAAATGGTCCAAACTTGAACTTGCTTGGAACCAGAGAGCCAGAGAAGTATGGCACAACCACTTTGGCCGATATAGAAGCAGAGGGCCGTGCTCAAGTCTCGAAGTACGAGGGTGCGGAGTTCTTCGCCTACCAGAATAACACCGAGGGCTTCATTGTCGACAGGATCCACGAGGCGAAGACCCAGGGCGTGGGTTTCATTGTGATCAATGCTGGTGCCTACACTCACACCTCAGTTGCCATCCGTGACGCATTGTTGGCCACCAACATCCCTTTCATAGAGGTTCACATCACAAACGTGCACCAGAGAGAGCCTTTCAGACACCATCTGTACCTTCTGGACAAAGCGATCGCCGTTATTGCTGGTTTGGGTGTGTACGGCTATACGGCTGCTATTGAGTACGCTTTGAACTACTAATAAAGTTTATGCACCTGGCTTGACAATTTATGCATCACAAGGGAGGTCTTGAACCCAAAGCTTGCTCGGCTTAGCTCCATTGGTATTTGCGTGGTTAGGGCCACGTTTCAACTGCATTATAACGGTAAATAGGTCAATGCAGTCGAGCTTCGTACTTACAGCTCTCGTCAGAAGTCGGTCCACCCACAATTGGTCTCGTAGGCACCACAGAGCTTCCGCATACTAACCGTAGATACCCTCCTCCAAAGCAATAGGAACAGGCTTATCGCCATAAACCCCGGACCAGCTGAGCGGTATCTGCCACGCGTCCACGTCTAACGACAACACGCTAGAAACTTTCTCGCTTAATTGACGGGCGTCATAAAAGTTGTCACCCTCATACGCGTAGATGACGAGCAGACTCACGGCTGCTAGTTTGCACATGTTATCGAGGAAAATCTTTGCAAAAAGGGAACTGCGTTTAGAGTGCTGTTCAAACGTTTCCGACGTGGGCTCAGATAGCTGAAGAGTGCTGAGGGACAGAGACACGACATCTTCGCTGTTATATAAGCTAATCGTCCCCGGAGAGTACTCCTGCGCTAGGCCAGCGTCCAACAGGTCAAGAAACACGACGTGCTTGAAGTTTCCCAGCTTGACGAAGGGCACAATAACTTCCTTGACATGCCTCTCGGTGTATCCGGGAAGTAAAGGTGCACGCTGTTGCACTATGGTCAATTGCTTCTGTTTGCAGACGTACGCTTCAAGTCCGAACGAGACGCCGGAGGGTTGTGGGGAAGTGTTGGGGCCATCTTTGGGCGACACGAACGAATATAGGTACTTGTCGGAGAGAATGGCAACCTTAGTAAAGTCCAAGCTGTGGAGCAAAAGGTCCAATGCTAGTTGTGGAATATTTGCGATTGAAATCGCAGGAATCAATAGGACGGTGTCTTTAAAGACTTCGTGGGTGTAGCCAGGCTCGAAAATCATAGGTGGCGTAGAGTTGACCGTTATGATATTAGCACACATCTGCGCGACTTGATACACTGGAGATATACGCCGGAGTTACATACAACAATCAAGTAGGGTGCATGGCGAAAATGAATTATATCTATATACATCAATACGTACCCAATCTTCATTGCGCCTAGCTTCTCGATTCATGTTATTGCCGTTTCATTTCTCGGTCTTTCTGGATCAAGCTAGGGCAAGTCGTCAGTCATCGTGTTAGTCTGAGATCGAAGGGGACCAGCCCGGGTAGTTTACATTCAACAAATTGGCAAAGTAATTGTTGCGTTCTGTAGGAACAAACACCAGCTGCTGTGTAGAAGCCGTGTTCGGATTTGACGCGTTAAGGTTGTCTACCTTAAATTCTCGCAAGTCATGAGATTTCATTAGTTGAACAGGGCTCAAGGTTAGACTGTTGTCTGAAACGGGCACCAGCAGGTTGAGACCGTTTTGGAAGGACTCGATTGACGGTAGAAGGCCAGAATTCAGGTTGGCATGTGCTCCAAGTGCGGGAAGCTGCGTTGGGATCTCGTGCTCCAGCGTGCCCGATGAGTGCAAGTGGGACAAGTGCTCGGGTATTTTGGAGTCTGTTTGGAGGTACTCCTCCATCATTTCTGCCACGAAGCGGGCCACCGCTGCGTCCTTCTGCTCAGCCAAGAGTGCCGGGTTTTCCCATATATTGCTGTTGATTACCCGTGCAACTTCCATGCTCATGGTATTCATCACCTGGTCTATGAGCTTTTCGCCACTTAGTTTCAGTTTGGGTATACCTAGGAAAACCCCTGTGTGAGGAAGAGTTTCTGGCGTCTTCTGCTTTCCTGTTCTCTTTCCCTCCCTGCCCCGTTTGGTCCTCTTCGGTAGTTGCTCGATTGGAACAAGAACAGAGTTCTCGATCCGGTGGTTGTGTAGGTCGGAAATCACCAGTAGCGACCATGTACCTTGTTTGAGAGAGTAGTTGGCACGGACTCGGAACGGGCAACGTGGGGAGCCAGAGCTGCACCGAAACACTATCTTGATATTGTCAGATCTTTCTATGGCCACCAGGATATTCCACGGCGCAAGTTCCTTCGCTAGCCATGGCTTGATGTCGCTTTTTTTCCTGAACGATCTCGAACTATCTAGGGCTAGTGGTAGCCTGAACATGGCTGTGTTTTGAAAGTGTGGAGAGGTGCTAGTGTGTTCCAGTAACGAGCGCGAATACCACGTTGAAGACGGTCGCCTATAATGTAAAGCCCAATAAACCGAGTGTTGGAGAAAAGTAGGTTGGTACGATGGCAGCTGCAAAGTGCTATTTATTCTTGTTGCATCTGGATGTGCCGCTCTTTTCGTGCTCTGAGTTTCTTGAAGTCCACCTCCGCATTTACGCATAATTTGGACTTCTAGCAGTAATATCGCAAACCAAACCTGATACGACACCATTCCAAGGACGTCTGCACTATTTTATCCGAAAATTTATGAATCATTGTAGAATTGCAAGATTCTCTAAATTGCCCCAGCAAATGTTGTGAACCCCGTCATAATGTTTCGGACGCAATTTCTAGCGACTACTCGGCTAAGACCATCTTGGCAGCAAGGAAACTTCCGTTCACATATTTACAAGCTTTATTGTTTGATGTAGTATAGAGTGGAGCGCATTGATGTTTACTCCAAAACAATCTTGGCACCCAAGCCCTCCAAAGTGGCCTTGATCTTATCAGCGTCCTCCTTGGCAACATTCTCTTTCAAAACCTTTGGAGCCGCCTCCACGAACTTCTTGGATTCGACCAATGACAAACCTAACAATCCCTTAACCTCCTTTATAATCTTTGGCTTTGCCTTGGCGTCGAAGGACTCCAACTTGATGGAGAATATGGTCTTCTCCTCAACGACTTCCTTGACCTCTTCTTCAACAGGGGCAGCTGCGACTGGGGCAGCAGCAGCAGCAGATGGAAGAGCAATGTCCGAGATGTTTAATCTAGTCTTCAATTCACTGGTCAAAGATGAGACCTCCAATAACGTCAAGGCCGAGATCTGGTCGACAATCTGGCTAATCTTGGGGTCAACGGGTGCGGCCAGTGACTCTGCAGAAGCAGAATTGAAACGGACCGTATAGCGGACACTGTTACGAGCAAAAGCTCTCGAGGCTGGTCTAGCGATTTGGCGTAACATATCTAGTGATCCGTTAGATTCGAAAATTTTTTTTCGTTTGTCGTGCTTTTCCTTGTAACTCGCGTTGCCGAAGGTACGGGTGCGTGAATCCAGTAGTTGACTCAGGCAACATAAGAAGTACTACAAAAACAAATAATAAAATTAAAGTAAAGAGGTAGAAATCCTTAATCGTAAGCAAAATATTCGCTAGCTGGCGTGGGGAAGTCACAGTCGTTGAGGCTGTCTTATTATCAAATGGCCCTGAAGTCGTGCGCAGCCAAGAACATAAACCAACGAGAAATTTCACTATCATTGAACGAGTGTCACAACCATGGCTTCCTTTCGGTTTTGCGCTGAGTGCAACAACATGTTGTATCCCAGGGAAGACAAGGACAACGCCAGACTCTTGTATTCTTGCCGGAATTGCGACTACACCGAGTTGGCCGAAAACCCAAAAGTTTACCGTCATGAGTTGATTACCAACATAGGTGAGACGGCTGGCGTTGTCCAAGATATTGGTTCTGACCCTACGTTGCCTAGATCTGACAAGCTCTGTCCGAACTGTGGTAACCATGAATGTGTCTTTTTCCAGTCACAACAAAAGAGGAAGGACACTTCTATGATATTGTTCTACGTGTGCTTGGAGTGCAAGAAGGTCTTCATGTCGTGACGAGCACATTTAGTTCATCAGGTTTTGGCCACAGCCAATGGCACAAAAGGGCTTAGACACCAACTATGCAGCAGTTGGTGGGAGTCTGAAATGGCTCGATAGTCACTCGTCAACTTGCGGAGCATATTGGCATGATATAGAGGCAGTTGCGTGTCAGATTGCATGTTTTATTGTATAATAACTTTAATTGGATAGTAAGAAACAGGGAAAATCGCAAACACGTATTAAGAGTTGGTCAGTGTCACTTCTATCATAGTTCCTAATATTAAAAAACGAAACATGGCTCAGAAATCCACAAATAAGCTGGCGTATGGGTCCTCAGCGGTACTACCGTAGTCCAATTGTTCTTCGGGATAGTGGTCGAAAAGAGAAGAGTCGCCAACGCCAGCCGTGATAGGGGGCTCATACGGAGTCTCAATATCCTTCAACAACAACTTTTCCCATACAACCTCTGCGAACCATGGGTGGTTTCTGATATCAGCGGGACCGTTCAACAAGTTTCCCAATCTCGAGGACAAGTCCGCAGTGATTAAGCGGCTCAATAAATCGACAACATCAGGATGAAAAGAGCTCGGGAAATGAATCTTGCCGGACAAAATCTTCTCATAGGTCTTCATAGGTGTGTTGTCATAGAAAGGAGTAAAGCCAGCTAACATTTCATAAATTAACACACCCAAACTCCACCAGTCCACGGACTTGTTGTAAGGCTTCGACGTAATGACCTCTGGAGCAATATAGTCTGGAGTACCACACAATGTCCAAGTCACCGTTGAGACCTCTTTGGCGAAACCAAAGTCGGTGATTTTGATGTGCCCGTTTCGATCCAACAAAATGTTCTCTGGTTTCAAGTCACGGTAAACAATGTCGTGCGAGTGCAAGTATTCCAAAGCCAAAGTCACTTCAGCTGCGTAGAACTTTGCGACAGGGTTTGGGAAACGCTGGGACTTTCTCAACAACGAGAAGAGCTCACCTCCCTCGATGTAATCCATCACCATAAACAAGCACTTGGCATCCTGGAAGGTACCCCACATTCTGATGAGAAAGGGGTGTTCCACCAACTTAAGCATTCTGCGCTCGTCGTTCGTGTGCTCGACTTGCTTCATTTTGACAACTTGCTGCTTCTTCAACACTTTGATGGCGTAGTACCGTCCATTGTGGACCGAGCGCACCAAGTGAACCCTGCCGAAAGATCCAGTGCCCAAGGTTCTCATGATGTGAAAGTCGCCAAGCGAGTACTTACCCCTTGACACGGTGGAGCGCTGGGGCAAGAGAGAGCGGCTAATTGCGTCGTCATCAGCTTGCTTTTTCAACAGGACCTGAGGCTTGTAATCGGAATACTGCTCCTGTTGAGTTACTGCGGGCTGGCTTGGCGCAGCTATATGACTCGGTTGCAGGTATACGCCCTGTTGGTCTTGGGGCTGCTGAGACGGATACACCCCCGAAGTGGCAGGCACAGCCTGCTGGTATTGCTGTTGTTGCAAGTCGGGCTGAGGATAGTAGTTCATTGAATGGATGTTGTCGAGCGAATTGACAGATATTTCAGTAGCACCTTTCTGCGAAGATGAGTTGTTGTGGTTCTTAGTTAAGTGGAGTTTTTTGAAGATATTGGGGGGTGCCATCGAAATAGGGAGACTCACACAGCGACAGCAAAAAACTAGCGCCTAGAGAACTCACTCAATACCACAACTTCCGGCCTGGTAGTTGCAATTATAGAGAACTCGGTTGCTCGGTCAATGAGGCCGCACGTTGCGTCGAGCGAACCGATTTGACAGTGAGTGATCAGTGTGATGCGACCTAAAGTGTCCTGTGGTTGACCTGATGGATCAAGCAGCGGGAAACACGTGCAATGCGGAGAGCTGAAAGCGGAGGTTGTTGATTCGGACCAATTGATCCTGAGTCCGTTCGTAGACCTGATTGACCTTGATTATGCGCACCCTGAGAGGGGCTTCTTCGCGCCACGGGATCACGTGACAAGCCTTTCTCCGGCACTAGTCTTGAGTTCCCGGGCTTTAGTGGGGCCAAGTGCAACGAACCCTCTTCGAGTCTGGTTTGGAAGCCAGAAGGAGTAGTGAAACTGGTAGCGAGCCATTATATGTTGGGGACTGTTTTAACCGATTGAGGGGTTGGCTTGAGAGTGCTAATCGGAGCTTTCTCGCGAATTGACCAACAACAGTACCAAATTGCTCTGGACGAATCGCTCGGGACAGATTTCGTAAGGTCTACTGCGAAATCCCAAGCTAGGCTAAAAGCATTGGGAGCTTCGTTGCGAGCAATCTGCCTCGGAGCGCAAACTGCGATCTATCTGTCAATTACCGCATTAAAGTTTAGCTTCTAGATGCGCTTCTAGCTCGATGTAAACCACAGTCTCGATCAGAGTCGAGAGCAAGCGTCTATGAAAACGTGAGATTTATTCTTCAGCATCATGATCCACAGCGCTTACAATTGACGCCACCAAAGATCGACATGTGGCATAAGTCTTAGTGACAAGCTCGCCTGGAGAGAATCATCACAGCCGCACCAATTGTCATCCAGGTACCCCCCTCACTTATTCAGAACTCTACTAGCCCGTGCTTGTAACGTTGTATGCCACGAAAGGCTTATGCCACGGATAGACCTGTAAGTTTAAACTTTACCAAAGAGGCTCGAAATAACAGGGCTAGCACCTTGCGTGGAATTCCGCCCCTGCTACTTTGCATAACATCTGCCTTCTATATGGAGGTAATAAGCAATTAGGTCGCAGAAGCTCAATTAGGAGAACTGTAGCCAAGATTCGCTGCGATGTCTTTCCTCCGCGTGCGACAATTGGATAGTATGCCGCACTACTTTGCAACTGCAGTGGGCTCACAACTGAAGTTTTGATGTATACAGTATGGATCGTTGCTCTAAGTGCCAAAACTGCGATTGACTCAGTGACAGATTTAAGAGGAGGCTCATATGTGAGACATCATCTCCGACCCAAGGTCAGGCATTTCGCAGGCTCCGCTCTCTCTTCGGCCTAGCCCGACCCGAGCGGGTCCTTCCCTTTTGTTGTGCTCCCCTTAGTCCTTCCCCCCGATCTTCCCCTTATCTGCAGCGTGACTTCAAGGGCACCTGATCGCTCCCCAGCAACAGTCATAGGAGACTGCTTTATCAAGAAGCAGCAGAGTGAGGCTTCAGCTGCATAAACAGCACTGCATATATGGCTATTACAGCTGCAACTCCTATAGATTGCATTCATATGGGGAACGGACGCATGAGCCGCAAACCTAAACCAGTAGTAACATCGCCCCTTGTGCATTAGGCTGTAGAATTCTGTAGGTTTTGAAGTCCTCGTAAACTGTCTTGTTCTTTCTTTTTCAGCATGCTTCCTCGTCTCGCCCAGGGCCATAGCTAATGCATCCCGGGGACGATTCCGCGGTCGGGCCGACTTGCATTCACAGTAATGATTTCCTCCTCAGTTCAAAAACGCACAGCTGACCAATTCTTACTAAGGTCGTTCGTTTCAGTCTATGTACTTGGAACTTGAAACAAATCTTGTTCAGCACCGGAGGGGCTGGTAATTTGGCAGCTGGTATGACGTGGCTGGAACAACGCTGGTTGCGAATCGAGCACTGAAACATAGGAATACGTAGACGGAGACGGCAGTTCTCAGCCCAAGCCCTGGATCTTTCCAGCTTTACATACTGTTCTTTTTCGCAGTCTGTGGCTTCAGCCCCTATGGTTCGACAGCCCATTTACAGTTTTTATTCGATGGTCCATGCTCCCCATACAGATGCAAGTGATGCGTATGCACGGCAACCTATTTTTACTGTGCAACAAAGAGGATAGATGTGCCTCCTATACCATAATTAGGAGTTCCATGAAGCTGCCCTCACTTGTCGAGCTGATGAAGCCTACGGGTGTGATAACAAACTAGTGAATACGGATATCTACTCCGTGAAGAAGCTGTTCCTTGGGCCACCCCAGTGCAGGAGGAGGGACGAAAAATCTCATGCAAGATTACTGGATGTCGGGTGATATGCATGTTGTGAGAAGTTATGCAAGAAGGACAAAATTACGTGCGAACCGGTTAACAGGGCACTTGGCAGATTCTCGTAAGGTGCCCAGACTTGGAGAAGAAGCGAAGCAACTCTAGCCTGAAATTTGTTGTGCGGAAAAGCTGAAGCCTAATAGTAGCAGGGAGGGGTATGTTCCTCAGTAAGTGAGCACATTTCGATCTGCTTTTGCAGCTCCGGAAATAGCAGCGGTTAGCCCGATGTTTCAAAGAATATGTCAGGGTGTTCTATGCAAGTTACTCAGTCACATAATTACAGCACTCCATACTCCTAAGGATGCACAACGGTAAAACGCAGAAGTAAGTTGGTTTTCCGAGGAACTGAGGTATATCCCCATTCGCCTGCCTGGAGGGTCCCCATCTCGGCTAAAGAAAAATTTGAAAGAAAAGGCGGCAACAGTAGCTGGCAAAATAGCGACAAAACCGTTGCCAAAATAGCCTTCGAGAATAAAGTTTGTAACAGTTTCCAAGCTGAACCACGGTAGCTTCATGTTAAATCCGAACGCATGATCCAAACAGACGCGGCCTGCGTATACTCGCATTGGCGCATGCACATGTCGGTTCTAACTTCACATATCAACAGTTTCGTTAAACGTTTTTAAATGAACGAAGCAGTCGTAGTGGTTAGAAGGGCTGAAAATTTCCGACCCTTTACGCTGCTCATCAAGACTCCTCGCACCAAGGGTCAGTAGCTCTCACTATATTCCAATCCCTTTGAGCTCCGAGTAAGCGACTGGCAGCATAAATCCGACGGACCTCAAATTAGAGCCAATGTTCCAGCAGGAGGGAGTGTCCAACAATGGTCTCGAAGTCCAGTTTCTTTATCCTGATTATATGTATGGTTTCTTGCCTCTAGATGCACAGGCCGTGGGTTGGTCGCGGCCAGTATCATATCCACCTGGCGATACGGTTAGCGGAGAAAACGACCTCACCAATCTAAAAGGAGACACCGGTCTGTCTGCCTTGATATCACCGGCCACTGTTCAAAACCAATGCTCGAGCCCTTCACCAATGCTCAGTAGCTCGTACCCATTCGAGCAGGAATTCAGTCGGTGGAACAGTCAAATAAGCGAGGAAGCCAGCGGGTCTGGCATGGGCGCAAAGCAGGTAGCATCTCGTCTTTACTCGGGGGACCCGATGAACGAAAGGAGTAACCTGGAATTTTCATTAAACGATTTGTGCTATCCGTTTTCGGAAGCTAGCGCAGCGACATCCGTGGCCGGAGACAAGCCCGACTTCACCGAAGTGTTCCAGATGGCAGGCGAGGCATGGTCTGGAGCCAACAACCTCGATTTTAGCGCAATGGTGCGTGATATCTACGCCGTGAACACAAATAACGCTGTAAGCGAGAGGATGGGTATTGAGGCCAAATACTGTGACACCTTCGACAATATCCCACTCGGGTTACAAGATGCAATGCGGTCAGCTATACAAAGGAGCCAGGAAAAGAGAATAAAAGTTGTGGAAGCCTCTTCTGGGCCCTATAAGAGCGATACCCCGGAGCCAAACAAGAAAAGGGAACGTACCCCTAAGCCTACAGATTTCATACTCAAGCCTTGGGCGGTGAATGAAGAGCCCGAGATCGAAGAGCCCAAGCCGAAGGTCGAGAATCCACACAGATTCAGGGCACCACCTTTCCAATGTTACTCTGCAGCCGAACGCTTGAAACAGTATCTAGAGAAGCACAACACAATGCCCGAGGTGGATGATGACATGACGTGCTTGCATTGCGACAAGACCTTCACTGATGTGACGGAATATGTTGAACATCTTGACCGAGAAAAGATAGTGCACGACAACTTCTGTCCCGACGAAAACTGTGCCTTTTCATTCATTGGCTTCAAGTTCCGCTGGATGCTTCGTCGTCACATTTGCAATCGCCATTTGAAAGACTACAACAATCAGAAGTCAAGAAAGCCTCTGGCGTTAGCAAACCAAAGCCACTTGACAAGAAAGCTCTTGAGCTATGTGTACGTTTGCAGAAGGGAAAACTGTCTGAGGGCGTTCTACCGCCTGGACAGCTTACTGAGACACGAGAAGCTTCTCCATTCGCATTCGCCAGCCAAGAAACGGAAACGGAAGGAGCGCTTGAAACTCAGCAAGTGTGATCCTTCTATGTTCGAATAAGAGACGTGAATGTGGGTCGCCACTTGAGGATCGGGGGGACTACAAAAACAGAAAACGGCAGAGGGAACAAAAGAGAGAATGTAGGATAATGCACCTGAGCAGGCTTTGGTCACTGACTTGTTTAATTCTCAATATAATCTTCATAGCGCTTCCCACCATCTATGATGTTCTTGACCTTGGAGAAGATGTCTGCAAAGTCGTTGAACTCAGTGTAAGGAATGTTCTCTCTTCTACAGTAGACAATCAAGTCTTTCCCGTGCTTGGCGAAAAGCAAGTTTGTCTCTTTGGCGGCCGACAAGTCGGAGACGCCGTCGCCGCAGTAGAAGAGGGGTGGCACATTGGAGGAGTCATAGTTGTGGGCCTTCAAGTACTCTCTGATGGACTTGCTCTTATCGTGGCCGAAACCCGACTCGGGGTCCTTGTACACGATCTCCCACTTGCCGGTCTTGGAATCGACCTTGACGTCGTTGGACATGATCTCGATGTTCTTGACGGCCTCGGACCCCACCAACTTCTCGAGCAACGCGCGGATGATGGGCTTCATGCCACTGCTCACAACAATGACAGGAATGCCCTTCTCTGCGCACCACGTGTAGAAGTCCTTGAAGCCGGGGTCGAGTTTGATGTTGGCCAACAAGTAGTCAATGCACTCTGGAAACGGCGTTGGGATGGACTCCAACATCTCGGTGAAGCCTTGCTTGAACGTCTTCTTCTCGTTGAGAATCTCGTCGTTGATTTCGAGACGACGCGGACGCCCGAAGCCGAGGTTTTCGGTCAAGTAGTCATTGGAGTCCTGGAGAGTGACGGTGCCGTCCCAATCGGTGAATATGATGGCTGGAACTGTCATTTTGCAGTTGAAAGGTCTGAGGAAGGTTGGTGCTCGCTCAATCGAGACGAATGGACGACATGGTGCACGTGAAACGGCTCAGGTGCGGCAAGAAGAGTCGGTGCACAGGTGTAGGAGATTGTGTTTGCGCGAGAAGTTCTGGGGAAGCAGAGGAGGCACGGGGCCCCGACCTGCTTTTGGTCTGCCCCGGTCCGCGAGACCTGTGCTTCGGAATCACGCCATTGACCAAAGCAGTGCCCCGTGCAACCTGTACGGAGCCAGGACTGCCGGACCCGAGATCAGTCGTGGCCAAATTAGAGACCATCGTAGTGCATACCAACGTGTCTCGCAGCGCGCCTAAAGGTGCAATTACTAAGGAAAGTGAGACATGTCTCGGGCCGGGGCAGCTGCTACCACGGCGGAGCAAAAAAGACAGCATCCGGAGGCAAATGGAAACTTGCACGGGGCCTCAGCCTCAACTGGCCCAAAAAACGGCCCTAACTAGCCGCACTACCCGCTGAGGCGGGGCGCAGCACTGTTTCTGCACTCAGCAAGTTTTAGACCAAATTGCTGCAGCCGTCGGCTTTCTGCCCATGTCGAGCCACCCCGGAAGTCCGCCCGACCATGGCCGCGACCCCACGAACCATGACTCTACCCCTTGCCGGAGTTTGTTTCATTTGTTTACGTCTCTGGACAGGACCCTTAATTTCAGACAAACCTGTTTTTAAGTGTCATTGCTGATGGGCCTCTGGTCAAAGGCGCACTCAAGGTGACGTCGCGAGCAAGAATGGGCTGAGGTCGGCCCCAGACTTTACAAGTAATATCGAAGAAGAACTAGTTTAGGGAGAGGTGGGCCCGCTCAATGAACGTAATACAAGGCTGGGGCACCTTGCGGTAGGCATAGGCTCCGCGATTTCCGGGGCGAAGTGACGCTCACAGTCACGGACTTCCGTGCCGAAGTTTGCGCCACAAGCCGCGTAGATAGTTTGAGTTCCGCAATAGGGTTGGGCCGGACATTCCTTGCTCACGCTTATATAAGCTATCCTGCAGGCAACACGATGAAGTGCTCTGTGGCCAAATGTTGCCCTGTCTTGCATGGCACCATAGCATCTTACATTGTGCCCCAGCCGATCGTATATTGCTAGGAATCTGCCTTTGTTTTACCCTTTTTTTCTTGGAAACATCTTGGACAACTACGATCTGAATCTGTTCCAGACCCACACAAGCCCAATTTTGAATCCTGATAGACCGGAGGTCACTCGTACCGCTGCTCAGACTAAAATCCTTTACCGTTTCTTTCCCTCAAGTTCCGAAGAAAGGTTGAACCGAAGTTTCAAGAAAAAAGACTACCACGTTCAGAGCGTCCACTTAAGGTACCTCTGCAATAAGTTCGCTTACACCAAGGCGCTTCTTTATCACCATCCGCCTTCCGGGTTCCCGCTTTACCCCATCTGGTGCCCTTGATAGCAAAAAACAACAATGTTTAGCAACTTGAAGGCTTTTATCAGACAAGGCAAACAAGCCAACGAGCTCCATGGGACGTCTGTTAACAGCAGGAACATCGTTGCACGTGGACATTCGGACCACATATCTGCACAGCAGTTGAAAGAGCACTACCTCGCCGACCCCAAGCAGGACATCGCGCTTAAGAATGCCGACTTGGACCTCGATGACATTTCTGTGTCTCACTTAGAAGTCGACGACCGCTTGGCCAGCAAGCAGGAAGCGCAGAACTATGACGAAGTTGCGAACCAAATACTTCGGGAAGAAAAACTGCAGAGGAGCAAAGAGAGGGTGCCGACATTGGAGAACTACGACTTCTTGGAAAAGTTAGGAGACGGAGCATTTTCTGTTGTCTACAAGGCTCGTCACAAGGCCAAGGGCACGAAAGTTGCCATCAAAGTTCTTCGCAAGTACCAAATGGACTCTGCCCAGCAACAGGCAGTATTGAAGGAAGTCATCATTATGAGACAGCTCGATCATCCTAACATAGTCAAGTTTTATGAGTTTGTTGAGACAGAAAATTTCTTCTACATTGTACAAGAGTTGGTTTCCGGAGGCGAGATCTTTGGTGCTATTGTCAACTACACATATTTAAGTGAAGACTTGTCGCGTCATATTATCTATCAAGTCGCAAAGGCAGTGAGGTATTTGCACGAGGAGGTGGGAATAGTTCACAGGGACATCAAGCCAGAGAACATTTTGTTTGAACCAATCAACTTCACGCCATCGCTCAACCCAATTTCAAAACTTCGGCGCTCGGACGATCCTAAGACCAAGAAAGACGAAGGTGAATTCATCCACGGTCTTGGCGGTGGAACCATTGGCATCGTGAAAATTGCAGACTTTGGCTTGTCGAAGCAAATTTGGGAGCGCAATACCAAGACTCCTTGTGGAACTGTCGGCTATACTGCGCCCGAAATTGTCAGAGATGAAAGATATTCAAAAGAAGTTGACATGTGGGCGATTGGTTGTGTTCTTTATACCTTACTATGTGGATTTCCGCCGTTTTATGACGAGAGAATCGAGTCTCTCACCGAAAAGGTTGCACGTGGAGAGTACACTTTCTTGGCCCCGTGGTGGGATGAGATCAGCGACGAGGTTAAGTACTGTGTATCTCGACTCTTGACTGTGGACCCCAAAAAGAGATACACTATTGACGAATTTTTTAACGACCCTTGGATGCGCAAGATACAAGACAGAACTCCTCCACCCAAACAGGGTGCCCCAGCAGGGTTCTCGAACTACAAATACTCCGAATTGTACTCGCCAGCCGCCCTGGCTCTTCGTGATGCTTTCGATATCTCGGCAGCTGTGCATAGAATCGGCGAGGAAGCTGCATTGAAGAAGCATGGTCTACAGGACTGTGCTAATACCGTTGTTGAAGAGGACGAGGAGGTTGACTTCTCACCCCCGGGCAAGATACCAAAAGACATCAACCATCTGAACGGGTTTGCATTGAATTTGGGAGGGGCCTCCATCTTGGGCCGGAGAAAGAATAAAGCCATGGCCGTATAAGCAGTTGCTTTCCCGGAGTGCTGCTCTTGCTACATATCCGAACTCACTTTATTTCATGAATTGCTTTTTGTTTTGTTTTACTCACTCAGGCGTTATATAGACTAACTAGAGTACAGGACTTTTTCTTATTTGATTGACGTAAACTCCTAGGCATGGTGAGGCTCTCACTGTGTATCCCTCTTTGACTAAGTCGAGATGCGTCCAGAGTTCTATGAACTCAAAACCTGCTCGAACAACTAGAGGAGACTAACAGTAGCAGCGTATGCATGCACTAATGTTCACAACTATGTCAGATCCTTCTGATTATTCAAGGTTGAGTGTATCATCAGGATTACCTGCCACATTAGTACTATGAGTCCTGTAGAAGCTGCGAACTGGGGTACAGGTTTTCACACAGCGCCATCCTAGATCTGAACCGTTCAGTCAGTTGATACGGGCAATTGACGGCTGGCCGTTTTATCATTTTTAATGCGTACGACGGATCAGCCTCCGATTAATGTTATGGAGGTGAAATCAGTCTCCAAGGAACAAGTCGAAAACCTTCCTTTGGAGATTTTGGAGTTCGATTTGGACTCAGCGATCCAGTACGTCCTGTCAAGCTCAACCGCCACAGGCAAGGAGAAAAGAAAGCCAGACGTTCAACTCGAAAATGAATTCACAATAGTGCTGCGGAGGTGGGAATCCGTTATGCCATCTCCCCTACCGATAGATTCCAGCGTATTCTCCCAATATGTGGGGCAAGGACTAGAGAAAACCAAAGAAGACTCATATATCTTGGCCACAGACAATTTTGAACTTAAGTCATCACAGGCTGAGGAACCCATCATTGCAATCTGGAGCAAGCAGAGGGGCTCGCTGAAGCGAGCTCTCTTGATGTCAGCACACGTCCTAGATCCTCACCTCCAGTCTGTGGTAATCTCGGAAATTCGCTTCTTCACATCGCGCATCAACAAGTGTAAGGGCCACTTCCGGGTCAGCAAGCTCAAGTGGGAGCTAGAGCTTTGCCCGTCATTGAACTCAATCGTAAGTCGGCTCTCATACCAACTAGAAATCAAGCTTTCCTTCTACCGATACTTTTCATCAGACGTTTCGCAGCATTTGTTGAACGTTCTACGAAACCATATAACAGAAACCGAGCCAGTCCAGAATGAAACTTTCAGCTCGCAAGAATACGGGCTGAAAATCACAACCCATTTGTTCCACAAGATTATAACTGACAAGACAAGCCACCTTCCTCCTGCAACACAGCTGTTATCTCATCCTTTCTTTCAGACAGAGCTACTTCCGTTTCAAACTAGAACAGTTTCTTGGCTATTGAAACAAGAAGGCGTTCAATACGATAGCGAAAGCAAACAGTCTGTATCCGTGCCGGTTGTCAGTGACAGGCTCTTCAAAGAACTAACTGGTTCGCCAGAGTCCCACCCTGACTGGGTGGATGCTGATATTTCGAAAACGCTCTCCAAGCTCTGTTACGGATGGAAAAAAGTGAAGTTTCGAAATCAGAAGTGCTGGGTCAATGAATTTACCGGGAACATACTTCCTAAGCCGTATGTGACGGATTTTTTAATGAAGTATCACGACGAAAATTCTGATCAACCAACCCCAGGAAGTGGACTATTATCCGAGGAAATGGGCCTAGGAAAAACTGTCGAAATTACCTCTCTAGCACTACTCAATCCCCGGCCAAAGGTTGAAATTGGCCAGGAGATTTCTATTCGACTCAAGCAGGAGGGTGATCTACAATACATCAAGAAGGCAAAAACAACTCTCATAGTGGCACCAGAGACAATTCTTCGACAGTGGTATTCAGAGATATGCCAGCTTTGTCCCTCTTTACTGGTAACAGTGTACAAAGGTCTCGGGAAGTACCCAGAGCTATACAACATACCCATGTATATATCCGAGTACTTGCAGAGCTATGATATAGTGCTTTTGAACTATGCTGTTTTGTCCAAGGAAACAGATTATGCTAATTACTCCTCAAATCACAAACCCACGCGAGGTGGCAAAAAGAGAAACCTCAAGGAAATTCAAGACGATGAAGACAATACCTATAGAGCTCAAGATTCCGACACGCAAAACTTAGCAGATTCATTTAAAGCGGACTTCAAAATGTCTTCTTCGTTCAGCTTAAAAGACTCCACTTTGAGTCAGAAGAAGTACGATCGAGCTGTTATGAATCAACTTATTGAGAAAATTCATAAGCGAGATTTAAAATCCATCCCTCACACTCAGTACTACGAATCCCCGCTCACTTCCTGCCAGTGGTGGCGAGTGGTATTGGATGAGGTGCAGATGGTGTCGTCGGGAACAACTCGTGCATTCGCAACTGCGTCCTTGATTCCCCGGTTTCACGCCTGGGGTGTGTCGGGAACTCCCAGTAGACTGCCAGCTGTCCTTCAGTTTCTCAGATACCTGCCATTTGATTACGACATTTCGAAACATTGCTGGAAGTTGCTCACCATGTCAGATGAGTTGAACCCAGATTTTGTCAATGTATGGCTGTCTCTCGCTGTGCGTCACACCAAGTCCATGGTTCATCAGGAAATCCAGCTACCTCCACAAAACAGAATACTTCTCACAATTCCTCTTTCGGAAGTGGAACAGGACAAGTATAATGAACTTCTAGAGTCCACGCTTGCTTACATTGGCCTATCTGACTTAAATTCCAAGGTTGTCGACTATAGCACCCTAGACCCTACTAAGTTTTCTCATTTGAGGAATAGGCTCGTCAAACTTCGTCAGCTATGTGGTAACTTACAGGTTGGAAAATTACCTAAAACACAGGCAAGTAAGCGAAAGCGGAAGACCAATCTCCTTTTCAATGGTGTCAAGGAATTAAAAACTCTCGAAACTGTACTTTCGGATATGATTGAGTCGGTTAGAATTGACGTTATTGAAAGCGAAAAGGCTCTTTTTATTCGTGTTTTGGAGATTTGCCAATCTTTGGAGTACCTCTACTACCCAGAACTGGTTGTCAAACTACTAAACATTCTACTACGCAAACTCGAGGAAACAATGAACACACTACTCCTCAAGAGTAGAAAGGACATTCAAAAATACAGGGAAACTCGGCAAGTATTACTGAAACATGATGTGCTACCCAAATTCGATGCTGACGAACTCTTTGCTGACGGAGAAACTTCAGAAGACACAGAATTTTCATCATCCATAACGAAACACGACGAAATTCCGCCCACACTGGTGGAAGAAAATGATGATTATATTGAAAGCCTTCTAGATAGTTATCCAAAGCTCAAGGAGCAAGTGCAAGCTAATAATCTTAGAATTCGGTCGTGGAGAATGGTTGAGCATAAATGCTATTTTCTTTTGGCTTCTGCTCATTTTCAACTTCATGATCAAACGTACCAAGATAAGATTAATGGTGTGCGCTCAGATCGAGACCCGTTGGATGTTCTCTTACCAACATTGAGACTGTTTGTGGTATTCGGTGAGCAACATTTTAAGCCAATTGAGATAAAAGTTGAGAAATCCGATGAATCAGGATTGGGAGAACCTGTTGACAATAGTAAGAAAAACTGCGACTTTGATGGCCGCGACATTGTTGCGGAGGAGAACAGGCTGTTGGAAAGTCACTATTATCAACAAGCTGAGAATTGCCGAAAGGAGATTTTGAAGCATTCGATTGCAGAAGTTGAAACTGTGACGCATCGACGTATTATTGATAGAGGCTGGATTAGCGAGGGCGACTGGGTTAATGATGGCAAAGCCTTATTTCCAAAGTCGTCGAAAAAGTTGTTTCTAGCGATTCCCAAAATCGATCCCCAGAATTTTTCGGACCTAATTGCAAATTATAGAGTGAAGCAGGTATTTGAGCAGTACTTACATTTAATCTCAAAACTCAACTTACAAGCGGAAGTGATGAATACAAATGTTGCTCAGTTACGTGAATTATTGGCTAACCCTGTTACTAGCGAAGAAAAGACTGCCGATGGAGAAGAGTATGAGAAGTCGGTGGAAGACCAAGACAGAGCATCGTGTTTGATGCTAGTAATATCTCAAATGTTGATGGACCGGACCAATGCTACTGTCGAGAATGGAAGCACAATTCTTGATGTGAACAAGCAGCAAGATAACGATTTCAAGATGGAAGTTCAACGTGTTAATGACAAGAAGTTCTTGAAAGACTTACAGAGCGCCAGGCTAAAAGTGAAAATTAGTGTTAACTCCTCACTTGAAGAGATCATACAAGACTTACGTTTTCTTGACTTCGAGACGAAAGAAGACAAAGACAGTCCGCAATATGAGCTACACCAAAGCTTATTGTCTGAAGTGAAGAATACTTTTGAGAATGAGAAAACGGCCCAGTCAATCTTGAGAAAAGAGATCAACTCGAGCTTTAATGCGGTCTTCAACGCGAGAGTGGAGTATTTTAAACAACTTCAACAAATATCTGACTCTGTCCAAAAGAAGTCATTGCCAATATCACGAGAAAAGTTTTACACGGAGTCATTTGATTCTTTCTTTAACAGTATAAGGGAGAGTCTCATCTTTATAAACAGAAAGCATACTAGAAGTGCTTCTCGCTTAAAGTATTTGATCTCGTTAGTGTCCAATTCGAAGGAAAACGAGGCAAAGGAAGAAAATATCTGCTCCATTTGCAGATCCACAATTACGGTTGGATCATTGACCTCTTGTGGACATAAGTTTTGCAAAACTTGCTTGGAGGCATGGCTAGAGAGGCAGGCATCTTGTCCTTTGTGCAAAACTTATACAACCAGAGATACTATCTACGGCTTCACTCAATATAAGGCTGACTTGAAGGCTAAAAGACTTGATGATGTTCATCAACTGTCAGCAGGATTGGAGTCTGAAGGAAAGAGCTCGATCAATCTGATTTATAAACAGCTCGATGAGGATGTGCTCAAGAAGATCCAGCGCGTGGCCCTTGCCAACAGTTATGGGTCCAAGGTTGACTTGATAGTGAAACAGGTACTTTATCTTCGGACACTTGATCCAGAAGTTCAGATTGTGATTTTCAGTCAATGGCAAGACTTGCTCACCATTCTTGCTGTTGCATTCGAAAAGGCGGAGATTTCCTTTGTTTCCGTTCGAGGTTCACCCTTCTCTAACTACAAGAAAAAGGATTCGGATCCGATACAAGAGTTCAAGGATAAGTCTAGTTTGAAGACGTGCTTCTTGCTAGACTCTCAAGCCCAGGCGAGCGGGTTGACCTTAACAAATGCCACACATATATTCTTGTGCGAGCCATTGATTAACACATCCACTGAGCTACAAGCAATTTCAAGAATTCACAGAATTGGCCAGCAACATACTACAACAGTATGGATGTTTGTAATTGAAAACTCCATTGAAGAAAAGATCCTTTCTTTAGGAACCAAAAGACGGATCGAATACTTTCGTGCCAATGTCGCAGAATCTGGCTCCAGTCTTACGAGCAAAGACGTGCAAGAGGCAAAACTTGGGGAAAGTGAGTTACGAGACGCCGAGTCTTTTGCACTTACACTTGATGGAGCTTCCTCAAAAAAGAGAGAAGCTGGGATCACCGAGTTCGTTCCAGACGAGGACCTTTACGAAATTTACTTCGGTAAATGAACATAAACCTAGAATTAGCGAGAATCAATCGCGTCTTTCATACACACAAGTAGGCGGCTTCATCATAGCCCTGGTAGATTTTGCCTTGTTCCGACAAGTATTGGCAGTTTTGCTGCACCACGTCCACGGGAATACCTAAGCTCTCGCTGATCCAAGCAACTGGAACACCCTCAAGCATAGTACCCGAATTGGAAGTGATGACGCCCATGATTTTGTCGTGAATTTCTAGCTTATCACCATCGCCATTGGCATCATTTCCCAGTACGAACAAACCATTGGAGTTCTCTGATTTGACAACTCCAACCTTGAGTAGACCCTCTGCCTCCAAATGGTTGGCCACAGCGTAGAGCATATGGTAGAGGACTTCGTTGTGATCGGTGATTTCACGGATGACAGCATGTTGGATAGCCTTCTTCTGGTTGAACTCCTTGAGCGCACCAGTCACGTAGACGTACTTGTTTTCCATCAGCTGGTATAACTCGGCCTCCTCTGCTGCCGACGATACCTTCTCATCGACCCATTTCTTGACATCCACAGACCCCGTTCCATCCTCAATGGTCACTATCACGGCGCTTGTTTGGTTATCAACCTTTCTCACAACGCCCACAAACGAAACCATGTTAAGAGTCACGTTGTGGCTGGAGAACTCGCCATCGGGGACGTGTTGCGTCGCGGAGTTAATCTGTTTGATAGTGACCGGGCTCAACGTGTTTCGCGTCTGCTGGCGCTGGGAACCCTCTCCTCCATTGTAGTCAGTATATTGGGCATCAGCGCTGAAGCCGCCGTCGCCGTAGTTGTTGTATCCAGAGTCCATGTCGATTACGGAACTGATGAGATACGTCTCACGCAGTAGACTCTTGTAACGCGTCGATCACGTGTCGGATACAGTACCGGCGAGGGATCCGATCCACTAAATAATCTTTAGTCCTCTGTCATTTTAAATAAAGTGAAATTAAAATTTAACTATGAATATGGGCTGTATTAAACATTATTAGGATATTATGAGCTCGGGAGCGGGACTGAATTTTTCATGAAACGGACTTCTGTGTTCCGTCTAGAAGGCGTATTTAGAGCTGGATCTGATCTGCTTTCCGAACTTGTAGAACAAGAATGGAACTGGAATCATAACAGCGGCTAGACAGCCCAACAATGTGGTGGCCCACTTAATTTTCATGCCCTCGAACATTTGACGTGCAAATAGAGGGAACGCACCACCAAACATGGATCTCAAGAATGCGTTTCCTGCCAAAGCCGAGGCTGCAAACAAAAGGTAGCAATCGATGATATAGTTAATGGCTGGCAAAAACAAAAGAATAAGGCCAGTTCCGACTGGAGCAGCACCAATAGTAGGAACAATCCAATGCACTTTGTCTGGGAAACTGCCAGCCCATCCTAACCAGAACAAACCACCGCAAAAGAAAAATGCACCAACCATCATAGGTGGCAATCTCTCTTCAGGAACACCCTTACCACCGTTCTGCTCGAGAATTCTGACGAATCTTCTTTCCATGTAAACACTAATGAAGCCGCCAATAAGAACCCCAATAAACATAGAAAGGTAGGGCAACTGGGCAACGCCGGGCTCGAAGCGATACTCACCTTCGAAGATCAAGGGAATCACAGTCAAGAACAAGTAAAGAAGACCGTAAATGAAGGCATTGTATAGAGAAATCAAGAAAAGAATAGGCTCCAAAAACAACATTTTCAATGGTCTTGTGATATTCTTCTCGGCAATTTCTTGTAGCGAAAGTGATATCTCCTCATGAGGAGCACAAATTCCCCAAATTCCCGTTCTTCTTCTCAAGATCTCGGCCTTTCTAACCAAGATTATACCATGGTGGGTTTCACCAATGAAAAGAGTGCCAACTAAAGCAGTGGCACCTATGATTCCAGAAAGGTAACAGGTCCATCTCCAGCCCATGTGTGGATTCTTGACAGCGAAGGCACCAATAATTGGAGCAATCATAGGGCCACCGAACAACATCATGGCAAAGATCGATGTGGCTTTTCCACGTGCACTAGCATTGAAAATGTCTGACATGCAAGCGGGAGCGACCACCAATGGAGCAGCGCCCACGAAACCCGAGAAGAATCTGCAAATCATGACACTTTGGATATCTTTGGATGTTGCGGTTGCAAACGAGAAACAGGTATATCCGAAAAGAGAACAGAAAAGAACCAATTTCCGTCCATATAACTCCGAAAGGGGACCCCAGACAATGGGGCCAGATGCAAAACCAAAAACAAAAAGGGAAGTACCGAGAGTGATGACAACACTCCCGACATGGAACTCGGCTTCCATCTCAAGCGTACCTTGAGAAAACATGGCGGAACCCATGGAAACCGACAATGCACTCAATCCCACAACCACACATGTGAAAATTTTCGTCTTCAAGGTCCAGTTGTGAGGGAAAATGGGATCACTTGGACCGTCGTAACCAACGATATATGGCTCCCTGTCCGGGAGACGAGGTGGTAGTTCTTTGTTTAAGCCCATCTTAGGCAATGGCTCCTTGGAATGGGCTGCCTCTTCGACAAGTTCTGCGGCGTTCGCAATTCGCAGACTCTGCGTACGAGAAACCGTCTCTGAAATGCCATCTTCGACGTCGGCGTTCACCTCTCCGTCGTTATACCGCCCATTGAAAGGTTCAATGACATAGTCATCGTTATTCGAGTGGGAGCCGGCGCCATCGCTGCGCAAGCCCTTCTCTGAGTAAGAGGAGTTTTGTTCCGAGGAAACCATTAAGTCTTACGTGGCAAGGAAAAAAAAGACAGACGATCTGAATTTATAGCTGGTATGCCGCAAGCCCGGTCACAAGTCGAGAGCTCGGTCCATACGAGTGCGCTCCGGCCGATGCTGTTTTCGATGCAGGTATGACTCTCTAGACACATCGCAACTCGGCACGTGTAAGAAGCCGATGCCCAGCAAGTTTTGCCACCAGGCACGGTTTTTTTTTCCGGAACATGTCCGGAGAAACTGTAGAAGTCTACGAAGCAGCACCAACACAATGCCGGGGTGACTAGATCGATTACACAATATTTCTTCGTGACTTGCTGTTTCAGAATGGCTTGCTGCCCAGGTAGTTGTGCGATGCGGCTTGCGATGGAGGCCCGTGCCCCATGGACAAGTGGCTAAACGAGAGTAAAGCAAAATATGGCTTCGTAAACCGGCGAGGCGTGGCTTTGAAAACATGCCGGCCGGTCTATTTTTCTGTCTCACCTGCAAACATAGAACGGCGTTAAACTGCGAACGGAACTTTGGAACCATCCGTGCTAAGCCGTAGTGTGATGATGCTCCATCTGCAGTTCGTGTTGTTGTAAAAGTCGGAGTTTGGCCGCATTAGGAAGTCCCGCTTGGCGGAACGGCGACGCGGCCTTGACAGCCGCTTCTGCCGCGTGGCGCAGTGCCTAAACGATATTATCTCCGCAGTGACAACCAGGTCGTCATGCTGTTCTTGTTTCTTCCATTTGCTTCCGCGGGCTTCCGCTTCGTATGCTACTTTGTATGCTATCAATGATTTGCGAACAGATTGCACAATCCGCTGCGTTTACCGACCCCCTCGCTCCATTATAGTAGACTTCTCTTCGGTCAATTGCGCTCCGGGGCCTCGCGGTTGCTGGAGCGCAAAGCTAGCTTCCACAGAAGACCATTACATTTCAAGATTATAAAGCTGTCTTTTCGTTGCCTACATCGTGGGTGAATATGATCTGTGCTTTATTTTGCTTTGATTCCATACTAATTTGTGTTTGAAATTCTCCTCTGTCTCCGTTCTCTGGAGTCTGCACCTGTCGCGCGTATCGATGAAGATCCAAGAGGCTCTGTTGGTACGTGTATCACTGCTCGAGGCTCCAGAAGTTGAACCGTGAACATACAACTCCAGCAAAGCGCGATTTGAATGCTTGCGGTCTCACCTGGGTTGGCACATCACACGGGAATGACCTCTTCGGACGATGTCGACGCGTCGCCCCACAATATCACACCGAACGCAGAAGCTGAATGCAATGCCTCTCCACAAAATAACGACTCGGAGCCGATACACAACCACCAGGATCAGTCCTCGGACGAACTAGCAGCAGACAATCTAGAAGACACAACTCACAATGCTGGAACTTCGCCCTCTGAGCCCTTGCCGATCGAGACGCCGACTGACCTGGCGGCCGACGCCGACTCTCTGACAGTTTCGGCGGCCACGGAGAACAAGAAACGAACGAGCCGACAGCTGAGTGCGTCGCTGAAAAAACAAAAGCAGGCCACCCTCAATTTTCAGTCTGCTCTGGGGTCTTTGTCCTTGTCACTCAAGAAAGATTCAGATGAGGGCTCGCCTTCTGTATCAAAAGAGAGCAATAATGAGTCCAGACTGAGTCAAAGTACTGCAGCAGCAAACCCAGTTGGAGCTGCGAGCGAAGCAAAGCCAAAACTCCATCTGAATGGTGCACGAGCTCAAATGCTCGTCAGTATCTCATTTCCCACAAAACAAACCGAGAAGACTGGCATCCGCGTGAAGATCTCACACAATCGGCCCGTGGAAAAGTCACGCTCGACGTCTTCTCGCTCCAAAGTTGTTACTCTCAAGGTCAAAAACTCTGTGAGCAGAACGACCATAATCAGGGACAAATCCAAAACCACGCGCTCTACTCCCGGTCCTTTGCTACCTTTGTCATACGATCTTTATGACGAGAACTTGTTCAGTAACTCGTCACATTTAGCCAGCGCGTCAGAGCCGTTGGCTTTGGGCTACTCCGCCAAACCAAACCCGTCGCTGTGTGACATTGCATACATAATTGCATTTCTAACCAAATTCAACTCCATCATACACATTGGGTTGTTGGGCCCGGGCGACTTCGAAACCGGACTTGGATCCACTAGTGCATCCACCTTGGAAGAGCCGAAAATCTCAGATGAACCTCAACACTTTGAAGTGTCTACAAAGATGAACATTCTTTTCAGAAAGTTACTTGCTCTTGTTCTCAATCGAAAGAAACCAATACCAGCTGAGGGGCAAAAGCCTGCAATACAAGAGCTCAAAACAAAATACCTTATTTTGGGTCCACCAGAAGAGTGGCAACCAGAAAGCGAAGCACAAGTTAAAACTGAGACATATGATGACCTCAAGGAATCATCGCTTGACACCGCCCAAAGCATCTTCATAGACAAGGGCCCTTTTCAAGATAAAGAATTTGAATTAAATGGGCTCTCAGGAATCAAAACCTATAGAGACCGTGTCATCATGCTCCGCACTTTGGTGGTCTGGAGTCTCTCCAATTCTAACGCCATCAAATCTTACTTGGTTCACCTCGTGAATAATCAAGAACCCACGAGCGAAAGAGACACTTTCTTCGGCTCCCGTGCTATTCTCAAAGGTTTCAATCAAACGAAGGAGCTAAAAAAAGACATTGACAACAAGCGAAACAAGAAAAATAAGCAGAAAGATGCGAGTGCAGCAGAGGCCTACAGAAGCTTTCATGATCCTACCTCAGATCCTTTCCAACACCCCTTGAGTTTCAGGTTCAACGATTTTGTCGTGGGCGACTGCGGATTCCACATCGGCCGATTCTATTTGGTGAGGATGGCAGATAGTGCCAATGGGGGTGTATCGTCTATTGATCAAATGCAAAAGCTGGCAAAGGACACCACACGGGTCAAGACCTACAACTCGTCTGGTTTTGCTCTCTATGTTGAGGATGTACACGCAGTATTAGCAGATGCGCTCCAAGATTACGGTGTTGAGTTCGACTCCAACGGAAATGAAGTCCCACAAGCTGCCCGAGAAGAAAGGGATTGCCACTGGTACTCTTTGGCAGAAAATTGCGTTGAACTTCAGGATTTCGTCAACTTCCTTGGCCGCAGATTGGGCCTCTTCGAAAGCTCCGATAATATAATCTCACAGAGCTCTGTTGTCTATAAGCCCGTTTTGCACATGTTTCATTACCTCTCGAGCATTATACCATTGATGTCAGAAGCCGAAAATTTCAATGCTAGAACCGAAGTTGAAGGTCGGTCTTCGCGCAGAAAGAAAGTCAACTACATCGTTGACGACCCTTGGAATGAAGACAATGCTGAAGACTTCGATTACCAAAGGCCAGACGAAGACGACGCTGACCAAGAAGAGGAGGAATACGTCGACGACGAATACGTTGATTAATGAGAAGTTACTGCCCGTCTTCAAGCAGCGGCAACGTCAATCGAATCATTATTGGGTGAAAGAGAGAGCCACACACTTCTAAAACGTAGTGTTCAATCTATATCCTGGTACTAGTGTTCAACCTGATCACATTTTTTGAGCGCCTAGCATAAGGTCAATTTTTTGCTTCAACAAGTCCTCGTTTTTCTTGAAAAACTCAGCTCTTCTGACTGTTTCTTCATTATAGCCTTCCTCACTCTTGAGCGCCTTAAGCGTTTCAGATTGACTCTCCAACCACTCCCTAATAAACGCAACTGGGTCTTCACTCAACTCTCTGTAGAATCGTTCTCTTGCACTGACGTTGTGTAAAGTTGCAATTGCAAGAGAAATTCTCAGGTTTAAGTATTGAACACGCTCATCGGACTTTGACATACTTTCGAAGGCCCTTTTGTTTTCCTCGACGATTTCCTTTTGGATTTTGCTCATTCCAATTGGCAATTTGAGCGGAATGTCAAGCACGACATCGCCAAGAGTAGTAGACTTCGTGGTATTGACCTCGTAGTCAATCACTATTGGTTGTCTGGGGCTCAAATGTGGTTGTATCAACTTGTACAAATCTTTGAATTTGAAGACATCAACCTTCAATAACGACTTCAATGTATCGTCACATTGCACTAATGTGAGGTCGTTCTCATCCTCGCCGTGGACACTGATTCCTTGCGCCGACACACTGGATGAAGACACTGCAGCGACTTTTGTAAAGTTGTCAGATTTCTTGAACAAATCTTTGAACAACACATACTGCCAGATTTGATAAAGAAGTTCTTGCTGGGAGAGCTCTTTGCTCCCTGTGAATAGTGCCATTTCCCGCGAGAGAACGAGTCGAGATGTGAAATCTTTCACCAAAATCGCGATTTTTGTCTTGATATTGAACAATCCTTGACGCTTGATATCAATCCCGTCAAACAGGTGTTGAGCAGAGCCGTTCGGTCCATTGGGTCCGACTGCATTCGGGTTCTGGCTGCTTGCAGGGTCTCTCCATTCAATTATATTTGAGGGGCTGCCTTGCAAATTGGGGTAGTCGCCGTTTGGAAAGATTTCCACCGATAACCCGGAAAGGAATGTAGAGAACTTGGCTTGCTCGAAATCTTTATTGTTCTTGTCGTCCAAAATCAACTTGCCCTCGACGCGCAAAGTCCACGAGGGCTCTGTGTTGGGCTCACTGATGTCGCTTGACTGGCCATTTTTCTGCCAAGGCATGTTCTCACAGGTGTTGTAAATGAAGACGCGCAAGGTACCCGTATGTTTCTTGGTGTTACGGGTCTGCATCGACGCAGCCTGGACCGACTGAAAGTCCAAGCCCTTTTGGGCTATGAGCAAGTCTAGTTTCTTCTCAGCCTCTTGAAGCTTCTTGTAGGCATCGAGGTTTGGCACCTTGTCGTACAAGCTTGTTGGGATCGTAACATCGGTCGGTGCGTAGGAAATAGCTGGCGCCGGGCCATTCACCTGGTGGATCTTGGTTGGGACGTCTGCAGCTACAGCCTGGTGGCCGTGTGCCGGATGAGCTGTCGTGGGACCCATAATGAGCGTGGTGGTTCAACAGTCCTCTCGTGTTTGTCTGGCGTGTTGAACAAGACAACTTCGCACCGCTTGTTTTGCCTGCATGTACTCCCAGGTCTGATAGCTGACGGAGCAGCTAGTCGGGCCCGACCAACTACTGCAAGAGAACAGAAAAAAAAAAAGAGTAGAATGGAGAGGAACGGTCTTTGCTGAACGCTCTATCGTATAATTTGAACCCGAAATTTGAGTCCGCGTGGACTCCAGTAGCGCGTACCACTCCCTGGCCGCACAATGAGGCATTGCTGCGGGACTTCCTTCATGTACACTCGAGCAAAGACAGGTTTTCTACCGTTGGTTTCCTGATCGCCATGCTGCTCTCTGGGTCCCGAGGTGTGAAAGTCCAGAAGCGCAAGATCAAGACTGCCACCTCCAGCGACCCTCAGCGTCTTGCCAAAAACGTGAGGCGAAAACGGAGGCAGATCTTTCTCAGCCGCATCAACTACACCTCAGTGCTCACGGCGATTGTCCTACCGCTCTTCTCCATAATATATCTCTTGCACTACAATGAGAGCCTAATTCCGGTCAATCCACGGACCTTCTGGTTCAGCATCGCCTACTACAACTTCACCATGTTGGCGTTTACCGCTGGCTACCACAAGTGCTACGCACACTCTACCTTCCGCCCCAAGTTTTCGTTCTTGCATTTGTACTTCGGCATTTTTGGCGCCAGCATTGGCCTAGGGCCTATCCGTATATGGGCTTCTATGCACAGGGCCCACCACCAATTCACGGACGATCCAGAAAAGGACCCCTTTTCCATTAAGCGTGGGTTTCTCTGGGCCCATTGGGGGTGGCTCTTGAAGAAGCCCAAAACAACCGCTTTCTTCCGTGAATTACTCGAGAACGAGTTTCCTTCATCAGGCGAAGCGGCATCTGCGCATCTTTCCCCGTCTCCTCATGTGGCCAGCGAACTCAGCGACGACGAAGACGACTTGTCGCCGTCCACCACCGAAGACAAGGCGCGCCGTGCGCTCGATACGCTCAGTTGGGTTCTATGGCAGGAGAGATTTACTCTCTTGTTCTTTTTCCTCAGCACCTTTTTAATTCCTATCGTCATCACCGTCTACTTCTGTGGTGATACGTGGGTGCATGGACTAATATATCCGGGAATCCTCCGGATGTTTGCGTGCCAGCAGCTGGTCTTCAGCACCGAGTCCATCTGCCATCTCCCCAGTTTGCAGGCCACCATCCCTTCTCAGCCTTTTAACGATAAGAACTCTCTGGTGAATTGTCTCAATCCTTTGGTGGCTTTACTCACGTACGGACAGTCGCTGCAGAACTACCACCACGAGTTCCCTCATGACTACAGAGTTTCCTCGCTGTTGTGGGCATTGGATCCTACGAAGTGGATGATTTTCACTTTGTCGCTGCTTGGTTTGGTCGACGATGTTGCAAAGGCTCCTCTGAATCTCGTAATGCAATTGCAGCTTCAGCAGCAGCAGCTAGTTTTGAACAGAATGAAGTCACAGCTCAACTGGGGCACCCCCATCTCCAAGCTACCCATGATCACCGCCAAAGAATTCAAGAGGTTGAGCACCTCGGCGTCGTCCGAAAATAGGCTCTACATTGTTATTCAAAACATTATCCACGACATTACCCCCTTCATGGACCAACATCCAGGCGGACTTGCACTTCTCAAAGCGTCTCACGGAAAGGATGCAACCAAAGCATTCTACGGCGGAGTCTACGGCCATCTGACCGCAGCTGTCAATCTTTTGGCTACTATGAGAATTGGGGTGTTGGACGTGGGAAACGATGAGGAAGTGTGGAGGCGAGTCGCGAAAGAAGAGAGGATCGAAGCAGACTCGAGACGCAATGAGCTGTACCGTAGTGCCGAAGCAGCTTAATTAGCTGTATTTTGTTTTGCATGGTCAAACAGAGTTAGTTCATAGTAATGTGCATATAATTCAAGCCCTGTATCTCCACCTCCGCGATGCTGCCACTGCGATGTCATACGACTTTTAGACAAGAAATCATAAGCAATGCTTTTCGAAAAGACGGATTACCGTGGTGCCACAGTGGAGGACCTAGATATCAGGCCTGCCATCTCTATCAACCCTTCGACTCCGCTCAGAAAGGCGTTTGAAGTTTCTTTTGAGCATGAGTTCACCTTTCTTCCAGTCATCCATGAATCGAACAAGCGGTTACTCGGTGTTTTGAATGCCGGAGACAAATCATTGCTTTCAGCTCCGTATCTGGGCGCAGAATCACTCACGAGGGACTACATGCTCTGGTTCAGTGAAAAGGCAAAAGAAAAGTATATCAAAGACACCTCGGACAAGGCTCCGTTCACTCCATTGAACTCAAAAATCTTGAAGCCACAGTCTTCTGGCGGCAAGCATTACCAAATTTTGACTCCATTGACGCCGTTGGAGAAATTGAGCGCTTTTTTCAACGCTGGCAACTACTTTGCGATCATCACCAATGGCGAAGGGAATTTGGTCTACGGTGTTGTGACACCAGAGGATCTACAAAAATTCGTGGGATCTCGTCCACGTTTATAGTCTATTCACCGTCCAAACAATGGCAAGCTTCTCACCCGTCGTGCCTGCTCCGCCTTCCAGATCTTGAATTCTTTTCGGACGGACCCTTGGGCTGTTTATTCTTCAAATGCAACTTGGCTTGCTTGGCCAAGGTCCTCTCCGCCTGGTCTCCATGTCGAATTTCCTTATGCTCTAGACCCTCTTTATAGGCATACAGGACGGATATCTCGTTGTTCATCAACATCGCCCCGTTCATCTTCTCAATAGCGAGGTCGCTGCCCTCAAAATCAGCAAACTCCACAAACCCATAGCCTTTTGATGCGCCGTTTTCGTTTCTTTCGATTATTGGCTCGCTTATTAGGTCTCCTAGCGTAGAAAATGCTGAGCTAAGGTACTTCTCGTCGACCAACGGATGTAAGTTCTTGATAAATAGCTTTGCACCCACACTGGGTAGTAGTCTCACGGCACTCGATGGAGCACTTGTCGTGCTCAGAGCATCGATTTTCTTCATCTTCAAGGTTTTCCCATATAGCCGCACTCCTCTTAGGATATTTAAAGCGCAGTCAGCATCTTCTGGGGAGCGGAATTCGATAAAACCATAACCTTGGTGAGTTCGGAGGATGCGGTCTTTAGGAAGATTCAATTGCCTTACCGGCCCAACTTGGATGAACAACTCATATAGTAGACTTTCTGTGACCTGTGCATCCAAATTCCCAACATACAATGATGCATAAGGATTGCGTTCGCTTTCAAGCGATTTACGAAAAATGTTCATCGGCTCCCGCTGGCTACAGCGATGAGCAGATACGTTCTGAACTTAGTGTTTGGTCACGTGATCGCCACACGATTATATATTTTGTATACTCCATGGTCTTGTCTAGCCAGTGCTGTGACCAGGACATTCTTTCCGTTGCTATGCTTTTGCCTCCAGGGCAGTTGTGTCTAAAGGGGGCTTGGAGGACAGTTCTTCGGGTGCGCCATCGCTATCGTCATCGGAGGCAGACTCTGAGTGATCGTTTCCACCAGTTTTGTCTTCGTCTTCGGACTCCGAAGAGGATTCCAGACTTGACAGGGATGACGAACTATCGCTGCTGGAGGTTTGCAGATCGCTCATACCCTCATCATCATCCTCAAAATGGTAATGGTCCAAGATCTCGAACTGTGGGGATTGTATAGGTTTGAGGGAGACGAAAATTGAGGGAAATTCAAGAAGGACTTTGTCTTTCAATGCGGATTCAATGCTATCATTTGAGTTTAAACGAAGTAGTGAACTTTTTTTGGGCGTTGTGCTGACACAATTTTTGAGATAAAAGCACAAATTCTCCTTACTGATTTCCTCTTTTCCAAATGCCTTCGTTAACACGGCAAGCGGCACAGCCTCGACGAGAGACTTCTTTTCGCTGAGCCGGAAACTGATGAATGGGGCAATTTCTTTCGTATCGCTATCAATTGGAACCCATTCGACAGTCCAGGTGAATAAGCCGCTCTTCTTGTCGAATCCCGATTTATTCTGTGCACTGCGTGACATCCCAGGTGGCAAGTGGACCACCAAAGTGTTAAGTCTTTTTGTTGTGGTGTTTCCGGCTTTCGGAAATATGCTCTGAACGCATTCTAACCTGCGATCATGGTTAATGTCATCTGTTCTCTGTCTCTTCGCGTTTCGTTGGGTGTAGAAATTTCTTTTGAAGATGCCTTTGTTTTTCTCCTTGAGGTCCTCTTTTCCGACATGGATTCGTCGTTCAAAATTGAGTAGGAAATTGTAGTCCCGATTGACGAGGGCTTGATTTGAACTTAGTTCCTTGTTCGGTATGAACTTAGTGGGATTCACAACGCCAGTGCACTCAGACCTCATTTTGTGCCTTTTGACACATTCCAAAGAGCAGGTTCTAGACTCACAAGCTGGACACACGTACTTGGCCTCGTTTTCGAAACAAACAGAGCATGTCTCCGGCGCCATTCTGTTTCAGCCTGGAACTGTAGTGTTCCACGATTCGAATGATATCGCGCAGATCGAGATGAGGTGGAATGTATACTGTAAGTGGACTAAACATGGCAGGGTACGCGAGCACTTTTCTATCGACGAAATTCGAGGCGAAAACTGGTAAGAGCCGGAAATACATGCCCAAAGATCCTAACAGGTCTTTACTATTGCTCTAATTCTTTGTGTGAATTAATTCCGGAAAATAAGCATAATTGGCAGTTATTCGGGGCCTACGACCAAGGAACCGGGGAAGGCCCGTGCACCCCGGTCGAGGAATTTTTCGGTTGATTGTGAGTGGTGACACTCTCTGTTGTTCTGTTTGCAAAGCCGAAATGAGCTCTCTATCCACCGTGTCTGTCCGGTGGTTGAGGACTGCTGCCAGGAAGGTTGATAAGATCCCTGTGCAATTGTTGAAAGACCACCCTTCCTTGGGCGTGGCAGGAGAGATCGTGAAGGTCCGGCCTGGGTTCATGAGAAACTTTTTACACGTTGATGACAAAGCATGCTACATTACAAAAGACCAAGGACCCAAGATCCCCGTGGTAGAGAAGTCGACTCGTGCGCAGAGCGCTCCTAAAAAGAAGGCACCTGTCAAGAAGAAGGAGGTTTCCAAGGAATCTGTTCCAGAGTTGTCTTTGAACCAGCTAGTCGATTTGTTTTCGAGCCTGAGGACAAAGCAAGTGTCAGCGGGTGGTTCTGTTGCATTTGAAGCCGAGCCAGCAGCTGCCTCGTACACGTTGACCGATCTAGATGAAGGCTTGCCGTCCTTACTAACCATTTCTGATCAGAAATTTCCCGTTTCCAAACAGATCCTCGCAGACTCTGTATTCAAGGTGAGTGGCATAGAGCTCCCCACATCTGCAATCAAGGTTAAAAGCAGTGAGGGCGAAGTTTTAAGTGAAATTTTGGTCAGCGGTGAGTTCACCTTGTCGTTCCTGGTGCCGGGGGAATCCAAGACCCTACAAAAGAGGTTTAGGGTTCAATAGACTTGTACATAATACACATGATAACAAAACGATTCGATCTGGATGGTTTTCATCTTTTCTTTTTCTCTCAATCCAAAGATCAAAGATGGCTTAGACATCTTAGGTGTTTCAAGCGTATCGCGATTTCGTACTATTTACGCGCATTTGACATCATTGTGCTAAATTCAACTCACAATGAGTCTAAGTTATACAGGTGCAAATCTGTCTAGAGTACAAAAATCTTCCCCCAGAAAGAAAGCTTCCTCCAATCCTCTTGCTAAAAGAGCCGTTAAGACAAAATCTACGGGCTTAAAGAGGAACACCGACAAGGATGACCTCAGCAATCATGAGCCGTTGCAAGTCTCCGAGTACAACATACAGATGGACTTCAAACTACGAGAATCATCGATTTTACAGGCTATAGACAAAGTTATCGCTAACCAGTGGGCAGAGACGACAATTTTTCACGACAAATACTTCTCCCGAGAAACAAAGCAATCTACAGAGAATCCAACGGATCTACTATTTCTGTTGCGAGGGCTTTCCATGGAGGTGAAAGCAGGCATCGTCAAATACCGCACAGGTCAGTTACCGCTGGCTGGAATGGTTACTGTGAACCAACTATACTCCATTTTTGAGTCGAGGGGAAATACATATGTGGACCGTTGTCTCGAAATGGGCACACGAGACGGGTCGCTCCGAAAGTTCGTGATTAGCAATGCACTGCCAGTGATTCTGAGGACCGGGAAGGGCGGAATGACCAATTCTGTCACGTATGGTTACGAAAACGCCGAGGTTGTGGTAAGAATTGCAGACTATATCCTGGAGATTACCAAATCCATTTCGCTGGCGGATCCAAAGTATCATCAAGCATTGGAGAACTTCAAGAGCTACATCCAGGAAAACCCCACGGTTCTATACGTGACCAACAAAGATTTTTCTCCAGAGAACTTGAGTACTCTCGTAAATTTGGGCTTTATTACTTTGACATCAAACCATCATCTTGAGATTGATGTTCACCATTACTCGATTGCTTACCCTCGGTGTGGTACCTTCCTCAAAATGATCAATGCAGGGCGGAGTTGGCTAGTAAAGACACTTAACAAAACAGCGTTCAAAGAAGATTTAGAGGATAAGTTGTTTGCAAAATGGGAAGGCAAAAACATGGCAAACTTCAGAAAACCGTTCTACGGCTACGACCTTTTGTGGCTACTCGCGGACGCTAAAGGCGCTGGTATATTAGAAGGGTTCAACACGCCAGTTGGCCGGGGCTGGAGACTCACTGGAAAAGTCTAGCAAAGGCGCAATTTTTAGATAACTGCGACGAAGGCGGAATGCTTGTTTTCCAGTAATTTAACTCCTCACCTTCATTTTTTTTTGTAATCTTCTCTGCTTTCTGTCTTGCGCCTTTTTCTCAGCCTTGACTTGATCTTCTCTAGACAAGTTTCTGAGCTGATCTCTCTCTTGCCTTTTTGCTTTTGCTTTCTCTTCTGCCAACTCCTCCTGTCTGATTGCTTCTTCTGCCCTCTTGATTTTGGCAATCTCTCCCTCTCTTGTCTTTACAACTTTTCTAACCGACTCTGGTCTGAAAGTTATTTCTCTGGTCGAGAGCTGGTCCACGATGTCAAAAACTGCAGCGAGAATCTCGGAAAATTCTGCCAATTGCTTCGATCCGCTGACTAAAGCGAGGGAAATAACAACTCGACGCTGGGGGAGCAAGTCACGAATAGCCAGAGGCTTCTCGACCGATTGGTCAGTGAAGGCCACAAATTTTAAGTACGAAGCCGTGGAGACATTGAGTGCGTTAGCAAGTCTGGTGGTTAAAGTTTTCTCCTGAAAGTCATTAGCCTCAGACATAAAAACAAACGACTCTGGCAATTTCTCGGAGTCAGAGGTCTTGGTCAAGGACAAATAGTAGTTCGATCTTCTGTAATCGTTCATACCCAACTTAGATACCACAGCAGTGATAAAGTTTTCGTAGTCCAGTGAAGGGGTGATAACAATGTCAACCACATCCTCGGGGGTCTTCACAGATTCAGTGAAGAAAGCGAAAAGCAGCTCCATGACCCAGACAAAAATGTTCTGTCTTGGGGCCAAGCGGAAATTCAAGTTGACCTTTGCAATGTTGTCTCTTCCGGAGGCATAAGACGAGAAGTTCTCGGAGCTGTCTTTCTCGTACAACTTTCCGTTGCCAACACCGAACAAGTAAAAGTTTTCAGTGAAGACATCTTTCACTCCATTAAGGAACGAGTTTACCTTGCTCGTGTTATACAAGTCACCAGTCTTGTACAAGATCGTGAAGACCAAGCAAAAACTCAAAGTAAAGATCTCCAATCTCCAGTCTGCAAGAGAGAATCTCTCCAATAGAGTCATGGCTTTCAACTCATCCAAAGTGTGAGCTTGGAAGGGTTTGCTAGGGCATTGTTAGTATTTATGGCTTTCAACTCTCACCTCAGGACGGAAAACTCCAGCCTCCCCGAAACCAGAAGCAAACAAAATTGAATTCATTCTGGTGTTCGAATCACATACAATGGGGTCCCATCTGCGTTGTAAGGGCCTGACTTCAAGTAGTCAAGGACTTTTTGGTACATTTTGCTAGCTATGTATAGTGATGGAAAATTGAATTTGTCGACATGAACAAGTACGGTGTGCATACACGGATTCGCAATGAGGCTGGTGGGGGCGGTCTGAGAGCACTGTGGGACGGATTTCGCAGTACGCCCGAACTTACAGGCTCCACCGGAGAAGCCACGGACAAAAGATAGGAAATATTTCATGTTATGTTTACATAATCTATTGTAGCAACGGTTCCGTCCGTTTTGAATAAGAGCAACATGATCAAGCCTGACAATATTCCATTGATCACGTCTTGCTTCTCTTAGAGTCTTGCCCCTCACCTTCACTCTTATATTGGTTCAAACCTTCTCTCACCACAGAATTTAGTAACTCTCTAAGCCCGGCTTCGGGGTTGTCACTGTGCACGATCTCCTCAAGCTTTTTGCGCCTCTCCAGGTCGATTTCTCCTAAGTCTTCTTCCATGCTGTATCTGATAGCATGGCCCTCTATCTTGCCGGGGCTCGGAAGGTTATCGAGGTCAAGCCCGGACGACTTAGATGGCTTATCGTGGATCAAAGAGCGCAAATACTGCGCAACATTGGGGTACTCGTCCTCCTCTTCTATGTATTCCGCAGCCGTCTGGCCGTCTTCGTTCTTGACCTTGTAATCGGCCTCGAGCTCCTCGACAATGAATCTTGCGGTATCCAAGTCCTCGACGTGATGCAATGGAGTGTCCCCCTCGTTGTCCTGAATGTTGATGTCCCCTCCTTCCTCGATCAAGAGCTTCAATAGGTCTGTATGTCCATAGGAGGCTGCCGCGTGAATCGGCGTGTACCCGTTCGGGTCTTTTGCGTTTGCCGTGTATTTCTTCGAGCTGAGGTGACTTTTCACCACATCGATCTGGTTGTCGGCAGCTGCCACCCAAATGTTGGAGACCATGACGTTATGAGATGAGAGAATCTTTTTGAGATGTACAGGAAGCCCACTAAAGGTGCGGCTGACGGCTCAGTTAAGTCACAGAACAAGAATTTACACGAGTCGGCATTAGTGATTTCATTAAACACAGGCTAAAAGAAGTTTGGAATTACTCAATTTTTTTGAACTGTGCCTCTGCTACGTGATTCTAGACTTCTTCCTAAGGCCAGCTGAGCACCCGAAGGAAAGGTGAGCCTGTTTGAAGTCATGAAACAGCAGGAGGAAAAATTTCGAAAAAGCAAAATTCGGAGAAGAAAGCCCGACTATCAGTATATATAGTAAGTAACTTGACATCCACTGAAAACTTGTTTTATCGTGGCAATCGTCGGTCAGACCGATATCGTCTCACGTGTGCAGTCCCGTGATGGAAACTTTTCAGACAACTACTATAGCTCTCCACACTAATGCCGGAGCAAGAACAACTACAGCCGTCAAGCCCAGAAAAGCTTACTGGATTCGAATGGTGGAGAAGGTCTCTAGCGTACAAAACTGGCCTTGGAATGGACGAGAAGGAAAAGACACAGTTCGAGCATGACTATAGCATTAAGTACGCTTCGCTGGATTGCGAGAGATGCGAGAAGAATAGGGATTGGATGCTCAAAAACTCGCCTGCAGTTACGTTCATGATGGATCATGTGAGGAAGCTCAACGGTAACTTGAGCCAGAAAAACATTGTCTGTGACACGTGTGACAACTTGAAGGCTGGGGGCTTTCATCCGTCAATGGGCATTCTCCTATGCTCAAACTGGCTTACAAACAAGTGGCATCTAGAAGAGGTTCTAACACATGAACTAGTGCACGCATATGATCACTTGAAGTTCGACGTGGACTTGACTAATTTGAGACACCATGCATGCACTGAAATACGTGCTTCGATGCTAAGCGGAGAATGCAAGATCATGAACGAGATCCGCCGAACAGGACTAGGAAACTTCGGGGGCAAGTTCCAAGAATGTATCAGAAGAAGAGCCATTCTTTCGGTGTCTGCCAACCCAGAGTGCAAAAGTAGAGAGCAGGCCGAGGCCGCAGTGGACGTGGTGTGGAAGTCGTGCTTCAATGACACCCGCCCGTTCGAGAGGGTATACAAATAGATAGGTATTGCTACATAAGAATGATGGTTCAGTCTACCTTGAATTGTGGAGTCAACACAACCACTAGTAGTGCCATGCTTACCATTGGGGGCCACCCGTAGAGCGTCAGACTTATCGGCTTTTGATACGTGCCGAGTCTAAACCATAACACAGGCTTTTACTAAGCATAACGTCATTCATTGTCTGCCAAGAGGTCGGAAGTGTCGGATAAAAATTACACAAGTGCAACGGAGTATGTTCACGAGCTCGGCACGGAAGTAACGCGCGGACACGCGGGCCGAAATTATTCGCTTTATAATGCGGCGATAAGACCCTGGAAGACCGACTAGTCTTTCGGCGCCTCCACAACCACCCAATGCCGGAAAGGACCAATACAGAAGAGAACCTTAACAGGCTTACCAAGAAGCAGCAGCGGACTGCTCTAGGCTACGAGTTCTCAGACAGTTCCGCCGACGAATACCTGACCTACACCAATGAAGCGAGAGGCAACTCACATTTGCAACCGGAGCGAGGTGGCTTAAGAAAAAGAAAAACCCGCTCCAATACAAGTTTCAAGGCAGAGAACGACAGCGTAGAGGCTTACTTTGCTGAGATCCAAAGAGAAACCACCATCCGAGAGAAGGGCAAAATGCGGAACGATGGCAACTTCAGGTCGCACTACTCAATTGCCCATCCACAGCCAGTTTCCAACACCATTCTAGACGAGCTGCTGTTCAAAAACTCACAGTTCTTTGGATTCTACATATTCTTTTGGTTGGGCATCGGGTTATACCTTCTCAAGAGCATTGTCCACACTTACCTTGATAACCAGACACCACTTTACCGGGCACCCGTGTACCTCGTCTTCACCAATGGTCTTCTCAAGATAGCCTTGACGGACTTAGCAATGTACCTCTCCATTTTTGTTGTCTTTTTTATACAGAAGCTCTGTGCCAGAGGACTCATCCAGTGGCGCCAGGCAGGACGAGCCCTCACATCCTTCTATGAGCTCTTTTTCTTGGTGTTCTGGACAGTCTTTGTCTGCGACCACCTCAGGAACGACCAATGGATTGGGAGGATTTTCCTCATCCTTCACATGTTTGTTATGATAATGAAAATGCATTCCTACGCTTTTTACAACGGATACTTATGGAAAATCCTTCGGGAATTGGAGTTTTCAGAAGATTACTACGAGAAAATTTCGAAGGATCCCTCCGTGCTTCCATCTGGGTTTGAGATCAACGAAACCAAATCCTTAGTCAAAAACTCCATTGCATTTTGCAAGTTTGAGTTGTTGCACCAACTGTTGGCTCTTGACAAGGAAAAAGAAGCCGACTATTTAAGCAGGTCCTCCGCTGAACTATGCGACCTGGTGGTCCGATTCCCCAGAAACATCAATCTCAAAAACTTTTTGCAGTATACATTTTTCCCTACGTTGCTGTATACTCTAGTTTATGCGAGAACCAAGCGTATCAGAGCATCCTTTGTCTTCGAGAAGTTCTGTGCCATGGTTGGTGTCATCTTCATTATGCTTTTCATCGCCGATCAGTCAATATATCCGATAGTGATGCGTTGTCTCGAGTTCAGAACGCACAACGCAAGTCTCATTGAGAAATTCCAATTTGCCTTACTATCCTTGATCGACGTGATTCCATCTTTTACGATGGAATACATCTTCGTCTTTTATCTTATATGGGATGTGATTTTAAATGAGATCGCAGAAGTCACCAGGTTCGCTGATCGCGACTTTTATGGGCCGTGGTGGTCTTGCATCGACTGGTCAGAGTACGCCAGGGACTGGAACAAGCCAGTGCATGTGTTTTTGCTACGCCATGTGTATCACTCGTCGATCAGTGCGTTTTCACTTTCTAAGGGCACTGCAGCCTTGGTCACGTTCTTCATTTCTAGTGTGGTCCATGAACTTGTCATGTACGTGATCTTTGGTCGCTTGAGAGGCTTTTTGTTCTTCCTTCAAATGTTCCAGATCCCACTCATCCTTTTGAGTCGGACGCGGTTCATGCGTGGGAAGAAAGTTCTCGGAAATGTCATTTGCTGGTTCGGCTTCGTTAGCGGTCCACCTATGATATGCATTGCATACTTGGTTTTCTAGTTGAAAACGAAGCGCCCGAGCTGGCGTGTTCTCTTCGACTTTAAAACCACATTGTAGTCACCTACATAAAAATTAATTAATGCTTGGTTTGGGTTCAATGCAAATATGATTGGAAAATTACCCCAATCTTAGGAAGGTGCGCTCAGAGTGAGGTTAGATCACTCCAGGACTCAGTTGCAGCCGGATGTGCATCCTGCACTTTGATCTCATTTCATACTTCCCTCATCGGATATTTTTACAATAGTCCAACAAGCAATATGTCGAGACCAGAGGAGATAGCGCCACCGGAGGTGTTTTATAATGACTCCGAATCGTTAAAGTACACGTCGTCGTCGCGTGTCCAGCACATCCAGGCAAAAATGACTCTTCGAGCACTAGACTTGCTCAACTTAGAAAAGCATGAGCCGCACTTTCTACTTGATGTCGGTTGTGGATCTGGGTTATCTGGAGAAATTTTGACAGAAGAAGGTTACAACTGGGTGGGAATGGATATTGCGCCTAGTATGTTGGCATCGGCTTTGGATAGGGAGGTTGAGGGCGACTTGTTTCTCGCTGATCTCGGAAACGGTGTTCCTTTCAGAGCCGGATCGTTTGATGCCGCACTCTCTATCTCTGTCATCCAGTGGCTTTGTAACGCAGACTCGGCCGGGGCTGATCCAAAGAAGAGACTACTACGCTTTTTCAATTCGTTGTACGCTTCGTTAAAACGCGGAGGTAAGTTCGTCGCACAATTCTACCCAATGAATGATAAGCAGACTCAGACTATCATGGAATGTGCCAAGGTTGCTGGGTTTGCGGGTGGACTTGTTCTAGACGACCCCGAATCGAAAAGAAATAAAAAGCATTACTTGGTCCTCACCGCTGGTCAAGCAGAGAGGCTGTTGAACCTCGCGGGAGCAAGAATGGACGCTGCTGAGGCACCAAAACTGAGAAGCAAGTCAAAGAAGACGCAAGAGACCAGGAAGGAGTATATCAACAGGAAAAAGGAGACAATGAGACGCCGTGGAAGAAAGGTTGCACTCGATTCGAAGTTCACCGCCAGGCAGAGAAGACCCAGGTTTTGAGACCCTAAAAAGTACGAGATGCTATTCAAAGTCCCGAAGCCTTTGCATAATACACTGGCTGCGTCCATGTAAATGGGTGTTGGCAGGACTCATTGAACTGAGCTATATAGACGAGCATGGTCCATTACTGCAGCTGTTTCCAGAAGCATCGGACCCACTTAAAATCTTTTATTTTTGAATGCTGTGCCAAAAATTCTGTCAGTATCAGAACAATATTGGAATGAAATACAAATAAGATGCAACGGGCGCCATATGGGTCTACGGTAGTTGCAGAGGGTAGTTTAATGATCATGTATATAAGCGCACTGACGGAAAGGTGGAAAAAAAAGCGTCGTCCTAGGTAAGCAGTCAACCAAGCAAACCATGTTCAGCCTGCGTAGCATTTCTGCCACGGTGTCGTCTTTCTTGGCATGTGGCAAGTTGCTTCAAACGAGGCTGGTTGCTACGAGTCCCGTCCAGGTTTTTGAACCTCTCGCAAAGAAGAGAAATGGCCAAACTGCTGCCGCTTACTTGCACCAACAGCTTCTCAAGAAGTACGATCCTACGGGAAAAAGAACTGCCCTTGTGAGGGATAAGGATGGCATCAGGACTGGAGACATCATAAGGGTCACCTATCTCGACAGATCTACTGTGCTCGGAAGAGTGCTCGGCATAAAGATGGGCCACCACAATGTAGGAGGTAACATCTTGATCAGGAACAAGATTTCCCGTGTGGGATGTGAAATCAGAATCCCGCTTTACAGTCCAGAGATAAAGAACATAGAGATTGTGCAGAAGCCTCTGAACCGCTTGCCAAGGAGAAAACAATACTTCATCAGGAACTCGAAGTACGATGTTGGTGATTTGGAGCTAGCATTAAGAAGGCAGAATAAGAGCCGCGCGGATGAAGCATAAACACACATTGTATATAGAAATTCACAGGGTATGCTGATCTTCTAGCTGCTGTAGTTTGGCAAAGAGATTGCTCGCAAACGTAGCCCGGAAACCGGGTGAGCGTTCGTTCAAGAGAGCCTCGAACGTGTCGAAATAATCAGGCGTTCCGACAACAAACCATCCCCTCTCGCAGACAGAGATTGTCAAATCCAGCCCCTCTTGGGTTCGAAGGCGTATCTGAGAGTCTGCTGCCAGCGTCCCTAGGTGCAACGTGAATACCGGGAAGTACGAGCTGTACTCCCGCTCAATATGCTTCAAATCTTCAGTTAGGGACATTCTTCTCTCTATTTGGGGTGTTGGTCTCTGGCTGACACCAGATGTTGAGCCAATGCCTATGCTCAATGGACTAGCGAAAGAAGAATGATGGTGGTTTTATGCGTCGTTGAACGTCGACGCGAATGCAGACTACGGTTTACAAGAAATATTGCCTCAACTGATTCCCAACGCTCCATGTAGATGTCAGCGTCAGGCGCCCAGCAACGTGCATTGATTCTGCGCTTACGCCCGAATGTCGCTTCAGCCAACAGGGAAACGGAAACCCTTGCCAGCTTTGTGAAGCTCGGAGCTGCGGTATGATGTTAAAGAGAAAGAATAGCTGGCGAAGGATTTTCCGCGTATTAGCCTCCTCTCCGGTGCGGGTAACCCTGCCGCTGGAATTGGCTGGAGCTACCCGGGCAAGTTGCACGCAGAAGCCTGACTGTAACAGGCAGAGACATAGCATCTGTATTGACAGCGCAAGACTAACTGCAAAGTTACTTCTACGATTTTCGATAAGAAACCTTTTCGATAGCTCGGACTTTACCATTTTAGGCCGTTGTAGGCGGAGCCATGGCTGGGCTCGGCGAAGAATACTAACCAAGAGAAAGTTACACTGCGTGAATATGTGACCAGGAGCCGTAATGCTGCTTCAAATTTACCTATAGCTTGAATTCCGTTCAGTCGTCCCGCAGGGCTGTTGTCTGTCCGCACCAGTGTGGAGTGCGCCCCGGTAACTTTTTTCTCACCGTACATCATAGGCCTCAATGAGCCAACAACGGGTAACAGGCACAAACTTGCGCATAAAGGTCATTGATGGCAGGCTTCTAGACGGAGTGCTCGCGGCAGTGGACGCATTTGGCAATATCTTGCTATCGAACACCTTCGAGACGTCCCGCGACATTGTCACCGGTGATCTGTCTCACCGGCGAGAGCTAGGTATGGTGAGCGTTCCGCGGGACCAGATCGAAACCGTGGCAATAGACAAAAAGCAGGAGCACGTGTTCACGATATAGCTTTCCCGGTGTCCGGTCACTATCTGGTTTCACCGACCTCATAACGTTTGCGAAGGATGCGGTCGTGCTTGTCGGCACGAGCCTGGGGTGGGCGCGGAGCTTTCTTCTTGGGCCTTCTGGTTCTTTCAGATATGTGAGCCGGCGGCGCATAATGCAGTGGCTCCCGAAAACCAATGGACTTTGTTTGCATGCGCGGGCCTTGCTTGTTCTTGGCCTTCGGGTTGGTTGTCCTCAAGCCACGCTGACGGCCCTGATTTTTGTGCTTGAGCACATAATCGATACAGTTCTGCACCACGTCGTTGGTCAATTCAGATAATCCCTTGTCATTCATTTCAGCACAGTCTGTCTCTTGGGGCTCTGCTCTGGTACGTGTACGCTGGTCCTCGTCGGCAGGTTTCGATTCGTCTGTGTCTGAGTCTGAATCGGACCCGGAATCGCTGTCGGTGTCATCGGAATCTGACCCTGAGTCAGCGTCTCCAGAGCCCTCACTGATAGGCTCAAAATCTTCTATCAGACTTACGAAGTCGTGCTGATGCTCCATACACGTGCCTTTGTAGTGGTCTCGGGCGCTGTAGAAGTGTGTCCCCACGCAATATCGTGTAATGCACTGGTTCACAGCCTCGTGGATCTTGCAAAGGCAGGTGACGTCCGCGTGGGTTTGTGGGCAAAAGTGGGACACATCATTGATGCACTTCAAGAAACAAGCCGGCGGGGTCGCAACAGCGAGTCCAAGTGCCGAGATTATGGCTAGCGGAAAGAGCATGGGTGTAGTTGCCTGGTATTTGCACCCAAACCACAGAAGCGCGAACTAATTTAGCGAGGCTCGGGCGGAGGTCCAGTGTGCTCACCCTGGACACCAGCGCATGCCACTCACAGGTTCCGCCCGAAGACTTTTTATGATTCTATATTAACTACAAACACGTTTATCCTTTCGCCTTGCCGATCAAAGGGCTCGTCGAAATGTCCACTTAGCCGTTATCTAACGATGTAATTTACTGCGACCGCTCGCTTAAGTAACGGGCGCAAACCTTATTTGGGCGAGCATTTCTTTGCCTTGGAGCAGATACTTGGAACATTTAAAGCAGCTCCGCCTTTTATCCTCTATTCACGTATGAGATCATTTTGTCGGCCGTTGTCAAGATTCAGCTACAGACGTGTCGCCGAGGCACGTACCTTCCGGCCCGGCGATGTGCGTCTGGCCGTCCTGCGTATGTCTGCCCAGAAGCTCTTGCACGCTGAACACCGCCTTAAATCTCATAAGCTTAACATTCCACCTCGCCCAAGGCTTGCTTCTCGACACAGCACAAGCCCAACTTGACTCCGTCGGCGCGAGTACAAGTTCCTTCAATTTGACAACTGCCTAGGCCCCTTCAGTTCCCAAAGCGCAACATTAACCTTTGCATCTCACAACACCGCTTCGTCCACAATTCTTTTTGCGGAGAAAGTACAGATAATCCAGCATCGACATCCCAAGCATGCAAGGTTCGTACAAATCGAATGGTCTTCCCAGACCATACTACATGAAGCCCAACAAGCGAGGGTCTGCTTACGACAAGATGCCCCGCCAAGTGTTCCTCACGAACTCCCGAAAGTTGACGGGCTACCTCGTGATGCTCTTTTTCTTTGGTCTATGCATATACATGATTTCCCAGGAGTTGAAGACGCCCGGGGAAGTTAACTACGAGTTGGTGGATGCAGGCGACAAGAAAGCGGGACAAAAGTTCCTGGGCGACGTCGGCAAGCTCGTGGATTCAGCAAAAGCAGAGGACAGAGAGAGCGAGAAGGCTGACTTGGCGCAGAACAAGGTTCAAAACTCCAAGGGCGAATACGGCCATGCTGTCTTGGAGGCTCCTAAGGGAGGAATGGTGAACGAGGCGCCCGTCGTTGGCAACGACGAAGACCTTGTTGTTGACGGAAAGACCAAGAAGAAGCCGGCCCAGGTTAACGCGCCGCCCAGTGGCGGCAACAGCGTGAAGGCGCTGAGAGAGAACGACAATGGTGTTGCCCAGAAGCAGGTGGCAGCAGGTATTAGGATGAACGAGGCGGAGGCAATCAAAGAGGAGGTTGCAGCCCCGGACGCAAGATTGCAGCAGATCAGTGAGCAGAATGAGCTCGAACAGAACCAGCTTGAACAGCAGCAGCTCAAACAGAAGGAGCCCGCACAGAAACCGGTCGACGCCGTTGACAAGCAGGCCAAGGCAGTATTGGACGAGTCCGCAAAGAGCTAGGACTCTCGGGCTCTGGTTTCAATTCTCCTTGCTCCAGAACCAACAGCATAGTCAATCGACAGTGCTAGAAGAGCACCCGAGGTTGGCTCCAAGCGCTCACATAGCCGGGGAATAACCTGTGTATCTGTGCGCGGTCACCATCAGTTATGGAAAGTTAAGAATTACGAAACACAAATACATCATCAAATAGTGACGAGTTTACTAGAGTAGTGGCAATGCTGTAGTCAGGATGCCTGGGCCAGGTCTTTGCACTACAACCTAAGGGGTGAAGGTACGCGAGGCAACGTCGTCTCGCAGCACTTTCCAGAGCCAGGGCCAACTGGCCCACCCGATGCAGGTAACTGCCATGGTGTCGCGGCCTATCGCAGCACGTAGAAAGGAGAAACTGGCCAGTGTGGCCGTGCGAGAAACTCTACAATTGTTTGCGGGAACTGGGATCTTGCTCACAGCAGCTGCTACCAGGCCGTATAATCGGGAGACATTATTCGCGTGTCCTCCTCCTATAGAGCTATCCGCATCTGAAAGGGTTATCGCAGGGCGAAGCGTAGCGATGAGATGGGCAAAACATCAGTACCGCTCGTAGGGCACGTTGGCAGACAGCAGAGCAAGCAGGCCACTGACAACCATAACAGCGCCAAACAAAAGCAGTAAAACAGCGGGAACACAGAGACGCCGCCGCAGCAAGAACACGGAGGAAAAGAAACCGTGGGGTCGGCTCGTGTGATAAGCCTGCCCGCCATCATGCTCTAAATTACGCCGGCACACAGAAAAAGAAATGAAGCGTGCACTGCATGCGGCCTTGGAAAATTTTTTTTGGTAGTCTGCGCGCGCATATAAGCTAAACCTTTCGCTTTTTTTTTTGGCTCTTTTCTTCACAAAGCATTGGAAAGATGTCTGCTAACTCTGAATCTAAGTACTCTGCTGAGGTGCTTTCCGAGTTGTTGGGCAAGTTGCAAGTTGCCGACAACAAGGAAGAAGCAGCAGCCAATGTTTCTTCTTTCTTGAACTCGTCGATCATCGAGCACGATGTTCCATCCGAGTTCTTCGCTGATTTGACCAAGCAGCTCAAGAGCAAGGACGCCAATGTCGTTACTGCTGCTTTGATTGCATACAGCCACATTGCCTCCAAGAACGACTTGAAATCTTCCGTGGAACCATACATTGTTGAGTTGGCCCCGGAGGTCGCCGCAAGAACTGGTGACAAGAACAAGGAGGTTGCCGCTGCCGCTCAGGACGCTTTGCTTGCCATCTCGTCTGCCATCACCCCAACCGCCATCAAGGCCCTCTTGCCTGGCTTGACCAAGAACTTGTCGAGCACCAACAAGTGGACCGAGAAGGTTGCCATCTTGAAGGCCATCACCCAATTGGTCGACACCGCCAAGGCACAGATTGCATTGAGAATGCCTGAGTTGATCCCTATCTTGTCTGAGACCATGTGGGACACCAAGAAGGAGGTGAAGGCTGCTGCCCACGCCACCATCACCAAGGCCACCGAGACCATCGACAACAAGGATATCGAGAAGTTTATTCCTAAGTTGATCGAGTGTATCGCTAAGCCCACCGAGGTTCCTGAGACTGTCCACGTCTTGGGTGCCACCACCTTCGTCTCTGAGGTCACGATGGCCACCTTGTCCATCATGGCCCCATTGTTGTCCAGAGGTTTGGCTGAGCGTGACACCGCCATCAAGAGAAAGGCTGCCGTCATTGTTGACAACATGTGTAAGTTGGTCGACGACCCACAAGTTGTTGCTCCTTTCTTGTCCACTTTGTTGCCACCCTTGAAGTCCAACTTCTCCACCATTGCCGACCCAGAGGCTCGTGGTGTGACCCAGCGTGCTTTGAACACCTTGAGAAGAGTTGGCGCTGTCGGTGAGAACGACGAGATCCCCAAGGTCTCCACCGCCGGTGACATCTCTGTCACCTTGGGTGTCTTCAAGGACTTGGTTGCCGACAAGAAGATTGGCTCCAGATTCGACGTTGCTTTGACTTACATTGCCGCCATTGGTGGTGACTTGATTGACGAGAGAGACATCCAGCCCGACTCTTGGTTGCACAACCTCTTGCCCTTCGCTACTATCTTCTTGCACGAGAAGGACGCCAAGGAGATCATCGAGGAGTTCAGAAAGAGAGCTGTCGACAACATCCCAGCTCCTCCATCTTTCGAGGACGAGGAGGACGACGGAGAGGACTTGTGTAACTGTGAGTTCTCTTTGGCCTACGGTGCTAAGATCTTGTTGAACAAGACCCAATTCAGATTGAAGAGAAACAGAAGATACGGTTTGTGTGGTCCTAACGGTGCTGGTAAGTCCACCTTGATGAGAGCTATTGCCAACGGTCAGGTCGAGGGTTTCCCAACCCAGGAGGAGTGTAGAACTGTCTACGTCGAGCACGACATTGACGGTTCCGACGCTGACACCCCTGTCGTCGACTTCGTCATTGCTGACGGCATGGTTGGTTTGACCAAGGAGGCTGTTGTCGAGAAGTTGAAGGAGTTCTCTTTCTCCGACGACATGATCAAGATGCCTATTGGCTCTCTTTCCGGTGGTTGGAAGATGAAGTTGGCTTTGGCCAGAGCTGTCTTGAAGAACGCCGACATCTTGTTGTTGGATGAGCCAACTAACCACTTGGACACTGTCAACGTCGCTTGGTTGGTCAACTACTTGAAGACATGTGGTATCACTTCCATCATTGTTTCCCACGACTCTGGTTTCTTGGACAACGTCACCGAGTACATCATCCACTACGAGGGTTTCAAGTTGAGAAAGTACAAGGGTAACTTGTCCGAGTTCGTCAAGAAGTGCCCATCTGCTCAGTCTTACTACGAGTTGGGTGCCTCTGAGGTTGAGTTCAGATTCCCCGAGCCAGGTTTCTTGGAGGGTGTCAAGACCAAGCAAAAGGCCATTGTCAAGGTCTCCAACATGTCTTTCCAATACCCAGGTACTTCCAAGCCTCAGATCTCTGGTATCAACTTCCAGTGTTCTTTGTCTTCCAGAATTGCTGTCATTGGTCCAAACGGTGCTGGTAAGTCTACTTTGATTAACGTTTTGACCGGTGAGTTGTTGCCTACTACTGGTGAGGTTTACGTTCACGAGAACTGTCGTATCGCATACATCAAGCAGCACGCTTTCGCCCACATCGATAACCACTTGGACAAGACTCCATCTGAGTACATTCAGTGGAGATTCCAGACCGGTGAGGACAGAGAGACCATGGACAGAGCCAACAGACAGATCAACGAGGATGACGAGAACGCCATGAACAAGATCTTCAAGATCGAGGGCACTCCAAGAAGAATCGCTGGTATCCACGCTAGAAGAAAGTTCAAGAACTCTTACGAGTACGAGTGTTCGTTCACCTTGGGTGAGAACATTGGTATGAAGAACGAGAGATGGGTCCCAATGATGTCTGTTGACAACGCTTGGTTGCCAAGAGGTGAATTGATCGAGTCGCACTCCAAGATGATTGCTGAGGTTGACATGAAGGAGGCTTTGGCTTCCGGTCAATTCAGACCATTGACCAGAAAGGAGATCGAGGACCACTGTTCTATGTTGGGATTGGACCCTGAGTTGGTTTCCCACTCCAGAATCAGAGGTTTGTCCGGTGGTCAGAAGGTCAAGTTGGTCTTGGCTGCTTGTACTTGGCAAAGACCTCACTTGATTGTGTTGGATGAGCCAACCAACTACTTGGACAGAGACTCTTTGGGTGCTTTGTCTAAGGCCTTGAAGACCTTCGAGGGTGGTATTGTCATCATTACTCACTCTGCTGAGTTCACCAAGGACTTGACTGAGGAAGTCTGGGCCGTCTTGGACGGTAAGATGACTCCATCTGGTCACAACTGGGTGCAAGGTCAAGGTGCTGGTCCTAGACTCGAAAAGAAGGACGACGACGAGGAAGACAAGTTCGATGCTATGGGTAACAAGATTGCATCTGCTAAGAAGAAGACCAAGTTGTCGTCTGCTGAGTTGAGAAAGAAGAAGAAGGAGAGAATGAAGAAGAAGAAGGAGTTGGGTGACGCCTACGTGTCCTCCGATGAAGACTTCTAAGTTCTTTTGTCATACTCGTCATTTCTGTCTGTTTTTCATCGTAAGGCTAGATTACTAATTTGGTATTAATTTATTATGTTGATCTTATAGATGCCTGATATTGTTAATTTTCGTGTAGAGCTTCTGTGGTGCGCGGTCCCAGCGATGCAAAGCCGTAGGACTTGTGTTCGCAGACTTGTGTTCCCAAGGTTGCAAATGTATTTGCTCAAGCTGAACACTGTATTTTGTGTATCTACTCTTCTAGCTCACACAGCAGAGACGGCGTACATTCCAAGCAACAGGCATGATTTGGTTTCGTCCACAAACGATACGCTGAGTATAGTTCATAGAGTGGGGGGCTCCTATGCGCCAATTTTTACACTTTGTACATCAAAATCACTACTTCGGAAGGCTAGTCACGTAAGTTACACAATCAGCCATAGCATAGAAAGCCTTAATTTGTAAAAATTGTGTTATCTCATGTATGGGCTATCTCAGTCACGTCCTCTTAGCTATTAACACCAGTCAATAAGCCCTCTAGAAAATGAGTACATCACAGAAAGAAAGGGGCAAGCCAAGAAGAGTTTAGACAAATTCTTTGAAGGCAGTATCCTCAGAGACTGCTGGCATGAAGTTGGTCAAGAAGCAATCACCATAGGGCTTTCATTTTCAGGTGGCGGGTACAGAGCCATGTTGAGTGGTGCTGGAGTCCTCGCTGCAATGGATGAAAGAACAACCAATTCAATCGGCCACGTAGGAGGTCTTCTTCAGAGCACCGCCTATTTTGCTGGAATTTCTGGTGGCCTGTGGCTCGTAGCCAGTAATCTCTTGAACGATGGTTCTCCCATGATTGAAGTCATACATGGCCGGAACTTCAATTCACCCCTCATCGAAGGCGTACCCGATGTTCCTGTCTCTCAAATCCGAGCAGAATTGGATTCCAGAAACGCAATTGCAATCGATAACTCTACCTTGCTTGGAGACGATTCAATCAAAAGCAACAATTCCATGGTAAATAAGCGAAAAACATTAGCGAATGCAATATTGGATGCATTTTTTACAGCGGGAAAGAACGAAAACACTTCAGTAACAGAAAATGTGACAAGAAAACAAGGGATTGGGTTCTATCGCGACTTGAGTATAGAGGTTCGAGCCAAAAAATTGGCAGGCTTCAAAGTTTCGTTAACAGACTACTGGGGACGTGCTGTTTCAAAACGAATTTTTCCTCAAGAAAAAAGGTCCGTGGACTTGACTTTGTCCTCTGCTACTACCCTTCTGTCTTTCCAAAACTTTTCCCAACCACTACCCATCTTTGTTGCGATTGAAAGACTACCTGGTGTCTCCGAAAGCAGTACCGACTCCCATATCTTTGAGTTTAATCCTTTTGAATTTGGCTCTTGGGATAGCTATTTGAGCTCGTTTGTAGATATTAAGTTTCTCGGGACCGAGCTTTACAACGGTTATTCAACTACCAAAACTAAGATTGAGGACTATGCTCTTTGTGTCTTGGGGTATGATAATCTTGGACTAATCACGGGCACCTCATCCAGTCTTTTCAACACTTTGTTCCGGTATCTACATAAGATGATCCTACAAATGGAAGACCAATCTTCCGCAATCATATCCATGGTGTTGAAAATATTTGGACTTTCAAAGCAAGCTTCCGCGGACACTTTCGTCCACCCAGAATATGCTCTCTTCTCGCCTAATCCTTTCAAAGGCTCCAATTCTGGCCGAACAAGAGGACGAAATCTCTATGAGAACGAGGAGTTATTCTTGGCAGATGGGGGAGATGATGGGCAGAACATTCCATTTCAGCCCATGCTTGTTCAGGGACGTGGCGTAGAAGTTATTTTCGCTTTTGATGCATCCTCAGATCTCCACAATTTTCCGAATGGAACCGCGCTTCGGCGGACGCAAGAGCGCTACCATGTCGAAAAGTCAACAATTTCCATTCCTTTGTTCAATGATAGTGGTACTTATCGTCGAATTTTCCCAACAGTTCCCACTCAAAGAGATATCTTGTCGACTTTTCCCAAAGGTAAGCCCTTGTTCCTTGGCTGCGAAATATCCGCAGACTATCCTAGTGTGCAGTTGAGCGAAAAGGATCTTGGCTACATGAAGGCACAGCGAGAAACAGATGAGAGGAGCCGTAAGAGGGAATCTACACGTACGGAGCTACAGTTTGACATATGGGACGCTTACGTGCCTCCGCTCATTATCTATCTTCGAAACCACAATTTTACCTATCCGTCAAACACCTCCACCTTCCGCACCGTCTATACGGACGACGAGGTCAAGGGCATGATTCAGAACGGTTACAACACCGCAACATTCATGAATAGCACGGCTTATTCACACTGTGTTAGGTGTGCTCTACTCAAAAGACGGGCGGAGACATCATCAATACGCCAATATTTTTCTGAAAACTGTTCTGCGTGCTTTCGGGAATACTGCTGGACCCCACGGCGTGATGCAGGAATAAGATGAGACCATCAACTCGCCAGTCAGGAAGGCATAAATATTTTACTGCTACCAGTTTAATGCATCCGTGAAGGGCTCAAGTCGTTCGAACGAATTTTTCATATAAGAGACGCTTAAATTTCAAATATTACACACGCCCATACCCAAGCATCACCAGCATATCCCTTCTGAAGAGCGATGAGGGACGACAGGACTATGTCAACCGAGTTGGCGATAGATTCGCTATATATGATGTTCAGCACGTTCCTCCTTGCTCTCATCATTATCGGGCTCTGTTTGTTCTACTCGGGGCTTACCCAAAGACGCTCTGCCTTGGTCATGTTGGGAATGCCCATAGTGATTTGTTCCGCTCTTTTCGTGGACTGGTACATTTGGGGCTACTCTTTGTGCTATGGCACCTCGACCAACCATTTCATTGGGAGCCTCAAGTTTGTTGTTGTCAACCATCTAGACAATCCCCTGGAGCTTGTGTACTCAACTCCAAGAGGAGATATCCTCGCGGTTGTCCATTTCATATTTAATGGCTTCATGAAGCTCATATGCGCCGCCTTGACCTTCCCTGCCTGTGGGGCGGAACGTGCAAGGATTATACCCATGCTTTTGTTCGTTTTCTTTTGGTCGGCTATAGTGTACAACCCTGTGAACTACTGGTTCTGGAATGAGAATGGCTGGCTATCTCCACAGCTAGACAAATTGCCTGTGCTTGACTTTGCCGGTGGAAATTGCATTCATATAGTGAGCGGCTTTACTGGGCTCGCCTACTCTTATTATCTCGGGCCACGAAATCCGGACGTGATCAGAAATTACAGGGGCTCAAACAACGCCTTATCGCTCTTGGGACTAACATTTATTGTCTTTGGGTGGTGCGGTTTCATCTCGGGGTGCGATTTCCAGCTAAGCGTCACGACATTTTACTTAATAGCGGCAACGTTCCTATGTGCTTTCACTGCCGGATTCGTCTGGATGGCCATCGATTACTACTATTCTGCATTTCCCTTGGACCAAGACGAAAACGAGACGACAAGAGAGTCGGCTGTATTGAGTGGATCTGAGCATAAAGGCAAGCAGAGAAGGACTCTCTCTACTGTGTCCTTCTCCTCTGGTGTTATGTGCGGCTTGGTTGTCTTTACTCCGGGCGGGGGATATTTATGTTACTCCGGTAACTTTTGGAAGAGCATCCTTTGCGGAGTCATAGGCGGATCAGTGGGAAACTTGAGCACAAGACTAAAATACTTCATCGGAATTGATGATGCTTTGGACTTGTTCGCCGTGCATGGTGTTTGCGGCTTTGTGGGATCTTTGTTTGTAGGCATCTTTGCTGAGGATGCCTACGAGTCTAAGGGAGGTTGGATCGAGGGCCATTGGGTACAGATGGGCTACCAAGTACTTGGATCGGTGGTCGCCATGTCATACGTGTTTGTTGTCAGTCTTTTTTTCCTTTACATTGTGGATCTAATACCGGGAATGCATCTTCGGATCGACAAAGGGTTCAACAGGAGAATGGCAGAAAAGGAGCATGACCAAGGAATCGAAAGCGAGCGAGGAGAAAAGCCAGAAGAAGCTTTGGGAATGTACAACGAGTTGATGGGATCCGACTTTTACGAACTTAATGGCGAATATTCTATGGATTTCATTGAGTTCATAAAAGCTCTCGATCCCGAGGACTACCAGGAATATTCTGTGGACAACCGATCTCATGGCAGTGGAAATGTCTATGGGCCGTTTAGCCCTGTCAACAACGAGTCGCATTTGAGAAAGCGGGAACACACGTCGTCGCTGGATAGCCAGTGAAAATCTTACTCCGAACAATTTATACAGTCTAGTGTGAGTGGACGTCTAAATATTAATTAATGAGTCTCATGGTAATTTCGAAAACTGCAAAAGTAGCTCCATTTGCAGGTGCAGCTCTCAAAATCGTAGGAAGGAAACCCTTATAAAACCCCTTCACGCCAGCTTTCTGGAACACGTCTCTCACAACATCCACGGAGCCTCTGTATGCGGGTTTGCTCAAGGAGTCTGTCTGCAACTTGGATTTCACAACATCAACTGGGTAGATGACTGCCCAGAGCGTATAGCCAGATAAACCACCGAGCATGCAAAGCTTCCAGGCTGGGATGTCAGCTCTTGTTGGAAAGATCTTCTTTTTCAATTCTCTAGCCACCAATGCTTCGTAGGTCGCAAAGTATACACCGAGCCCGACACCCTCTCTGAATAGAGTTGGCACAAACCCCTTGTAGATTCCCTTGAGGCCGTTTGCAGCGAAGACCTTCCTAAAGCAGTCAATTGGTCCTGAAAACGCCTTTGCGGCGGATGTTTGTGTCTGCAACTTGATACGGATAAGCTCAATGGGCGAGGTCAAAAAGCCGTTGGCAAAACCGGCAACGGCACCGCAAGTGAAGAACTGTGGGAGGGTCAAGAGTCCGTCGTTATCATCTGCACCGAAGTATCTCTTCATGGCCTCGTTCACCGAGAACTGAACGGAAACACATGCACCAACGCCAACCAAAGGCGTCAAGGTACCCTTATAGAAGCCCCCAAAGCCCTCGTTTGCGATAAGCTTTTTGATGACATCAACTGCTCCAGAATAAGTTCCCTCTGGTGCGGACTGCAATCTCACCTTGACTGTGTCGAACGGCTGCCCAACCAAGACCTGGGCGATTCCACCCATTGTGCCGCCAAAAATGTCTTTGTAGACCTGTAAGCTCGACTGCGAGAAGGGGGGCTCCTCTATCTCGATCGTCATGTTATCTATCTATCAGTCGAGTGACTCTTCTTTTCAGTGCGCGATGAGAACGTCGATGAGAACGACGCGGCTGTAGCACCGGTTTAGTCAGCATTTCCGCACAACCGGTGGTACCACTTCAAGCTGCTTTGAAGCGAATTGGAAAGTTTACAGGGTCTTAGAGCGGAAGAATCGATACATGTGTTTCTGTCGCGTCTAATTACATATAGCCCCAATGTAATTTGGGTCGTGCCGCCTCGGAATCTCCAGCTCCTAACTCAGTATCCGAGGTAAAACGATTTTTGGGTGACCATCCAGACCAAGCTTGAGGAGGCCACGATCAAAGGACCGGCCAAGCCCTTGTCCAACTTGCAGTTCCCGAAAATGAGCCATTCGCTCACGAAGTGGCCGCCAGCAATAACAAAGGTCCAGATGCAGAGATTGTAGATCTCGGGGTTGCCAACGAGATGGTAGGCGCCGTAGAACCGCACTATAGCGGTCAAAAATGTCCACGTACCAAACGTACGAGCACTCAAGTTGGTCACCTGTGAAGGTGGTGCAGAAGAGTACACCTTTCTGGTGAGGGACAAGTCTTTAATCAAGTAATTCTGCAACGAATTGAAGACAGAGACAACGGAGATAAACAAGAGCCAGTGAGGCAACACGCCGCCTCGTGGGGTCGTGGCAGGGAGTAGCAGGAGGAAAGGAAGCATGTTCAGGTGCTGTGATAGGAGCGGGCAGACAGTGGCCGAGTACGAGCGAAACTGCAGGTCCGGTTTATGCGCTGCGAACGCCGAGCGAGGTGGTCTGTGCTAACAATGTTATATTAAAAACGGAAATACTACATGATTGTTCACTGGTGTGCTGTTGGATCCTGTTTCCGCAAAACATCAAGCGCGGGACCAAGTAATCTGGTGAACCCAGACTTCCCTAATGTGGCGACAATGACATTGTTTTTTGCAGTCACAGTGGCTTGTCTTGGCAAATCATTCAACAACGCAACCTCTCCAAAATAGTTACCTTTCCCAATGGTGCCGATCTCTCCTTCGCCCTCTTTCGAGATGGCGCAGTTCCCGCTTTCAATGAGGTAGAACTTCTCTCCAACCTCACCTTCTTTCACGATCTTGTCCCCGGCATGGTAAATCTCGGTGCTCAAAGCACTAGCCAACTTCGACCTCTCCTGAGACGTCAACCCTGAAAGCACCTTCACGTCTTTCAAAAAATCCTCGTACATGATTCTGCGGTTGAAGGTTCCCTCTAAGAGAATACGGCGGAAAGTTACCCGGTCCAAAGCCCAGCACTCGACATCGGTTGCAGCGACTGCAGTGGCTGCTCTGGGGGAGTTGTACATCAAGGCCAACTCACCGAAGGAAGACCCGTCACCCGACGAGTTAACCTTCGTGCCGTTAACATAAAAGTCAACCACACCTGACTCCACGATGTAGAAGTAGTCACCAACATCTCCTTGAGTGATGATCTCTGTAGATTTGGGGAATGACTTCTTGATCAAAGCGGACAAAACAGTAGACTTGGAAGAGGCATCCAACTGGCGAAACAAAAAGTTCAGCGAAAGCGTCTTGCCTAGCTCGGTTCTCTGCTCCGGAGTCAATTGGTTGACTGGGGGCTTCCAGGAGTCCGATTTGAACTCATCAGGATTCATTGCTTCTGCGGAAACAGACACTCTTCTGTGAGCATTAAACGTCTTTGGGAGCTTGGGGAAAGCCTTCAGTTCCGGAGCAGGAGCCCCAACAGTTGCACGAGGGTCGTCGGAGTCGACCACCTTGCTCTCAGGGTCTTTGGAGTCGCCACTGAACTCTTTTTTGAAAAGGTCGCCCGGTTGGCTGGAAGGCACCCTTCCGGGGAATCCCACAGTGTGGGGGTCATTTGAATGATCAGAATGAGGGTCATTGTCGCCAAAAGGGGACTTGAAGGATGGCTGACGTGCACTTGGAATCGTGCCCAATCCTTTATCGTTCACAGCAACGGTGTTCACGTTGGGGAACAAGTCGATGCCGGCGGCTTTGGCTTTCCCCTGAGACTGCCACAAATGAGCCCGTTGCAATGCCAACTTCGTGTTGAAGTAGTTAGCACAGAACTGCAAGATATCTGCAGGGTTCTTTGCGGTGATCTCTTTCTGCAATTGGTTCAACTCCTCGGTTGGGAATGAAGACATTGCGGTGAGGTCCAAGAATTGGAATCAGGAGTACAGAGGGGTTTCGATGAATAGCAAATGAGGTACCAGATGCAATTGGAATTTCAAACAGGGGAGAATAAAGGTATAGTAGCAGATTTGAATAAGAGCAGTTGGATTGAAATGGAGCACACGCTGGCCACGGTCGTCAATCTGAATAGCAAACGCTCAGGGAAGAGAGAATGAAGCATTCGCGGGCGATGCTGAGGAGTGCTGGTGTACAGGTTCCCGACAGAGGATATCGAGCGCGGGTCTCAGTAGAGGGGTAGCGGGGAGAGACACTCTCCAACGAGAAAAGAGCCCTAAAAAGACTATATTGAGCAAGCCATCGGGACTTGATGATCTACCGTGAATATCCTCAAGCACCGAATTCGATGTGCGCCTGTGCCTGATCAATCATTGACTAGCACTGGTTAGTGTGCATATTTAACACACTAAATATGTGCCTCTCCGCGCCGTTACTGCGAGTGAAAGGTCGTGCGGCTCCCGAGTAGCTTCAGAATCCGGGGGAAAAAAGGCATGCCAACCACCAAGTTTTGCATATATGAATCGATCTTTATTGATAATGATGTGTTGGCAACATCTTAGAGTTGCCACCATCCAAGGCACGGACAGCAAATACCAGTTGTGCAGTCAGCATGCCCTGCTACTGGTCCGCCGGGTGCAATACTAGCACAGCAGCGCGAGGCGGACAACAAGAGCCCGTCATTGTCTTTCCTTTGCCCAAGCCAGGGAAAAGGATGCTCGGAGAAACAATTAGCGCTGTTCCGTGAAGCGCTGGGCTGCCAAAAGCTTAGGTTGACATCACGTGCCAGGCTGTCCCCGGTGCCACGTCAGCATGGAAATCTCCTGCATGGCGTGCTGGAAAAGTTCTTCGCGTTTCTAACACGTTGTAATGTAGCACAGTATAAAAGATCAACTACCTGCTCTACGCAAGCGACCACTCGAACGTCTTGCTTCCGATTAAGATTCACATTTTGATCTATGTCGAGAAATTTCCATAGCAAGCTTGGCTTGTCAAGCCTTTCGTGCCTTTTGCTCGCTCTATGTGTGCTTTTACCATTCTTGACCACCAACGGTGGTATGGCTTTGGCCGAAGCCTCCAATGATACCGAAGACTACGGGACTGTCATTGGTATCGACTTGGGTACCACCTACTCCTGTGTTGCCGTGATGCAAAACGGAAAGGTCGAGATCTTGGCCAATGACCAAGGTAACAGAATCACGCCCTCTCACGTCGCGTTCACCGACAACGAGAGATTAATCGGTGACGCAGCCAAGAACCAGGCCGCCTCCAATATCAACAACACCATTTTCGATATCAAGAGATTGATTGGATTGGAGTACAATAACAAAATTGTTAAGAGGGAAAGCAAGTTGTTGCCATACAAGATCACCAAGAAAGGAAACATGCCTGTCGTCAACGTTCAGGTTGGCGGTGAGGAACGTACCTTTTCTCCAGAGGAGATCTCTGCAATGATTTTGGGTAAAATGAAGTCTATTGCTGAGTCTTACCTCGGTAAGAAGGTTACCCATGCCGTTGTCACGGTTCCAGCTTACTTTAACGATGCCCAAAGACAGGCAACCAAGAACGCTGGTACAATCGCAGGCTTGAACATTTTGAGAATCATTAACGAGCCCACTGCTGCTGCTATTGCCTACGGTTTGGACAAGACTGACGAGAGACACGTCATTGTCTACGACTTGGGTGGAGGAACTTTCGATGTTTCGTTGTTGTCCATCGAAGGAGGTGTTTTTGAGGTCTTGGCTACTGCCGGTGACACTCACTTGGGTGGTGAGGACTTTGACCACCAGCTTGTCAAGCACTTCGCTAAGACTTTCAAGAAGAAGCACAACATCGACGTTTCTCAAAATCCAAAGGCTCTTGCCAAGTTGAAGAGAGAAGCCGAGAAGGCTAAGAGAACTCTCTCTTCTCAGATCTCCGCCAGAGTTGAAATCGACTCCTTTGTTGATGGTATCGATTTCTCGGAAACTATTTCCAGAGCTAAGTTTGAAGAGTTGAACATCGCTGCTTTCAAGAGAACTTTGGGTCCTGTCCAGAAAGTCTTGAAGGATGCTGGCGTCAAGAAATCCGAGGTCGATGACATCGTCTTGGTTGGTGGCTCCACCAGAATTCCAAAGATTCAAAGTTTGATCGAGGAGTTCTTCGATGGAAAGAAGGTTTCCAAGGGTATCAATCCAGATGAGGCTGTTGCTTATGGTGCAGCTGTTCAAGCTGGTGTTCTCTCTGGTGAAGAAGGTACCACTAACGTCGTGTTGTTGGATGTCAATCCTTTGACTCTTGGTATTGAAACTTCTGGTGGAGTTATGACCAGTTTGATCAACAGAAACACCGCTATCCCAACTAAGAAATCGCAAATCTTCTCCACTGCTGCTGACAACCAGCCAACAGTGTTGATTCAAGTTTTCGAGGGTGAGAGAGCATTGGTGAAGGACAACAACTTGTTGGGTAAATTCGAGTTGACTGGAATTCCACCTGCACCCCGTGGTGTGCCACAGATTGAGGTCACTTTCTCGTTGGACGCTAACGGAATCTTGAAGGTTGAGGCTGAAGACAAGGGCACAGGTAAGTCTAAGTCGATCACGATCACCAATGATAAGTCCAGATTGTCTAAAGAAGACATTGAGAGAATGGTGCAGGAAGCTGAGAAATTCGCTGAGCAAGATGCTGAGCTTAAAGCCAGAATTGAGGCTAAGAATGGTTTGGAGCATCTCATTCACAACACAAAGCAAACCCTTAATGAAGAGGCCTACGCCAGTAAGATTGATGATGAGGACAAGGAGGAATTGCAAGATGCAATCAATGAAGCTTCTGAGTTCTTGGACGACAATGGAGACACTGCTACCTCAGAGGAGTTTGACGAATACAAGGAGAAATTACTCGCTATCAGCCAAAAAATCTCTGCCAAGGTCTACGGTGCTACAGGTGGCGCTGCAAATGACGACCATGAGGATGAAGACTCTGGATTCGAAGATTCGGATGACGAGCATGATGAGTTGTGATGAGAAGACCAAGAACGGTTTTCTAATATTCAATTATAGAATTTTCACAAAACAAGAAGTACTCTGTATCCACTAAGAATGTAGAAATCGCAGTTGGAACCATCATGTCACGTGACATAAACGGCTTCCACGAATGATACCTAAAAATGGAGAAAAAAAGTCGACGGTATCCGCTATCCCCAATTGCAAGGAACCTTAGCACTTCAAAAGGAAATGTACCTTCTATCTCGTCTCAATCTATTGAACCTATCATCACAATAAAATGTCAAATAGAAAGCTACAAAAGTATGTTACATTGCCGAGACTGTTTGGAACTGTTTAACCTCAATCACCGCAACCAATACTAACCATCAACAGAGAAGTCGAAACTGTCTTCAAGAAAATACACGAGGGACTAGATCTCTTCAACTACTACTACTCTAGGCATGAGACGTCTACGAACGATTCCCAGCGAGAAAAGCTAGAAAGTGATCTAAAGAAAGAGATAAAAAAGCTCCAGAAGTTCCGAGATCAAATCAAAAATTGGCAAGGCAATGAGTCCTTGGAAGCAACCATAGCATCTCTGAAGCTACATGAGCATCGAAGGTTGGTTGAGGAGGCGATGGAATGCTACAAGGAAGTTGAGAAAAACTCTAAGATGAAATCCTTTTCCAATCAGTCAATCATGTTAGCTGCTCGCGATCATGGTGAACAAGAACTCTCGCCCGAAGTAGAGGAGGCTTACGAGTTCCTCACAGGCATTATTGATGACTTAACGGAGCAGAATGAACGCTTGGACGAGGACTATGAAAAGATATCTCAGAAGAAGGTCCGGAAGAGCAATATGCTGGCCATTGATGAGAGGAAGCAAGAAATTGAGACTTTGAAGGCTAGAAATGAGTTCCACATCGAAAAGATTGAGTCTGTCCAAAAGTTTTTGAAAGCAAACAAAGTATCAGTTGAACTGGTATGGGCCATTCAAGACGATTTGAGTTTTTACGTCGAATCCAACCAAGAACCCGACTTCGTTGATGACGAAACTTTGTATGATGATCTCATCAAAGAGGCTAGAGAAAACCACGAGAACGACACGACCGTATCTAACGGGATGGACAATAGTGTGGACCTTTCCCTATCACAGGATTTCGATACCACTGCTTCGGAAAGTGCCCCTGTCGTTGATACTCAGCCTGCCCACATTGTCTCGAAGACCAAGACCACCTCTGCGTCACCTGGCGTGCATTCCCTGGCAGCTGTCCTGTCGGATTCAGCTCCTAAATCTGCCGGTTCTCTGAATGGTAAGCAAGCAAGTAAGCCTGTTACTGCAGACACAGCAACACCTGCATTCATCACCACTTTGAAACCTGCCTCGGCCCCTTCGAAACCCGTTTCCGGACTCAAATGGTCCATTGCTGCAGCAGGATCCGCTCAAAAGTCCGATGCATCGAGCCCACAGACGGCGGCCCCCAAGGATGCAAAGTCTGGATCTCCAGCAAGTCGGGACTCTAGCGAAGGCGCCCCGAAGAAATCCTTAGCATCGTCGACTCCGGTACAGGCGGCAACAGGAAATGAAGCTCCCGTCAAAAATGAAGTGGATGCTTCCTCTGAGCTACTTTCACTTCTCACCAAGAATGAAGAATATGCACCTTACTTGGAGGTCCTAAAGAACTCGAACTTGGCACCTGCAGAACTAGAGCTTTTCAGTGACACAGAATTGTTGAAGGCGCCTTTGGGTGTTCAAGAATTCGCCATTGCATTCACGTCGACCAACAAGATGGATAAATCTGGAAAGTATCTATTGAAGTCAGACTCTTACGAGCCCTATTCCAATCTTCTTCAAACTGGATTTGATCCTCAGGGTTTGTCGGCGGGTAGCTCAACCTTGAATGCATTCAAACCACCATTGTTCATCAACAAGCTACGCAGCTATTGGAATCGTGTCCGAATGTCCAACCTGTTTGACAAACTTTTGGATGAAATTGCAGCATTCGAGCAACAGAACAACGTGGAAAGCACAGCCATGGCGAATGAATTGACTTTGGTTCTTTTTTATGGGTATTACTACGGTGTCATGCCATTGGAGAATATCATAGCCGAGTCTTTGCTTTACAAAATAGGTTGGAAACCGTATGATGTTCTGTTTGACGCAAGCTCGCAGGGACGACCCGAAAAGAGATATTCCACACCTCAGCTTTGGCTCAAGAGAGTAGGTCCAGGCTTACAGTCGCTCAACCCGGGTGTAACGAGTGAGGGTGGGGATTTCGAAGTTTTTGATTTGAGCTCTTGGGAAATTCAAGTGAAGTATGGATTCAAGTTCGATCCTCGATTCAGCAGGAACACAACCATGAGGAGTCTACAATAGAGATGCGTCGCCTGACGGTGTTCTCCTTCTTTTCTTCAAATATTAAAACAGCTACAATAAAACTTCTGTACTTGTACTTGGTTCTTCGGCACCTTCACTGGTAAGAATGGGTACCGGCTTATCCTGCTCAAACTCACTGCTTAGAATATCGCAATCCGACTCAAGTTTGAAGTGATCCCGGGACTGCTCTGTTTTCCTTGTATCCTCGGGAGCCTCTGAGAAAATCGAGCAAAACGAAGAGTTCTCATCGTATTCAAATATGATGTTCATTGGAGACAGCTGCATGTCTGCTGGGCGCGACGGTAGAGAAGTGTAGTGAGTACCCATCAGATATAACTGATCCAAGGAAAAGATTGAAAGTGTTGAGAGTTTGATGTCAAACTCATCGACGATTGCGTTGATGGACTCCAAGTTCTCCATATTCAAGCCTGTACTGAATCGATTATATTACGGCCAAGATAGAACCATCAAGATTCGCAGCCAACTGAATATCAAGGTGTGCAGCCGTGTTAGCGCGGTCCGTCCCTATTTTGTTGAAAAAAGAGGATTTCAAGCAAACACAGGCCTTTTGCTAGATGTGTATCTGCCGAAAGTGATGCTTAACGGCGGAATTGGTGAGCTCAAATGGCGGTGAAAGTAACAAACCTATCCTCAGCGCAGCGTCATCACCAAGTCTTCTACTGCACACTGTCGCGCCTCTCTTTTACCTCGGTCTCTTCAGATTGCGGGGACATCTTTCATCAGCACCAACAAATATGGAATACTACTCGTCCTTGGATGCTTCGAAACTCGATCTGGAGCTACCAACACTCTTTGAGCTCATATCTGCGCACCAGCTAGAATCTCTCCTTTCGCCGTCGTTGCGCTATATTCTTGTGCATTATGCTCAACGGTACCCCAGCTATTTGCTCAAGATCACGAACAAGTTTGACGAGATCAACCTAGTTCTCCGAACGCTAATCGAGTGGTACTTCTTCAAATACTGGCGTGGCAGCTTCACCGAAAATTTTTATGGCATTAAACGGGTGGCACAGACTCCCCTTTCCAACAAGAAGTACAATGCCAGCAAGTTGACTCTGTTGTCTCCGTCTATGGTAGAAGAGAGAAGAACGCTATCCCCACTTCAGACGGCCATCTCGATCTTTGAGATCACAGGAACTGCTTACCTCCTGGAGAAGTGCAACTACGAGTATGAGCTACTTTACTCGAAGTTCATCACGAACCAGCTTGATCCTTCGCAAGCAACTACTCGCCTGGAGGCTCGCAAGATCAAGCTTCAAGTTCTCTTTGTCAAACTTTATCCATACATCCAAGCACTGTGGCGTCTCTCGAACCTTGTTGCAACGCTCGCTTATTTAAGCGGAGTCACAAAGTCATCGTCCCTCCTCACGTTTTTGTTTAAGATCAACTACGCCAGACTCAACCAGTACGACTATTCCAGGCATGAGAGCTCGCTGACTCCACTGAAGGACAAGCTCGATTACAGGGTCAATCCACCCACCTCGTTAGAGCAGGTTGTGAAACTCACAAACAGGTTTCTTGCCAGGCCCACCATCGAGACACTTAGATTTGGCTTAGGTACCTTCTTCCCTCTAGCTATATTCAGTCTCAAGTTCCTTGAGTGGTACAACAGCTCCTCGTTTGCACAGAAGGTCGCAAAGTCTCAGAGAAATGCTCTTGAAAGCGCCATTCCTCCCCCTTCGGCTGTGGAGAGACTACGCGATGTCGAATTGAAGCCAAAGAAGATCTACCGCTCAGGAAACACTTGCCCTCTTTGCAAAGAGGAAATCCTGAATCCCGCGATTATCGAAACGGGATACGTGTTTTGCTACACTTGTATCTACAACTATCTCCGGGACTCAAGAAAGTTGGTGGCTGCAAAAATCGATGCAGAGGGAAAATCAGAATCGAGTGACGAGGAAAGTAGCGATGAAAGTGAAGAGGAGGGAGTATCAGAAAAGGTGGTGTCTCCTGCTCAAGAGTCGATTTCAAAGGACTTGAACTTTGTTGAAAAGGGTGGTCGCTGTCCAATAACAGGCAGAAGACTTTTGGGCTGCAGGTGGAATGAGGTGACGGGTGAATTTGATGTGGACGGTATTCGTAGGTTAATATTCTAGGCGAACGTGCCCCCTGCATAAAAGCCACAGTCTTGATCGCATCACCATGCTTATATTGACCGCAAAGATCTCGTGGAATCTTTAATTATACTCATAATGGGCGAAAGGACCTTGCAAGCGATTAAGTTTTCCAGAGATGAGGTCACTTTGAGTATCTTAGATCAGTTGAAGCTTCCGTATGCGACCTCGTACATTGAATTGCGCTCCATTGAAGATGCGTTCCAAGCCATCAAAACCATGCAAGTGAGAGGAGCTCCAGCAATTGCGATCACTGGTGCATTTGCTATTGTTGTTGACACCCACCTGTACTTACAACAGGGTGACGGGTCGAGAACCGTGCAAGATCTATTGAATAAGATTGACTATTTAATCACCTCGAGACCAACTGCGGTAAACCTTCTGAATGCTTGCAATGAGATCAAGGCACAATTGAAGCTGACATTTGCACCGCATAGCAAGGTGGACCAAAAGGTGTTCAACCTTCTCTTTGAGTACTCTGTGAATTTGCATGAAGAAGATTTGCGCAACAACTACAAGATTGGAGAGAATGGCTTAAAGTATATCACTGAGACTCTCAAGAGCCAAAACTTCAAGGGCCCATTTTCAATTGTCACAATATGCAACACAGGCTCGTTGGCTACCTCGGGTCACGGAACTGCTCTAGGGATCATTCGAACTGTGCACTCTGAATTGAGTAAGAACAAGTCTAATCATCCATTCTGGTTCGAAAAGGCATATCCTTTGGAGACAAGACCATATAACCAGGGTGCAAAGCTTACGACTTACGAGCTCCAGTATGATCTGATCCCATTTACCTTGATTTGTGACAATATGGTTACCTCGCTTATTTCGACGTTAAATCGTGGGGAAAAGGTCAAGGACTCTACTGCACCTGTTAAGTTCATCATTGCAGGTGCAGACAGAGTAGTCAAAAACGGAGATTCTGCCAACAAAATTGGCACATATCAGCTAGCTGCTCTTGCCAACTACTTCAACTCTTCCCAAAAGGCCAAGGTCGAGGACAAAATAAGTTTTATTATTGCAGCTCCCAAAACAACGATAGACTCAAACACGGAGGAAGGCTCAAAAATCGTTATCGAAGAACGGCCAGCGCGTGAACTCACGACTTTAAAGGGGCCTGTCATCCAAGACGATGAGTCGCCTGGTGATAAGTTTACGGTCGGGATAGCCACCCCTGGCATCGAAGTGTGGAATCCTGCTTTCGATGTCACTCCGGGTGAGCTTATTGACAGTATAATTACTGAGGATCAGGCAATTGAAAAAAAGGGCGGACATTACAGTCTCTGAGCTATATATTCATCTAATTCCGACTATTAACTCTGTTGGTTATCATCATCAATACCTTTTTGTTCGCCAGCAGACAGGTCCTCTTCAATGTTTGCTTCAGGAGTTTTTTCCTTCTCTTCTTTCGCCGAACTGAGGTTTTCCTTGGATGCCATTGCATTCCTTTCTCCCTCTATATTATTTCTCATAACGTCTTCCATTTGTGATTCTTCAACAGTTGGGAGAGAATTGACGTTTTCCCAAATCACTTGACCTGAGTTACCATATCCAATTGTGTCCCCTAGCTTTACTCTGAAGTAATCAATATCCTTGAGAACAGAATACTTTTCGTTCATATCCTTTAGTTGAGGTATCTCTGTGCAGAAGCAATTGACCAAGAGCCTCTTGTAATTTTCAAAAATCTGCAGCATTATTGTCAAACAATCTTGCTCACTAAGATACTTTCCGAGAACTTTGGCCACCGTTGAAGTTTCCTTAACTAATGTCTCCATGCACGGGTGACATTGCTGAGGAGCAGGACTGGGTTCTGAAAAGTCTATCTGTTTTATCGTGTTGCAGTGCAAGAGAGTTCGTTCCCTCAATATGGACACCAATTTATTGAACAACTCATTCTTGTGATTATTGAAGTCATTGAGGACAGTTTCGAAACTCAATTCTTCACTCAGGTCATTTTGTTGGCTTTTTTCATTTTCGTTTGGTTTGTAGAGATTTGATATCTCTGTCACGAACGGGATTATGAATTCGACCGTTTGAATGCATAACGCGAGATGCTTGGTGGTGATGTGTTTCAAACCAGCTGTTCGTGTTGCCCCGGCGTTGAGAATTGCGATCAAAATCCTTGAATTCAACACTTTGAGGTATGTGTATAGGTTATGTGTAATTGTGGAGCTTCGTGAAGCAAAAATCTTGGATAAACAGACGTAGTCCACCACCGATCTTACCACTGATGTTATTAGATGCGGCACAAAAAATGATTCTCCGCCAATCTTTAGTTTTTCTGTATTAGAGTCCGCGATAGCTTTGGTCGAATTTTTGTCATTCGAACCTCCGTTTCTAACGGCAATGTCAGAGTGATTCGTTTCAAGCAAAGTCAAGGAGAACTGTAGCCAATCTAAATTTTCTTTTGCCTTGACGCGTTCAGCGTAGTCGACGACTTTTGAAACTAAAGCTTGAGTCTCTGTGAGATCAGCTCCAGAGTATTCTCTCCACACTTCTTTGTCACAATCGTTTGCCAATTTTTTGACAGAATTAGAGTGAAATCTGTGGATGTAATAGCCAACGTGATTTCTCACCCACTCGTTGAACGACCCTCCTGGACCAGTGACATTAAATCCTGGATTTATTGACTCGCACTCCAGTAAATAAATTGAGGACAACAGGTACAAATCAAAATATCCCGAGACTGGCAAATCTCCAAGCTGTTCCAGTCGAACATTTAGCACCTTGACTAGTCTCACTTGAGTAATCTCTATTGCTTTATTGATTGCAACAGTTATATCAAGCGAAATGACGTCAATCTCACGGGACGCTTCTGGAGTGAGGGAGGTTAAGGAAAGATCAAGAAGAATTTTTTGATGAACTGTCAAACGTCTCAAGCATTCTGATAACGTAGCAAAAATCTTTTGAATCATCTCATAAAATGCAGTATCAGAGAGAGTTTTAATGTTCCCTGAAAGAGTATTCTTGGGATTAGACGATAGTGATGAGCCTTTGGCTTCCAGTAGAGGTGTACCGGAACGAGAGGGATTTGACGAATCTTGAGAATCTTGCGGATCTTTATCCAACGATTCAGTACCTTTTGGTAAACCTTCTCGGATAATTGATTTTATCTCGGCAATTATAGTGACTTGATATTGAGAAAATGCCTCTAGTAAGAAACCTGACTTTGACAAGTACCTAATGAACAACAGCAAGTCGGATTTCAATTTCGGAGGAACTTCAAGATAAGGCCTGCTTATGGATACTTCATCACTTCTTTTGCTCCTGTCAATCGAGCTTTTTATGCGGTTTATAGAGTCTTCAGTTGGTACTGACCTGTAATAAGATCGAAGATCGTCGGTTAACGAGTTCAAGAAATCGTTGATGTATCCTCTGCTGCAAGCCTCCTTCAAATCAGCAAGTGCAGTTATGTGTTTTCGAAGAGCGGGCAAGCGATGCACGTCAACGAGCGGAAACTCGAATCTTGGGTATTGCGACATCGTATCAAGATCGGAGTACTCGTCATATTCAGTGCCATGAATCAAATTTTCCACGATAACGATCTTGTCTAGACACTCCACGTTTCTCTTATCGGAAAAGTGTTGTTGCGCTTCTTTCACGCCATTGACGATGGCCTTCAATTGTAGTAAAGATGACTTTAAATGGTCAACTGACCTACTTTCGTCGACAAGGTCAAGGATCTTGCAACCCACATTTGCTTGAGACTCTTCCACGAGCTCAAGCTTTGATTTTATTGAAGCAACTGTGTCCACACAAGTTCGGGATTGCGATTTGATGTTTTGGATATCTCCCAAGGTAGTAAAGAATGAGTCGGATGTTTTGGAGATTTCGTTAATCAATTGCATTTCAACACGGTCCAAATAGTGAGATAGCTTTTCTTGAACCTCCGAGTTATTTACCAAATGCTCTGATGCGGTTGTTTCTGAATCTGGAAGTATCTTAGAATTTTCCATAACCTGGCTGAAGATTCGTGGGTCGTCGAGACGGAAGTCTGGATCCTCGAACACGGGTGGGATCTCACTTAAGTCATCGTCCGATACGTAGCCATCAAGTGAAGGCGACAAGTCTTTACCTGTAAACAGCTGTGAAAAGTTGGATAAGACGTCTGCAGTGAGCGATTTGTAACTCAGCTCGAACGACTTGTAGTCCTCGCTGAGGTCGGTAATGAGCCGGTCGCGGAAGGTCCCGCTGGAAACCTTTTCATGTAGCAGATGAAGATGGATCGGCGGTATGTCTTTTGTGGATGGTTTGATGAGATTAGTGTAGGTCTGTGTCCCGCCGTTTATCGTGACCTGTCTCTTCAATGCTCTATTCAGCCTTATTCGGGAAACATCAAGAGCCAGGGTGAGATCATAAATGGAATTGGGCCCGAGCGACAGGTCATTTGGTGCCACCGTTTCATTGTCGTGGTCAGAACCCTGCCTCAAAATGTTGAAGTCAGCAATATAGTTCGATCTGCCGTCCAAACTCGTCCGTACATTGGAGAAAACAGACTCCGATTGCTTGTAGCGAGATCCACTGGAATACTCCGATGCAATTGTGACATCTTCATTTATATTCGCAGTGGTATCTAGAGATAACCGCTCCAGATTCTCGGCTGCTTCGTCTGCGTCCATTGATGGAGATCAAGGTGAGTCTGATTTGAAACCGTAAATACTGGTTCTCGTATTCGCGGTGTGCAGGTGAACACAATAGAGAGTAGAGTCTCTGAGCCTGCTGTGTTGTTTTGTCCAACATATTCGTCTGTATTTACTGATCTGGTAAACGCTACTATTCTTCTGTCTCTTTTGAACCATCTAATTGGTCTGAAACAATTACGATGAATCTAGCACTACTCTTCGGGTGCAAGCGGTTTGCGGAATACCTCGCTGAGAGCAGGATCTGGAGAAATTCGAGTACAATAAAGCCACACAAACAAAAAAATCGAATTTAATAAAAGCTTATGACCGTTAAGTAGACCAATCGCTAGTTCACAAGCAGCATTGTTTGTTCTTCGAGCTACCAACTTGTCCCCACGATTTGTTGCATCTAGTCTGTTGTCCATCCATTGTGGCTAGTCCTGCAGAGCACTGTATTACGTGAGCAGTTTCGGCTCTCTAGAATTTTTATAATCACACGTTTTTTGCAAAGACTGCCCAAAATATGTCCAAACCAACTCAGACAGGAGAAAAGCCCAAACCATGTTGTGTGTGCCTTGACGAAAAGAAGGCACGGGATGAGTGCCTCTTGTTCAACGGTCAAGAGGACGGCAAGTGCCAAGAGTTGATCACGAAGTACAAAGATTGCATGAAAGGATTTGGCTTCTGAACGGACTGAACACTAGTCCAAAGAGCGACTTTGGTGAAGGGCTCAACTCGGACCACCAAGTTAGGTCCCAATCCCATACTCGTGATGGTGTAAATAGAGAGAAACACAGTGTATATAGTCTCCAAAAGTTATGATGCAGCCAAAGCAACTTACTCTATTTACTCTATCGACCCGTAACTAACCCTTTCCCGCTGATTGTCATTTGATTTCCCCATATGCTCGTCCACGTTGGTTGACGATAGCACGCCATGCTCTTCGTCAAATTTGTGGTTCCTGTTATAGATGCTCTTGTCCTGAATGATGTTGTCCACCAAGATTAACTGCAAGCAGTTCATGAAAACCGGAACGATAAACATCACCACAAAGATTTCGAACTCATTGGGATACTCGTCTAGCCATGAAAGTATTATATGACTAGTGATCCACAAAAGCTGAGTCTCGAAGCACTCAACAAATGCATAAAGCAAGACCTTAGTTATCATAAGGCTGCTGAAGTAAATGAAGAGTTGCTTGAAAAATGCCCTTTTTGACGGATGATCTTGGTCTGGTCCATATTCGCCGCTTTCTATTTGCGTCATCCCAAGGTACTTCTTGCAAACCACGCTGACAGCAAGAAGTACCAAATACAATATGTAGACCCCAATAGTGCAATCAAGAACAATATTCAAGAAGTACCAGTCGCAAGGGTCGCCAATGCACTTTCCACCGTCCTCACAATCATCAGAGAACCCCACAACTAGGTCATCGCTTGGCAGAGTCTTCACTATCGAAAGAAGGACATTGAAAATGTGCACGCCTAAAGCGCCAATGATTTGCTTGGACACATCAAAAAACCACACTGGCCAGGTTCGGCGGGCGGGATATTCGTAGTATCTCTTGAATATCAAGGACAGCAAGCACAAAAGCCCCAAAAACGCTTGCGTTACTAGTGAAAACGTTCCAACAAGTTCACACTTTTCGTCAGGTTTATCGTGCTTGCTCGAGCCAGTAACGAGCCTCGGTAGGCAGAACACAAATAGGTACACAAACATATTTTTAGCTGTGCCTCGTATCATTGTTTTGATATCTGGTTTGCCATCTATCTTGCTAATTAGGCGACTAAATGCGACCATGTTGCTGATGCACGGGCGTACTACTAACATGACCCATCGCAGTCGTTATCTCTTTAGTAACTATACATGTAAACAGACGCGTGACTTAGATGTACATATCCATTATGCTATTTACGGTGGAGAAAGGCAGATGATAGGGACTATCTAGGTATTTTAGACCACCTCTGTTGTTTTTTTGGAAGATCACTAAACCTCGGGGATCTTTTTTTTTTTATTTCGGCAAGTCACGCAGCCATTACTTCGTAGAAGATCCATTTCTGTAGCAATCAATTCCCTTTGTTCCAGCTGCCAAGAAAGTTGGACATGGCAGAGCCTTTCTTAGCCTTCAGATTATCTTCATTTTCTCCTGTTGGAACCGTTATGCCGTTGCGGCCAGCAACCTCGTAGAGAGACAGATAACTTTTGCGGTTACTGTCGATAGTGTAACCTTCGTCATTCTCCAGCTCATCCTCACTATCACTTTCTGACTCGAAGTCAAACGCCTTTCGCGGCTGATTAGAACTTTTTAAACCCAGGAAGGCATTCGCAGAGGTTGTGTGAGGTGGTACAGGAGATGATTTCTTTTGCACCGGTGGTGACTGGCTACCAGAGAAATTGGACCTGGTCGGCGTTGCAAGCGATTGAGAGTCTTCCGACCCTGTGTTGAAAAAACTTTGGCTCAACTTTTTCTTTTCTTCATCCACTTTTGTCATCCCATCACCAAAGAACTGATTTGATAATGAGTTGGAAGAATGAGGCTGCTTGCAAATTGATGTTGATGAGTAGTTCGGATTAATTTCGGAGATATGTCTTTCGTCAGGCTGTGGATCTTGGTGGAAACGATCTGGATAATGCAGCTCTTCAGACTGTACTGAAGTTAATGGCTGACTATACATCTGCTGCGCCAATGACTGACTTGAGTTTCTCGCACTTATGGATAAAGTCCCCTCCTCTGAATCTGAATCCTCTTCGCTTTCGGAATCAAGAGAGAAAGGATTACCCCAAGGCTTTTTCGTTGCTGAATCATCAAGAGCCGAAATTGGAAGTTTCTCGTCCGTTTCGTTCGAGGAATCTGCGGATTCTAATGCGTGGCGTGGTCCAGAATAGCCGACAACTTCTGGTGAGGTACCATCAAAGCCGGCTGCGTCCTCATTTTCAATGATCTCGTAATCGAAATTGGATCCCATTGTTATGTTTTCTGGAACATCAACCACATCAGGGGTTTTGGCTTTCGAGGCATCTCCATATATGGAATGATTTGGGTCAACCTGGTACACAGTGTTGTAGTCGTAGTAGTAATCGTAGCCTCTTCTCGAGTTGTGATCAACATTATGCGAAGTACTGGACGTATAGGGGTTCAGAGAATCACTCTCATCCTCATCAGAGCCATAACATAACGTTGTTGGCGGCAAAAGCTGAATAGTCTTAAAATTTTTGGAGTCAATTCTCGAAAGGGATGCTCCGGATTTTTCATCTCCCGAATCTTCAGAAACAACCTTTTGAGATTTTGTTGATGATAATTCTGGAAGTGATGCTCCCGGCATTGTGGCCGAGGATGGAGAGCGGATGTTGAGGAAAAATCCTGCTTCTTCCTCATCATCGTCGTCATCGTCATCATTATCTTCGTCATCGTCATAATTTTCCAGATGATCAAGTATGTCCGAATTGTGGCTCTCATAAAGATAGCTATCCTCATCATCATTGTAATCGTAGTCATTGTCATCATCATCGTAATCATCGTACTCATCTTGGTCCGAGAACTCATCTATGGCTATGCACTGCTGCACCTCGTCGCTGAAATGAATATGACGTTCCTTTTTCGAGATAGAATCGGAATCATCTCCATGTTCGGCCCCGGTCTTACCCGCAGTATCGGAATCAAGCAGCTTGATACTATCAACAACACCGGAATTTGGCTCAGATGAGCTATTTTCCAATGCGGGCAAGTTGGCTGAGCTCTGATTTCGGGAATTGGACTCGGGAATATTCTTATACTGAGAATTGAGTTTGGCCGAAATGAGGTTGTAGTCAAAATACTCCGGGGGCTTTTCAGAAGTGCCATACTTCTCAGCAGCTTCTCTTCTTGCCTGCGCAGCAGCATCCTCACGGCGTGTTTGCTCTTGATCTGCGCGGGCAGTTGCTATTTGTAGCTTCAAAAGATTCAGGTGACTGATCATGCTTTCTTCCACAGTCCTCTTCTTCAAGATGGGCTTTGGACGATGTGTCTTCCTTGCTATGCTAATATCTCCGGCTACAACACTGCTAGCAGTGTTGAAAGCGCGGGAGTCCTCGGATGCTGCATTGCTCTCGGGCTCGTGATCATCATCGTCAACGATAGGCCCATAAAGCCAAGTAACATCACTCTCTTTAGACCAATTCACCTCTTCCGGACTGATGGTCTTCAAATTTGAACGTCTCTGGGCCCATGTTCTCCAGCTTGCATTTTCCAATCTCGCAGCGTTCGCAACGTTTTTTCTCCTCAGAATAACGTATCTCCACGATTTCGAAATATCGGATACATCCCACTTATGAGAAAGGTAGTCAACGTGGCGGGAGGGTTCAGCAACTAGGTCCGAGTCGTCGTGGGGAAGTATTTCGGGACTAGTGAGAAATGCATGAGGAGGGAGCAAGGGAGACGACTGGCTGTCAGAGGACGAAAGAGGGGGGGAGTTCATGCTTGGAGAGGAATGTGTCTCCGAGTCAGACTCGATGTCAGATCTAATCGCCAATGATGAGGGCGAGTCTGCGTTTTGTTGTTCTCTTTCTTCATTTTTTCGTTCTATCTCCTTCTCCTGTTTTTCCGAGTCAATAAACTCATCTAGCAAGCCCAATGATCTCGTTCTTTTCAATTTAAAAGTGGTGTTCTGAAAGTGATTTTCGTCCTCAGCATCAACATGCTGAGAAGTCGTGGCACCTCCCGAGAAAATCTCGCCCGAGTTTGACGACATGACAGAAATAAGGCTTAGTTCCTTACAATCAGAATTGTCCTTGACCGTGTTTCACTGTTAAAGGGGGCCTCAGGGGAAGCGTTGGCAGAGAGCACAAAGGTTCCAGAGCTGTAATGCGTACAATAGATGGAACTGGAACTGCTCACGTATTAGGACTCACAACAACCGACGGAATGCACTCTTGGCACGGATCCTGCTGCCTGATCCAAGGCAACAAGCACAAAAGAGCTTCTAAAGAGCTTCTTCCACAGAAGGTTCGTTTTATGGTCTTCAATGGACGGGGTATTAGCTCAAACCCCGAGAATGTGCCGCTCGAGAATTCAAGATAGGGTTGAGAAAGGTGGTAATCAAATCAAATCTGACACGAAGCTCACAGGTGATGTGATTTTGTTCCTTGTGGGATTCACTCACGCGCTAGTGCTTTAATGTCAACTCAGATGATTGTGAGACTATATTGCTGGGGAAATTTTAAATGATCGAGTGAGCTTGTTTGGTGGTGATAGATCAGTACACCATTCCCATTTTGCTTACGGGGGATTTCGCGTAAGGTGCATCCGCGTGCAACGCTCGTTCCACTGGAGTCGCTCGCTCGTGAATTTAAGAAGGAGGACCGGAAGCGGTTCGCCAGTTCTGAGATAGTCCAGGCTAGCTCTAGCCAGCTTTTCCTTTTTACAGGAACTTCTGAGTATCCGGAGACTGGCGCTACCCGTTCATGTCACGTGCCTATCCGAATATGCGAAATACCTAGCTCAATAGGAAATGTGGGGAAATGGGATCGGCTTTATTTTACTACTCTCCGAAGGCAAAACTCCGCTGCCAAATGTGTCAATCTTAGACTGTGGTTCGACGGTTTTTGTTCGAGTTAGTACCGGCTGAAAGACCAGGAGCGTCCAACATCCCGTGAATTCCCGATATCCAACTGGTTCGCGGGCTCTTCGGACAAAAACGTGGGAGCAGGCAACCCAGGTAAATCGTATGAAGAAATGGCTGAATGCACTCAGAATCTCCGTAGATAGCTATTGAGAGAACCAGGTCTACAAACGACACTTCGAAATAACAATGAATGATGATATATGCTGATGATTAACGCTAAATTTAGTATGTTTGACTGATGTACCAGTCAGTGTTGGTGACCTTTTTATGCTTAATGTCATTGAAGTAATCCCACGGATCTTTTCTAGACAAAGGCAACTCAGAGATGAGATCGATATCATAAGGCATGGGGGTGTCAACGTCCTTGTTGATGATCTTATGTCTTTGAGCAGCATCATGCACAATTTTGTATTCGTCTTTAATCCATCTGGAGTGACAACTGCTCTGCAAGCCATCGGACTCGAGAGCATTAGGCTCGACCTTGCAATTCTTGGAGTCTTCGGAATCGGGAATCCAAAGCATGAGCTCGCGATCGTAATGATAGCCGTTGAACAGAAGCTTAGAGGTGAAAGACTCCTTTCCGTACTTCCTCAGTAGAATGGACAGGATGTTCTTTGGAATGTAGACAGACGAGTTCTCGAAATACGAGTGCCTGATTGGTAAAAGCTCGTCTAGAAGATGCCAGTTCCAATTTTTGCAATGCACAGGCATGGCTGTTTGCTTCTCAGTCTCCGTCAAGGGGCTCATGAGCTCCTTTGGAGGTTGGTCGTTGGTGTGAGCTAGAACACTGATATCGATGTACAACCCAGTGTTGACTTCGATGAATCTGGCATCAATGAAGTTACGACCGTTTCCTTGGCGGGTATATGTTGGCGAGACTTCAAAGAGATATTTGGCATTGCCGTCACGGGGGTTCTCGATGATCAACGTATTATTAAGCGCTCTGGACAACTTGTCAAGTTGAGAAATTGGAAGCTGGACATCGACATCAGTATCCCAAGGCATGTTGACTCCGTTGTAGGCCCAACCAAGGAGGGAACCATAGTTGATCCACGAGACCGCTCCGTGCGTCTCGGTGAATCTGAACCACGCTTTAATCATATGTTGAATGACACTTTGCCGCTCCCTGCTGGATATGTATCTCTTGAAAAATGGGAACGACATATGATGTGAGCGGCCAGCAACCAAGTCGGAATAGATCCAGGGGTATTTGAAAAAGCGATCTGACAGATCCACGATGCTGTTTGAGTACTCCAAAAACTTCAAGTGGTCTCTGTCGTCGTCCAGGATATCATTGTTCATCAATTTTTCCTTCAACGACAAGATCTCTTTGTCTAGGTCGAACACAAAGTCTTGCGGGCTGATGTCGATGGTTTTGCGGAATGGAGCATATCTGGTGAAACTGACGCCCGACAACTCGGCACGGTCGTGTTTGGGCTCGTGGATTTTCGTCATTAAACCGACCACGTCGCTTTTGGACACAGGTTGGTGCTTCAGTTCGATGCCAAGGCGTCTAGTACCCTTGATAGGAACCTCGAAGTACCCGTCGTCCGTTGCCACCAAGATCTTCTTGGGGGCGTTTTTCAGGCAGTAGAGATACGCCATACCGCGGTGAATCTTTGTTTTGTATGACTCGATGAAGTATGGATTGAAAAGCGAGTACTTCGTTAAACCCGCATCGCATTGGCCATCGGGGCTTTCCCTCCTAAGCTTGTTGAGGAAGCTGTTGCCGGGCGACAAGTCCACCCAGTCGTCCCAGTGGAAATCGATGCCCTCCTCAGTGTCCAACGCCGTGTCTTGTTTCTTGTTGATCCTATCATTGATGTAGGTGTATAAATAGTGCGTCATTCTTCGAGGGTTGAAGTCCAGACCATGATGTAGCTCGAGGGCGAGGTTGTCAAGCTGGGAGTCGGTGATGGTCTGGAACAAGGAGTTGACAAAGGACAAGACGAAGCATAGCACCAACACGGCCAAGATGGCCAGCCTTTTTCGATAGTACTTCGTTATGGACATATAAGGTCTCTGGAGAGAAGATGAATAATGCTCAGGGAACTGATTTTGAGAGTAAAGTATGACCACGGAAGAAGCCGGTATTTAACTTCTGCGTTGATATGCTGGAATCGCCTCTTCGCAAAAATAGTAGAGGAGAAAACTCGTGACTTCAGTACTAGAGACAGCGCACGGTTAGGAGCTTGCTATTGTCGGCTGTGCGCGAGAAGTTTTGAAAAGCACTACGCACTACAGCTACGGAGGGTCGCTCACCGCTACCGGCGTATTACCCCATTTACCGCGTAAAAGGAGTGCGTTACTGGTGACCAGGTCTCGGGCACCCAACCGTACCTCGTGGCTTTTTTCGCTTCTGCCCAGAGCTCTTGATGCCACGCGCTGTTGCCCCACCTGACTTGCTAGGAACTGGAGTGCATTCACCGTTGCCTCCTGCCGCGAGAAGAAAACCCTTGACCACTGCGAAGATCTTGGGCACGCAAAGTGGACTAAATCTCAGCTCACGCGCTACGCGGCTACATTGACGACCGGAATATCCGTGGCGGGCAGCGGCCTGATTCTTTTTTAGGATACGATGTGTCGTGTTATATGCACTTTATTGGTCTGATGAACGGCCCAGCAGTCCCGGGCCAAAACAAAGAGAAAAAGAAATTCTCCCCTGCACTTCTCCTGAACGATACTCGCTGCTACACGCAAGAACGGGAGGATATGCAGGATGCTATGAGATCATCGATGCACAGCCTTATCATTCCGACTACCATTGTAGTTTTCAACACGTCCGAGTATACTAACCTTCAAAATACTCGGTGACACCTAGATCTTGGTGCGGTAAGCGACTGCGCTGCCAGATCCAAGGCTCACTCTCTCCAAGCTTTCTTGAAGAACCAATTATCGCCTGGTGCACTCTGTGATGTCTCATCACCTGAGAAGTTTGGGATTCCGCCAGGGACCGCCATTCCACTAGAGTTCATCGAACGCCTCTTGTCAGCGTAGACACCAGTCGACCCTCTCCTGAATGGTGGAATGTATTTGCTGGAGGTTACAGGATCTGGGAATGCTGGCTTCGACCTTGTACCCTCAGTCAGCAGCTGATCGCGACTATCGTAGAGGCTAAAGTCCGGACATTCTTTCGACTTTGAGCCTCCTCGCGCATTGCCTTGCTTTGTCTGAGCCTCATGATAATCATCCTCTAGAACAAAAAGTTCCCCGTCAGTGAGCGTGAGGTGGTCCATTTCCTCTGACACAGACTCCACTGCCAGCTGCTTGCCGTTGTGCTGAGGCGATCTTAAAAATGGAGGAATGTACTTGCCGTTCCCTTTGCCCACAGAGTTGCTTGGATGAGAGCCGCTGGCAGCCAACGATGGAATTTGACCCGGTGACGAAGATAGAACCACGCCTGTAGTTTGCCCGCCCGCAGAGATCGGCTTCTGCTGTTTTCTTTTACGGCTGGTATGCTTCCTTCTGGATTGTTCGCTGGCGTAGTACCGCCCAGACCCGTTATGAGGAGCATTACCAAAATGGTTTCTCTTTTTCCATGTCTGCTTATTTTTACCCCAGTTCCATTTCTTCCTCTTGTCGTTAAAACGAGAGGTGTCTTTATGCTCCCGCTGCTCACCATATTTTACCATATAATGGGAAAATGTGCTTTTCGGTGTGAAAAAATCCTCACGGCGAAACTTCCCACCATGGCTCCCGCTCTGAGTTGTGGGGTACCCTTGGTGGGAGCGACCAATGGTGCTGTTCTTATTGTAAGAAGCGAGACCGAAAGGCTTTCTCGTGTTTCTTATTTGATGGCCCACGTTTATCGAAATAGGCTTTGTGTGTGTCGTGGGTGAAAGTAAGGCATCTGCTCTGCGGTTGTAGGGAATATAGTCGTCATCAACAGCAGAAGTTGTGGTCGTTAAAGGTGCTGTTGTATCGGTATCAGCGTCAAACTTAGTCTCAGTTGGCTTTGACTTATCAGGGAGACCAAGAGCAGGGAATGTGCTTGGCTTTGAAGTCGCGTCCTCAGCCTCTTCATTGATGAAACGTCCTCCGTTGTTGTCTTCGGATTTATCATCCTTGGGAAGAGCATTTTGAATTTCGAGCTCTTCGTCATCCTCTTCTTCATAGCCATTATCCTCTCCCTCGGCCTCCACCTCGTCTTCGCTGTGTAAGGCATAATATTCCTCATCGATACTAAAGTAGTTCACATTTTGAAGCTCCTTTTTCATGGATTCTAAGTCTCGGTTAGAGGGATCAATGTTTAAGCAGAAACGTAATGCGTTAAACATGTCTGCTGTCATGAAACTGAAAAAATCAAATAGGGCCTCTCTATTTGCCGAGAATTGCAAGAAACGCTTGTCCGTGTAGTTGGCCACTTGGAAAGGATTTTTGTGGAAGACAAGAGTCAACAATATAACTCCTAAAGACCATAAATCTATCTTTGACGCGTCGTATGACTTTAATTCTGGGTCAAATAGCTCGGGTGCCATGTATCTTTCCGATCCTATATCGAACTCAGAAGGATTGGTCACGATCTTTTCTGTGGTTGCAAGACCCCAATCACAGATCTTGATAGATAAATCGTGCGCGATAAGAATGTTCTCAGGTTTCAAGTCTCTGTGGAACACCGACTTCGAATGACAAAAGGATATGGCACTAAGGATCTGAGAAAAAACGTCCTTGATGTCCTGAGAGGTCGCGGGTCCCAAGTCGTTTTGCATGGCTTCATAAAGATCTCCATTAGAGCAATATTCAAGAACCAAGCACGAATCAAAATGGTCGATTAAGCTGGGGATGTTGGGATGATCACCCAAGACTTTGTGGATGGCAATCTCCTTGGAAGACTCCTCACATTGTGCAGACATTCTCGTTTTCTTATTTGTGGCAGAGCTGTTCACGTTCGATCTAAGCTTTGCGGGGGAAGAAACAGCCCGTCCAGTGGAGTTCAAGCGCTTGTTAAATTGATTCTCGTTCTTGTAATCCATTGGAAAGATGTACTTCACTGCAACAAGAGCATTACCGTTTTTTAGGTCCTTTGCGAGGGAAACCAACCCGTACGAGCCCTGCGATATGTCGCTGACCTTGACGTATCGATCATTCAAGGGCTGTCCCCTATTGTAATTCTCGTACGCTTCCATATTGCCACGGCGTAAATGCGGTTAGATGCTGAGCCCAGGGCTTTTGGAGAAGGATTGTCGTCTAGCTCGATCTCCAAAAGACAAAGGGCAATGATGATTAAAGATTTGAGTGAGGTTCTGATCGATCGAAACAAACCTCCAATGCAAGATTATGAAACAGGGTGGATGCAGAGATGGTGGATCATATATTGACTGAGCGTGTCTGGCCGTAGGGATGTCGCTCGAATGACGATGTAATAGATGGACTGGTTTGGCTCGAAAGCCGGCGACGCTAGAGATTGCCCTGTGGGATTGTGCACCAAACGGCGAGATGATTGTTCAGGGCAAAAGGCAGATTGCTTTCGGGAGTACTGGACGCTCCGATCTCAGGCGCTGACAACGGGAAATGTGGTGTGGGTAGTCGGGACAAGATGAAAGTGTTGATTATGGGGTTAGTCTGCACTGCGTCACTGATCCATGTTGAGCCAGATGCACGGAAGTAGGAGGGGGTCTTACTTGGCTCCATACGGAATGTGCAGGATCATATGGCACTACAGCCGGTCCTTCTGGAGGAACGGCCCAGTCGGGTCTCTACGGCAGAGATTAGGCGGTCTCCGGCTCCCGCTTTGTAGGCGTAGCAGCCGAGTTACACTGGAATCGTAGCGTAGGCGATGCTGTGCTCCTGCCATTCTAGGCGGTGCGGCGCATTCCGCCTGACACCTATGGAATGCCGTTTTGTAGTAGCGGTGGTGGCTCAGCAAACCGGCACTCCGGTGTAGGCTACAAGCGTGATCGCTGGTACACCCGAGAACAATTTGGCTCGGCATTGGCTCGAAGTGGGGCACGCTTATTGACGTTAGTCTTCGGGTGATTCGCGAATCTCTAGACGAGCCAGTAGCGAGGCGGCCCAGGACAGCTGATTTCAGTGGATTGGCCTAAAGTTCTGTGGAGCATTCTCCTACGGTGTTGCTGCCAGCCCCTGAAGATTGTCACTACTTAGTAGAATCGTAGATTCTCAAATACTGAATTCCTCGCATTCACTTGCCTTGCTCCACAGCTGTCTCCAGGGCCACTACCAAGTGCGCCTCCCGCACATTAGAACCTTCCATCATTCGAGCAACCACTTTCCGCAACAACGATGGACGACCAAATCGCCACTTTCTTGGCCTTCACGGCGTCCGAGGATGCTGCAGTGGCGAAGCAATTTTTGGACTTGAGCGGTGGCAATGTCGAATACGCCGTTCAGCTCTTCATGGAATCGGGCGAGAGCCAGGGCCCACTGCATGGCGCCAGCACCGATGCTGAGATCGCAGAGAGACTCCAGCAAGAGGCATACCAGGGCGGCGGAGTCCGGGAGGCCGACGCCAATGTCCATCGCCACGAGACCTTGCTAGATTCTTTCCCTTCCTACGGTCCGTCCGTCGAACGGGAGGATGCCATATTTGGCTCTGGCCGCATGGGCATCTTCAACCAACGCTTCCCACAAGAAGACGACTATTCTGACGACGACGAAGAGGAAAGCAACGACGACATCGTGGAAATCCTTCTGGACGAGGATGTTGTGGAGGTAGATCAAGACGGCGACCCTCTTCCTCGCACAAACCGAAGAACGCGAGCACACAATCAGCGTCTCAGCGAGCTTTCCTCCACTCAGCGGAGATTGGCTGAGCTTTTCAAGCCGCCCTTCGAATTGATGCTGAAGATAAGTCTAGATCGTGCCAAGGTTGAAGGACGCAAGGAACAGAAGTGGCTTCTTGTCAACATACAAGATCAGTCGGAGTTCCAATGCCAAGTTCTCAATCGGGACTTCTGGTCCAATGCAGCGGTTAAGGAAATTGTCAAGAAAAACTTCATTTTCCTCCAATACCAACACGATTCTCCCCATGGACAAAACTACTTAAGCTTCTACTCTGTTGATGCATACCCCCACGTTGCGATATTGGACCCTATGACTGGTGAGCGTGTCCGCACATGGACAGACGGGGTTGTTTGCAAGGTCGATGAGTGGGTGGCGGATGTCGAGGTCTTTCTCGAGAAGTTCTCGCTCCAGCCAGGATCACACAATCCTCTCGTGAAGCACGAAGTCAAGTTTGATCCAAGCGCTATGTCCGAGGAACAGCAGATCGAGTTCGCCTTGAAGCAGTCCCTAGGAGATTCTGCGGACAACGTAAATGAGCATTCAACTGATGAACCGCCAGCAGAACAAGAACCTGCTGACCAAGACCCATTTGATGCCATAAAGCCGCTCGACCATATCGAGCCCACCTCAGGCCCTGCTACTAGAATTCAATTTCGATTTCCAAACGGTAAGAGGCTCATTCATAAGTTCAATCCCGAGTCTGACACCGTTCTCCATATATTCCAATGGCTCAAGCACACACTAGAGCATGCTGAAGAGTCGCAATTTGGAATCGGAAATGAGCCTTTCACGATTTCTGCTGCAGGAAAGCCGAAACTCATCGATCAGCTTGATCTGCTGATAAAGGATGCCGGTCTCTCAAATGCCAGCATCTTAGTGGAAAAGGACACGAATTAACAGCCGTTACTTATGTTCCTACGGGTAACCGCATTTCCCGACTTCCATTACACCGACACCAACGACATATATACTAGATTAATACATCGAGCCCCCTCGTATGCCTGCATTTCGCTCTACTCAGGGAATTGTAATGTCTCTGACATGACCTTACTAGGAAGCCTGTTCAACTTCAAAAGTTGAGTGTACTCAGAATCCTCAGCCTCAACCAATGATGATGTAACTTCTTTCGGCTGAGCCAGTTCTTCCTGAAGCAAACTGGCATTGTGATAATCCTGCAGAATCGAACTTTCGTCATGATCCATGCTATGGCGCTTCAACAGTTTAAGGTCTGATTCGACTTCTTCTTCGGTAGCTCCGGCACAGCCTTCGAGCTTCACGACAACTGTGTTGAGTTGTGGTATCTTATATCTGTTTTGACTCTCATCAAACTGCCTCCGCCTCTCTAGAGCTTCTAGCTTGGTGTCTGTGATTTCGATTTTGTTCTTCTTGTGGTACACGTTGTCAATACCTTGGTATTTGTCAGTGTTGCCCTTGGCTAGAGCAAATTGTGAAAACTTATGGTTCTCGTCGGGTGACGCTGCGACCGGGACAACGGACCTGTAATACCTTTTGTTGGCATCATTCAATCGCTGATTGGCATCGATTCCAAGGTATTCATTTTGCAATGACTGAAGCTGGTGGTTTGTTTCGGTGATTAGTTTACGCTTGTATTCAAGGACATCTGTGTAGTACTGCTTCCACAAGATGGCTTTGTTTTTCTCGACGTTGTCGTCTAGCATTTGTGCGTGATAGTTTTTGAGGTTGCGCAGAGCCAATAGTTGATGTTTGTGGAGAGTGATTATCTCACGGAAATGGTCGGCGAAGGGGAGGTTGGCCCCCTCGTTTGTGAAGGTTTCGTCTAGTTCGATGGGCAGCTCGATGGATGATATCAAGAACGCAACCTCTTTTTCAAAATCTTCCACATTTAGGGAAGTTGGGGCAGAGCGATCTCTCGATATTTCCTTCAAAAGGCCCTTTTCGGTATTGGATAAAAGCTGCTCCACGATTTGTGTTTGTTGATTGCAAAATTTGACCCAGGTGCGGTCTTTTTGCTGGAAGCTTTTTATTTGGGAGTCGATGGCCTTCAATAAATACTGGACTCTTGGCTTTCTGGCAGAAATGTATTCTCGAGCTAGGGAATTGTACTCTCGGCTTAATCGGTCTTCCATTTCACTTAATTGTTGGATGGACATTTCGGGTAGTTGTATTAGATGCTCGGGTTCAAAGGGCCCCTCAGCGTTTAAAGGAGCCACATCTGTGGGATCTAGCTGTGGTAATAAATCCGGAGGAGGCGAGGATATCGGATTTAGCAGGTCGGAGTGAGGTTTGGGGGGCTCCTCAATTTTATTGCTCATGGTTGATAAGTCACGTCAAGTTCTATTGCGTTGGCGAGAGTGGCTTAAAACAGTGAGAAATGCTCGCTTGGCCAAGAGCGAGAAACACATCGCCTGTGTTCAGACCACAACAGTCACGTCATTTTATTTCACCTTTTTTTCCAAAATCTTGTCGTACTTTCCCGATTAAACTGTGTGGATAGCGATTTTACTTCGTGGCTTAAAAAAGTCCCTTACGAGAAAGCATGACGCATGTAGAATCCTCTTAAGCTTACTGTTGACTATGAAAACGTGGGTAAAACCTTAGAAAGTAGAAAAAGAATCGCGGAGCGAGATGGTCAGAGTCTCATTCAGAGAAATGGTCACAGGCCCCATGGCGCCTTGAGTCTGTCCACAACTACCGCGTCTCAGCGATGCAAGTACTACAATGGCGAGAGAACACTGAGAAGCACATCAATTAGACGCTTGCATGGATATTCATTGAGCTAGTTACTGGCACTCACCTATCTTCGGCCCATTCATTCTCTTTGCGAATCGCAGCTTCCTCCTCGGGACTGAAATCGTTAACGATGTTGAACGTCTTCCGCAACTCCTCCGGAGACTTGTGCTTGATCATCTCGGCAATGATCTTACAGCCAGCATCCAACAATGGCCGGATGTTCAAGTAGTTGGCGGCCAAGATGATCTCGTACAACATCTCCTGGTCAACCTTCAAGAAGTTCCTGTCCCATGAATGCACCGGGGCAGACTTCCTGGCGTCCTCGTCGTCATCATCCGGGAAGACTGTGTTCTTGTGGTGCTCACACCACTCCAAGACTTTGCTCAAAACGTTTGCCCTTACGTTTGGTGTGGGAATCTCGAACGCTTCGTCATCGTCGTCATCCAAGTCTGGCTTCAAGTCTGCGATCATGTTCTTGATCAAGACAGACTTGCTTGCAGCCTCCACATCAACTGGGAATTTTTCATCGTCTGATGAGATGATCACGACCTTTGGCATGGTTAATGTGTCAGGGTAGGAATTACTAAGGGCGTAGTCGAATTGTAAGAGCGAACCTCAGTATGCCTGATCGACAAACCCCGAAGTTCGCGGGCCATCTTCTCATGTGGTACGCACTAAAATCAGACATTCTCTGGCTTCGACGCCACACAATTGCTTACGTCTTCGGGTTCTACGATTTGTAAATAAGTTGTCTCATTAAACGGTCCGAAACTCATTCAAAGTTCGAGTAGATGCTAGCGCTGAACTCGTCTAAAGCGTCAATGTCATTAATGGCATTAATGTAGACATTTCCGCCAATCTCACTATCTACCCCAAACTGGTTAGGGTCCACCAACACAGACGATTGCACGGACAATTGTGCCAAGTACGTTGCGAGCTTATGAAGGCGGCCCGCGTCATGGCTTGAGTTGAGCGCCTCCTGGATATTTGCGCACAAAACCCCGACTCCAGTCTCGACAAGGTTGGCGTAAACTTGACGAGTAAAGCTGTTTGCAAAGATGAAGTTAGTCTCGTTGATTAGTTTCACGAGGTTCAGGTCGTTGTTCTCGAGCTCGTTTACCAACTCGGGGTTGGTGTTCATGAGGGTTTCTATCAAATTGTCATATTGAGTGGGGTAAATCAGGTGCATAATATTTGACTCCTCGTTGATTATGGCCTCGGAGCTGATTTCAGACAAGATCTCGTGGAAGGTGCCGACTGTCAACTCCGTCTTTGGGGTAAGCTCCTTGAACTTGTACTCGACAAGTTTCTCGAGGTTGTTGGATATGCGCAACCAGCCTTGGTTAAGGAGCCACCAACTCAACGACAAGTAGCTCTGCTCGATGAAGTAGTCGTAAGAGTTGGACTCTGCACTTGGAGAGCCCCCGGCCATAGCGATTGCCAGTTCCAAGTAGGACTTGCGTGCCAAGATATTTAGTTGTAATCTGGTGAGAAGGAGTAAGCCCGATGCGGAGTAGATGAGGGCGAGCATTCTCGTAATGGACTTCACCTTCAAATCGTGCCACAACTCCAACTTGGACTTCAGCAAAAAGAGCTGCATCTCCGAGTTGGCGGATGGAGGGTTCTCCTCGGAATGTGCAAGCAAGTTCTCCGTGGTGAGGGACTCACTCATCTCCTTGCTTGGATTCTTCTTTCTCTTGAGCGCAGTGGTGATGGTTTCTGTCGGCAAGTACGTGAAAATAGGCTGAGTTAGAACTGGTAGCAATGCCAAAAGAGTGAGGTAGCAGTCGGTTTGAGTCTGGATGTACCTTCTTTTGATTTGCTCTTTCACGTAGAGCTCTTGTCTCAACGCATTCTGGAAGTTGCGGAATCTTTTGATCACCAACTGATGAAACAACAAGTACAACGAGGCCGTCGCCGCGGATGTGATGATTATGTGTTTCTTGTAGCGCCGGAAGAACGCCGCCACAGACGAGAACACACCAGCCATGGATGTATTGTTATTCTCTTGCGGTGCGGCGTCAGGTAATGGTCCCAACAACTGTTGAGCGACCGAGCATTTCGCATGTGCGCGAACCTGAGGCGTCGCTTGGTGGGGTAGCCGAACCGATAACTACGCCGTGGCTTTTGACACCAAGGCTCGATACGTCCTAGAAGGCACGCTCGAAACCAATCCGATATTCAAATACCGTCCTAGTCTCTGCCACCGATTCAATTCTCTGTCTAAATGCTCGAACGCAGATGTGGAAGGTTGTCTCACGTGATACGGGTCAGCTGCCGCCCGTCATTTGCCCCCACGGAGGAATCCTCATTCCTTTGTACTGCCATGCAGTACGCTATTTTCGGATCAATATACACACGTACGGCCGTAGCTCTTTCGGGCGGCTAATTAATGTATGTAATTCTGGATGCGATTGAGTTCTGAAAACCACCGCTACTAAATCTAGGACTCAGCTCTTTACGATGTCTTTTATCTCTTTCAGAGTACCCGTCTCAGTTCGGCTCGCCAGCCACGTGACTCACGTCAACGAGACGGAGCCGTCCGGAGGCACGCCAAGAGCCACTCCATTCGTACCAAAATGTGTCCACTCTATGCAATTGGCCAAGAAGAAAAAGGGGTAAACGTTTTCTTCTATTTCTAAATTTGCTTCAAATTGTTTCTGTCCTTCCTCCTCCACATTGTTGTTGCATTTCTTTTTTGTCGTACCATCTTTTCTTGGAGCATCCAAAACAAAGTAACAGTAACTGCACACTGGCCCTACCACGGTTCGGTAATTCACACTAGCGGAGCCGTTTGAACTCTAATGGGCATCCTGGACGACGCTTTGTCCAATGGCGCATGTAATTCGCTGTTTGGGGCAAATATTCCGTAGGCCGCCAGTGCTCAAACCACGTTTAGGGCCCACGTTCTCAGATTTCGCAACCCAATCGTGTCTCTTCGATGCATGAACTACGCAGTTCCGATAGTATTCTGCAAAGCCATGCACTTAATTAACGAATGTCCTGCTTATTCGCCTAAAACTCAACAAATGTAATTACACTTCACCGGCATTGAGGTTATCCGGAAACATATATAAGAGGCCTGTGGCGCCACCTCTGTGATGTGTTTCTGTGAACCATCCAAGAATGAGATTCTCTGCACTTTTCGCAACACTCGCTGCTGCTGTGTCCGTGGCTGCTGCTCCTGTCAGCTCTAGCTCAAACTCTTCCAAGACCATCTTGTTGACCAACGATGATGGCTGGGCCGCAACCAACATCCGTGCTACCTACAGAGACTTGAAGAAAGCAGGTCACGAGGTCATCATGGTTGCTCCCGTGCAGCAGAGATCTGGTTTCGGTGGTCAATTCGGCTTGCCAACCACCCAGAACTTGACCGCTGGAGGTGAGTTCAACTACCCACCTAAGGGCTCTCCTTCCTGGGGCCACGAGGAGGACGACTTGAACATCTGGTACTTCAACGGTACCCCATCTTCTTGTGTGGCCTTCGGCTTGAACTACGTGATTCCAACCCACTTTGACAACAAGAGCGTTGACTTGGTGGTTGCTGGCCCCAACGAGGGAACCAACTTGTCCCCTGGCTACTACACGTTGTCCGGTACCATTGGTGCCACTTACTCTGCTGTGAACCGTGGTATCCCAGCTATTGCATTCTCTGGTTCCAACAGCAACAACTCTTTCTTCAAGGATGACGCATCTCGCGAGAGCGACAGCAACTTCGCTCCAAACATCTTGTCGAAGAAGGTTGTCGACTTGGTCACCGCTTTGTTCAAGTCTTACGAGAACAGACCAGAGTTGCTTCCTATCACCACCGGCTTGAACGTCAACTTCCCACCTGTCGGTGAGGACTGCACTGACCCAGAGTACGTCTACACTCGTTTGTCCGGCCCTGACTCGGCTACTCCAAACCTCCAGTTCAACGAGACCTCGGGATTGCCCGTCTGGGAGGACGGCCAATACGGCGCCACCACCAAGTGCGTGTTCGGTGACTGCTCCTTGCCTTCTGAGTCTTGGCTCTTGGAGAACGAGAAGTGCAAGAGCTCCGTCAGTCTCTTCTCCATCGACTACGATGCCAGCTACAAGCAAGCACAGGCCGTCAAGGAATACTTGTCCCCTATTTTTTGATTGGTCTCTAGAGTCCAAAAATTATACCTTCTGAAAAGTCGCAAAATTATAGTTTCGAGTTCTATAGTCAAAAGTAATCATTTGATTCATCCCAGTAGCTCACGTCGCGAACGGAAAATCCATACGGACCGTCCCAGAACCTATTGCCGTTATAACCTGCAGCGCGCCTCCTAAGCCTGCTGTGGAAGGTCTCATACGAAGTTCTCGGCATCGGTCGTAAGCCATTGTAGTGTGCCCCCGCGTAGGCACAGCGTAATCATCCGCTCCGCAGCGAAGCTCCTGTCCCTGCACTCCCCTCGGAGTGCACTTCCGGCCGAACTGCCCAAAAGGCGATCTCGTCCATTGTTCAGATTCACATCTCGTGGCAACTCTGATCGATTGCTTGTGGTGAACATGCCAGCTAAAGATGGCCATCCACAGCACAATGTCAGCGAGGAGGTGACTGACACTTCATCTCTGGCTGATATCAAAGAGCCTTTCCTGCTAGAACAAAATGCTAGCACTGAACATCTATCACCACACCAGACCCTACAAAGAGCAGATAATAGCAACGGATTGTTGTCTTCCATAATGAGCGCAGCACACAATGCCGCCACCATGATCTCCAACAAGCATGGCGCCTCTCTGGAGAACTTGCACGCAGACCGCAGTATAGATTCGAAAAACAAGTTGCCCTCACTCGCAAAGTTGTTCTCCAACCTGTCAGATGCCGATGATGTCTTGGCAGAAGACGTCCTGATATCACACACAAGTGACCATTTGACAGACACTGCCACCCACTCGCTCACACCGTCCAACGTGCACTTTGAGCCAGTGCACAGTTCTCCCATCAACTCTCTAGGAAATGGAGATCTCTCACTCGTGCATTTTGATAAGAAAGAAGACTCCAATGATAAGTCTGCAATTGAGGTCACTCAAAACTCGATGCAGGGAGACCCGTTTCCTGCTGAGGGTGTTACAAGTAAACTCGTGGTTTCTGGAAGCTCCGATAACAAAGTCGTTAGGCAGAAGTCCATCTCGGGTGGCTCGATCGCTTCAAAGACATCGGACGGATCTTACGACTCAGAGGAAAATGATGCTCATACTTTCGATCCGAGTGAGTTCTCGAATGCTGACTTTGATGACATTGCCCACCGAAGGGTGAACCCCAAAAAAGACAAGGAATTCCACAACATATTCAAGAAAATACCCCTGACAGAACACCTTTTGGCAGACTACTCGTGTGCTCTCTCAAAGGACATCTTGGTTCAGGGGAAGATGTATTTATCACAGCATTACATTTGTTTCAATTCCAATATTCTCGGATGGGTGACTTATTTGGTCGTACCAATACAAGAAATCATACAAATTGAGAAAAAATCAACAGCAGGACTCTTTCCCAATGGTATGGTTATAAGAACACTCCACCAAAAATACGTTTTTGCTACATTTCTTTCTCGAGACACGACTTTCTCGGTCATCACCGAAGTATGGCACAACGCTTTGCTTGAAAGCAAGGGCGGAAAGCAAGTTCCGTCGAGGAGATCCTCCTTGAAAACGAAAGGTCGGGGTCGAAAATTCTCCAATGTCAGCACTAATTCGTATGCAGATTCAGACGTCAGTGATGACTTGCTAGATGATCTCAGAAGTTCAAGCACAAGACGCGAGCGCGGTAATCTGCTAGGTCTACAATCTAAGCCAAAGTTGAAGCCTTTTGACAAGGATGACGATTCTGACACATCATTAGATGATGACTCCTCGGATATTGATCTGCAAATTGTGAGTATCACGCCGCCTTCTAATGAACTGTCATCTGCAGAGGCAGACAATGACGGGAAACCATCAAAAACCCCTGCATTTCCGGGACCGGCTACTCATAGTCCGACGTCTCCTGATGGAGAAAAAAAGGCCAACGAAACGGAAGTTATCAAATACAACTTCGATTCCCCACTCGGATTCGTGTACAATTTGCTATTTGGTCCCGACAACTCGTCGTATGTCAAGATCTTGGAGCAAGGAAAGAATTTTGACATCACGAAGGATAAGGTTACAGAACTCACACCTGACAAGAAAGAGAGATTATATTCATACACCAAACCGTTGAGCGGGCCGATAGGACCGAAGCAAACCAGATGCGACATTACAGATACCTTGACATTTTGTGACTTCAATAAGTATTGTGAAGTTTTACAAGTGACCAAAACGCCAGATGTTCCCCTGGGAAATGCATTCGAGGTTAGAACCCGACTTCTTCTCAGCTGGGGAAAGAACAACACCACTGACTTTTTGGTCTACACTTCCATCGAATGGAATGCAAAATCTTGGATTAAGGGGGCTATCGAAAAGGGGAGCATGGAAGGCCAAAAGTCATCTATGGCGATTTTGACTGAGACACTTTCCGAAATTATCAGAGATAGTGGCGCCGGTGCTTCCGAGCCAAAGCGGAAGCGGAAAAGATCAAAGTCGACTGTTGCACCTAGTCCTAAGGTTGCTGATGTTCCTCCAGAAACAGTAAAGCCATTGACGCTCGCCAATCAAATAACAGATCTTCTTGAAAGAATAGGTCTGTTGGTTCCGATACAAATACCATACGTGAGCAATGTGGCCTTGGGTGCAATCATTGCCTTAGTGTTTTCTTTGCTCTATTCGTGTGTTGTTGCGTCTATTGTTGGACGGAGCTATCGCGCTCAAGTCAGTCCGTTGCTGTCAAATGCGGTAGACGATGATCCTTACTTTATGTTGCAGGTTCTGAATGTCCAATCACGCAAAGTTAACGAGGCTTTGCTTTGGGATTGGATACTCTCTAGAACCGATGACATCGATCCCTCAGCGCTGCCACGAAAACAGCAGGACCAGCGCTTCGTGGATAAAAATTTTGAAGAGATGATGCGAATGACAAAGAAGAGGCTCGACAGGGTTTACGATAACTTGGCTTGAAGTCAAATTCTATGTCATAATATTGTTTAGAAGATACGATAATGGTGGAACGAGAGCATGTTGAAATCTGCGTATAGTCAAACAATTGGGTGCGTGTAACAATGGTAATACATAAAGCATGAGGACTCGTCACTTAGTTTCGAAAACAAGAAAAGCTAATTGACTTTGCAGCGAACGGCCCCGTCGTTCATTTTAAACGGTCGTCATTTTCTTCGTCTATATTTATTTTTAGTTTGGTCAAGGGAACCTCGCCGCGAGTTGTAGAACTGCGCAACCGGCTTCCCTGCATCGCTACGTTAAGAAAATCAGAAAATGGATGCAGTGACAGCACCAACCGTCATTATTCAGACCAAAAAAATCTGCAGTTCAGCTAGCAAACTATCGTGTGTTCCGGTCAAATTATCCTGAGAATCTCTCGTCTTCATTCTCGTCCCCATCGCACATAATTTTGGATCGATAGCCCACTGTTTCTTTCAAAGGAAACAGCAGACCTCGTAAGGTGCAGTGTGGCGAAGCACTAGTGGATGTGCAACTGGATATTTCGGCTATTCAGAAGCTTACACTACCCTAAATCAGTCTTTTGTGAAAGACATACTGCTATTCCGTGCCCTGTCTGAGAATAACCGCCTCCCCGCTTTCCGCTAATACTTGATCTCGTTCAACAATGCGGTTCGGTGGTTTTCTTACAATCATCTTCTTGATATTTGCATTTGTGCTGTCTCTGCTAGTTCAGAGACTCACTGATAATACCGCTTCAGTCGTCTTGGATCCGCTGCCGACAACCCAGACTGTCAGCAAAGGCATCACTGTGTTGGAACTGCGTTCCCTTAGCGATTGGGACCTCAGTCTGGTTCTTATTGTCAGTGACATCGAGGGCAATCTCCACGGACTCAACAGAAACACTGGTGCTTTGTTGTGGACGTTGGAAAACGATGAACCCTTAGTGGAGGTCAACGAAGAGCTAGTGCATGAAGGGGATAAGAAAAACTCAAACATAATCTGGTTCGTTGAGCCGTACGAAGATGGCTCTTTGTTCTATTTTTCCCCCAGCTACGGGCTTAATAAGCTACCTTCGTCCATCAAGAACTTGGTGATGGAGTCCCCGTTCTCGCTCAGCGGCGACGACAAAATCTACACGGGTTCACGAAAAACCTCTCTCTACAGCATAGATGCCCAAACTGGTCAGATCATCAAGCAATTTGGGTCACTAAACGACGATAGCATATGCCGAGCTGACCCATTCTGCGAAGCTCTGGCGAGTCCGGAGGCTTCTCCTAACACAGTGCTAATGGGAAAGACAACCTATGAGCTCAAAATATTTTCCCAAGTTGACTCAAGTCTCGTCTGGAATGTAACTTACTCTTTTTGGGGCCCAAACAATATCGATGGAGACTTGATTATGCAAAACCAGCGATCCGCAGACAGGCTATATTGCACTCCGTTTCATGACAAGTCCGTTTTGTCCGTGAGTCAAGATCTGGGTGCGCCCTCTTGGGTCAGCCGTCTTCCTTCATTGGCTATCAATATCTTCGATGTTTTTGCCAAGAAGGGCTCTTTTGGTGAAAACGTAGTTCTACCACATCCCTCCAAGCAATTTAATTCCCTACAGCATAGCGTGGATGGACCCGGCAATAATAAGAATGACTTGTGCTTTGTCAACAAAACCAACAAGGGTCAACAGTGGTTTGCAATGAGCTATTCAAACTTCCCCACCCTCATCAAGTCCGCTCCCACTTCGACCTATCAGTTGGCTGTCTACCAATATGAAGGCCGAACTTTGGACGAAAGGACAGCTCAGCGTATGCGTGACTTCGATGTCAGGAGCAATGACACAGAGAATATTGTCCGAGGAATTCATAGGTTCAAAACTTTGAGCCCTATTGATCAATACCAACCTTCGATGCAATTTGTTATCAGCGAAGCAAAACAAATTGGCGAGGGCTCAGACAGCGCATCCCGAAATAAAAACTCAAACGCGGGTCCAAACCTTGTGGATGGTTTATGTGTTGTTCCTGCCGACACTAGAGACTTGTTGCCATCGAAAGACTTAGGGTACTTGGTTGTAAGTGACGATGCTTCTTCCATGAACTTGCCTGTGAAGTATAATGATGATTCACCTTTTTATAATCACCAACCGGAGCCGGTCTCAATGCTTCGTCGGGTTTTGGAGGATTTATTTGTCATGTCAATCTTGCTTCTTTTTTTCTTTGGTTCTTTGAAATTCAGGAAGATATTAAAGGGTCGAATCTCCAGGGCCGACGGACGTTCAGCGAAAGGCAGCCTCCTGAAGATGTTTGAGCATTCAGCAGACAAAAGCTCCTCCCTTGAAGATCAACTGCACTCTGATGATACCGATAAAAGTGTAGCAACTGAAAAAGAGTCGGGTGAGAAACATCATGATATTGCACACGCTCCGGGAGAAGCTTTCATGCCTTCTTCCTCAAGCGAAACAAAGGTTGATGCTAATGAAAACGAGACAGTTGGCCTGGACGAGTTCAATTCTCAAGAACTATTGGAACAAACGCCTCTTACCAAGAAGAAACGGAAAAGGGGAAATAGAAGCGGCAACAGAGTTTCAAGGTCTAAGAAGTCTGCAGCCAGCACTGACGAAAGTGAGAAACCTAATTCAGTAATAGCTGTTGATGGTGTCCGAGAACAACCCGTTAGCGGAACGAGTAAGGCTGCATCTCTTGTTAAGGCCGACATTAAGTCAGCCGCTTCTTTCCGAAAGATTCAAATCGATAACAATTTGGTTATTTCTGACAAGGTTTTGGGTTATGGCTCGCATGGAACTGTTGTTTTTGAAGGAACTTTTGAGAACAGGCCCGTTGCAGTGAAGAGAATGCTTCTTGATTTTTACGACGTTGCAAACCATGAGGTCCGCATCTTGCAAGAGAGTGATGCTCATCCAAACGTCATAAGATATTTCTGCTCACAGTCAAGCGAAGAGGATAAGTTTCTATACATTGCTTTGGAACTTTGTGTTTGTTCTCTCGAGCAAATGATTGAAAACACGGTACCTCTAGGAAAAGTCGCTTCTAAGTTAAAAAATCGGAATGATGCCCTTTTTCAGCTAGCGGATGGACTCAACTATTTGCATTCTTTAAAAATTGTCCACAGAGATTTGAAGCCTCAAAACATCCTAGTCGGCGACTACTCAGGAAAAGAAAAGATGACGGTGGACAACTCGCTCCGTCTTCTCATATCTGATTTTGGTTTGTGCAAGAGATTGGAGGCCGATCAGTCATCATTCGGTGTCACAACACATCATGCCGCTTCTGGTACCTCTGGTTGGAGAGCACCGGAACTACTTCTTAACAATGATCTAACTGAGATTTCGCCTGAAACTATATCCTTGACCGATTCCTCTACAAAAGTGGATTCGTCGAAGAGCTCCTCCACTTATATCAATGGAAATGGCAAAAGACTTACGAGATCCATAGATATCTTTTCACTTGGTTGCGTCTTTTTCTATATTTTGACCGACGGAAAACATCCATTTGGGGACAGGTATCTTCGAGAGGGCAATATCATTAAAGGAAGTTACGACTTATCGTACTTAGCAACTGTATGCCCACACGACTATGTGGAGGCTATGCATCTCGTCAGTCTGATGATAAATTTCTGTCCTGGGCTCAGACCAGACACAAGCACGATACTCAAACATCCGTTTTTCTGGAGCCCAGCTAAGAAGCTCGAGTTTCTTTTGAAGGTAAGCGACCGATTTGAGATCGAGCGCAGAGACCCTCCTAGTGACTTGCTCTTGAAGTTAGAACGAGTAAGCGGCGCTGTGCACAACGGTGACTGGCTATCTAAATTTGACACGGATTTCATCGACAACTTGGGAAAGTACAGAAAGTACCACACTGAGAAGGTGATGGACTTGTTGAGAGCATTAAGGAACAAGTATCACCATTACAACGACATGCCCTCAGACCTTCAAAGCCAAATGAGTCCCTTGCCTTCTGGGTTCTATCAATACTTTAGCGAGAAATTTCCGAATCTTCTTATGGAAGTTTACTCCGTTGTTAATGAGAATTTGGCGACGGAGCATATTTTTTCAGAGTTCTTTTGAAGACACCTCATGACCATTAGTTTTAAACAAAGCATAAGCATAATACATGAAAAAAAAAGTAATCAACGTTTCTTGGGCTTTGTAACCTTCAGCGTCACCGCCTTATTTTTGTGTTTCTGTTCAGTAATCGCTTTTATAGGCTCCTCTTCATTGTCCTTAAATCTGGTGTGTTTCCCCTTGAAGTTGGCCGAACTTATTGCAGGGGACTTAAGGCTTTCAGATGCTGCCATCCCACCTGTCGTCCCAAGAGTACGACGAAGGAACTCATTGGTGGCCTCTGTGCTCTTTTCAGACTGCGTGTGGTTTTTTTGTAGACTTCTTTCGAGTTCCTTGAATGCCTTCATGGACTCTTTGATTCTTGTGAGCTCTTTCATGATGGGGTGCTCCTCCGTTTTGATTCCCAACAGCTTGAGATATGAAAAGAGCACAGAAATCAATGTGTACAAATGCGCTTGATATAGCTTGATCTTTTCTTTTGGCAGAGAACATTTAGCCGCAAGCTCATCTAGTGGAGTTGAAAGGGCAGGTTTCAAGGCAACTTGTAGGTTTTCTATTGATGCGTTTAACGACTTGACAAAATTGGTAACGTCGCCGATACCGTCCATCTTGCTGTTTACTTCGATGAGTTGGTTTGGTTTTTGACGGGATTCTTGATTAAAAACCTCCCTCTTATTTTGGAGGTGCTCACAACGATGAATGAGATGTGTAGAGATAATTGTACTGCGCGTTTTCGAGTAACGAAGCTCATCGCGAAACTTCTAGCGCCGCTCGTGAGCTACAACAAGAGCGATGAACCGCCGGACAAACAGAGAAGTCCTCACGGGAGGAGACAAATATAGACAGAAACAGTCGAAAAAGTATGGAGTGGAGGAAGTGGTTTTCAACAAGGAAGAAAGACATGAATACTTGACCGGTTTCCACAAGAGAAAGGTAGAGAGACAGAAGAAGGCTAGGAAGTTCCACGAGGAACAGGATAGGCTAGCAAAAATAGAGGAAAGAAGAAAATTACGAGAAGAAAGACAGCAAGAAGTCGAAACCAAGCTTAAAGAGATCGAGGATGCCAAAAGCTTGGATTTGCTGCATATCTTGGAGGACGAAGAGCAAGAGGAATCGGAGTGGGCAGGTTTCAGTGAAGAAAATGACAATACAGAGACATCTGCAGACAACAATGAAGCACAGCAGGACCAGTCGAGCGACGGTGATGCACCTTTAAAAGGAATACTACAGAGGAAACAGGTGTACACTATTGAAGACCCAGACATACTAGGCAATGCAGTTGTCGACAAGGAGACCACCGTCACTGTCGAAAGCCTTGAAAACCCGTATTATGCCAATGTTGGAAAGTCGTCGCTTGACATCGTTGCTCAATCCAATAACGTGAATTTGGACAAATCCGAGGAGGTGTTGAACCTGTCAATCGAAAGGGCCAAGAAATATGCTGTTGTTTGTGGCGTTTCCAAACCGAAGTCTAAGCCCAAGAAGAAATTCCGTTACCTCACCAAGCTGGAGCGGAGGGATAATAATCGGAAAGTCAAGTTGAGCAAGTTGAAGAGCAGAAATAGAGATAAATAGGGCTGCATTATAATGAAAAATAGGCATGGAAACGATCTAGTAGTTGTGATAAGATTACTGGCTGAAAAAAACGTTCACATTTATGCTGCTTTCGGCCTTCCTTGGTACGTATAAAACAGTCGTTGCGTCCGAAGTCCTGTTGGTGACTTTCTCCGGGTAATCGCGTGGATGCTCTTCGCTGAAAAACTCAGCGCATCAATTCTGCCCTTCCTCATCTCTTCTCTTTACATCGTTTGACTGCATCAAACTGCTGGTTTCGCCAAGCAGGTGAAGCCAGTGCTTTCTTGTCGCCAAACAAAAGGTATGTTCTACTTTTCAGCAACAAATTGCCTTCAATTACCATGATGACCATCTGTCGCCCCAGGCGGAGGATCCTTTTCAGGACTATGACCGATTCGACAAATAGCCAAACACACTGAAAATTCTGATAGTGTGACTGAAGGTTTCTTTTTAAAAGACCTAACTAACAAGTTCAGAGTATTTGTCGAGTTTTCACAACTCTATTGGCTAATGATGTTTTCCATGCTAATCATGACCACTTGTGATTAAAACTTTACACGTTTGACGTGTCTGAAGCCAACGTAGAGTCTCTCTAAGTGAAAATTGCAGACTGCTTTTCTGGGTCTCTTGTAAGAAATCCCTTTTTGTAAGTCTTTTCAGGGTGCAATGTAGAGCTGAACGACGAAACTGTGGATTCAGATGCGTTCGAGGTTGATACTACAAGCTGGGTATCCATGCTACCATACGCTGACTTTTTCCCTAATTTTTGTGTTTTTTTCTCTATATCCAAGTCTAGGGTCTTGTTGAACAAGGTAAGGGTCCTGATGGATGAGGTACCGGTATATTGACGAACATAGTCGTGGTTCGCGCGTAGATAAATATTGTTTTGACTGAATCAAACACTTTCAAAATGAGCGAAGAAAGTCCTCTTCAGCTCTCTTTGAACGACGTACTTCCTTTGCCATATCGCGTCATTGTTCTTTTCCAATCGAGCATCGTGCTATGGTATCTCTTGGTTTTCATTTTGTACCATGGGTTTCACATCAACTGTCTAGCATTGCTAAATTTGGCATACTCTCCACATAAGTACTCGGTCAGCAGCCAAGATGCACAGCAAGTGACTGGCAAGATGGCAACAATTGCGGCAGCAGACATGAGTGAAAACTTGTTGTTGCTTCAAGGCATCCGGCGCACCATGGCGAAAACTCTCACGTTTACTTCCTTGGGTTTGGTGTCCTACTGGGTTCTTCTGTTGTTTCTTTCTCACACGTCTATCGTTTACCAATTCTGGCTCAACATAGCGCCCTTATTGCTAATTTTAGTCATTCTTTACATCACTTTCCGCAAGGCTGACCTGATGGGACAAAACCGGTTGAACAGCTCGATCAAGAGGATTCTCTTGGGCAGAATAAACTCGGCCACTATGAGAACCAACGATATCCTACTCTCTGATTCCATGACGTCTTACGCCAAAGTCATTAACGACTTGGGATGCAGCGTGTGGACAGCCGTTTTTGCCTCTGACTCCGCAGACTCGATCTACAACATCAAAATTGAGGCCTTGGTACTCTCGTACCCTGCTCTAGTCCGCGCGAAGCAATGCTGGTATGAATATAAGATTACCAGACAGAGGCAACACCTCCTCAATCTTTTCAAATACTTGTTTCTGCTAGGACCAGTTCTCATGAACTTGCTCATTAAGATCAGCATGGAAAAGTTACCAGACTCAAACGGGATGAATAGGTTGAATCCTTTGAATAGGTGGTGGTACTTCCTCTCGGCAGTCAGCTCTACGTATCTGTTCATCTGGGATTTAAAAATGGATTGGGGCTTTGAGGCATTTGACCTTCCCCTGTCAGCAAACGGCAAGTACATCTTCCTCAGGGACCCTCTGAAGTTGATCTTCAAAGCGCGTTATGGGTACTACACTATCATTCTCGTTGATTTCGTGCTTCGCTTTATCTGGGTTTTCAAGGTATTCGTTATCAAGGAAACGGAAGTTGACTTGGGAGTGACTAATCAGGTTGGCAACTTCTTGTTTGGATACGACTTTTTGTCGTTCGGGTTCATGCTTTTGGAGGTGTTAGAGATTTTCAGAAGATGGTTGTGGTGCTTCATCAAACTAGAAAGCGACCTCGTCAAACTTCAGTTGAGAGACGAGTTTGCCAGAGCGGTGCCTTTGTCAAACTTGAAGCTTAACTAAACCCCCAACAAACTCATTTACAGCATCGTCTACGGTTCTCGTGACAGCTTTCAACGCTGAGATGCGGTATGCATATTTATTTTTATTCCGAATATAAATTCACCGATAGACTCCTCCTGATAGTATCTTCTTCTAGACAAATTAACCAACTTATGCATCTAGCTGATTGCCTCAAGAGGCATTGTTGTCGAGCCACTTCTGTGCACCTTCTCTCCATGCCAAATCAGCCTTGGGACTGAGTCTGTTCTCCGCAGCCCATCTATATTTAATGGGAGACTTGAGCCATGCATAGACCGCAACAACAGAGGACATCGCTCCGATGGCGTAAATGTTTAATGGTGGGGAGTGTGCCATGGTGATGATGTTTGTATCAGTCTGTAGCGTGAGGCCTCATTGGAATTTAGTAGCGTCTGGTTGGAGGAGTGTTGTGTGCGTTGCACGACTAATGCCTGCAACTCTGAGTGCGCACAGATTTAGTGCGAAAGATGCTACGGAGCCATAATTAACGGGTTGAGCACCCTTGACATAAATAGTCTATAACACGAAAATATCGTCAGTTAAGTCTTGAGTTCGCTTAGCGAAGTCTTGAAGTCATTGAGGGAGCTCAATGCTCTGCCCGACACGATAGCCTCGCGTGCGAGTTCCACGCCTGTCTTCCAATCGTCGCAGAGACCTGCAACTACTGCGACTGCGGCAGCATTAAGTAAAATGTAGTCTATCAACGGATGGTTATTGGAGGGTTTGATTTTGAATGTAGGATCGTCTTGCCGCAATATGTGAAGAAGTGTGGTTGCGTTTTCGTCAGGCGTGCCGCTTTTCACTGACTCCAAACTGTGCTGCGGGAGACCAAAGTCCTCCGGCGAGATCGTGCTTCTGGTTATTTTGCCGTCAGCATCAATGGTCCAACACTTGGTGCGACCTATGGGAGAAATTTCGTCGAGACCAATCTCGCCAAACACAACCATTGTCTTGTGGTGAACAGTAGAGTTCTTTGCCATATCAGAAGCAGTTCTGGCGTAAGACTCGCCCAATCTCTCTGAAAAGACACCCAACACTCGTGCTCTAATGGGTATGGGGTTGAGAAGCGGCCCCAAGATGTTGAATATGGTGGGAATTCCTAGCTTGGAGCGAATTTGGGCCACGGTAGCCAACCCACCGTGGAATGCCGGTGCAAACAAGAAGCAGAAGTTGGACTGTTTGACAACTGCGGGAGCAGTGTTCTTGTTCACAAGTGTACAGTCAGCACCAAGGCTCTTGAGAAGGTCTCCTGATCCGGACGTTGACGTAGAGGCCTTACCACCGTGTTTGCACACCTTGAGTCCCATCCCAGCTGCCACGATCGCCGCGGATGTCGACACATTGAACGTGTTTTGTCCGTCGCCGCCTGTGCCCACTATGTCGATGAACCCATCAGTATCGACGAGCGTGGTGTCGATGGTATCAGAAAACTCCAAAGTCGTTGTCACCGCAGAAGCAATGAATTCTGGCTCGTAGTCCAAATCCCGCATGCGGAGGGCGGTGAGGAACGAAGCCACTTGAACATCTGACGGCACCCCTTTAAACACCAACCTCAACACCGTTGCAAAGTCCTCTGGTGTGAAGTTAGGCGTTTGAAGAAACAACGACTTGATATACGGGGTTAGAACATTGTTTTTGGACATTGGGACTGAACGCACGGAGTGGCCGATTTGAAAAATAGCCGTTCGCGATCAGTAGTGGAGCACACGCATTTTCTGTGAGTCACCAGATAACCGAACTACCATGCACATTGTATTGAGTTGGCTGCTGATGTCGATGTTGGAAAAGTGTATAAGTCATTAGTTGTACTTACTCATAAATGTTTGAATTGTATCAATACTGGTATAGAGATTTGCTCTAGGACTACCTATTTTGCACAATCTACGTTTTGCGCCGGAGTAATTGCGAAATGCCTTCTGCGAGAAGGAAGAAAATCTCTGACTGAAGGATGATTGGGAACAAAATCAAAGAGAATGGACAAATGTAGACAGCGGGAGTCAAAACAGGGCCTCCCGGATCATTGTAAATTCCTTCTGTACTCTCATGGTTTATAAGCCCTTTGTATTGCTGAGTTCTGTTCTTTCCATAGAATTTGCTGGTAAAAGAAAGCACCTCTTAACAGAGCAACTGTACGCATTATGCCTCAAGGAATCAGTGACACAGGCCCTACCGAAAAAAACATCATAGCTATTAAATCAAACCTCTTTCCTTATGGCCCGCTGCACTGAAGGAATCAGTCGAGATTCGTGCGCGGACCATCTCAGAAAATTTTGTCTGTACCAAAACCTTCAACCTGCGCCGAACTCGCTACTGCAAAGAATGTTGAGGCTGTTGACGGGGCTCTCGACCCCTAATAAACTTCGGTCAGCAACTGCGTGTCGATCAGCAATAGCCAACTACCACTCTGCGGAGTTGGACAGCACTTTGGGAACGAAATATGATTCCGTCACAGACTATGCCTCATACAGACACAGCATCTTCACTCACAGGTTACCCGAATCCACAGCGCAACAGTCCCCGCCTTTGACAGCACTACACGCCAGGTTGCGGTTGCCTGAGTCTTACTCGTACTCAACGTTGTCTCAAGCGTTGAACTTGGATAAATTTGGCGGGTTGGCAAGTAACTTCGGCCTCAACACCTTGGGCAAAAATTTCCTCTCATACTACGTGACAGAATATCTCCTCACGAAGTATCCTAGACTCCCAATGACAGTTCACAATGCCGCCGTGGATGCGTTCATGGGCTCGCATGTTCTCGCAGAGATCGGAAAGAGCTGGGGTATCGAGATAGACAAGACCTCAAAGTTGCAAAAGGTCCTTGCGAACGAGCCAGAAACTTTGCAGTTCGGGAAATTGCGGTTTCTTCTTGATAAGTTCAAGGAACAGACACAAGAATCCGGAGTCTACGAATTGTCTGCTGAGGAGTTGCTGACGGTCGACCAAGACTCCATGACGTACTTGTCCAAAGAGCAGGACGCCTACGCATCGGCCGTTAGAGCCATTATAGGCGGATACTACACTCATGTGGGCGAAGAAGCAACCAAGGAGTTTATCCACAAACACATTTTGTCGAGAAAGATCAAATTGACGGAGATGTTCCAGTTCAGCAGACCCACAAGAGAGCTTGCCAGGATCTGCGAGAAGATTGGCCTCACCGCTCCTCTTGAGGTGAGACTCCTTGCCGAAACTGGCCGGTTGTCAGCTCATGCCATATACGTGGCTGGTGTGTTCTGTGATGGGGAAAAGTTAGGCGAGGGAATCGGATCTTCTTTGAACGAAGCCAAGACCAGAGCCGTCGTCAATGCATTGTTCTCCTACTACTTGTATTCTCCCATCGACAAAGAGGGAAAGGATATCAAGTTGCCAAGCGACGAAGGCTATAAGTTCGAGGGCATTGTGGGTCTGGGTGATGTGACCATCTAAGCATCTTGTATATACATAGGAAATCATTTTCAAGCCAAGCAGATCGAATAGAAATGACCCAAACTGAAAGCCAAAACACTTTTTTGCGTTATAAAACTTATTTTCCACTCTAATTCCGAATATGTTTTCTTTCGTGCTTCATTCCTGTTGAGCTGCTTGGACCGAGTCAGGCTAATTTTGAGCGCATCTCACTTTCGCAAGCCATCGCGAAGAGGAAAAAAACGTTAAGCTACAGTCATCAAACCACATATCGAATTTACCTATCTCCACCCAAATGTCCGGCTTAAACATCCTCGTGATCGGTAACGGGGGCAGAGAACATGCCATCACCTGGAGATTGTCCCAATCCAAGAGCGTGAACAAGGTTTATGTTGCGCCTGGTAACGGGGGTACCTCCACGATGGGAGGTAAAGTGATCAACGTGCCAAATCTTTCCGGTGCACCTAGCAGCTTCGATGCTTTGCAAAGTTTTGCCGTTCAGAAGAACATTGGTTTGGTTGTTCCTGGTCCAGAACAGCCTTTGGTGGATGGAATTAGCTCTGTATTCACCAAGGTTGGTATCCCTGTTTTCGGTCCTTCTAGCAAAGCGGCCGTAATGGAAGGGTCCAAAGCGTTTTCGAAATTGTTTATGGATAAGCACAACATCCCAACGGCCAGATTCAAAAACTTCACCAATGTTCTAGAAGCAAAGAAGCACATCGAAGAGATCGACTACAAGATCGTGTTGAAAGCCGACGGAATTGCCGCAGGTAAGGGAGTCTTGATCCCCGAGACCAAAGAAGAAGCTCTTTCGGGCTTGAACGAGATCATGGTCGACAAAAATTTCGGTTCTGCAGGCGACGAAATAGTGATCGAGGAATACTTGGAAGGTGATGAATTATCCATTTTGACGATTACCGATGGCTACTCCTTCTTCAACCTACCAGCAGCTCAGGATCACAAGAGAATTGGAAATGGCGACCTGGGCTTGAATACGGGAGGCATGGGAGCCTACTCACCAGCTCCAATCGCTACTCCCGAAGTTTTGAAGAAGATCGATGACCAGATCATCAAGCCTACAATCGATGGAATGAGAAAAGAAGGGTACCCAATGTGTGGAGTGTTGTTTACAGGTATCATGTTGTCCCCAACAAAGGAGCCCAAGGTGTTGGAGTACAACGTCAGATTTGGCGACCCAGAGACCCAAACTGTGTTGCCTTTGTTGACGGATGACACCGACTTGGCAGAAGTCATGTTGGCCGCTGCCGAGCACCGTTTGGACTCCGTTCAGATCAAGACAAAAAAGAACACATTTTCCACAACTGTGGTCATGGCCGCTGGTGGGTATCCGGAATCCTATGGAAAGGGTGATGAGATAACCGTAAAGTCTGTTCCAAAGGATACATACATCTTCCATGCCGGCACCTCTGAGAAGGACGGAAAGGTCGTGACTTCGGGCGGGCGTGTTATAGCAGCCACTGCTACGGCAGATTCCCTCAAAAAGTCTGTGGACATGGCTTACAGTGGAGTTGACTGCGTCTCGTTCAACAAGAAGTACAACAGGACTGACATTGCACACAGAGCATTCAGGGACGCACAGAAAGCCACTTCTGGCACCACTTACGCCGAGGCTGGAGTGTCTGTGGACAATGGTAACAAGCTCGTCGAGCAAATCAAAGCAAAGGTGAAATCTACCGCAAGACCAGGAGCAGACTCCGACATTGGTGGGTTTGGAGGCTTATTTGACCTCAAAGCTGCAGGCTATGATGGAAGCGACACATTATTGGTTGGTGCAACCGACGGTGTGGGAACCAAGTTGAGAATTGCACAAATTATGGACATTCATGACACAGTCGGAATCGACTTGGTGGCAATGAATGTCAACGACTTGGTCGTCCAGGGAGCTGAACCATTAATTTTCCTTGACTACTTCGCAACTGGCAAGCTTGACGTGGAGATCGCAGCAAAGTTTGTCAGCGGAGTTGCTGACGGGTGTATCACGGCAGGCTGTGCTTTAGTCGGTGGAGAGACCTCCGAGATGCCAGGAATGTATGAGGAGGGCCACTACGACACCAACGGTACAGCAGTTGGTGCTGTTTCAAAACACAAGATCCTACCACGGACCGAAGAGATGAAGAGTGGCAACACATTGATCGGTTTGAGATCCGATGGTGTGCACTCCAATGGATTTTCGTTGGTCCGTCACATCATGCAGATTTCTGGACTTGACTACCATAGCCCTGCCCCTTGGACCAACAGCGGCAGGTCTTTCGGCGAAGAGCTTTTGGTTCCAACCAAGATATACGTCAAGCAGCTTCTCCCTCTCATAAAGAAAAACCTGTTGCTCGGAATGGCACACATCACAGGCGGCGGCTTGGTGGAAAACATCCCCCGTGCATTGCCAAAACACTTACAAGCACTGGTCGACTTAAGCAAATGGCAGGTTCCAGAGATTTTTAAGTGGTTCGGCAAGCAAGGTAAAGTTCCCGTGAAAGATTTGTTGAAGACATTTAACCTCGGCATAGGAATGGTGCTTATTGCCGAGCTGTCTAAGGTTGATGAGATTTTAGAGCAATTGCAGCAAGCGGGAGAGGATGCAGTAGTCATCGGAACTTTGAATGAGAGAAAGACTGGTGAAGAGGGATGCGTTGTGAGCAACGCTGACAGTATCTACTGATCTATGGCACCCAAAAATAAAAGAGTTTAATTCTATGGCCCTAGGACTTCCGCTTAGGCTCCCAATATGGTTCCAGCTGTGGATGCGCGCCTAAACCTCGCATGTCTATTTAGTCGACCGATGCTCTGGATAAGCCGGTCATGTGACATGACGAAACTTTGGCTGGGGAGCGTTACAAGAGGCAAGCTCCAATGAAACAATCATACGATAGATGCAAAATAGATTTTAAAGCGCCACATATCAGAGACAGATATCCTTTAGACATATTCTTCGATTATTAGCAGTATAAGCGGACGTCTGCGATTTGGGACCTCTGCATGCAGCTTATTAATGGCTCCATCGTTTTCCTGCGAGACTGCAATTTTTAGAACTTGAAGGAAGAACGAGCAGAGCAGAGCAGCATCTGGCCGTAGAGACCACACCGGTGAGCAGAGTTACTGATCATCCAGCTAAAGTTGGGTACTTTGCCGCTTGGTGTTCCTGAAAGGCAACAGACCTCATTCGACTAGATATACTTGAGGTGAGTTCTCCGGCATGGGTTTGCTTTCCCTCGGTACTCCGCTCGATTGGCATGATTCTAGACAACACAACGAGCATGTTCGTCAGAGTGGTATCAAGCAGTTGAGGAACATCTTCCGCCAACACTCAGATAGAGACAACGACCGATTTCTTTGGGGCGATGAGATTGAGTACATGCTCATCGACATCGATGACTCGGATAAGACCGCAAGGTTGAGCATAGACAAGGACCATATCTTGGAGATTTTGAATGATCCTGAGAACCCAGCTTACCAGAGAGCTACTAAGAACAATCTCAGTTTCCATCCGGAGTACGGACGGTTCATGATCGAGGCTACGCCTTTGAGGCCTTACGATGGCAATTTGCTCCGAGACTATTCGTATGTCGAGGAGAACATGGTTTTGAGACGGGAGGTTGCTAAGGGTGAACTTCCGTCGAACATCGTTCCCTTGACCCTAACATCGTTCCCCCGAATGGGTTGCGACATCTTCACTTCTCCAAAGGCCAAGCCTATAGGGCCAGCATCGCAGTCCTTATTTTTGCCTGATGAGATCATCAATCGACATGCACGGTTCCCAACATTGACTGCCAACATCAGGAAAAGAAGAGGAAGAAAAGTTTCCATCAATCTTCCTTTTTACCCGGATGTGAACACAAAGTTGCTCGACGACAGCATTCCGGATAGAGACTTGTTCCCTTCGGATCGCGAGCCATGGCTCGGAGCTGCCTTGCCAGGCCATGTGTACATGGACTCCATGGGATTTGGAATGGGTTCATCCTGTTTGCAGGTGACAATGCAAGCGGCGAACATTGATCAGGCACGGTACTTGTACGATTCATTGGCTCCCCTTACTCCTGTGCTTCTAGCAGTGTCTGCTGCCGCTCCAATCTTCAAAGGATATTTGGTAAACCAAGATGTGCGGTGGAATGTCATCAGCGGCGCAGTTGACGACCGTACCTTTGCCGAGAGTGACACAGAGCCGTTCCCCGGTTACGACTCTTTCGGAGGGTTAGCCGTCTCACAGGCGTTAAGGGATGACATAGAATCATTAGGAGGTGGAAGAGGGGTTAACGGAGACAAGCTTGCTAACAAGTATGGTGATACGCTCATGACATGCCTCGATGGAAAGCCGATTCAAAAGATTCCGAAATCCCGCTATGACTCGATAGACACATATTTGAGTGATGAAAAATATCACAGGGACAGGGCTTACTTCAAGAATACCTACAATGACATCTACTCGCCAATTAACAAAAATGTTTATGATGAACTCGTGAGCGACAAAAACTTCGATTCAGTGTTGGCGCATCACTTTGCCCACTTGTTCATTAGAGATCCTTTGGTCATCTTCAGCGAGAGAATCTGCCAAGACAATACGATCGAAAACGACCATTTCGAGAACATCCAGCTGACTAACTGGCAGACCTTGAGATTCAAACCTCCAGCATTATATCCGCATGATACACCACTTGAAGATTTGAGTTCCAAACCCGGATGGAGAGTTGAATTCCGTCCAATGGAGATTCAGTTGAACGATTTCGAGAATGCGGCTTATTCGGTATTTTTGATTTTGGTCAGTCGTGCCATACTTGAGTTTAACCCTGATTTCTACATCCCTATTCTGAAGATTGAGGAGAACATGAAGGTCGCGCACAAAGTGGACGCCACGACAGAGCATAAGTTTTGGTTCAAAAATCCTGTGCGGTGGAACCTCAATTTTGAAGAGTTCAAGGGATTTGACTTGAGTTGGTTCGACCGCATATTGCATGATGGGAACGATTTGTTTTGCGACCAGGCGGTATACGTCAATGGCTATGGCCTGTCGAACGGAGTCCACAGAGACCCGGATCTTGACGTGCCAAATGAGGTTAAGTTGACCGCGGATGAGATTATAAACGGGAGAGATGATTTCCCCGGTCTCATCCTGTTGGTTGTGAAGTACATTTCCCGAAGATTGGTTGCTGGCAGCTGCATCAGCAAAAACCATCATTGCGAACCTGGCGCAGCAGCAAACCAGTTGACCACGATTCGACACTACTTGTTGTTGGTTAGCGGACGTGCTAGTGGAAAGATTCCAACAGCAGCCCACTTCATCCGGGACTTTGTTTTGAAGCACCCCGAGTATAAGCAAGACTCAAAGGTCAGCGAGCAAATCAACTACGATTTGGTTAAGGTGGTCCTGGAAATCACTTCCCTAGAGACTGGACAGGATGACACCTTGAGGCAGTTCTTTGGTAAGGACATCTTAAAGTTTCTTCGTTCCAGGAGCGGTCTCTCTGACCAGTAGTTTGATTGTTTGCGGCACATTTAACAGGCTCACAAACTATCCCTTGTTAGATTTTGACGTGACAACTGAGGCTGAGGTCGCGTCAATATTTTAATCTATAGACTTACACTACATTTTGCAATCAAAATTGTAGACTCTCTTGCTCCTGCTCCAAATGTTGGCTGCAACTGAGTGGCTTCGATCGCGCTCAGCAACACTTGCCCTGCTCTACGCCTCTCGGTGGGCTAGCTCGCGCACGCGTGGAAAAGACTGCACTGCACAGAACGAACTCGACATGTTCTTACCGCTTCGAGACTCGCTCGTTGTTTTTCTCCTGAACTTTGGCAGCTTGCACTAGACGCCATTACTTCATATTTTTGGTATTACATTGACCCTCGATATCTCCAATATTTCTGGCCGCACCGCAGTTGATAGCTCAAAGTTCTCGTCATGGGTTTGATGGACTCTGTGAGAGCATTCTTACATTCGGTCACTACTGAAGACCATTATGCACTGTACGGTTCGCCCTACGAAAACTCCAATAGTGGTGGGTCCATCACCAACTATCACAATTCCTCAACCACCAGGCTTCAGGATATCCCCAACTCGCTGTCACATTCGCTCATGAGCTCCAGAAATGCCAGCAGCACGAACATAGGATACAGGCCGGGCATGAGATCCTCTTCTACCAACGTCAACAATGCCGGTCACGAGTTGCTGACATTTGGACCCGATGGCCAGCCCCCTTTGCCCAGTATCGACTCCTTGTGGGACCGTATCGAGGCCTTTTTGGAGGAGGAGTACCCCGAGCTAGAAGACAGCTTGAACTCAGGTGCCTCTACGGCGGACTTGAATGAGTTCGAAAAGGACTTGGGCATCGGTCCTTTGCCTGTGGAGGTTCGCCAGTTTTACAAGAGACATGACGGCCAATTTAGAGGTGGTAAGCCCACTGGCTTACTAATGGGCTTGACTGTATTGGACATTGAGAGCATTATGGAGGAATATGCCATTTGGGCCAAAGTGGCTGAAACTGTGGAGAGACAAACCGCAGCATTGCAGCAACAACTGCAAGCTGCTGCTGCAGAGTCCACCTCAAGCGCTAGTCAAAGTTTGCGCGAGCGTGCCAGCAACAGTTACCTCATGCACCAGAAATCTATCCCCCCGGAAGCAGTACAGCCCTACTATGTTCACCGCGGCTGGGTTCCTATCGCAAGAGACCTTTTTGGCAACTTAATTGGACTAGATCTTGCTCCGGGCCCAGCAGGCCAACATGGCCAGATCATCTTGTATGGCCGCGAGTTCGACACCAAAGTTGTCATTGCATCATGCTTACAAGAATTGCTCTTCCAATTTGTGAGCGACTTGGATGCCGGGAAGTTCCAAATCGACAAATCTGAGTCTTACGATGACAACGGTTTCTTGGACTCTTCGCGCACTGATGACTACATGATTGGCGACGAAGATGAGGACAATGGAGAGCTTTCGTACTTTGACCGTGATGGTTCTGAGTTTGGAAAGAACCAAAAAACTAAAAAGTCTTACATTGAAGTTCTCAAACTAAGGGCATTGAAAAGGTTCGGCGTCCCCAACGTGAACTCTTTCAAGACAACGTTCACTCCTCACAGAATTCCTCTCAATGCTTCTCTGCACGGTGCACAGAAGGTTGGATCTTCTAAACACGGCTCCAGCGCACAGCTAGTTAATACTTCGAGCACCTCTGCTCTTGTCAAAGAGACCTTGATCGACGACTCTACTGATAAGACACCTGGTCAGGATGTTTTGAAGAAGGAAGGCGACTCCGAGAACAAGGACTCCGAGAACAAGGAGTCCGAGAACAAGGAGTCCGAGAAGAAGGAGTCAGGAGTGACCGAAGGTGCTAGTTCTGGAGAGCCTGTAAAGGAGGCTGCCCCAGAATCTACGGACCCATCCGGAGAAGACAAAACCGCCGAGGAGCTTTCTTCGAAGTTAGACAAAACGAAGATTGATGATGCATCCGGCAAAGAGGAAGCAGACGGCAATACAGAAATTTCTCTTTAAATAAATTTATGAGTGAATCTAGTCTTAGATACAGATTGTTCAAGTCGCTGACTGACAATAGTTACTGTAGAGTCGAATGGGTGCGACTTGTCTAGAATTTGTGCGACGGGAGCACCAACCGATCATTCAGTCCGGGCATTACGCGTTTAACTAGAACGCAAAAGCGCGTGTCTCTCAACCCTATCGGAGCATGAGTACCCTGGATAGGGCAGACGCCCATATGCTGGGATATGATTTTCCTCGGGGTCGCTCATTTCTCGAACAGGATTCGCAATCTCATACCACGACGTACGACGAGCCCAACGATCAAATCAATTCGGAGCCGATCCAAAACTCCCAGTCAATAGAGAACGCATCTGCAGAGCAGCCCTCGGTAGAGCAGATCCAGAGGTTGTATTATACGAAAGGACTCGAGGAGTTAGAGAGCTTGCAATTGCTAGATCTCTCGCCTCTAGCCACGTGGAAACTCTCATCATACAAACATGGGCATGGGCTTAGGGAATTGAGGGACGACAATCCCGAGAGCTTCTGGCAATCCGACGGCAGCATTGAAAATAACATGGAGCATCAATTAAACGGAGAGCTGGTGAACTTGAACCATCCGCATTTCATCATGATCCAGTTCTCGAAGAAGGTTTCGCTAGAACGGATCTCAATTTTCACAAACTATCAGCTTGACGAATCTTACACGCCACTGAAGATCAAGATCATGGCGGGAGGATCGAACTGGGACTTGACTGAGGTTTGTGTGGTCAATTTTGAGAAGCCCACGGGATGGTCTCACATCATATTCAAGGGGGTGCGTGGGGATGGGTTGTTGAAGTGTTTTGTAGTGAAAATCGTGATCTTGGCCAATCATCAGGATGGAAAAGACTCACACATACGGGCTGTGCGTTGCTTTGGCAAGAAGTCGAATACGTCATTTATCGAGTCCCCGCTACGAGAGCCGGTGCTGTCGAGGCCCGACGTCCTCGATCTAATTGGGCCAAGGTCCGCCGACAGCGGGCCCCACAGCCGGGATGGAAAGATCGAGGAGTATGAGGACGAAAATGTGCCTATGGAAGAGGAGCATGATCAGTCTACGTTGAAGATATTGAAAAACGTGAGAGACGTTCTCGGGTTCAACCAGGGGTTCGATAGTCTCGAGCTCAAGTCAGTGTCGTCTATTAGATAAGGATTCATTAGTTGATCTTCAACGAGAAGTCAACAATACCTGTACCTTGGTGGATCGAAGAAGTGGAGTAAATATCAACGTCATTGCATAAGTAAGAGCTCAAGTTCTTCAAAGTCAATCCACCCGAGCACTCCAACAAAAAGTTCTTGTTGGAGCCGTTGTAGTACTGCTTCAAGGACTGTGCACATGCCTGCAACTCGCCTCCAGTGAAGTTGTCCAACATGATGACGTCTGCGCCTGCTTCAATTGCCTCCTTTGCGTCCTCTTCGGTGCTCACCTCAACCTCCACCTTAACCGCAAACCCACACACTCTTCTCGCGTTCTTTACCGCTTCGGTGATGCTGCCCGTGGACTTGACGTGGTTGTCTTTGAGCATGACCATGGAGCTCAAGTCGTGTCTGTGAGGATCGACTCCTCCAACCAACATCGCATACTTCTCCACGAGTCTGAGCCCCGGTGTAGTTTTCCTGGTTCCTGCGATGATTCCCTTGTATCCACTTTCCTCGGCTAGTTTTTTCGTGATGTACGACTGAGTTGCAATTCCGGAGGATCTTGCAAGCAAGTTCAACGCTGTTCTTTCACTGAGCAAAATCTTGTTGGCTGGCCCGGTGACAGTAGCCACTTTGAGCTTGCCATTGGCTTTGCTCAACGCTTCCTCGTCAATGAACTCGCCTTCCTTGTAATGCCACACAACCTCTAGTTCACACTGCTTGAACACTTCTTCCGCAAAGGGGACACCGCAGATCAAGCCGGTCTGCTTCATGTACAAAGTGGCTGTCTCCTGTTTGCTCCCGACAACAAACGCACCGTAGTCGAAAGAGGGAACATCCTCAGTCAAGTAATCTGTGACCTGCTGTTTCCAGTTACCGCTGACTGGAAGCAAGTTTACGAACGGAGATGACATTTCGGCAGTTAGTCGAGCTCTTGTGTCGAGGTTTTATTTTATCTGCCCGCCTCCTGCACCCCACACGAAATTCTCCAGGCGCAGAATTGGTCTACAAATCACTATTCCCAGAAGATTCAACCTAGACTCTGCCCTCCTTACAACAATGCTACGATGGCACAAGGAGTCTTGAGCTTTGGCGCATCGAGCGAAACAATCTCCTGCAAGGTGTGTGGAATGGGCTACCAGCCCTCCTCGAAGCCGGACAGGGCCGAGCACCAGAAGTTCCATAATAATTTTGTCAATGGTCCGCTTTTTGGAGCAGAACATGACAGTCCGCTCACTGTAACAAGACTCCGTATTTGCAAGCAGAATGTGAACTGCAAGGTATACTGTATTCCCAAGGACGTGCCTAAAATGGTCAAACGAACAGAGGAGCTCCTCAAAATGGTAAATCAAGAATTGAATGCTCCTGCGGAGAACCTCGCCTGGAAGCAGAAGTCAAACAGTCCGATACAGGGCAGGGCCTACGTGGCAGTAGTCGATAAAAGAGCCGTTGCAATTTGCGTTACGGAGCCTATAAGTAAACCTGACACGCAAACTCGGTGGATGGTGTACAGCACACAGCAGGTGGTGCCCAAGCAGGTGAATCTCAACTCCAAAATCGGCATTTCTCGCATATGGGTTGCCCAGAAATGGCGGCGGAAAGGTTTGGGTATTATAATGCTCGACGTGGTTTTGAAGAACCTGGTGTATGGCATGACACTCAAAAAAAGCGAAGTAGCCTTCAGTCAACCATCCTCCACAGGGGCGCTTTTGGCCAAAACATTTAATGGCGTAAAGCACAAAAGCGGCGAGACCCTAGTGCCAATATACTTGGAATAATGGCATTAGTCTGTGAACACCGACTTCTCACCGAGAACGTTGATCGTTTTCTCGAAGTAATTGTATAGTAATGCGGTGATCGAGCCATGAGCGGCGATTTTGAAAACTCTAGGGAACGCACCAGCGTATAACAGCAAGAAACCCCTGCGTGCAACCACTTTATACGCGGTGGATAGAGAATCCCGATAGACGGCCTTGCCGTTCTTCAGTTGCATGTGCGACTTGATAACATCGAGTGGTTGGGTCACAGTGACCGCAGCACACGCGGAAACCACATATAGAATGGTTTGTTGAGTTTTCCCAATATGGAGGGTGAACCAAATCGGCTCCTGCGGGCTCCCGTGGGGGTCGAAAAGCTGACGCGTTGCACTGTACGTCGAAAACCAAGCAGCGCTGGTTCCGACCTGGCGGAGAAGCGTGATCATCGTACCAGTTGTGAACGCATGTATGCCCTCCAAAGCATACATTTGATTTATTGTCTTGAACAATGACAAAGCGGGGGTTTTGTTGAACTCTCTCTTAAGAGCGTCGATGGCGTCAATCAGGTGGGGCGAATGGTGCAATTTGCCATGATGGGTCCCTGCCAGAAACCTGGAAACGTTCTTGCCGCCTCTGAGTTGGTACAATACCTCAGTCGTGAGATATGCGTGGGGAGAGATGTACTGTCTTCCGAGTATTGCGTTCTTGCTATGTCTGTCGAACCTTGCTCCGGTAATGTCGACATCCTTGTTGGGCGTTCCCCTCTGTTCCGCCGCCAAAAGACTATTCTGGATCATGGTGGTCTTGATTCTCTCGAAAGGCACGATCCATAGAGTTTCCATAAACCCGGACATGGCCCCGGCAATGACAACTCTGGGAGCACTGGTTTTCTTCTTGTCGCCCAGCGTATCTATGGCCATGAAGTTGGACGCCCAATCGTATGCTGAAATTCTCACGAAGTTCTTGATGATGTTTCCCGTCACCAAGGCGCTCGAGCCCTTCATGACTTGGGCTATGCTGGTGATGCTCTGATTCACATCGTACTTAGCAAGTGCTTTGAAGTTTGAAAGCTGCTGATTGACTTTCAAGAAGTCGAGGGGAAACGTCAAGAAGGCAGCTACACCTGCTGCCGAACAGCCACTCACCAACGCTGTAAGGAGGCTGTCTCCCGTGCCAGGATTGTTCATTGGTGGGGTTGTTGCGCGTAGCAAATCTCACTTTGCTACTACCGAGAAACGTCGCACTGTGCCTGTGCAGATTGCACCCATAGTAGCTGATCGCTTTGTGAGGCATTGCAATTTTTCAGTCAGGCAGGAGGGGCATATTGTCAGGGCGTGAAGCCCGTAAAGACCGTTACAGCAGGAAATCAAAGTTCCTTCTAGCAGCTGGCTTCAATGTGTGCCGTAGTTACGAAGTATAGCCGCACATCGAGACGCAGCAAGCAGGTGGGGAGCTAGCCTAAACTCCAGAAGCCAATGAACATCAAAAGACAGGCTATTCTTGGGTTGAGAATTATGACTTCAAATACGAAAGCGAAACACATTTCATAATGCTCTACCTCAGCACGTCATGAGCAATCAGTGTGCAAGACGCTTTGGGTGCAATGGGTCCTGACACTACAGTCGTAAGCAGGGTACAAGGATATTCAAAAAAGAGAGAAATTGGCCACATTGTAAATTATCAAGAGGGGCTTCGCTGCCTCCCCGAGAAACCCTGTGAAGTGCCGAAGACGGTAGTAAAAAAAAAGATAGAAACTAGCAAACTCATTTCTATATGCTTCTACAGTTCTGCTGGTACATTGCAGAGCCATTTACCAGCAACAGTGTCATTTGTTTCGTGAAAACATCGAAAAAGCAAGATCCATGATGTGACTCCGATGTGACTTCTGATGTGAATTGTTGCGCAAAGCAAACTTAGTGATAAGCCACAAATACCAACAGAGTCCTCTCTATAATCTCTTTTTACTCCGACTTTCTTCATGCTTTAGAATGCCTATACCCGTGCAAATGTTTTATGACATCACGAAAAGTCCAGGCGAAAAGAAGCCTATACGAGGTCACAACGGCGCATGCAATCTATACATCTGGCTGCGCGATTGCCGAATTCATGACCACTCGGATTCAACGGTCCCATGCATCCGATCGTGCCGAGACTTTGGCGCTATAATTGCTTCGTCTATTAAGTTCAGGACAAGAAAGCATACTTAATAGAACGCTGCTTATCGCCTGCGGCCTGTGGTCTGATTGGTTTTGAAAACAAACATATATCGAATTCCTCAGTGAAACGGGACCATCTTTTTAGACTGCGCCCGGCTGCATTGAGTGTCTCACTTTGAGCGCGGCTCGATGCACTCGCGATTTTTACTTGCAGTTCTTATATAAACAATGCGGAGCGCAAACGTACCAGAGCTCAGGTCTAACTCCACACACACCGCCGAAGATGCCATGCTGGGTCCACAGTCAGAACCATCAACACCTCTACGAAATCTGCTGAGGACTAAAAGACAATCCACCTCATTTTCTGCGCCCGGGATCGCTGACATCCATCTTCCGACCCAGCTGCCCGATGTGTTTAGTGGATTGTCTCTGCGCAGATCTAGCTCCAACCACCATTACCTAACTCAGACCCCTCCAAGCTCCTCCCAAAACAATGAGCATCACACCGCTCCTACAAACTTCTCCAACCCCGGCTCGCGAAGTCGTACGCCTCAAAGAAAGCTCAGCGACCATTTGACTATCAGGAGACACCGCCGTTCCTCAACAGGAACCGCCTACGACTCCGGGTACACGGGCACCATCACAAAGGACTTTCTCCGGAATTTCTCAAGAGTCCTAGCGCGCGAAGGGCGCCGTGGCGACTATGAATCTGACGACAGGGTATACAAGGCTCTAGATAGCCAGCACAGAGCTACAACCACGAGTCCCACGCTGCCCCTCCAGGAGTTCAACATGTCGCTCCCGTTGCCGTCGGAGCATGAGTTGGATCCCTCTGACCATGATCTTCTTGATGCTGTGGATTTCGCAGAGCCTTCTGCCACCAAGAAGGACAGCGAACAGCCTGTCTTCAAATCCTACCTCGAGCGAATCTTGGAGAGCACGAAAAACAAATCGCATCAAAAGAACCCCGATTTCGACAAGGGATTTTCAGAAAACACAAGCCGTGAAGAGGCCATCACAGACGCGGTTTCCACTTCCAAATTCGTGATCGATGCTACTCTTTATGGCCTTCCCGAAACCTGGACCGAGGGCACGTCTATTTCGCAACCGCTGCAATTGGCAGAGCCCGTTGCTTTTGGTGCTCTTCCTCAACGTAATCTTTTCGATGATTCTAGCGAGCACGAGAGCGATCATATCTTGAGCGAACAGCCCGTGCCTCAGAGGCCTCGCCGTGGAAGCTTGTCTCCTGATGTGCACCCCGACTTCACCGACAACAACACTCCAATCTTCAATGACTGGAACCCAGTATATCCAAGTGAGCTTGAGGCATTGGATCCGGGATCCAACTCTGAAAGCTCTCCCAAAAATGCGGACTCAGACCCGGATAGCTTGGATTTCATTCTGGGACATTTAATGATCGATAACGACAACCTCACAATGAACATGGACTCAGACTTCCAGGACGAGCTGGAAGCAGGGAGTCCGCATCAAGACGCTAATTCAGCTATAGTTCCCAGAAAAATTGACTTTGGGGTAAGAATGGCTCAACTGCAACGGCGCCTACCCACGTCCAAGCAACAAGTTCCTCCAGTATTAATGAGAAACTCTGTCACCCTTGCTCGAAACCTCCTCAATAACTCGACTCGGCAGGCCCCGGCTCGCAAGAAACGGAAGTTTCATAAATTGAACGCCCAAGTTGCCAATCTAATAAGCGTGAAGTCAAACGAGTTCTTGCAACAGGTTATGTCAGATTTAAGCGCTTACGCAGAACACAGACATTCACAGGAAATCAATATATCAGATGCTGTGTTGTATATCAAACGAATTCTGCGGCACCGCTCTGCTGATCCGAATGAAGCCACGGACTACTTGTCCTTGGCACAAAATCTTTTACCCTTGGAGAACTTGATTAACTTGGACAACAGCTTACAAGAAGCTGGGCAGCGAGCGGTGCGAGCACTACGCATCAAGGATGATGATAAGGAGATTGAAGAATGAACATTAATATTCGCATCCTATTTATTTAATTTAATCAACCATTCGACCCTTCGGTCACTGCTTATCGTTTATGTACATTATTTTAGTTTAGCAGATTCTCTCTGGAATCTTGTTTTTGGATCTCGCGTCTTTGCTCAGAAATTTCACGTTGATTCCCTTTGATCAACTTGAATAACTCGAATATGGCTGCAGGCGTGACACCCTGAATACGCCGTGCCTGACCAATGGTCTCAGGCTGGATTGTATTGAGCAAATGGCATGCCTCATAAGACAACTTCAAGGTTCCCTCGTTGCTATACGTGTAGTTCAAAGGAAGAAGAAGGCTCTCATCAGCCTCGTAAGCTTTCAAGTGTGCTTCCTCTTTCTTGAGCCATGGCTCATATGTGCTTTCGACATTGATTCTGTCAACCGACCATCTGGAAAGATTCTGGTAGATTTCTGGTAACGAGCCTCCGTTCAAGTCTCGAATGACTGGCAAAAGATCCTGGAGCGTCATATCTTTGTAGGAGAGTAATTTCCATCCGTCCACCACGGTAGCCTTATTGACTTGGTGAGTACCCTTGAGGGCTGGCGCCCATCTGGATCCAGACATCACTATTGACTTCAAATCTGACTTAACGCCGCTGAAGGTTTTCATTTCTTTCAGAAAGAGAATGTGCCTTTCCTCGCTCACCACTCCAGCGCGATAGCCTTTTTCCGTCAAGCGTTGATCAGCATTGTCTGACCTGATAGTGAACCTAAACTCTGACCTTGACGTGAACATACGGTACGGCTCTTCAACACCTTTAGTGATCAAGTCGTCAACAAGAACGCCAGTGTAGCCCTCGGATCTTTGTATCTCAAAAGCTGGCTTTTCTTGAGCGGAAAGACCAGCATTGATGCCAGCTAGGCAGCCTTGAGCGGCAGCTTCCTCGTACCCAGTAGTTCCGTTGATCTGTCCAGCTAAGAACAAACCGTCCACCAACTTGGTTTCCAAGGTGCGCCTCAATTCCCTCGGGTCGACGTAGTCGTACTCCACACCGTACCCTACCTGGACCATCTTTGCGTTCTCGCAACCGGGCATCATTCGAAGCATCCTTTCCTGGATATCTTCGGGCATCGTACATGATATTCCGTTCGGGTACACCAAGTCTGTATCGAGTCCCTCGGGCTCGAGCCAGACTACATGGGACGCCTTCTGGGGGAATTTGATAACTTTTGATTCGATGGAGGGACAGTATCTTGGCCCCTTAACTGTTTCTCTGATATGAATAGACTTATCGAGGTTCTGGCTGATTAGGTCGTGGAACTCCGGCGTCGTGTTGGTTTGGTGACACTGCACCAACCTGTCTTGCAAGTCCACTCTCTCATTCAAGTAAGACATTGGCTGAGGAGGAAAATCGGAAGGCTGGGGTACAAGCGAAGAGTAGTCAATTGTCTTGGCCAGTAGTCTGGGAGGTGTACCGGTCTTCAACCTTCCTAGCCTGAAGCCAGCGTCCTTCAAAGTCCGGGAGAGGCCAAAGGTAGCCGCTTCTCCAACACGACCAGAGGGGTAGCACGTCAAACCAATGTGAATCTCTCCACCTAAAAAGGTTCCAGTGCATATGACAACCTTGTTGCATCGAAGAACGGTGTTGTCATTGAGTACGACTCCGCGGACGGTGCCGTGCGAGCGTCCCTCGAAGTCCGTGGGGCTCTCCGAACTAGGTTCGATGATGATGTCCTCTACCAGCGCCTCTAGGACTTTGAGATTTTTGTAGTTCAATATGACCTTTTGCATCTCTTCCAAGTATATTTTCCTGTCGATTTGGGCTCTGGGGCCATGCACGGCAGCACCTTTTGAGGCGTTCAAAATCTTGAAATGTATCCCAGCTTTGTCTGTGACCTTGCACGAAACGCCGTCAAGAGCGTCCACCTCCCGAAGAAGAGTTCCCTTTCCGACGCCTCCCATGGACGGGTTACACGACGCCGTGCCGATATTGTTAACATGCGGAGTCACCAAGGTCGTTTGAACGCCCGAGCGAGCAGACGCTGTGGCAGCTTCACAACCAGCATGACCCGCCCCAACCACTATAACCGGATGCAGCTCTGCCCGAAGCAACTTCTGCTGAAGGTCGTAGTTGAGGTGGATACCCCTTCTCGGTAGAATCCGGGCAAGAAACGTGCCTTTGAACATGGTTACCAGATTAACTCGATCCTGTGCTCATCTCAGCAGTGCGCACTATTTTCCAGATAGAAAGCGAGAGGCATCGCCTGCTGGAGTATCGTCAAAACATGGGTGCCGACGATTTGGAGGACAGTTTGGTCTACGAAGTTGACTTTTCAGATGACGGAGGAGTCTCTGCTGAGTCTGAGCCCGAACAAGCTGTGCTGCCCGAGGACAATGAACCTCAGGCTACGTCCGAGAACCCCAGAAAGAGATCCAAGTCAAGCTCCAAACTAAAGGAAAAGAAGAAGTTGAAGATGCAGATGGATACTGACAAAAAGAGAGACCTCGCCCAAGAGGACTCCGTTGAGGTTATTGCTGACAGGCTAAACGACTTGTTGAGAAGAAGATACCCGGATCACTCGGCACTAGAGCTCGCAGAGCTTTACTTTAAGAAAACTGACTTCAGATCCACTGCAGCCTTTTCCGAGCCAAGAAATCTTAATACGCTACCTAAGTACCTCACTTCACGGTTTGATAATATGCTCAAAACCGCTTCGGGCAAGAAAAGCAAAAAGAGCGAGAAGAAGGGCACCGAGAATGTGCAACAGCCAGATGAGAGAAAGTTTATTGCAGTGCTATCAATGTCTGCCATTCGTGCTTGTGATGTCCATCGCTCTCTTCGGGACATTCCAGGATCGTCGCTTAAGTTGATAAACAAAAATAAAATTGACGTTGACTTGAAACTCGTCAAATCCACCTGGGCTCGTGTTCTATGCTGTACCCCAGGTAGATTGCAAAAAGTGCTCGACACTGAAAACCTGCCGTTGAAGCGGGAGGAGATCAAAATCATTGTGGTGGACAGTTCATACTTGGACAAAAAGATGCAAAATGTGTTCGATATTAAAGAGACTACAGAAGTTCTCAAAAACTTGACAGAAGGTGGGTCGAAAATATATCTTTTCTAGACGGACTTTCGTATATGACATCGGGATTAGTTTTCCAGCAATAATAGATAAGTATCTTTGGAAGCCTTGTAGAAGTCGTTCGTTCCACGAACGATTGCCTGGAGTGTAGGATCCTCTATCTCCTCTTCGCTCAACTTGTTCACGTCCGCGACAAATTGTGAAAGAGACTCGTCTTCCGAAGATAATGGGGCAGGCGTGGTGAAGCGTAGCAAGAATGCTACGTTAGCCGTCAACTGTCTTGATTGTCCCACTTTCAACTTGCCCAGAGATTTCTCCGGGTCTTCAGAGCCTGCACCTTTGATTACTGCCGAGTCACTACCATTTGACTCGGCACCAATGCTGTCCAGCTTGTTGTCATCGGTGGAAGACTTTTCAGCGGCTTTTAACACATACTTCTCGATCAAAGATCGCTTGATCCAGTCGTTTTTTGCTGCGATGAATAGCTCTCTATTCTCTGCATTCAACAAGATGTGATACATCTCATCTGTGTTGAGATATTCAGATTCAAGGAGTTTGTCTGACACGTGTTGCACAACAGAACTTACAACTAAGTGTGAACGTATAGGTACAACTTGGTCAAAGCTTGCATCTAACGTGCGGCCCGTAGAGAGCAACAGCATATGAGGCGAAGTCTGGTCAAGCTCATCATTTTTCTCAAGTAAAGAGAACAAGCCTTCAATAATTTTCGAGATTTCAGAGTCAATAGCAGAAGAAACATCTTGAGGTTCTTGAAACAAATGGGAGTTTTGCTTGAGTAAGTTCAATAAATGCAAGACGTAATGTGACGTTTTCTTATCGATTGTCGTCGTAAACTTAACGAGATACGATCTTAATTTCTCAAAGAAATTGTAAAGGGCAGCTGATAAGAAGCGAGTTTTCTTTTCATTCAATTCTGAAAGCCTGGATTCGCATGACGCTATGGAAAACGTGCCCCATGAGTCGAACTCATTTGCATCCTTATACGTCCTCTTCAAAATCCCAAACACATCCCGGAGCACTTCTGACTGCAGACTCAGTATGAGTTTGGAAAGTTCGTTATCTTCTTTGAACCACTTAGAAAGACTACTCGCAGCGTCAGACTTTTCATCGTTCGAGCCCACGGTATTATCCGAGCTTATTAGAATCACTTGCTCGATGTAGGCTTCAGTGTCCGCTTCCATCAATTCTATGAGATCATCGTCAAATAAGTTCACACGACGGTCTTGCACCGAGTTCGCTTTGTTGCTGAAATCAAGATCTAATTGCTGGGTGATTTTGCCCACGAGGTCAGCCTCCAAGCTGCGGAATAAGTCTTCGAGTAAAGTCACAACAGTGTCAAAGAGTCTGCTTGCAAGGTTCAGTTGTGAAAACACTGTAGTTATCGAGACGGAGTCGTTCACAGCCGCAATCACTTCCGACTTCCGAAGAGCCGCCACAAAGTTGTAAAATATGCACAAAGCCCTGTTTCCGCGGGCGATAGGTTCCACAATCGATGGAGCAGTAATGATCTCGACAAATGTTTCGTGCACGAGATCTGCAAATCCGGCAAAGTTCTGATTCACAGATGCAACGAGGTGTGCGTCCAAGGATCTGAAGTCTTTGGTGTCGAACGATACAGTTTCATTTTCAAACCAGTTATGGAATCCGACGTAATCGGAGGCACGCCAGACGGGCGTTCTCAGAAAAATCAACTGAACCTCATTTGAGCCGTTCTGAAAGAAGGCATCTTCAACTTGCGAGAGGGTCGATTGCACAACACCAAACACCAACGAGAAGTTCAAGTTGCTAGCCTTTTGTAAGTCTTTTGGTTTGCTCTCGCGGAGTTGTGTACGCAAGTATTCGTACCGTAACTGAATAAACTTTTTGGCCAACTTTTCCATGTTATTTAGGTCAGTCTTCCCCCAGTTAACGATGACATATGCAACAATGTAATTTGTGATGGGAGACGCAGATCTGTAGTAATAGTTAAGCATGCCAGGAGGAGTGTCCATCTCGTCTGTCACAGGATCCTCATCGTCCTCTTCTATCAAGTCGGCGAGAAACTCAATACTGCTTGTCTCTAACCACTGCGACTTGATGTCGACGAAGAGGTTTTTGCTAACGAGGTCGTTGAGCACCTTGTTCGGGAAATCAGAGGCCAACTTTTCTTCTAGATAGCTGACGAATCTGCTTCTCAAGCTCTGGAGACTAGCGCCATTGACTGCGCCGCGACCGGTGTCTTGCTTGAAAACGGTGTCGATTGTGTAGTAGATCTTTGCAATGTAAACGAGAGACAGGCTGTGCGGCACCGATTGGTTTCTGAGCTTGAGATCAAATGCTAATAGTTTGTTGTTAATGATGTTGTTGAGAATTGTGGAACGAGAGGCAGAGCGGGCGGAATCGGCACTCTTCTGCCTCTGGATTCGTTCAAACGCTGTGTAGTTGTTTTTACCAAACAGCGTTTGCTTGGATGGCTTATAGGACAACAGAGTTATCCTGTCGTCAATCAGCCGTGAGGTGGCACTCATCTCATCGATGTCCTCTGCGATTCGTATCAAGTCTCTGTACTTCTCGCCGACCAACGAGTGCAAATCGTTCTTAGCTTTGCGTACACTGGCATTGTACTCCTTGTGTATCGCACGGACAGACGTGACGGAGTACCGCTCAAAGATCTCATCCACCAGGAGCTCTGTGAGCTTGCTTAAATTCTCGGGCGTTATGGTGCTCATGGGTCGGGACTGGACTCTGTTCACGTTGTAGCAGTGTAGGTACGCGAGTGAATCGAGGCTCGCTGTGCAGAACCCCCGCCACACGTAACAGAAAATGGACAATCAAGAAGTGATTTACGTGATTTACGATGATTAGGATGGCCAAAGAGCCACCCCTAATCACTGACAAGCACAGAGAGCTGGCTCAGTGAAAATACAGTGGAACAAAGACGGCAAACAGGTGTGGGGCCATTTTCCAGGCACAACGGCGATGCTTGTACTTAAGCGCGGTGTGCGATTTCCAAATTGGGAAACTGTGAAGAATATCGAACATTATCCTTTCGAACTGACCCGGTGGTTTCGCTGCTATGATCGGCAAGCGTAGGACAAGGTCCAGAAACGGCTGCTTCACGTGCCGAAGGCGCAAAAAGAAGTGTGACGAGTCCTCGTTTCCTCAGTGCAAGAACTGCCTCTCGAACAAGATCCAGTGCACCTGGCCAAGCCATGTACTTTCCTTGCACAAGAGCAGCCGCCCCGAGAGAAACGAAGGGGAAAAGAGAGAAAGCGGAAAAACGGCGATTCTGCCGAAGAGCGACAGTGCTCACAGTCTGGTCTCGGCCCCTACGAGTGCCACCTCTGGGCCGCGTTTTGGCCCGGCGTGGACCGTTGCGCCCAGGCCCAAAAACAAAAACATATATCTAGAGAGGATATCTATGCAGCAGGACTGCGTGGACCTAGCAAATCTAGAGTCTGTGCTGGTCTTGCCGCCGGAGAAGCGCCCGTTCGCCGCTGTCCACTCCGGAAGCCACACATATCTGATCCGGGACCGCATAGCTCACCAGATGGACATCCTGAGCGAGGACTTGGAAAGCTCCGCGGGGCTCTCGGACACATCTATAAACTAGTTATGCTTCAATAAACTATAGAAGAACTGGCCTGTGCTCTGCCGAAGCGCGGCCATCTCGGCTAAGTATACATGACAGCAGCACTCACGAGCGAGCCACTATATGAGCACACGAGACCGCCTCAATGCGATCCGTCACAGTGAATGAAAAATCACAGTAAATCAAACCACAGTGCTTCGTAGCGGAGCTTACGAGATCCGGCCGCACCTCTCTGTTCTTTCCAATACGCAAGACTAGTCTGGAGCGCGGCGGTTCGCATCATGCTGCAGCGCTCTCTATGAGGGGTATCACCTGTAAAAGAACGGGAAATCGGTATTTGGGAACCATTCTGTGTCCCGCGTGCTGATCGCCGGCGGCTCTCAACCTGGAGCAGCACTCGTCCTTGTCCAGGCTATCCAACGACGTGGGCAGGCAAAGATCGCTTCCCGAGATCGGACAATTCCGCCCTCTGGTTCGTGCATACAACGCAATGGGACTGCGTGCGCTCCCCCAATTTTGTTCCAAACATCAACTCGCAGTGTGGTTCACCTTATTTCGTCTCTGCAACTCGCCTGCAACGTCCCACACCGCTCGACAAGTCGCTTTAAGGTTCTGTCCGGCGTATACCACCTGTCACTTTCTGTCCAGGCTCGAAGTGAAAGCTGATCCGGCACTAGTCTACTTCATGCCCAAGACGCTCGCAGCTCAAGCACCTTAGGATGACGTCTTTGCAAAACCAACAGCACGAGACTTACTACCATCCGCTGGTAGTGCCTCCGTACTACAATGGGCAGAACTCGCACCAGATGACGCAGAACCAGATGGAGCAGAATGGGGGTGCTCCTTACTACTCCGGCGGCCCCCAAGGAAACTACAACCCGGCGGAGCACAACGTTCAAAACGGCTACTATCAGTCCGAGCCGTTGCCCGGCGAACCCTCCGGCTCCCACCAGCTACCACACTCCCCCGTCCCTGGCCACACCGGTGCCCCCGGCCCACCGCAGGCGCCTGTGGCCCACCTCCATCACATACCCCAGCAACAGCCGATGGAGCCGCCCGTCGAACAGCCCTTCTACGTGAACGCCAAGCAGTACCACCGAATCTTGAAGAGAAGAATCGCCAGAGCCAAGTTAGAGGAGACTTTGAAGATTGCACGCACCCGGAAGCCCTATTTGCATGAATCAAGACATAAACATGCCATGAGAAGGCCCCGAGGCCAGGGTGGAAGATTCTTAACTGCTGCTGAGTTGGCGGAGAAGGAACGTTTGGAAAAGCAGGACGACGCCAAGGGTACGGAGGAGAGCAGCAACACTGACAGCAAGAGTGAGAACAACTCTGCAAGTGTCTCGTCGAAAACTCAATCCACCACGAACACGCCCGACGGAACTCCTTTGACTGACGGAAACACCAATCCGAAGGACGATGCCATCATTGAGACCCTAATAAACTCGCCTAACTAAAGCAGAAAATTGCTATTTTTTGTTCTACTTCAAAGCAGGGAGTCTCGCAGTAAGCCTTCCTTATCTTCAAATTCCTACATCAAGGCAAGTTCGACACGTCTTTGTTGCAGCATCATGGACTACAGCTTCAGTTGGATTTTCACGTTACTTCTGAATATATCCTGTATTATATAAAAGTTGGTTTTAGAACTTCGTAATGTATGCTTTTGCTTCTGTGCTCAACAGGTCCAAGTACCCCAACTGGCCGAGCTTCTTGACAAGGGCGACTGCGCTCACCTGGATCGAGTGGAAATCTTCGTTTTTCAACTGCGGCAATGGATCAAACGGCTTCAACTGGATGGAAACAAGCCTGGAGAACGAAGACCCATACGCTGCACTTTCCAAGTCGAGCTCATTGATGGCAACGGACGTTGTTGCTGCATCTCCTGCAATTGTGTTTGTGACAGCGTTTGTGCTCTTGGATATACCTTGCAAGTGGTTGAGATTGTCACACAACTGCTCAACACCCGGAATCAAGAACGATTTGTAAGGACCCTCCACAAAAGATTTCGAGGTCACAAGATGTGCGAGTCCTAATGCAGATATCTTTTTATCCTGTAAATTGGTAAAAGACTTCGAGGTAGGAAGAATGAAACTCGTGAGAATCTGTCCAAACACTCCCGCTTGGGCTGAGTCGACAAGCTTCACCACAAAATCGGCATCAATGTGACCGCTTGTCTTCGCAGTCAACTCCTCGTTCAGCGAGACGCAAGACAAAGATAAAAAGAACAACACCATCTTTTTGAGGTATTTTTCCGTTCGAGAGCTCTTCAATCTTGTCATCAAGAGAATGGAGATTTGATTGAGGTAGCTGGACAAGAGCTCCAATGGCATGTATAGCAAGATCCCTTCCAAGAGGTCGAAACCAAAAGAATCATTAGCTCTAGATGCAATCAACTTCTGAAACACTCCCAATAAAGGAGTGACCTCCTGAGGGTTGGTTGCAAAAGCAATCGAATCGTGTTTCAAGATCGCAATGATTAACCGAGTAATACCAGGCACATTGCCTCTGAGCTCCCACACGGAGGGCGACAAAATTGGCTTGACCAAACTGGAATACTGTTCAGGGAGTGGGAATGATGTAGGAAGTTCCTCAAGCAAGAATGCTAACACCTGGAAGGTGTAGGGCACAAACTCTTGAACATCCTCACCTAAGATTTCTAGCAACGCCGGAACAACCATTTCCATGTAGCGAGGAACTGCCTCCAGCTTTTGCACAGAAGTGTACTTGACAAGAAGAGCCAAACTCTCGAACACATAATGGGTGAAACTTGGATTTGCAGGATTCTTAGCAATGATACTCAAAATCTTGAGAAGCTGTTCGATAATAGTGGCTTTGAAGTCTTCAGGAATAGTGTCTTCGGCGGTGTTCAACACGCGAGTCACACACTTGATGAGAAACTCGTTCTCTGACAACTTCTCTGGAGCAGTATTGGCCAATATGCGTGCAAAAAGGTTATGTAATAAGTCGTGGGAAAATTGCAGTACATCATCCTTGCTAAACACTGGCTGGTGTGCGGTGTCTGTGAAGCTCGTCATGGCAAGCAATTTGTCAATAGTGATGGCGGAGTATGTGTAAACGACAGTATCGCTGTGGTTCAAATGACTCACCAAGAGCGGGAGTGTTGCGAGAAGCTGATCCTTGGTCAATTGGTTTCTAAATGTCATGATGTATTTGATGGCGTCAGTCTTCAAGATGGGTACAGCGTCCTCCATCAAGTAGGAAGCTATATTTGCGGTGAAAAATTCAACAACATCGACAAGCATATTCGTGGATGTGACACCTATATTCGTAACGGAGCCCTTGGCTGCGAGCGAGGTGAACAAATAAATTGCAATGTCCTTGTTTTTCCAGTCAGATTGAGACAAGAATTGGTTGACATATGTCATGACGGTGTTTGTGAGCAATACGGTATTCACATCCTTCAACTCACGCAAGAAATCTGTCGACGACTTTCGTCTCGAGTCGAAATCAGAGCCCTCCAAGTCGGACCTCACATAAGCGATTGGCTCGTCCTCGAACATTTCCTCGTCCACGTTACGGAAGACGATGTTTGGCAAGATGATTTTCTGGATGATTTCCGTGATTGCTTGCTCGTTGTTGAAAAACGACTGGTACTTGGTCACCTGCGCCACAGAAGTGAGGAAAGACAACGCCTTCACTGTTAACAAGTCGTACTTTGGCTGATCTGTAATGTTTTTGTTGACCAACTCCCATACTGAGGTGATGAAGGCTTCAGCCAAGGGGTCAAACTCTTCGGCATATCTAGTCACATAAAGCGAGATCAACTCAATGATAGCAGCCTTGGTCTTGATGAGCAGATCAACAAAGTTGTCATCGTCAGCGTCGCCTATAAGAGTAGTCAGGAACGATAGGTACTTGTGCATGATCGTCATTCCTGTGGACATGTTGTCTTCGAAAAACTCGGGGAGATCTTGACAGTTCAAATCATAGTAGATTTGGGTTTCAAGCAACAAGCAATCTAGGTAAATAGAAAGGGTAGCGGCATTGGACTGCGACGCGGCTTCCTGGATCAATTGATCTGTAGTTGTGAGAAGCGACATGAATGGCAGAGCAAACTTTTCGAGCACCATCTTGATCTCCAAGAAAAGCTCGTCGGAACGGAAGAGGGGCCGCCACTTCTTAAAGATAGAATGGGCCACAAGAAGGATTCCCTTGTTCAATACAAAGTCGTTGGTCGACAAGTTGGCAACCAATTCATCAATCAAGTTGTCCCATCTCTGAGGGAAGTCCAGCTCAGCAATAATGGATATGGTTTCCCCCAATTGCACTTGAATGTTATTTGGCTGTTTGATCATGATTCCCAAGATCTCCCTCTTGATGTACTCGACATCTTCGCCAAACAACAAGTACTCGCCATCCTCGTTGACCCACTTTCGCTTGACAAGATTTTTTAGGAACAAAGAGCCCGCCAACCTGACAGAGCTGTCCACGTTGGTTGAGGCGACCACATTGATCAAGCTTATAGCGAAATGTGGTTGACTCTCAATGGATCTTAGCTTTGCCTCTGCCTGCTTTGCGGTTCTCGCGTCGAGAGACTCTTTCAAGTAATCCTGGATTGTTTCCAAACTGAGAGACGCCATGACCGACGATATTGGAAAAAATTTTGCAGCTAGGGATCTGTCTGATGAGAAAGTTGACTGCCAGATCTTTTTTTGCTTTCATCTGGTGTTTCTCGTTCCTGTACACAGAACGTGTTGTAGAACTTTGCCAGTACCCAGAAAGTAGTAGAATATTTAGATATCGCTCGCGACTTCAGCAGACACCTTTCCAATCGCAAGACATGTTTTAAATATAGAAGATATAGAGATTTTAACTATTGTGCGTTGAAGCTGTTGTTGCGCCTATACATTAGAGTATTTCACAGTAATCTATAAAAAGGTTGAGCGACAGCGAATGCCTTTTCAACATGTCCTTTGGGACACCTGTAAGTCTGGGTTTGTTGGTGATCACTTACTGGAAGGCAACTGCTGTGCATTCTCCTTCTGTTGCTTTTGCTTGGCAACGGCGTACACCAAACCAGAAATGAAACCAACGATAATAGAAGAGACGGACCAGAAGTTGACAGCAGCGTCGAAGAATATCAAGCCAGACAAGGCAATGGGCAACTTGTTCAAGGCGCCCACCATCGAGTACGTGGTGGAGGAGGTGACTCTCACACACCATGCTGAGCAGTAGGAGATACCCACGGACGAAGCACCGGAGAAAATCATAGCGATGATGACAGCGTTTCTGTTGTCGGCAGGGAAGTTCTGTGCAACGTTAGCAGGAGACCAGTCCTCAAAGACAAAGGTTGCAATCAACAAGACGGGAATGGACAACAAGTTGTTGTAGTACATGGTGTCGAAGTCCTTGAAGTTGGTCAACTTGATTCTAATTCTCATGATCAACACGAACGCAGCAGATGCAAAGCAGTTGGTGAACATCCAGAAGTAGCCCAAGTACAAGGAGTACTTGTCATCCGCAGACTTGGCAGCGGCGCTGTCACCGTAAGTGGCAAGCACCGACGACAAAACCATCAAGAGGAAAGAGCCCAAAGCCATGGGCGTAACCTTTCCGCCAAACCACAACACCTCACCGTAGGCAATCAAAATGATGGTCAAGTTCTTGAAGATGGTGTAGACAGGGATAGACAAGAACTTCAAGGCCATGGACGACGTGTAGATCATGGCAACCAACAAGAATGCGATAGGCATCCACTTCTTGGCCTCGTCCTTGTTGAACGGCCTGTAGGTGATGACATTAAGGGCCTTCAAGGTGGAGATGGTGGCGATACACACAGAGCCCTGGACGGCCAAGAGAAAGAAGTTCAAGTTGAAGGAGTAGCCTGAAAGCACGTACTTGTTGGTGACGGTCATCAAGATCGAGGAAGCACAGTAGCATGCGATAGATAACGGGCCCGAGTTGGCGAGCGAGGAGGCAGCAGGGCCGAGAGGGGCGTACGATTTGTCCATTTTGTTTCTGATGAGGTAAGCGACTTGTCCGACAATGTATAACAGCAATATTCCCATACACTGGTCTGTGTGCAAAAGACGTGGGTGTGCTGCTGGAGGAGCGAGATGAATAAAAAAAGCCAGACAAGCTTGACGTGTTTTGGTGTCCACACGCCAAAAGAAACCCTGTTTGCATATAGGCGCGAAACGGCGCGGGCACGTTGTGCGCATGTCCATTGAATAAACACGTCCCTGAAAATAAGCAGGAACGCAATCCGAGCTCGTGGGGCCAGATCCGCCTGGCGGCGCTGCGCAGCTGGGCTGCTTGGCTCGACGGCCTCTGTTTTTTCTGCTGTTTGTGCCAGGGCCTGCCGTTCTGCTCTGGGCCGTACGCGCACCGACTCCGATGGCCCAGGAATGGCATCTCGGCGAACACGCACTTCATAACCAGGTGCAAAACCGTGTAGATTGGAATTTGTGCAGATCTTGGCTCGTAGCACCATACGCCACGAGCGGCGATAAGACCCGCCACCAGCTGCCCGATCCCGACGCAGCGAGAATTGGGCTCCAGCCCGATGTGCAATTCCCATGCCGTATTGCATTGTTGTTTAGGCAGAATGGTGGCCACACCGCAGCCGGGCTTCCGCGGGGCGGGCACCGCAGCGCTCCGCCAAGATACGCGGCCAAAGCGGCCAAAGCATAAATGTTTAGACTTTTCTTGCGGCCCGCCCGGGGGCCTGACCAACGTACCCCTCTCTATGTGGACCCAGGCCGTCCCCCTCTTTGTGGTCCGGCCCCGCCTGAATTAACTCCCGTAGGGTGCAGCACGCACTGCGAGCAAGATGGCGGCATTTCCGCCCAATTCCGCATCCGGTCGCACACATTGTTGCTCTGGTTGCGAAGGCGCATATAGGCCAGGGAGTCCCTGAATTGCTCCATCCCCACAACTCAATCACCATGGACGACATCCGCACACACAAGGTCTCCACGATCATCTCGTGGTTGCTCTCCACCTACTCGTCGGTCCGGTACTTCAGCGGCAGACAGCCCTTCAGCCACGACCCCACAAACCATGTGGGCCACACGCCCTTCACCATCAACCTCATTGTCACCACGGTGTTCTGGGGCATCTTGATCTTTTTGCAATTGCTCTTCATCACGCAGATCTTCGTGCCCGTGGTGGACAACGCGAGCGGCGTCTCCAACCGGTTGGAGTACACGCGGAAGGTGGGCTGGCACTTCACCACCTTCAACTTGTTCGTGTTCGTGTGGACGCAGCTCTTTGTCCGCAAGCACTACTTCTGGTCGGAGCTCATCTTGGTGCTCAACTTGTTCAACGTCCTTGCGTTGTACATTGCGCACCAGACTTTCTCCTTGAAGCCGTTGAGCAACTACGTCTTGATCCACTTGTCCACCGCCGCGCTTCCCTTGTCGTGGTTGTTCTTTGCGGTCTTGTGGAACGGCGCCGTGTTGTTCGACGTGCACAAGTTCGTCGGCCGCGTCATCGCCAACTTGTTGATCTGGTTCTTGTTCCTCATCCCGGGCTTCTTCACGTTTGCCTTCAACGACTGGGGCCTTGGCCTTTCTGCCTCGTTCTTGAGCTTTGGCTTGGGCTTGGGTCAGTTGCTCACCAAGGTCTTTGCGTTGCAGTGGATCTTTGCCTTCATCATCTCGGGCCTCTTGCTTATCCTTGCGCTTGCTGCTGCATTCGGCAAGATCGTCGGACCCAGCCAGTCTGCGGAGGCCGCGCCATTGTTGACCGAGTAGGCGGCCTACGGAGCTTATATCGTTAATGTACCTTCAGTTTAAATACACAATCCTGGTTACGCCCTGCTCTGCAACGCCAATTTTGCGAGCTGCAACACGCCCTCCTTGCTACGGCAGCCTCCGATGAAGCCCGCTGCGTGCACGAAGATACAGTCGGGGACGCCCGTCAACTGGGACAAGGCGTCGTCCCGAACACCGCGCCACGGCTCGGGGAGCCCGAAGCGGAACTCGAAGCTGGAGGACGTGACCGAGACTGTGGAGATTCTCCATGCTGAGCCCGAGTCCTGGAACAACACAAACTTGATTTTGCCCTTGGCGTTGTTCTCTTTCTCCACGGCGTAAAGGTGCTCCTTCCACGGGCAAAACCTGCCCAAAACAATCACCTCGCCCGAAGGGTCCACCTCGAGCCGGTTCTTGAACGCCGTCTCAACAATCTCCCGGGCTGGTAGCCACGACTCGCCGTAGCCCTTCACCAAGTTGAGGAAAGCCGAGCCCATGAGCTCGCCCGCCTTCAAGAACGCCTCGTCGTAGTCTTTGTCCACCGGGTCGGTGTTCCACCTTGGGTTCAACTGCGACACCAAAGACGGGAGGGTCAAGTTCTTGTCGTTGAATTTCTTTTCCGTGTCGGGTGGATAGTTGTCGATCCCGTTGTCGTTGGCGTCTATGGCCTCCACAAACTCCTTGTACACCTTCTCGTAGAGCAAGTCCACGTCGTTCGGGCTCTGGAGCCTCAACACTTCCTTGATGATGTCCTTGCCAAAATGTTTGTAGATCAAGCCAGCAGACGAGAGTTTGGTACGGTAGCTGGGCGAGAACGTCTCCTCAAACCCACGCTGGTGGTGGTCAAACCATTTGTGGCCGCCATCGTACACTCCGCCCACATCGACCACAATGTCACTGGCTTCCCAGTCTGCGGGAAGACGAGACCTAACTAGAGTTGCGTCTCTGTACTTTGGTAGAAGACGCAACAAGTAAACGGCCAAGCTCTCGTCCGCGTGAAACGAGCCCGAGTGCGTGCAAATTTTCATGGGTGCAGCTTCTGTCTTCTGTCGTTTAGGTTCGCTCATTGCAATCCATCGGCTGGAGCAGTTTTCACTCCAGTGCGACTGAGCACACAGTCCTTTGCGCCCAATAAGAACTACGCCATAGACAATCACTCAAAATTCTTCAATGCATAGCGACATATTATTTATATATATTTCATGATCATACTTTAGGGTTTAGCGACAGGAATCTAGCTCATACGAACTGGGCAGCCATCGAACAATGACAAGGTGAGATGCAACAACTTATGAGGAACGTTAGGGCCCTCGTAGGCAGTCGTCAAGTTAGGGAAGAGCTGAGTCAACCTAACAATGACGTACGAAGCTTCGGTAAGAGCAAACTGCTGACCCAAGCAAATTCTTGGACCACCGTTGAAAGGAACGTATGCCCACCCGAGCTTTGGCAAGTCGGCCCATCTCTCTGGTCTGAACTCCATGGAGTCCATGCCATAGTACTCTGGAAGTCTGTGGGTGCAGTAGACAATGTAGGCCACAATACCTCCCTTTGGAACGAACAATGGCGACTTACCGTCCTGTCCACCTCCGGAAGGCAAAGTGGTGTTCTCAATAGCTTCTCTGAAGTTGATAGGAACAGATGGGTACATTCTCAAGATTTCGTTAAGAACCCACTTCAAGTACTCACACTTCTTCAAGTTGTCGAAGGAAATGTTGTCGACGTCCTCAGGAGTACCCTTACCGAAGTGAGTGTAGATCTCCTCCTTCAACTTCTCAAAAACTCTTGGGTTTCTTGCCAACTCGAAGTAAACGAAAGACAACAAACCGGCGGTGGTGTCTCTACCAGCAACCATGATGTTCAACAACTGGTCCTGCAAAGCCTTGGGGTCTCTAGTGGTCTTAGCCAACTCGTACAAGAAAGTGTAGCCAGATGCGGATTTCTTCTCAAGTTCCTCTTGGTCCATTGCAAGAGCCTTGTCGACGTAGTATCTAGCGAACTTGTGGACCTGCTTGCAAGCTCTTCTGAACTTAAACGAGTCAAACAAGAAGTAGAATTGTTGGGTGTAGGTTCTCTTTGCCAAGAACTTCTGAGTGTAGTTAAAAGCCTCGTTGAAACCTTCACGTTCTTGGAAACCGTTGGCAGGAGGAAGCTCTGGAACAGTACCATCCCTGAGACAGTAGACAGACTCTCCAAACAAAATGTCAGTGGCGGTGTCAACAGTGAAACGGAAAAACAACTCTTGGATGTCAAACACTTCACCCTTATTCTTGTAAACATGACTTGCAAGAGTCTGAAGGTGTGGTTCCAAGCTCTTCACGTGGGAGATCTGTTCTCTGGAGAACTGAGGTCTCAACATGGCTCTGGAGTTCTTCCATCCGTGAGAGTCCAAAGTGAAAATACCGTCACCGAGCAAAGGCAAGAAATGATCGTGTCTGTGGCCCAAAGCAAAGTCGTTGAACTGAGTAGCCAAAACAGACTTGATGATTTCAGGGTCGGCAGTGAAACAAACAAACTGGGTGGCGAACGAAACGTCGTAGGTCAAGCTGTCAAACTTGGCACCACCTTTTCTGAAAGCCTCAACATCGTTACCAGTAATACGTTCGAGGAGAAACTCCAAAGCAGTTCCTGTTCTCATAGCCTCAAGAAGTTTGTAAAGTCCAACCAAGTTGAAGGGACCGATCGAGTAACGGCGGGCCCTCTTGGTTCCGTAAGCTCTGCTAAATTTGTACTCAACATATCTGCGGTTCAACACATAGAGAGAGACAGTGAGAATAAGGATGGTATACCATTTGAACAAGTATAACTTGGCAAACTCTTTAACTTCGTCGCCGCTAACCATAGTGAACGGATTTATAAATATAACGGAGTCAAAGTACGAACACAATTCGGGGCAGACCGCCGAGCTTTATAAAAGTCGGGGTACCTGACCCACACCCAATTACTTCATGCAGATTTGGGTCCACTAGTCCAAATTCACATGGGTATGTAGAAAACCCTCACTTTTCTGCAGGACCGGACTTCTTCCTAACACCTGATCTCATCGTTTCCCCGCGAACTCCGTGTCTGGAACAGGCAGTGACTGCATGTAGATATCGCTCGTGGTCCGCTTCACAGGCAAAATCTATTTCTAAGTCGCTGTCGTCGCTGACTCGCGCATCAGGATTTTCACATGTAGCATTCTGCGCCTCCTCATTCCCCGTATGTATGGTCGAAGGCAAGGGTCTTGCTGCCATTGTGTGAACTCCGCGTCCCTTATTGACAACGTCCAATGCAAGCCGCCGTTTTGCTTTCATCTTCATATGCTCGTCTGTGGATGCAGTCAAGCTAACATTTTTGCTTTTGATTAGTTGCCGGAGTTCTTGCACCGAACTCGTGGGTTGCGACCTGTGCACGGACTTCATTCTCTCCAGTGTAGGGTCATAACCCAAGCCGGAAAGGAATTTTCCTCGAAACGCATTCTGGCTCACTTTTTGTAGCTTGCCTTGTGTCTCTGATGCCTGTCGGCCGTCTTGCAGAACGAGTCCTAATCTCTCTAATTCCTCCAAGCGGCCGTGCGCCGCGTCCGTCATGAGCTGCATGCGTAGCTTTTCGTTGGCCTTGCGCTTACGCAACTTGGCATGCTCACTTTCCTTCACAGGACGGTCGTACTTTGTTCCGTCGAACTGGCTCCCTCCTGCGTAAATGACGTCTCTCTCCAGGAACCCAACTTCTGCATTTTGGGTAAAGGTATATTGCAGTGTGGTGTTCTTATGGACCCGTGCAGAACCGTTTTGCTGGTTGGCGGGTGCTTTGGGCTTCACACTCCCGTGAAGCTCCATTCTGAATCCGCTTTTGAACTTGTTTTCCTCGTGAAAAGTACACAAGCTGAATCTCAGAGTGTCCACCACATTCTTGCACTGCACGCCCTGCTTATTTGTCGCGTTGCAATGTCCGTAGTGCTTCAGCGTCCCCACCTCTAGTACGCTCGCGAAGTCTTCCGATATCGACAAGTTGAAGCCGGAGCCGAATTTCTTGACTCGGGGGTTGAGCACCGCGACGATGTCGCCACACCGTAGCTTCCAGTACCTGTTGAACGCGTCTCCGAAGAGAAAGAGGTCCACGGAATGCGCAAAGTTGCCCACGCGGAGTGCCATGAACTTTTTCTGATTCAGTGTCGTTTTGGGTTCGCTCTTGTGGAGCACGATTCCGGTGAAGCACCAGTTAGTGTACTGCGGCTCCTCGAACTTGGGCGGGCTCACCTTCGCTAGAAGCTTTGGCACTCGTAGAATCTTGACGTTTGTCATGAGCGTCTTCAACTCTTCTTCGGCCAAGTACCTGCGACTCACCGTTTCTCCCGAAACAAAGTCGACCTGGTTGTCCTCGGCAGCCGCAATCGGCCTGTACGAGGGGATGTTTTCGAATTCGAATTCACGTTCGTTCAAGTTAAGACTCTGGACCTGGTTCACTCTAGACTCATGGAGCCGCGACGCGAACTGCGTGCTGAACACTTTTCCGATCTGTGTCGAGTCAGGTTTGTCCTTGCTTGGGCGTTTTTGAGCCGGAGTCACAGCTGCAGCAGAAGCGTTTCTCTGGAAGTAAGAAGCCTCGTGTTCGGGCGCTTTGGTCCGCTTTGGCGATGGCGACCGGGGTACCTGCTTCTCCTCTGCTGCGCGTTTCTTTCGGGCCCGCTCCTCGAGAAGCCGCTGCTTCTTGGCCGCGAACTCCTTTTCGAGATCGGCGAGAGCATCGTCTGAGTCCTCCGTGAGAACCTCGTTTGGATCGGCGGGCTGAAGCTCTCTTGGGTCATCCATCGCGGGAGACGCGGTGCGTGCGTGGGATCAGTGGGATGATTCGCCCCCGAAAACACACAAACGGATGTGTGGCTGCGTAGGAGATTCCGCAAAAGCCTTGTAGGTGACAGTATCAACGTCTAAATACAATTGATGATAGAAGTCTGGTTCCCAAGTGGATTGGTATTGGTCGTGGCAGGGTACTTCTGGCAATGCGACTGCGCGAACATCAACGCGAGCTCTGAAGCACCGAAATACGCGGAAAACCCACTCAGTTTGGCCCCAGCAGCCGCCTTCACCGTTTTTGGCTATGGGAAGAGATAGAAGCAAATCTGTGGTCCAGAGCATCGCCTCCAAGACCGTCAGTGATGTGAGCGCCGGCTACGGGCCCGAGATTGAATCCACTGAGGCACAGCGCATCCATAACCCAATCTTGTCGGTTCCAAAACGACTGAGAGACGGCGAGCGCGATGCAGCAGGTGGTCCTCGCGCTCTGAGGTCTTCCTCGTGTGGTCCAGTGGGGCATCCGACGCCGGAGCTTCGGCTGAATGACAGCTTCGCGTCCTCGGAGATCCCTCTATATCCATTTTCCAAGGTCGAGGAAAACAGGCTCACGCAAAACTACTTGGACACCCTCAATTACAACTCTGTTCTCGATTTGCAGTGCATCGAGAGTATCAATGCCTTGTACGACGACCCGTACCTAGCGTTTCAGGCGAACTGCGACATGAACATCCAGTACTTCACTTCTCTTGTGGAAGAGACAACCCTCATCACAAAGTCCCTTGATTCGTTGCAATTCCATTACGACAAGGTCATGAAGGATACCGCAGAGTTTGCCAGCAGGTCCACCCAGCTCTTGCAACGCCAGGCGGAGCTCGGACGGGTGGCTTCTGAGATGGACCATGTCATGAGCATGTTCGAGCCGCTCGAATCCATCACCAAGGTGTTGAGCACGTCCGGCAACAGCATCATACGCAGCGGCCGCATCATGTCCATCATCCTGCAGTTGCAGGAGTATTTGCACTTCTTTGCCAGCCATGCGTCCTACAAAGATGCGGAGGTGTACTCAATGCGGTACCGCCAGTGCATGACGCGAGCCTTGACGATTCTCAGAAACTACAACATCGAGTTTCTCAAGGCCACGTCGGCGGAGATCGCCGAAAGGCTCAAGAAAAAGGAGCTGGATGCGTTGAGCTTGGACATCATGATGTACAACGAGTTCAACAAGAGCCTCGAGAAGCAAACCGACAACACCCGCTTTTCTGTGCTCATCTCCGCTATCGCCAAACAGTGTGAGGACCACCAGGACTACCAGGGCCTTATCTCCGATGTACTCAACCAGTACTTCAGTATAAGACTCCTCCTCGTTCGGGACTATGTGCAGCGTTCGGTGTCTAAGAACCAAGCAAGCCGAGATGCAGAAAAGCCCCAGGACATTGTGCTGACTTGCCAAAACGAGATTTCTTCCTACAAGAGAATACTCGAGAAAGAGTTCAATTCCTTTTGCAAATTCTTCCCTGTTCAAGAGTTCACAGTCCCGGTCCGTGGATTCGTGTTGGACAAGTTCTATGGCTTCTTGAAGCAGGTGCTTGAGCCTTTCTACGATGATATGCGGGACAGAATATTGAGAGAAACAAGCATCTCGTCCTTGGGTCATCTCACCAACTTGCTTGCGAGCTACAGTGACCTGCAAGACACCCCATCTGAGTACGGGGAACATGACGACATACTTGGGTACGGTGAATTGCTCAAGCCCACGTTGAATGATTCGCAAGCCAGGCTTATTTTCCGCGTTCAAAACTATGTCGACAACAAGCTTCTCAAGTATAAGCCCAGTCCCGAAGACTTGCAGTTGGGGAGCCGCAGGAAGTCCGGCCGGCGTGATTCATCCCTAGACGAGCTCGATGAGAACCTCTTCCCTGACCTCTACGTGCCTGTGGGAAAGGCGCTCACCATCTTGTCCAATCTTTACGAGCTAGTGAACTCGATTGTTTTCGACGACATCGCACACCACATCATCCATTCTTGTATCTTCATGCTCAAATACCGAGCCCTCGATCTTGCAACGGCCCACCTTGGTCCCATCGACGCGAAGTTGTTCTACTTGAAGAACTTGTCCATGTTGAAGAACCACCTCAACAATTTCGACATCATTTTTGTCCGCACGGAGACGTCGGTTGATTTCATTGGCGGTATTCAAGAGCTCATCCGGATCTTTAGGTCGGGTAACTTGGCAGTTAACTTAAACAGCCGGGGAGGGTTTCTTGAGCTTGTGAAGAAGTCGGCGCCAAAGGTCGTCAACGACATGATAGACGCCAAAAGAGAGATAGAGTTGGAGTTGAGCAATGCCTTCAACGACTTTGTGACAGAATGCACCAACTTGATTTGCGCACCCATTTTGGGAGAGGACGAAATCGCCTTGAAGGACAAGGCCACGCGCTTGAATGACAACGTCTTGATGAAGTTGCCGCAGATCCAGAAGCAGATAAGCGCGTACATCGAGGAAGAGGAGATTGCGGGCTACTTGCTCGGGGTTCTTTCGAAGTTGATCAATTCTACCTATGAATCGTACTACAAGAGCATCCAGCAGATATTGGCGTCTCAGCACAAATCCGAGGAGCTCAACGACATCATGGAGCCTGAGACGTTCTTCCACTTCTTGAGTGAGAACATCAGCAGCTTCCAGGACACCATGCAAGAAAGCCATCCGGTGACCTTCAATATTGACGACGACCTTCTCAGGGAGCTCGACCAGGACTCCGGGGTCGTATCGCCCGCCGAAGAAAAGTAGTCTACCCACAAAACACAACACGCAATTCGTGCAACATCATCGTAGATTCTCCTATCCCGCTTGCTCTCTACTGCTGCCTGGCGTCGTCGATCGGGTCGTACACGTTCTGCAGAAGCAACCTGTTGAGCTCGTTCTTGACGAACTGGGTGGTGTCGCCTTTGATCATCAAGTGCGTGTTGTCTAATTCCTGCAACACGATGCCTCCTCGTGTGGCGTCGATCTGGAGAATTAGTGCTCGAATCGACGGATCACACTTCACTAGCACGCCCTTGCTTGCAGTGGGCATGAGATTAAGTGGCCTCTGCGCTTTCTCAGAAGAGTTTGGTAGTTCTGAGCTTCGCGCCTGCGAATGCGTACTATCACCAGTACAGGACAGAACATACGTGGATATCTGCAATCAAGCCTTGAGATTCATCTAAAATGACGGATGTCAATGGCAGTGCGGACTCACTGCCGAACCATGAGCCAGCAGATGACGACAAATTTGAGGAGGGTTTCGAAGGCATAAATGGTGGTGTGGTGGAAGAGCACGAGAGCAGTGATAAGCCTGAGGCAGAAAGCACCAAGGGCCGCAGATTAGGGCCGGTGGCCGAAAACGGCGCGGCACCAGAAGGTCTGGAGCCATTGGATCAGTCGGATGGCTCGGAGAATGTTTCCTCGCTGGAAGACGAGGCCGATAATGAGCCCCCGTTGTTGAAGTACACCCGCTTGAACCAGCTTCCGCCCAACTTCTTCAAGAAAGACCCGCTCTCCACTGCGGCATTCGGCGAGAAGGTCTTCATCTTCGGCACGCATTCTGGCTTCATCCACCTCACGAAGCCCGACTTCACTACCCTTCGGTCCTTCAGGGCCCATAAAGCATCTATCTTGTCGCTTTACTGCGACGGCAACTTCTTTGCCAGCGGCTCCATGGATGGCACCATAGTCATTGGGTCTGTTTCAGACTCCCGCGACACAACTATGTTCGACTTCAAGAGACCAATTCACGCCGTGGTCTTGGACAAGAACTACCAAAGAACGAGAAGCTTCGTCTGCGGTGGAATGGCCGGAACCGTGATTTACTCGTCCAAAAACTGGCTAGACCAGCGTGTGGACACCACACTAGACAGCGATAACGGGCCTATAATTGCTATTCAGACTATAGACGATTTGCTCCTATGGATGAACGACAAGGGCATCACCGTCTACCATATCAGCATGAAGCAGGTCATATCTGTAATCCCCAAGCCCTCGGATTCTTTCCGAAGCGATCTTTACTGGCCCCGGGTATCATTCCCTGAAACAGACAGGGTGTTAATCGCGTGGGGAAACTACATTTGGTCACTTCGCACCTATAACAAGCGCCCAAATAATCAGCTTGCCGAAGCTGGCTCTTCGACCAAAAGCAGGATTCTACCGAGCGCCGCGTCCTTCTCTTTCCGATCGGTGCAAGAAAAGATGGTGGAAGTGGAGCATGTCTACAAAGTCGATTTTCTCATTTCAGGAATCGCAAGCTTCAGCGATGACCAGTGGATAGTCCTAGCGTACAATCAGCCTTACAAGGACGAAGAATCCGGCGTGTCCATACTGCAGCCTCCAGACCTTAAGATTCTCCGTGCTTCAGATGGCGTCACAGTACACGAGGAAGAATTGGATTTCTATGGTATCGATAATTTGGGTCTCAATGACTACAACCTATTCTACCATATAGGTCCCTCTTCCACCCGGTACTTTCTCCTCAGTGCCCGCGATGGAGTTATTGCTCAGCAAGTTCAGTTGGATGATAGACTCCAGTGGTTTACCGACAGGGAGATGTTCGCTGAAGCCTGGGAAATGAGCCAGCACCTCATTCTGCCGCTCAAACGCCTTAATTACGGTCTCAAACATGTGAACTCGCTCGTTAAACAGGAGAAGTGGGCGGAAGCCGCAGATTGGTTGGCGAAAGTACTTCATCTTGATGAAAACGAGTTCCCTGCGGGTGACACGAAGAGCACTTTGGGAACTGCAGCCACTGCCACGCTGCAAGTAGAGGCGAGAAACAACTACGTTAAAGAAGTGGTACTGCTGTGGAACACTTGGGGCGAGATATTTACCAGATCTGGGCATTCAGAAGAAATAACCGAGGTAATTCCCCTGGATCCGAGATGGAACCTCAACAAGTCTCTCTTCACTAACTTGTTGGTACATTGGGTTGAAAATGTGAATGCTTCAGACAAGTTTTACAAGCTCGTGGAACGCTGGGACACAGAATTGTACGATGTGAAAACGCTAGCTAGCGCAATGGAGCAAAAGCTAGAAGTTGAATCCGAGAATTCGGTCTTGCGGCGGCAATTGTGTGATTTATATGTGCGGACCCTTGAACCGTCAAAGGCTGTGCATCATTTGCAATTAATGGAGGATCCAAACATCTTGAGATTTTTAAACGATCACCACATAATCACTTCTTTCATAGAGGAAATTCCAACCTTTATCAAGTTGCAGTTTCAGAACAAAAATGATATCAATGAGCTTTCAATTGCGGAGCTCGAGCCACGCTTGAGTGAATCGGTCGACATTTTGGCAGATCGCAGATTTGAAATTCTTCCCAACAAGGTGGTGGAACTAATGACCAAAACCCGCTTGGATGTGGTTAGCTTTTACTACATCGAGAAGCTCGCGACAATTGATGACTTGCTTGTGAAGGGTCTCGAGAACAAACGGATCGAATTGTACTCACAATTCGATAGGCCCAAACTTTTACCCTTTCTTGTGAACAACAATGACTACGATCTATCCTTTGCTGTTGAAACTTGTGAAATGAACGCGTTCGTCGATGAATTGGTCTACCTATTAGGGGAAACTGGTGAAAATAAGAAAGCATTATCGCTAATAATAGAGCAGCTAGAGGACCCCGAAAGGGCCATCAAGTTTGCAAAAACGCAAAACGATCCCGAAACTTGGAAAACGCTCTTGGACTACTCCTTCGGAAAGCCGAACTTCATTAAAGCGTTGATCGAGCTCGCGGATGAGCAATCGAGCAAATTTTATAATCCTATGACCATTTTGCAAAACATGACGACAGACGTTCACATTGAAGGATTGAAGGAATCGATAACAAAAGTTTCTTTCGACAATGACATCAGCTTTCTTTTGAGCCAGCTCATATTGCGGGTGGTGTACAAGCGATCGGAGGAGATCAGCAAAGCATATAACCAGGAAAAGCTCCGGGGAATAAAGGTGGATACAGAGAACAGCGAGTTTCGGTTCGTCTTCGACACTTACGAAACGATTGTTATTTTGGACACACCACGTGCGGGAGACGTGCCGAGATTGCTCTTGGTGAGAGACGTAATCAAGGACGACAGGGCCGCGAACAAGCTGTTCACCAACTTGGCAAGCAAAATCAGGCATCTCCAGGCCATCGACGAAAGATATAAGTTGATAAAAGCACAGGAGACTGGCCAGGCCAAAGAGTGATAGTTCCATATGGGGCAGGCATGAATTTATGCAAAGGGGTTGATTCTGGAAAAGAAGCCGGTAGTTGCTCTGGAGAATAAGTCGTTGGCCACGACGTTAGCTTTGCTGAATTTGTCGCACTTGGTGAAGGCGACGGCATTGGTAAGTGATAGTGATATACTGATTACCACCAAAATCAAATACAAAAGCTCCAATTTCAAGATAGCCATGAAGCCCAACACCACCCAAGCGACGGGCTGAAGGTAGAGAAGGGTCCAAAACACCTTGGAGTCGATGGGATTAATGTAGCGATCAGGGTCCGCAGACTCAAATACCCACGTATTCTCGTACTCCGACGAGCCTTCGACGACACTGGTTTCGTTCCACCATCTCAAACCAACCAACAATCTACCAGAGATATTCTTCAAGTTCCAGAAATCTGCCGAAATAAGGAGTATGAGTATGATGAAATGAAGAATGAACCGCGCATTCTTGGTGATGAGCGACAAGAATAGTGATCCAAACAAGTACATGAATATCGGGGCAACACGGAAAAATATGTAGAATACCAACGCGACCGGATGAGACGAGTCTCTGATCTTCTGAAGCCAGCTCCGTTCTGCCGTCGCAGAAGATGCCTGTGCAGGTGCACTAGTGGGCACTTGTTGTCTAGTAGTGTTGGCTGTGGGCTCGTCCACCGAGATATCGGCGTCGATCTGCGTGTACCCAGACATTTGAGTGGAGGCGCTTTGTTGGAGTTGATACGTTTATGGTGATTCTCGCGATTCGGAGGTATGCAGACCCATGCAAAGAAATGGCAGCGTGATTCGGGAGCTGGCGAGAACAGGAAGTGCAACGAAAGCACAAAAACCATGAAGCGCTCTGGTCTGAATTTTTTTTTGTCATCTGACTTACTGTCACTAAACTACTCTATTTTTTATCATTCGTGTTCCGTCGTGACCCATTCTACTATTTCTGGGTGTACGGGTCTTTTGAAAGAAGGCCTGATTTTTCTGGCCCTGTACCATCTTTCTCTCCCAGTCATGTCTGGATTCTACAGGAAATTCATAGGAGGGCTCACCCGTACCCAGCTTGAGACCTCAAAGGTATGTTCGTGTATTGCAGTAACGATTTGGATGTCTTCTAACTTCTTTAGTTCGGTTTCTATCTTCTATCGCCTATTTTGGTGATGTACTACGTGGGCATCGATACAGATCGGAAATTTAACTTGCCCGGGTTCTGGCCGGACCCAGCCACACTCAACCAGATACCTAAGGAGCCACATGAAATACAGGCGGAAGTTGCTCGTATAAGAAAGGCAAGAGCCGAGAAGAGGGCTAGGTTGGAAGCCAAGGCAAAGGAGCTAGGGATTTCCGAAAGCGACGCTTAGTGCCAGAAACCTTTGGCCCCAGTTCCTACTTGTAAATAACAGAATAACCTTTTACGCATGATGTTCTTAGTTGATTTTTACCTATACTTGTTTTTCCCCATTTTGTATTAAATTCCTTTTGTAGCAAGCTTCGTTCATTTGCCCAGGTTCATCCAGGCCTCGGAAATTCTGGCTGCGACGAGAGCTTGTTCTTGATGTTAGCCAAGTTGAATTTGAGTTCCTCCACTGCAAAGTATGATAGCTTAATCCCGTTAGTGCTTGCTGCTGTGAGTACTCGATCTAGCACAGAGACGAGCTCCTCGTCCTGCGACATCCTTTCGTTTCCTCCATCACCACGATAGAGTACTCCTGGACTATTGTTTTGTCTTGTTCTGGGAATGGACCCTTGGGAGGCGAAGTCTCCATATGAATAAGTATTAGGTTCTGCAAGCGCATGGGTGGGACCCAAAACGTTTGGTCGTTTCACGTTCGCTCTAGGGCGGAGTGCTGCGTCAGCTAGGCGATGCTTGCTGCTACCTGTGTTCATATCAAAGGACGTAGCACTGGAGGGCGTAAGAGCTTCATTTTGAGAAATGTGGTCGTTGTTTGGAGATGTTTGCATCAGTAAATATGGAGTGGCATTTGTGGCTAGCAAGAGCGCGTCCATACTCGAAGAGCCGTAGTTGCCTATGGATAACTCCTCCGGCATTCTTCTCTCTCCCGTTGTACCTTCTCTGGGAGGCGCAACCGTCATTGGAGGTAGTTTTTCTTGGAACAAGTTCATTTGCAGATTGTACGCCGGCGAAGGCGGTTTAGCCAGACCAGGCTTGGTGAGAATAGGAGGCGGCAGATTACTTGGTGGCAGACCTGCTGTCTCCTTTTTGAGCCAACTATTGGGGCCCACGTCGAGCTGATTTGCAGGGAACGACGACTCAAAAGCGGGCAGAGGTGGCTTGTCTCCGGATTCATCCTCTCCTGAGGTCAGGGCACAGCTATTTATCATCTCGTCAATCGACGCATAGTTGAGACTCACTTTGGCTCGCTCGTTCACAAGGCCCAATAAATCGTTTAGTTCCCATGGAATAACAACATTGAGGTACTTTTGGATCTCCTTTAGCTTTTCATAGCTCTTATATAAGTCAAAGTCTGCGGCCGCAATTTTATAAGGCTCGAGAAGCCTGTCGGCCTCAGTACGAACGTTCAAATCGGAGGCAGGCCAAGTGTTTTTTAGGTCGACAATATGCGACCGCCTCCACGCCAGGTATATCTTTTGTTGGCTTATGGACTCCCATGACCGCTTGATCCATTCCAACGCCTTGATCAAGGGAATCCGGTAGTCATCTTCCGAAAGAATTTTGGGGCTCCCAGAGGAGGGCCCGGTCTCGCTCAGGTTGTTTGCGGCCACGATCGGCTCATCACCACGCTTGTTATTTCTTTGCTTGTTGATCATTTCCAAGTATTGTTGTAAACGATACAAGATCTTGAACTCCTCCACAATTCCGAAGCTCATGGGAATGAAGTCAAATTTCACTCCATCGAAGGAGCCTGTGTAAGGGTTTTTGTGCTTCGAAGAGTTTTCCATGTAAACTAACCTGATGTGCTTGAATTCGACATCTATGACTCTGTGCGTCGAGCTGTCATCTAGGAAAATCACAATATTTCTTTCTGGTGACACACTCTCTAGCTTATGGTTAAGCGAAACCAAGTAGTCCTGAAACATACTGGATGTTATCCATCTGTTGTTGTTATGCTTGTAAGATATTTTGTAAGCATCATTGAGCTTTTTGGCCAATGTCTGCGATGACATCTGCACATCACCAGCCTGAGATTTGAATACGGAGTGTGAGCTTCCCGAAACGTCAAAAGTGCCTCTCTTCGAGACAACCATTGGATGGAGTTTCTCTGAACCGTCGATATTGCATCCAAGCATTATAGTTAGTGCAAACTCTGACGAGCCGTCGGACTGGTTGAGACCTTTGTCTATCGAGGAAACATCAAAAATTTGGTCTAAGGGTAAGCAGTAAAACAACAGAAACTCGTCAAGTGTGAACAAATCCTTCGGGGAGTAATTATGTGTTGATATTAGGGAAGCGATAAACTGCTTCAACTCTATCTTCTCGTCGATCCGCCAAACCTTGTTGAGCGGGTAGCCCATGTTCCTCTCCATCGCCTGCTGGCTCCCTGTAAGATTTACATTGAGCTTTTTAACAAAGTGGTAGCACCATTTGTGGTTGAACACGCCATTTCCAGCCTTGTCCTTGGACTCTAGCTTATTCCAGATCGCATTTGCAGTCAGCTGTATGATCGGAGTCGTTATAGGGATATGTTCCCAGTGCGCTTGAGTGATCCACTCTGTTAGCACAAGCCTCAAAAGCGGATTGGATGACTTTCTCCGTCTCACAAGCTGAAAGTCAGATTCCTTTGCGCCTAAAATTTCGACCTTGGAGTTCAAAATCCGCGATATGGTAGTCTGAGATGGAGGGTTGGCTGAGTTGTATCTCTCCTTGGCCCAGATTGCCAAGTCCATCTGGGTCATTTGCGGATTGGCCTCTGACTGCAAACATATCTCAATTTTTTGCTTGATAGTGTAACCCATTGAGTGATCGGGTGTAACCCGGGTTGAAGGTGTTCAAGGCACGCTCTAGTCCGTAAGACGTGCAGTTGGGGCGAGACACTGTGGTGCAATACTGTTTAATAACCGTGTGATGGATATTGCTCTTTCCGCAAATCCTTCTTCAAATTCAGTAGAATGTAACAATAGCCTTAGTTTCTGACGTGGCTAGTGGGACGTGATGAATTTTCAAAGGGTCTTTCTAATCATGCTTGAATCTATATTCATGCAGTCCCGGCTGACAGTTTTCCAAAGGCCGTCCTTGTGATTCCCGAAGGCTTTCCGGATTATAAAGCTATTCTTTTAGCGGGTAATAAGTGACTGCTTAATAAACCCTCTTTTTCCGGTCAAAATCCTTGATACTTCTGACTGAAGCAGGTTGCACGATGTTCATCTCGTGCCTCCCCCCTTAAGCGCATAGTAGAGAAATGCGCATCCGGGGATAATCTGCTACGAGCTTAAAGGTAATAACACTAATATATTATAATCAGCACTGAAAGTCACTGGTAGGCACAGCCAGCCTAGTTCGACTCTAAAAATTCAACAACCTGAGCAAAAACATCGTTAAATATTTCCTCCTTTTCCACAAACAAAGAGTGCTTTCCGTCCTTGACTGGCACAAACTTGACCTTGATGTTTTCGGGCAAAGTCTTGACGAATTTCTCGCTCGCTTTGATATCATTGATATTGTCGTCTGTTCCGTGCAAGAGTAACACAGGGATGTCAGGATGAAATTTGCTCACATGGTCTTTCAAAAGAAGCTTCTCGCCTCTGACAAACATATCGTTGAATTGCCTGACGGTTCCAATCAACTTGGTGTCGTGTGCCTTAATGTAGTTTTTCCAGCCTTCGTTGGAGGTGATGTAGTCGTACTGAAGTTTGGAGTCGATCTTCAATTTCGGCACGAGCACGTTGATGACCGGCTGAAAGGTCCGCAAGAAAATGTTTGGCTTAGTGTTTGGGTGCAACTCCACTAAGGGTCCCGAGACAACGATGGCCCGGATATCGTCCCTGTATTTGCCGTAGATGGCGTAGTTGAGTGAAATGCCTCCACCCATAGAATGGCCCGCAAGGAAAAGCTTCTCCGTCTTGTCCGTTCTTGCGTCGAGAACCCTCTTGATCATGAAGTTCAAATCGTCAAAGGTGTGGAACTCGTCGGTGACGCCCACCAAGTTGCCCGGAGATGTGGCACCCGCACCTCTTTGGTCGAAGAAGAAGATTTTGAAGCCCTTCTGGCTCAATTTGTCGAAAAACTCGGTGTACACGGTCGAGTGCTCGAAGAACCCGTGGACGTAGACGATCGTGCCCTTGTACGCCACATCTTTGGGTGGGTTCCAGGTAACCGTCTTGAACTCGAGCCCACCGTATGGAACAGTCTCGATAACTGGCTCACCAATGGGCTTGTATGGGATGGGAATCGATTCTGACATTAGGCAATAAATTTAGATTGGTGCACTTATTTCCCTTGATGCTTGTCACCTTAGGCAGTGCCGCACATGGCGCGACACACTATCCGGCATGTGCCCTGTCGCGATAACGCCCCCCACCCCCCGCGGCTTGCAACCCACTAGGTGCAAAATGAGATGCACCGGCCATTTACCTTAAGGCCACGTTGTTTCATGTCGACTCTAAAGTCAACGACATCATACTCTGTGAGCAATGGCAATGCGCTCGCAGCATGTTTGAAAATGAGATCAGAGGCCAAAAAATCCGCGATCTGCTTTTTGCACTGCGTGAGGTACTTGAGCATGGTGTCGGTGACGAAGTAGGCCGGCCAGCTGTCGTCTGCGTGGGTCGGAAAGAGCGCGTTTCTGATCTTGAGCTCGTAGAAAGAGCCATGTTCCCACAACGATATTTCCGTCGGGCTAAGCAGCTTATAGATCTGGTCCCTCTCGTGTCCTAACAATGCCTTGTCCTGTAGTTGCAACTTGATGAGACCACGCTGATTCTGCAATATAGTCTCTTTGAGAGACTCTGAAACTGCCCCCGTGGGTGACTCGAACACGATCAGGAGATGTGAGAGCTGGTTGGGTACATTTCGTGACAACGTGCTGACGAGGGCATTCGTCTGGCATGTGAGGCAGTCATCAGTTGGCCTCACGCGGAGCAGCCTCAACCGTGGAGTGCGAGCAGTGAGCGTTTCCAACAACGTGACGTTGTAATCATTGTGGGCGACGTGTGCATGCGAGAGCTCTGTGCAGCTCAATCCGAGGGTAATTAGGTCGTCCAACTCGACCGCCTCGGAAAGCAAGTCTACCACGGCGGACGCTGTGTCTGCCACATAGCCGTCGAGCGCCAACGACTCGAGCGAGAGCTTAACACCCTTTTGTGAGAACACAGTAAAAAACAGGATCCACGCGGCCAACGCTGTGATGTCGCGGTCCCTTTGGTTGTTGCTCACGTTGATGCTTCGGAGGTCCCTGCTCTGCGTATGCTGGAAGACAAGTCGCCGCAAGTTGAGGTGCGAATTGCTCTCGATGATGGAGTTGGCTAGCAGCCTGTAGGTCTCCGTGTCTGTGTGTTCCAAACTGTGGCTCAAAGTGAGTTCTTGTAGGTTGGGCGCATACAATGTTTTGCCAAGGGAGCACGTTAAGCTGCGCACGTTGGTAGTGAGCCGAGCTGGGAGTTCCATTGGCCCCGTGTAGTAGAACGAGCTCAATCGGGTGTACGACAACAACTTTGGGACCAATGCTACGTCGTGCGTGTCTGTGATGACCATGGAGTGGATCAACTCGGAGATCTTGTCGTTCTCCATCACAACGTCTAGGAGCAAGCCGATGTTCTCGGGCGTGATTGCGGTGCCGAAGTTTCGGTTCCAGTTGCACAACTCGGTCCGGGCGTAAGACAAGGCCAAGCGGTTACCAGTGATGATGATGCAGTTGTATAAGCGGCTTGCCGCAGGAAGGTAAAAGTATCTGGATAGAAGACATATTTTTAGGAGGTCTGCCGTTCGCACACAGTCAAAGATGTGCTCCAAGATCACTACGGGAAGCTGCTCGAGCGACAATCTGCTCCGGTGAACTGGCTGCGGCTGGGAAAAGTAGAGCCAATTGTGGGGCCGGAATGACAATGACTTTCGTCTTAGCGGCGTTTTCTTCATGATGTGGTGCGGCCGTACGCCTGGAGCTGATAAGAGATGGAATGCGCAGCTCTCCACACTGACGCGCTCGAGCAGGCCCAACCCAGGCCGCTGGACCGACGTTTGGTCCACTCCTCTGCCTTCGTATCTGAGAGTATCTCGTAAATCTTTTTATTGTGCTGCTTCTCGTTCATCTGCTTTCTTTTCTATTTCTTTTCCTTGTTTTTTTTTTCTTCTGGCTCCTGTGTTACTTTTGTAGTTATTGTGCGTTCCTGGCAAACTTCCACACCTCACAAATGAGTAGTCCCAGCAAGAACAAAAAAACAGGAATTGAGGAAAGACTGAGTAACCGGGAGCAGAACGGCATCTGGTTGCTGCAGTAGATGAGAATTGAAACAAAAAAATATAAAATTGCCAGTGGTAAAAATAACCGTGCTGCCCACCGCTGATTCCGAGCCCGCACCTCGCACCGGGCGTGAGCGGCTCACGGATCGCGCAGTTGGGTATTGACCATTGAGCCTCGTCACCCACAGAGGTTCTCACAGCCCACACCCTTCGAAACCTGGAATAGTCCGCTGTGCTCAGCATCAGAACCGCAGACACTCAAGACCTCCAGCTACGCATAGTGAAATGGCCGACGCGACCGTGGAACTTAGCGACGCAAACAACGTCGCCCCGGCGGAGCCCCAGGATCCCTTTCAAGGACTCTCGTTCCTGGTGGGGGTGGCAGAGAACAAAAACTCGAACTACAGAGCCAAGATGGAAGACGTGCACACCTACGTCGCCAACTTCGCAGAACGACTAGATTGGGGGTACTTCGCCATCTTCGATGGCCACGCGGGAAAGCTGACGGCTCGCTGGTGCGGAAACAACTTGCATGGGCTATTGGAACAGAAAATCTTGAAAGCAGAGGCTCAATTGCTGACCACTGATGCGACACCAGCCGGTCTCTACGACGTGCGGCAGCTCTTGTCGGACGTGTTCGTGGAAGCAGACGAAATTATCGACAAAGACGGCTCGGGCTCCTCGGGTAGCACGGCCTCTGTTGCCATTTTGCGCTGGGAAACGACCGACTCCGCGGATAAGGACTCAGAATCCTCTGCCAGCTCTAAGCAAATTTCCCCGGCTGCGGACTCTCAGTTTGATTTTGTCCCAACACCACTTCACAAGAGAATGCTATACACCTCCAACGTCGGCGACCTGCGCATAGTCCTCTGCCGAGGTGGGAAGCTGTATCGTCTCTCGTACGATCACAAGGCTTCCGACCCCAACGAAATCCAGCGCGTCCGTGACCTGGGGGGCTTGATCATTAAGAACAGGGTCAATGGCGTGTATGCCATCACGCGCTCCTTGGGGGACTCTTACATCAAAAGTCTCATCACTGGCAAACCTTTCACCACATCCACCGAAATCTTGGAGGAAGACGAGTTCCTAATATTGGCTTGTGATGGAGTGTGGGATGTCATCTCCGACCAGCAGGCATGCAGATTCGTTCTGGACTTCTTCAATTCCCAAAAGCTTGAAAATCAGGCCTACGATCCTACATTGGCCGCTAAGAAACTCTGTGAACTAGCTATTGAAAAGGCTACGACGGATAACATCACGGTGATGGTGGTGAAACTCGACTCGCAAGTGTTCGAATCCAAAAACCAGGCATGAGCACCAACTTCCTTCTGTAGAAATCACATCAGATATAATGGACATTCACATCGGTTCTGTCCTCCGACATTTGCTTTTCTAGCTCACTGGCTTTTAATTTGGGTCTGTAAAGACGAAGCAACAAACTGCTTGTCACCACACTCAACGAAGATGCTGCCATTGCTGCACTTGCCCAGACGGGATCCAATCTCAGGTTTTTATACGGATATATCACGCCCGCGGCAATGGGAATGCCAATAATGTTGTAGATGAGACTCCATGCGAAATTGATTTTCACTCGCCGAAAAACGGTTCTTGACAAGTCAAACAAAGTGAACAAAGTTAATAGAGGGTATACTTTGCTTAATAAAACGAAGTCACTGGATGTGAGTGCAATATCTGCTCCGGATGACACAGTAATACCAACGTCTGCTGCGGCTAGGGCTGGCGCATCATTGATGCCGTCTCCAATCATGGCGACAGTCTTGCCTGTCAGGCGAAGCGATCGTATTTGTGCTTCCTTTCCATCTGGTAAAACCTCACTAATAATCCGACTCTTTTCAATTCCCAACTCTTTCCCTACTTCCGCTGCGGTAAGGCTGTTGTCTCCTGTTATCATCCAACATTCCACGCCTTGCTTTTTGAGAGTCTCTATAACAAGCTTTGATTCTGGCCTTATTTCATCGCGACATGCAATCATCAATGCTAAATGAAAGCGTTCATCTTCGAACATTCGAGTGCATTTAATGGCCACAAGAACAATGGATTTTTTTTCCGTGCTCCATTTTTTTGTAAACTCTGCCTGTTCTTCGTTCAATTTCACATTGTGATCAGCTAACATAGCCGCGTTACCCAAGATGACTTCCTCTGGTTTGAACTTCGTCCATATGTCTTCGTCATTCGACTCTATAACGGGTTTACCCTTCAATCCTCTTCCTGGTACTGTCTCAACTGTTTGGACTTTGTTCAATGAGAATTGTTCTTTTGCTTCGGTATTGAGGTACCGCTTAATTGCTTCGGCAATGGGGTGTTTAGATGTGAGTTCCATGTCTCTTGTGAATTGTAGAGCCATCGTTTTGAGACTCTCTGTATGGTTTTCGACCTTAGCATAGGCCACATCGGTGACTTTCATTTCTCCTTTAGTTAACGTACCTGTTTTATCGAAGCACACCAATTGGGTGGTTGCAGCATCTTGGAACGCAGCTCCCCCGCCTTTGGCAAGGATTCCGTACTTGGCAGCTAAACCAGAGCCAACAAATAATGCTGTGGGAGCAGCTAGGCCGATACCACAGGGACATGCAACGACAAACACGGAAATTGCAAATTCCAAAGACCACACTGCCCATCCACCTACCTCAATATCAAGATAGCGGCGCGGAAGAGCTCCACCATATGCGAGAGAAAGCCACACAATCCATGTCAATATTGCAACAAAAACGACAAATGGAACAAAGTAGCCAGTGAGCTTCTCGGCAACTCTCTGAATTGGGGCTCTTGCCATTTGCCCATCTCTTACCGTACTGACAATTTGATCAATGAGAGATTTCCCTTTCGTGTTCAAAACCTTGGCAATAACCGAAGATGTACCCACGTTAACCGTTCCGGAGAAAATCTGCTGCCCGGGTTTATGTTTGATAGGGTCGGATTCACCACTTATTGCCGACTCGTCAAAGTCACTGACACCATCAACAATAACACAATCCACCGGTGGGGACTCACCTGGTGGAACTCTGATAAACTCGCCCGAGTCAAGGAATTTCACATCAACCTTTTCATCGTTCTCAAACAGATACTCATTTTCTTCTCCCCCGACATTGACTTTCTCCACAACAGTAGCAGTGGTAGGTTTGAATGAAGTTAATTCTGCCAAAGTGTCTGCCGTTTTTGACTTTGAGTAGCTTTCAAGTAACCTCCCGATAAGCAAGAAAAGCGACAAGAACACAACTGAATCAAAGTAGGTAGTATGGAAACCCATTTCTGAATCTTTGCTGACTTGGGAAGAAAGAATAAGTAATGCAATACTTGCAACGTAAGCCACCGTAGTTCCTAGTGACATCAACAAGTTCATTGAGCCAAACTTTAGTAATCGCCTCTTCATAGGGGCATCGTGCGTCCAAAGCGAATACACTTCCTTGAGGGCTTTGCGGTGAAATATATCCGCAGCAAAGAAATATGCTGGAGTGCTCAAGAAAAATAAAATCCACACAGCTCTCGATACTTTGCCCGTCCATAGCGGCTCTTCTAACCACATCCTGAATCCGGAAGAAGAAGGAAGCAAAGACATCCCAATAATGCCAAATATCAAGGTCGGAATCGCTAAGATGGCTGCTAATATCAACCTGTAGACTATGCTAATGGTTTCCTTTCTCGAGATTGCTTTCAAATGATCATCGATGGATACTGCCTCGACCAATTCACAAGTAAACTCGCCTTTTTCTGATTCTAGTATCTCGAAGCCTTCGGGGTTCAGCAGCTTCTTAATGTGATTTAGATCCTTTAAAAAGCGGCGTGCGGTTATTTTCTCTTCCGCATTTGGCACATAATCAAACTTCAAGAACGGTTGATCTAGCGTTATCGGATCTTCAATTACCACAGCATCTCCAAATTGCTGTAAGTAAGCCATGACAGTAGCGGGACAATTATTACAGTACATGCCATTGACTTTAATATTGATCGATCTCGACTGTTGCGAGGGCGACGTGAAACCAATCTTTTCCAGTTTCACTAGTTCAAAGTCAAATCCACAGTCTTCAATTGTTTCTTTGAGAACACTCAAGTTGTCTTGACTTTTACCCTCCGAGCTTTCGATTATGAATTGTCCCGATTTTGTAACCGGATTAATGCCACCATCTAAAACAAAAGGTAGTTCCCTAACGGAAGACATGATTGAGTTCACACAGGCAGCACAAGTGATGCCGCCTATCAAAGCCACCACTTTTGTGTTCATGGATCTCTTGATTGGCAAGGTTTCCACGAGCTTCACCCCGAATCCGCAGTCCTCTATACTATTGATGATGTCGTTGGCAATCTGCTTGTTTGGAATCAAAACTATGGCAGAGTTTTGAAGAAGATTCACCGAATACTGAGGTTCCTTGTCGTTGACTTCAATGTGCCGCTCATTAAGTGCCGATGCTATAGCGTCCGAGACGGACAGTGCACACGCGGCACACGTCATTCCTGTCACAGAAAACACAGCTCTGTACTCCACATCAGGCGCATTTGCTAGAGTGTTCGCAGACGACAAATCCTCGGAGCTGCTGTGTCCAGCACTCTTCTCTTTTTCGTTATTTTGTTGGCAAGGTACGCAAATCGCCATATGGTGTTTGGCCAGTTGCTTCTTCTTATACTTTCTCCAGAGCTCCTGGACGTAGAACCTGCTCTCATCTGCATCCTGGCCCTCACTTGCAGCTCCTTCCAGGGAAGACAAAGTGATGCGACCATCGTCCTTGAGGTCCCACGACGGCACTGTAAACCCATCACTTCGAAGACTGTGAACAATGCGCTTCACCGACGAGCGTAGGACGCTGTTGCCGCTGTCGGACCGTAGAACGAGGTTTACTAGTTTGTTCTCAATCCAGAAGAGAACTTTGTTGCTTGGTATTGATGTGAAGTCATTAGCTGAGAGGCTTCTTTCGGAAGCCGTAAAGTGTAGCTTCTCGCTCAAGATTTGCCTAATTTTGGCCTCGCACAGCTCACAATGGATGTTGCCGATGGCAAGCTGTAAATGCTGGATCATAGCACCAATGCAAGCGTTTTTAGTTCCCGGTCAATTTTTTTCAAAATTATGGGAAAAGTAGGAAATTTATAAAAATGGGACAAGCTCCGATCTTTAAGTTGCAAAATACAGGCGTGGGGCCGCAAAATTCGCGCACTATGTGCCGCACCGGCCTTCACACTGCGGCAGGAACTGGATCACGCCGCACGCCGCATAGATAGTCCGATGTGAGGCTCAACCAAAGCGTGATGGGGATCGCCACAAGACCCAGAAACTTCTCAGGAACCGTATGAAAAAACAACGAGGTCACACAGTACTCCGCGAGCCAGACAACAAGAAGCCCAGTGGCAAGAATAAGGACGCACACTTCCGCCCGGCCCGCTAGCGTGCGCCGCCAAAAGCCGAGGCCCGATAGATCGTCCTGCGCATCCTCAGCGTCCGGCTTTCCTGGCTTGATGTAGATATTATTTTGAATGAAAAGAAGACTCAGTGTGAGCAAAAAGTAGTAGTGCCCCGACAAATCGAACCCGTCGGTCCAGATAGCGGTCGGGTTTTGCCGACACTCCAGCATTGACAAGCCGGGATTATCACAATGTCCGCCTGTATATGTGTTGATCCTTTCTACAATCAGAGGACCAAAGAACCACGCATTGAAGAAGACGGCCACTAACAGCACAAGCAAGAGTTTCATGAGCCTGTTTGCGACCAACCTGGCCGCCGAGCGAGGAACGGTGGCGGCCTTGATGCCAGTCTCGGCCAAGTAGACGCCGAAGAGCCACGTTGCCCCGTGGTCGGCCACGAAGAGGGAGTTGACCGCCCTACATACGCTGCTGGACAAGATCAAGTTCTGGTGCCGGGTTCCCCAGAAGCTGAATGGGATGGACAAGGCAAAAATAGAGCAGTACACCTGACACGCTCGCACAGACTCTCGGCTCAATGCCACGGCCGACATCCTGGTCGCTAGTAGAGCTCTACAGTCAGAAGTGTGTGCGCGGTGCGCCGGATCGTTTCTAGTGCCGGTATAGCTGGCCCATACAGAAGGGTCATGGAACAATAAAAAGCGGGAACAGAGTCTTAATGACTCCGGCCAGTCCCTGAAACGGTAAAGCTCTCTGCAAGCTCGCTTCACAGCAATTGCTTGTTTGCGATCACGGGCACCGGAGTTTGGCCAATGGCCTGCAGACATGAAGCGGACCGCATCATGGACGGGGGAGCAAATTATGTACGATGGTACAAAAAGCTTCAGTCGGCTCGCACGGTAAGCTGCTCAGGGAGCTTCGATAGCTTGAACAAGACATCTGTGCCGTTTTTCACACGTCCGAGTTACGTCCTGAGACAAAAACACCGCTTCATCTGCATTCACGTGACTGGTGTCACACGAGTCCTACCCCATCACAGGTTTGATGAAACTTCACGTGACCAGAGCATTATTTTAGCCACCGTCTGATTACGAAGCAATCGACAAGATTCTTACTCAAAAAAGAACTCCGTGGCCATGCTTCTGCGCTTGAAAATCTCTAGTTACAGATTTCCTAGTCGGATCTGTACTTCCAATCTCCGAATACTGAAATACTCGAGCACAGCTCAGACGCAAGGCTCAAACCCGCAGCTCTCGTTTCCTTGTCTCGACAGACTTGAGCAAAAAACAAAAGATTTGGCCAGCGCAGCAAATGCATCGAGCAGCACCGTCTCCGCAGAATCTTGTTCCGAAGGATCGTCCCTAGAATCGGGCCCGGAGCCCTCCTATTCCATGGTCCAGACCGGATTCGAGGTCTACCGGAAGAAGACCCCAACATTTCTCGATAATGGAGGTGTTTTGCCCGAATTCCAAATTGCATACGAAACATGGGGTACGCTCTCGCCTAAAAAGGACAATTTGATCCTCATACATACTGGGCTCTCTGCTTCGTCGCACGCAAAGTCTCAGGCAAAGAACACGAAGAACGGTTGGTGGGAGAACTTCATTGGCCCTGGCAAATACATCGACACTGACAAATACTTTGTTATTTGCACCAACGTGTTGGGAGGGTGCTACGGCTCTACTGGGCCCTCCTCTAGGGACCCCGCAAACGGTGACTATTACGCCACCAGATTTCCCATCATTACCGTCAACGACATGGTGCGTGCGCAGAGAGAGCTAGTACGCGATGTCTTTGGTGTCAGAAAGCTCCATGCATCTGTGGGCGCTTCCATGGGTGGAATGCAGTCACTTGCTTTTGCATGGGAGTTCCCAGATGAAGTGGAAAAGGTGGTTAGTATCAGCGGATGTGCCAGGTCCCATCCATACTCGATCGCACTACGTCACACTCAGAGACAGGTCCTCATGAGTGATGCAAACTGGAACAGGGGTTTCTATTACGATAAAGTGCCGCCTCACATCGGCATGAAACTTGCAAGAGAGATCGCCACTGTGACGTACCGCTCGGGCCCCGAGTGGGAGTCCCGTTTCGGCCGGATGCGTGCAGACGAAAGCAAGCCCGTGGCATTTTGCCCTGACTTCTTGGTGGAAACATATTTGGACCATGCGGGCGAGAAGTTCTGTTTGGAGTATGACGCAAACTCTCTTCTCTATGTTCTGAAAGCCATGGATATGTTTGACTTAGGCTTGGCTAACCGCACGAAAGCCATGAGAAGGAGAAGCGAAAGCGAGCGCATATACAAAGGGCAACAACAGCTTCAAGCCTCCACAAATCCCGAGACCACAAATGTCCCAGACGAGCCGTATAAGGAGAAGAACAGCAACTATGTCTCGCCAGAGGAGTCTCTTCGGGACTTGAGGGAGGGACTCAAGAAAATCTCTCATAAGGACATAATGGTTGTCGGCGTGGAGTCAGACATTTTGTTCCCAGTGTGGCAACAGCGCGAGATCTCCAACGTTCTCAAGGAAACGAGCCCTCGTGCCGATAATATCGAGTACGTTGAGTTGGGCACCGATATCAGCAATTATGGTCACGACACCTTCTTGCTCAGCTTGGATGACTTCGGGCCACACGTGAAGAACTTTCTCGACAGGAGCTAGTTCTTGTACACTAGTAAGTAGTTCGTTATTGCATGGGTATCTTCGGTTTTCATACATAAATAGGTGCGCTCCTCAAACTATGAGATTGCGGTTGGGGTCCAACTCGTACCCAAACTGCCTGCTGATTGCATACACTTGGTCTCGTATAGTCTCAACGACCATCTTGGCGAGCCCCGTGGCCTTCTGCCTTCCTTGGCCGTCCTGCGAGGTGTCCATGTGGTGAGGAAGCAAGTTGTCATGTGCGCTCAAAGACACGAACAAGGAGAAGGGAACGAGCCAGATGCATAGCCCAAAGAAGGAGCATACCTCGGCAAACAGCGGTATCCGCGGAGGCACGTAGTCCATCCGTAACCTCTCCTCTATGGGCGGAATGTGGGGACTGTGGAAGTGGTTGAACCAGAGAAAGTGATTGCAAATGACCAACACACAAGACAGAATGAAAATCGGAGACGCCAACAGCGTGTACGGGAACTTGGAGAGGTTCTGTAGATACACAAGCTGCGATATAATCGAGAACACCGTGAGCCAGAACGGGAAAGAGTCAAAGAGCCACAAGAGCACGAATATCGCTAGCTCCCCGTAGATCATGCGCTTCAAGATTCTCTTTGTGGGTTCCGTGTGCTCTTCAACCAATTCCGAGAGGTAAAACAACCCCAGCGCTATGGCCAACACTAGGAGCACAAACCCAACAACAACTCCAACGTACGAAAGTAATTGGATGAACATGACTTGCGCGTGCCGGGCTTCCAGAGGCGTCTTCTGGGTGTGATGCGTGCAAGCTCGCGCGCAAAGCTCAAAACTTTGCACACGCGATCAACGTGGCTAAACGCATCCTTTGGACCAACCCGTACATCGTTAGTGAAAAGAGGTGTCACCAGCTGTCCAACAGTATATATGATTACTAGTGTTGTGCGGCATTGGCGATTGCGGTTTGCTTTTTCTTTAGTGCTACTATTTGTTGTAGATTTCATGGGTATAAGCATTAATTACTTCAAATCTTATTTTCATTTTAATGGGCATAAGCATTTGGTTCTTTAACTTATGTTTTTGTGTCACCTTTCTTGCGGTTATTTCTCGTACGATGTCCGCTTTAATTATAGATTTCGATAGGGGGAATCCTATCGGTGTTGAAGAACCAATTACCACCTTCGAGTTCACGCTGGAGCCAGTCCACAGGGAAGAGCACAAGATGACCGTGCACTTCTTGTAAGATTCTTTCCGCTGAGTCCCGGTCGAAGATCTTCTGCCCAGCATGTATCTTCCGCCTTGCACTGAATGTCCCTGCTCTTCTCTTCTTGGTCTTCCGCTGCGTCGTGTTTCTCCTTGAACGGGGCTTGGTCTCGTCGGTCTCGTCACCGTTCCGGCGGTTAGCTCCTTCTTGAGACACTGGGCTGTCCCCTGCCTTCGTCTCATCAGAACCATTTTTGGACTCGGATTGTAGATCAGAATTCTCATCCGAATTGGTACTCGTCAATCCACTTTGGTCAGCGGTAGTATCTCCCAATTTGTAATTCAGCTCGTAATTCTTTTCAGATTTATCTCTGCCTGCGACATCTTTCAATATGTCGTCATCATCGCGGAACTTGTTGATATCAACCGTGGCCTTGGTGGTTCTGCGAAGTGGTCTAGAATTTTCCTGAGACTGGTCACTGAAATCAGACAGCAACTTCTCGCGTTTGTTCCTTGTCTCCTCGTCTTGAGCAACCTTGAACGCACTGCTCAACTTCATGAACTTCGTGTATTCTTTCCATGAAGGCACTGCATCGTCAGGTTGACAGTGAAATACCATTCTGAAAATATCGGTGTTGCGCCGGGCATTTTCATACCAAATGTCCTCGTAGAAGTCTGGATCTAAGGGGTCATCAAAGGAGTAAGGGTCGATAAACTGAGAAAAATTATCGAGTCCAGGCAGGTTGATATTTCTGATCGTATCCCTGAACGACCCCTCGTCTAATGTGATAACTGGAATTTCATCCAGGGTGATCTCTGGATTGGATGCTTCTGGAGGTTCCTTTTCGGGCAAAACGTCAAGACTTTCTGTCTTTCCGACATTCACTTCAGAGGTGACTCGAAGTTTGTTGCCGTAAGGATCTTCATCTGAGACTTCCTCCTCGATGCTCGAAGGCACAGGATTTTTTCCAAAGCTGGATAATGTTGCGGAAAGTCCAGCCAGAACTCTTTTCTTCAGGTAAATCTCGGATTGTTTCGCAGTTCTTGCAGCAACAAGCTGGAGATACGCAACCTTCTTGAGAAGAAGTAATCTCTCCTCGTTTCTTGTCAACAAAACATCTTCAAATTCTGTGTCCAGAAGACCTTTCAACTCAGAATCATCCAGGTCTAAAAACTCTTTAACGAGATTGGCCTCAGGCAAAAACGGTTGATTTGGACAACGCTCCAATGACTCGTGGGCGAGTTTTCTAAGGAACTTCCGACTATCCAATCTAGCCCTCTTTCCCGACTCGGATCGGTACTGATCAACTCCTTCGCCATAAACATCCTTTTGGTGGTCAAGGTTATTCTGCACTCGAGGATCAAATGAGTGTTTTTTCTTGTCCCTAATACCAACATTTGCTTCGTGAGGACCAGTTCTGTTGTTGAATGATAGTGGCAATGGCAATGCTTCTGGCGCTTCTTCAAATCTGATATCTTTGGGCACCTCAAAAACTTTCTCTTCCACTCCGCTCTTCGCACAATGGGCTTTCCAGCGTTTCGTACCCGTTGGTTCTTTCAAAACCATTCTTGATGCCAACTCAACAGCAGCGGACAATACCTTGCCGTCATTCCCAGAAATGTCATTTGTGGCTGCCTTGATGCCATCATCAGTTTTGGCAAACTTGTAAATCGCTTCAAATTGCCTCTCAACAATGTCTAGTAAATCGACAGCAACTCCCAAATGCTCACGCATTAATCTTAATCGAAGCGAATGAGCGAATTTCGCAACAGTATAGGGGACTCCATTCATGGTCGACTGTTTTGTGCAAGCATCACGAATAATGAGTGCCAATTCAGAATCTCTAGAGCCCCTCATTGACCGCTCATTGATGTTGGCACTCCCGATGATCGCAACCCTATCATCTGCAATCATCAACTTAGCATGAATATAAAGTTGTTCGGTCACAAGATTCTGGTTTGGTCCGATTGCACCCCATTTTCTCAACGAAAAGAATTGGATGTAATCATCTGGATCAATTCCAGCCTTTCTCAATTTAGCGAACAAACTGGAGCTGCCTCTCGAAATAGACATGTACTCGCATTGCATAACAACTCTAACGGAAGATCCTTCAATTTCATCAACTTGAGATTCAAATCCTGGAACCAACGGAATCAAAATAATCGCTTTCCATTCTTTGCCTTCTTTGTGTGCTCTGATGATCCTGTCAACGAGGGCATCCCCAATTCTGTTTTGAACTTCTGTTCCATCGATAAAGCAAGACGTCACAAAGAACTGATTTTCAATGTAGATAAAATGTTCCGAGGTTTCGATGACTTTAAGATATGCATCCTGGATACTTTGTTCATGTTCCTTCAACCCCAAGGACCAGTTGCCTGAAGATCTCAAAACTTGCAATTCACAGGTTCCATCTAAGTTGAGTTCTCTCACCATTTCAGGCGTGAGATCTGGCGGCGGCGTGAGAAGTGGAGTTGGTCTGCTAGGACGCTTTTGACGCAAAAGATAGTTCCACCTTTGAACAAAGTGACGTGCCAAGTCTCTGGCAGTCTCACCTGATGTCATCATGTGAACATCATGCCAAGGCATTCTTGGAACAATATTGCGGTCATACAAACTTTCGTAAGGCTTATTCAAGTTGCTAAAGTCTTTCACACGAGTGTTAGAATAGTCCTTACCTGGGAAAATTCGGAAGTCATTGAAATCCTCCGGTTTGTAATTATCGGGCTGTATAGACGCAAAATCCAAGCTTGAGTCGTCTTCGAGAACATGATCTGGAGTATCATATCTACCGTAGCATAGATCAATTCCTCCTATGAATGCAACGTTGTAGTCCACCACGCATAGCTTTTCATGGTGTGCCCAGAAGTATGTGTTCTGTAGAAGCTGGTTGGGAGACCGAATAACGTGGATGTTGTCCTGATTTAAAGACAATATGGAGTGTTTGGTGTATAGGGAATCGATCGGGATAGTGGTTCCGACGTTTCTGTACACAATGACAAAGATTTTCACACCTTGCTGCGCTTTCCGTTGCAAAATTCTGTCAATTCTGAACTGCTGATTACCATTCGCAGGACGACGAAGATATAACTCTGGAGATAACCACCAGTCATGGATGAACACGGTATCTTGGGCCATTTCGAGCGCTGAAGATACAGCCCAGAAGTAGTCTCTCGCGTCCACTAACCACTGTGCAAAACAATTTTTACGTATTGGCGCAAAAGAATCAAATCTATGATTTTCCGCCCATACGTTGCTCTTGAGCATTTCGTTAAGAGATGCTATCCACAACTGCTGCTCATGTCTCGATTTGGGAATTATCACGAGCTTTCTCTCGTTGTTTTCCAAGATAATTCGCAAATGCTTGAACACCTTGTTTTGTACATTGGCCAAAGCCTGTCCATTAGAGCCTATCTTTTCCTTGAGCTCATCCTCAAAACCCGAGTCGGAATCTTTAGCTGTGCTGTCAAATTTTTCATTGTCACGTTTAAAGCTGTACCGAAATGAAGTATCAACTAGAAACACTTCGAGGGGCGTTGTGGAGTTGATGTCGGACACGTACATGACGTAGGATCCTCTAACAAGGAACCACTTCTCAGACCTTCTGTCAATCATATCTTTCAAATCGTTCGCCTTGAAGTGACCCACTCTCCATCCCTGAGACTTTGCAGTACCCGCAACATGTATGACACCTTGCTTACCGATGTAGCCAGTCTCATAACTAAGAAGCGAGGAGATTGGGGAGATCTCAAAAAACTGAAACAACCTGTTTGACTGAGGACGCATAGAGACTAGAATGTTGAGATCTATGAGATACTTTTCAATCTCCTTGATGTATTGCTGGTTGATTTGGCTCTGATATCTCAACTGTTCTGGAGAGGTGTGATTTAGCGACGAGATTGATGAGTCCAGGCTGAAATGCGCTCTGAGTGTGGAAAGCCTGTCCCGAAAACTTTGACCGCTCAAGACTGAGCTGTTGTCATGCATGATGTCTCCTCCGTTCTGTAGTTCGGTAGGAAAGCTAGATACAGGGGGCTCGCCTGGATGTCTTAATGCACGCGTGGGTTTCCTCTCATTCCGCCTGAGCAGGGGAGGCATTGGGTATTTTGGGAGTGCCACGGACTTGAGCGAGCCCTTCAAAACCAACCACTTGAATCTGGAGTGCAAGTAGAGCAAGTCCTTGGCTGTCTTCTCCACTGACCAGCGGAGTCTCTGGGGCCACACACCGTACTCGAGGTCGATTCTAAGCTTCTTGTTTTTCGTGAAAGGGGACTCCGAAAGATCGGTGACTTTTATGCCAAAGAGGTTCATCAACAAAGGTGCCCTCGCGATGCCGTACTCATCCTCACAGAGACACGACGCAAGTAGGTTGATGGCAGGACTGCCCAACGCAAGACTGGAGATTAAACCATGCGCACGTTCTCCGGTCTCGCGTTGATCCGATGGGCTCTGGTCTTCGTCTCCGTCGGGAAAGAACATGCGGTCTCTGTCCTTGTTCTTCTTGCGGAACAAAGCAAAGAGCTTCCTGGCCTTCTTGGGGTCGTCTGCGTAGTTCTCGGGGCCTCTCACGCCCACGCTGTCGGAATGTGATATTGTTTTCCCAAAGAAACTGCCTGGAAGCTTGAACTGGTGGTGCGAGAGCGGCCGTGAGTGGTCCTTGGAGACGGTACCGTCGGGTTCGTCGTGCCTGCTGTGCGCAGATTCCACGCTTCTCATTTCAGAGTCAATGAAGGGCATGTTGGCGTCACCTTCGGCCTGGTGCAGCTTGCTGTAGTAGCGCTTCTCCTTCGGGTCGCCGCCGGTCACGAATGAGATCGAGTTCCCCAACCGGGGGCTGCGCTCCTGCTGTGAGGACGAGCTGCCAACGTGGGGTGCTGTTTGGTCTGCAAGATCTTCCTCGTTCGGTAGCGCGAGGCGGGGCGGGACGAACCCTTCCGCGTGTAGGTCAAGCGTCAGCGGCGCGTTTGCGGGCTGTTCTTGGGCCATGGTACAGCTCAATGCTAGTGTTGTTGCGGCGTGGGACTGGTGCTACTGAGTGTGTACTCTTGTGATTATTGTTCGTTTACGCCTGTATAGGCGTCGCAGCCAGCGACTCACGCTGCCAGTGTCGCACGGCTGGCACAGCGGGCCACCAGGCAGAAACGCGAGAGAAACGGCCAGAGAAGAGGAGAGGCTACATCGGATGCAGGTAGATGGTTGGGCGCAATATTGCAAATGGCTGGGCCTCTTGCAGGTTGTTTCGGTGGAGTTTGTGGTTCGCCGAGATCGCAGCGGTCCAGCAGTCGCAGCACCGCGAAGTGTCAAGCTTGCATGGAGTCACCTACCCAGGTGGCCAGGATACAGCCGTACAGGCTACGGGCGCCGTATGCGTAGTGTTTATTTCAAGTAGTCCAACATGAGGCGCTGCTTGTGGCCCAACCACAAAGCGTGCACCGTGTGGTCTATGTACTCGTCGCCGGTCTTGGGGTGGATCAACACCGAGAGCTTGCCGTGGTGCAACTGGTAGAAGCCAACCACCCGGCCAAACAACTCCGGGTCGTACTTGCCGGCCATGTCCAACTCCCACATGTGGATGGGGTGCGGGCCCACGGGCTTGTCCCAGAGCTTGCGCACCACGAGCCGGCCCGCCTCGACCTCTGCGCTGAACGCCTTGGCCACCTTCTCCCGGAACTCGAACGCGAACTGCTTCTCTTGCGCGTCGTTGTCCCTCCAGTAGGTGTGGAAGTCGTAGCTGGTGATGGTGGGTGCCATTGTGATTTTGGATGCGGTTGCAGAGAGCTCTTCGGATTTTCAGTCCAACGCCCGGTGCTTTACTGTGGCTCATGTTCAGTGCAGGCAGGCGTTAGTAATACCAGATCCAGTGCATGGGTGCGGCTCGATCCGCGTGGCCCGCTCAGCTGGCGCCGTCGCCCAAGTCGCTCATGCTGACACTCACGAAGCCGTCGATTTCCAGCGGGTCGTCGTGCTGGGCCAGCCCGGGCCTCTGTAGCTCGTGTCCATAAGCCTCGTGGTCACGTGGCACGGACCGCCGCCTCCGGGCCCACGCCTGGAGCACACAGCACGCCGCCAAGGCCAGGAGGCTGCCGCCCACGTTGTACGCGATGTCCTCGTAGTCGAACACGCGCAGCGGGTTCACAATGCCCTGGACGTACTCCAGCACGACGCTCGCGCCCACCGTCATCACCGCTAGCGTGATGCGCCACGGCCGGGCCAGTTCCCATAGGAAGTAGAACTCCGCGGTCAAGATGAAGAACGTGGCCCAGTGGATGGCCTTGTCGTGGCTAAGCGAGAGCAGCGCAAAGCCCAAGTACGCTGCACAGCATAGAGATGCGCAGAAGACTGGGGTTAGTTGAGGTTTTGACAGTGCGCCAAACAAACACTACTTACTCACTAAAACAGGCGACCGCACCATGCTCTCTGCTGGCTGGCCGAAAAGTAGATCCAGTCGAGGGCTGTGTGTCGAATTGGCACCGCAGGTTGTCTAGTTGTGCTCAGATGCGCATCGGCCAGTGCGCATCGGATCTAAGCCGTAGTGAGCGGGCCAGATCGGAGCACCATGCAAATGATCCCCTTGCGTGTTCTCCGCAGATACAGCTCCGTGAGCTACCTAGTCACCGCTGCGTCGCAGCGAACACGCTCAGCCCCGCCTCTACCGAGCTCAGACAGGCCCAAAAGCCCAAAGGCGCCGGCGCCGGCAGACGGCATCTCCAAGTACGCCCTCACGCCCAAAGACTTGACGGACCACTTCAGAGAAGGGTCTTACGCCAGCCCGTCGGCCTCGCAAGTGCTGAAGGCAGACTCCTTCTTCTACCGCTCGCAAATCAAGCACGAATGGACGTGTTCCAGGTACGAAGACATCCCCGACATCAAGGTCGACCGACTAGTCCGCGAGAGGCAGCAGCGCCTCGAGGCCATCGAGCCCGCCAACCGCACAGAGTACCACGAGAACTTGCTCAGGTCGAAAACGTCATTTGGCGTGGACACTACGCTCTTGCGGCCGCTTCCTGAGATCCTCTTCCTAGGGCACACCAACGCGGGCAAGAGCACCTTGATCAACAGCATCTTCTTGCGCAAAGCCGAGGCGCGGTCCGCAGGCGCCTCAACGGAGCATGCGTTTGTCTCCAACAGAGCCGGGTTTACCAAGTGCCTCAATTGCTTCAGCGTGGGCAACAAGATCCGCGTTGTGGACAGCCCGGGCTACGGCGAGTTTGGCGAGGAGTCGCAGGGCAAGACCGTGTTGGACTACATTCGGCTACGCAAGCAGTTGCGGATGGTGTTTCTAATATTGGACAGCACCAAGGGGCTCCGTGACACGGACGCCGCGCTCATCGAGCACCTCATTGCGAACGGCGTTCCCTTCGAGTTGGTGCTCACCAAGGTCGATGAGGTTGTCAAGACCTGCTTTCCGCGGCCGCCGAAGCGCTTTGAGTCGAGCGCCACCGCGTACGAGTTGGCGAAGGAGGGAAACACAAACTTGGTGTCGTACTTCACGCGGTTCATCCACGAGGCGGGGCTCCAGGACCTCGCGACGTTTCCAAGGCTTATCTTCAACAACTCCAAGCCAAACAAAATACTCCCGCGCCGCTACGGGTTCAGGGACGTGCGGTACGTCATTGCGGAGAGCTGCGGCCTCTTGACGGGGCTGGACAGCATGCAGCTCCCCACGGAGTCGAAAAAGAGGGTCATCAGGCAAAGGCCCGCGGTCACGCCCGGCTTGAGATAGCTCTCCGGCGAATAAAACGATTCGGTATACTAAATATTACATGCAATCAATGAGTTTAAAAGCGCCCACGGCCGCCACGAGAACCGCCACGGCCACCGGCACCGAAACCGCCTCTGGACCCGCCGCGGCCGCCAAATCCACCCCGCGAACCTCCGCGAGCAGAAAAGCCGCCACGAGAGCCGCCACGGCCGCCAAAACCGCCTCTAGCACCTCCGCGTCCGCCTCTGGCACCCCCACGGCTAGCACCGCCCACAGCCTTTCTCTTGGGCTTGGGCCCGACAGGCGCGGGCTTGGGCAAGAACCTCTCCAACGGAAGCAATTTGTCCGGCGCGATAAAGAACTTGTCGCCATCCTTGAAGGACTTGGCCTGGACGCCCTCCGAAGGCTTGATTGTGAAAAGCACCTCGTTCACTGGCCCTAAGATCTCGTCGACCTTGCCGACCTGCGTCTTGTTCTCCAAGTAGATTGGCGCGTTGAAGTACGGAACCTTCACGTTGATGGAGCGGCACACAATGTCACCCTCGCACGTATGCAAAAAAAGACCCATCTCCAATACGGAATCCGGGGGCCCCTGTGGAGCAGAAAAGCCGCCGCGGCCGCCGCGGCCCCCTCTAAAGCCGCCTCTTCCTCTGTTCATATTCACGAAGTTGTACGGGCTTTGCTCCTAAAAGATTTTTCAGTGCGATGAGAAATGCCCTGGTGCACGGGTGCGTGGCCCAGCCCCAGGCGGCGAGGTGCCAGGTTGCCAGAAAACATCCGGAAGTTGGCGCTGCCATCCCGAGGGGCTAGCGGCGCCCGGACCGTGCCCCCGTTTGCGGTCTCGGCTCTCGCAAAGTGTGCACGAGCCGCTCGCCTGGCCGTGAGCCTACGGCTCAAGTGGGTCGCGGGCCGCGTACCCGGACTGTACCATGGGCGAGCGAAAACGTCAAACCAAATCGCACCCCCTCGTCGCGTTTGGTGAGTAAGTAAACTACTCTTTTCAGCAATGAACGGCACCCAAGGTACGTACCCCCCGCTCCACACAATTCGCAATGTGGCATTCTAACCAGTAGTTTCCTCAGAACCTGCCTCGTTCAAGGTAGGGCTTTTGCAGGAAGAGCGAGAGCTCTACTCCAAGTTGTTCAAGGCTCTAGACCCCGAAAACAGTGGTGTGGTCACGGGAGACAAGGCCCGGGCCACGTTCGAGAAATCGGGGTTGCCGCCCAACATCCTAGGCGAGATCTGGCAGCTCGCCGACGACAAGAACTTGGGCTTTTTGACCCAGTTCGGCTTCTGTTTTGCCATGAGGTTGATTGGGTACACCCAGGCGGGCCAGTACCCCACCGCCCAGCTTGCGGAGACCCCGGGTCCATTGCCCAAGTTTGCCGACTTGCCCACGACGGCGCCTTTGAGGTCCCAGTCAACCAGCAGCTCGTTTTTGCAGCCACAGCCCTCCACGTTAATTCCCCAGAACACCGCTACTCGTCAGTCGGTTCCCCAGGCACCAATTGCCGCGGTGTCTCGCGCAGACTACGAGAAATTCTCTCAGATCTTCGTCAAAACAACCGGCTCGCCTACATCGGTGTTGGACGGCAACTCCGCTAAGCTGATTTTGATGAAGGCTAAGTTGCCTACCGCCACGTTGGGCCAGATCTGGAGCTTGGTCGACGTCAACAACCGCGGCTATTTGGACTTGCCGTCTTTTGTCATGGCCATGCATTTGATCCACGGCTTGTTGAGCGGCGCCTTGACTCAATTGCCCCCTTTCTTGCCTGAGTACGTCTGGAGGTCTGTCGACGCGCCCGCAGACTCCGCCGCTGGCAACCGCCAGGTCTCTCAAGCCTCCATTTCGTCTCAGCTGTCTACCGTGAGGCATCCTCCGGCTGCGCAACAAGCCCGCTCGCTTCCCACAAGCAACACGTCCACCCTTCCCACCACCAATGCTCCAGCTGCTGCTGAGTCAGAATGGCAGGCCACCCCTCTCCAGAAGCAGCAATCCGACTCGATCTTCGACAGCTTAGATAGGACAAAGTCTGGTTACTTGGCCGCGGACCAGGTGGCCAGTTTCTTGATGACTTCGCGTTTAGATCAACAAGACCTCGCTACCATTTGGGACTTGTCCGATATCCAGAACACGGGGAACTTCACGAAGCTCGAATTTGGTATCGCCTTGTTTTTAATCAATAGAAGACGTGCAGGGCAATCCTTGCCTGACGTCGTCCCCGAAGAGTTGATAACGTCTCTCCGCCAGAGCCCTCAACTTGCTGAGTCTGCTGGCGCAGCTCCAGCTCCCCAAGCTGTTCCTCAAGTTGCGCCTCAAGTTGCGCCTCAAGTTGGTCCTCAAGTTGCAGCAAAGTCTGAGCCTGTCAAAAGCCCTGTCAAGCAGACGAAGTCATCGATGGATGAGTTGGCTGACATTTTCGGATCTCTGAGTCCAACCCCGGTTGGAAATGCCGGGCTTTCTGCTGCTCACCCACCGAGCGTGGGTCTTCAACTGAGAGCAAGCAGTAGCGACTTGACTTCGAAGCCTTTGGACGCTCCCAAGAGTAGACAGCAGTTGACTTCATCGTTCAGACCAACCTCATCTTTCGGACAATCTTTGTTGGCGCAACAACGCTCAGGTACTATAGATGAGCAAAAGGATCTCATTGGTGAGGAAGTCAAGCATAGCCCACAAGTCCAGGCAGACAAAGTACCTAAGGTTGGTTCTCCTTTAGCCGAGTCCACTACCGCGAGTGTGCCTGTGGCTTCCACCCAACCTTCGGTACAGGCTGCACCCACTCAAACCAAACCTGTGGACTATGAGGCATTGAGGTCTGTTCCTCCTCCTCCTCAAAGTAGGTCGGCAACTGCTACTCACCCCACTCATAATGCTCCTCAGGAGGTCACTAGGGACATTAGCGGCGTATCAAATGCCAGCGCCGCTGCACCTGCTGCTCCCTCGAGGGAGAACTCCGATTTGTTAGCTGACGCGGAAGTATCCGGGAAACTCTCTCAGGCAACCTCTGATGTTGCCAACTTCTCGAACCAGATCAAGTCTTTAACCACTCAAACTTCAAACTTGCACGATAAAAAGTCTCGGGCTGATCAGGAGTTGAGCAGAGTGTTGGCTGTGAAGAATGAAATTAACCAAAAATTGCAACAATTGAGGACTTCCTATGCCAGCGAAGTCAAGCAAGTCGAGCAAGTCGAGTTGACTTTGAGCCAGGCAAAGGAAGAGTCTGAAGCATTGAGGTCTGAAGCTTCTATCGCGGAAGCCAAATTCAACAACATCACAAATGAATTCCATGAGAAACAGTTGGCCGTGGAGGAGCACCAGAAGGTCAACTCAGCGTTGAAAGAAAAGTTGGGATACTTGAATGCTGAAATCGCAGAAATAGAGTCAGAGTTGAAGAACAAAGCTGCCGAGAACCATCGCTTATCAAACGAGGTAAATGTGAAAAAGTCACAAGTCCAAGTTGCCTTGGTGAAGTTGGATGAACTCAAAGGCAAGGTATTAGAGGCAAAGAAGTCGCATGCTGATCTTCTCACCCAGATTCGTAATCATGAGCAAGAAAGATTGCAAAGAGAAGCGGAAGCTTCCGAATTGCAGGAACATCACGCAAAGGTTTCCAGGGATGTATCTGAACTCAGCCAGAAGCATCAAAGTCTCAAGTCTGCTGCTGCTTCTGTTGGCCTTGGTGCGGCAATCGGTGCTGGCGCTGCTGGTGCTGCTGCCACCTTATCCAAATCAGACAAGGATAAAGATGTTCATCACGCAGTTGAGCCAGAGTCTGACTTTAACAGTTCACGCGAGATTCAAAATTCAATAGAACAACCTGAAGAGGACACTGCATTCGAGCCACAGGTGCCAGCCACGCAAGAACCCTCCGCAAAATCAGTCAACGTGGAGGCCTTGGTTGATGAAGTGCAAGACCAACCCAACAAGGATTTGACTGGTCTTGACGATGGTACTCAGATCGAAAGCCCCCAGGATCAGCACCTAGTGAGCTCAAAACATGTTTTCCCGGGTCATTCGTCTGATTTTGTCCCTGGCGGAAATGATGATTTCGAAAGTAAGGTCCCTATTTCGAATGATTCGAGGAGTGTTAACAGGGCCTCCAGTTTGTCTGCCGCTACTGAATCTTATGAACAGACAGGACATGCCGAAAATGCAGACACCCCAGTTACGTCCCCAGTGAACTCGGAGTACGTGTTCCCATCAGGTGCCGCAGGAAATGTTGTGGGTGGAATGGTTGGTATGCCGGGAGTGTTGGTTGGTGTGCAACGGACTGATTCATTGACATCCAGTGTGCAAAACAATCCTTCGTTGTCTGTGCGCGACGACAACATTGATGAGATTAACGATAGGGATACGTTAGAGGATAGAACCGTTTTTCAGGACCAACCCCCTAGAGATGGTGACAAGTCTGAGACTCGTTTCGAGGATTACAGTGAGGGGGAAAGAATATCTTCCGGAGTGGAGCTGTTCGAGATTGTGAACGCAGAAGAAGCAAAAGGCTCGGAGGGCACTCCAGTTCACCCTCGAGGCGTGGAAAATGTCACGCATCCTTTGGCGCAGAGTTACAGAGCTTCGGAGTTGACTCCAGGTGCTCGTCACCCAGAGGACCAAGAGGAGTTCCCATCTCCTCAAGAACTTGACTACGACGAGAGCTCATCCGACGAGTCTGATCATAATGCCGGTGGCGAGAGATTCGACGATGCACAAGACAATTTTGGAAGTCTCGAACAGCAAGCACCTTCGTATGAGTCGGATGCCGATTTCGACAACCTTAAGCCTGCTACCAACGAGGTGGCCAAAGGAGAAGTCGATGATGAGTTCTTCGACGAGGACTTCGATAACTTGAGGATAGCAGAGGATGACCATCAAGATGACACGCAAACTAGCGAGATCGCGATGGATGATCACTTCACTGGTGCAGAGGGCAGTTTTAGTCAACCAAACTTTGCGCCTAACTTCGGCAGCAATGAGGGTGGACAGGCCGAGAACGACGAATGGGAACAACTTTTTGCTGGGTTTGGCAACGCGCCGGCAGCAGCTACTAGTGCCACCAAAAATGTCGCCGCTGCAGATGACAAACAGCACGAACTTGCAGTGCAAGAGTTGGTCGCCATGGGTTTCGAGAGGTCGACAGTGATTCTGGCCTTGAAGAAAGAGAATTACGATGTTGAGGCTGCAACAAACTATTTGTTGGACCACGCATAATGATGAACGTACTAAAAAGAGCGGCGGTTTCCGTGTAGGAATCGCCCCGAAGTCTTGTTTGTATTTTAAATCTACGCTTGTCAAGCAGAATCTCGAAGCTTCTCGAGGATGTTTCACTTCCCGTATCTGCAGCAAGCCTTGACGCAAAGATCTCGCATTGTGCAGTATCTGTCCCCCGCAGACGCACGCGTAAACACGTAAGGACGACGGGTCACATGATATTTCGTTTTTTCCACTCCCATGCACCTCAGGCACCAAGAAAAGTTTAATGGATCAGATCAAGCATTCTTGGCTCCAAGGTCGTCGTGTTCTCTACTGTAATGCCCTTGTTTTCTGTATTTTATTCATACCAAAACTAAAATCATGAATTTCGTAGGTGACTAGCACTTCATGAGCCTACACTGCAACTTCTAGAGCCGCGCTTATTGATCGAGGTTGTCAAGTGCCTCGTAGATGTCGCCAACGTCAACCTCTGGCTTGTTCAAGTCGGCCAAGTCCTCCACTGGTCTCTCGGCCTGAGGAGTGATTCTGAAAGCGTGTCTGGAAACTGGCTCCTCCCAGTCGATGACAGCGGAGTGGGACACTCTTCTGTTGTCCCAGATGACGACGGACTTTGGCTCCCATCTAGCTCTCAACTGAAGGTCGTTGGCGGACTCGATGTGCTTGTACAAGAACTCCAACAAGTAGTCGGACTCCTCCTCCTTCAACTCGACAATTCTTCTTGCGAACGGTCTGTTCAAGTACAAGTTCTTCTTGCCGGTGGCTGGGTGCGTTCTGACAAGAGGGTGGATGTTGGAGACTGGGCGTCTTCTCTCGATACCGCCGTTCTCCGTGGCGTTGGAGGCCTGGTCCTCGGACGAGTGCAAGACGTGCAAGCCGCTCAATCTCTTCTGGAACTCGGGAGACAAACGGTTGTAGGCCTCCTCGGTGTCGGCGAAGATGGTGTCACCACCGGCGTCGGGGCCCTCGAGCACGGAGAAGAATGTGACGCCTGGAGGCTGGAGCTCGTACGACACGTCCGAGTGCCACGAGATGGCGTTGGTTCTGTGTGCGAACACCCTCTCGAACTCCTTGGGGTCGGCTCTTCTGTATGTGATGTGCAACTCTGGGTGGCCAATGGGGGCACCAGAGGTTGGGTGGACGTGGAGTCTTCCGAAATGCTTACCGTAGTTGACGGCAAAGGCAGGGCCGTGGTCGGCGAAGTCCTGGTCACGGAAGATCACCACACCTCTCTGGGCAACAAAGAGCGCCAACTCGTCCTTGCCCTTGTCGTCCAACAGCGAGAGCTGGATGCCGTGCACCTCGGTACCCAACTTGGGGGTGACTCTCTTCTTCGTGTACTCAGCGTCCTTGGGGAAGAGGTTGGGGAACGAGGGGTCGGCCCTGATGGCTGGGTCCTCGAACTTGAAGAACTTCAAGGGACTCAACTTCTGGTTTGGGTCCCACGAAGGCAAGAAGTCGGGATACTTAGCCTGCTTTCTGTTGAACTCGTTGACGGTGAGAATACCATTCTGGAGGACCTCGTCGGTCTCCTTGTTGAAGTGAGTGTCGTAGTTGGAACCTCTTGCAGACTTGACCAGCGCCATTGTGTAGTGAAGATTGTAGAGATAACCCAAGCGGCAGGCGGCGGGCGTATTTATACGCGGCACGAGATAATTTCCAGCGCACCGATTCATCTGCTCGCATCGCTTGCCTGATTGGAGCCACACTTTGATGCAATGGACCCTAGTATTTGCATAAGCGCGCAGCAACGTCCTGCATGTGCATTTTGCAGCTGAAATCTCGCGCACCGCCACAGCGATAACAGCCGCCCACCGTTTTTTACTTAAACCGACGAGAAGCCCCGCTGCTTTTTGCATCGTTTCAAAGTTTGCAGCCATTCTGGGGCTGAGTTCTTTTTTCGTTTTTTTACTGGCACGCTTTGGTCTGTTTTGCTGCTCTCTTGCGTCCCACCCCACATGGATCTGTGCAGTCGGGATCTCTTTTTTTCGCTCTCTGTCCTAATCTTATGCGATTGCCAGGCCGTTTCTCGCGGGAGCGACTATCGTGCCTGCCTGTAACGGCAACAATCGTCAACGCCACAGTTCGTGGCAAAACAGCACGGGCACTGGCACAATTTCTTGGTCACCCGATCTCGGTTTAAAGAGGAGGTTGCTCTCCATTTGCCAAGGCCCCGGCCCCGGCCACCTGGCCAGATCCCCTCCCCGCCGGCCCCTTGGCGAAACCGGTCCCGCTGCTCCTATTCTTGACGCGTGAGTGCAGGCCTGGCCTTACGGTGCTTTTTACTCTTTCGCGGTTGAGTTCACTATCTCTAGATAAGGCGGAGCGTAGCATTTCCCGTTCCCTACATCGTCTCGTCTTTACCCGTATCCATTCCATTTCCAGTATACTATACAAAACGACTAGACCAGCTAGAACGCCTATTTGATTTGGCACAACGCGTTGCGGGCATCGAGCGTCGTGTTGACAAACTCCGGCCTGGCCCGGCACCCCTTTCTCCTTGGCTTCGTAACCTTGGCGAGAGGCAACCTGAGCACCTTTATATCGCTTGTATCGTCCACAGGCTCGGCTCGGGGCGACGAGATGGGCGATGGGTACGCGCTGGCTCCGGTACCGGCGTTCTGGACCTTCGGCTCCGGCTTGGCCGCAGCCACCTCGCTCGCCTGCTCCGTGGCCTGAGCACACTTGGCGGGCTCCGAGGACCAGCAGCAATCTAGAAAGTTGCGGATACACGCCTGGCACTTTCCATCCTCGGTGACTTCGTCACACTTCTTCTTCCGTCTTCTGCACGTTAGACAGCCTGTTTTCGTCCTCTTCATGGGCTCGGCATCTGTGCACTGGCGCTTCTTGGCCGTGACAGGACGCTTCTCGGTGGCCGAAAAGTTCAACACCTGTTGGTAGTCTTTGTAGCTCATGTTAAGAAGAGTAGTTGAAAGCTTCCATCTCTTCCGAAGGTTGGCCCTCCGAAGACCTAGGTGAGGTGAGTCTTTCGCCCCAAACGGCAACCGAAGCAGATAGCCGCGCCCTGGACGACAAGAGGAGACGAGCGCACCCCGAATTGCCTACGATTCTCGCGTGCGGGTGCTGTTTACGGACTCGCGCTCTCCCGCACGGCAACAGAAGCCGAGAAGCGCGGTATGACCAGTTGCCCCATACGGACGAGGCTCCAACTACTGTCACTATAGTTAACTGTCAAACTGCCACTATAGTTAACTGTCAAACTGTCACTATAGTGCGATGAACATGACAGAGCTAATGTATCTCAAGCCTTTGCGTTCTCTGACCGGCAAAATGATAAGAACCTGAAAATGTTTATATTCTTCTGTACTTCCCATCTCTCCTTCCTTTTCTTTTCTGCTCTCGTTTACCTTCAACTCTCCATCTAGTTTATCCATCTCGTTCTTCTTCTTTCTTCTTGCTTGGCTCCAGGCGGCTCAGACGGTCCAACTGTTCCCCCACTACATCTTCACAACCCACTACATCCTCAGATTCCACTCTATGCATTTATTTCAGACTGTATTTACAAGTTCTCCTCTCAAATTCTGTGTCTCGCCTCCTTGGCCACGTGGAACGGCGACCAGACGCCTCTCACCGACTCGTTCACCGACTTCACCTTGTGGTTGTACTTGAAAGGCTCGTTTCCGCCCCGCTGGATATGCTCTTGTAGTTTGGCCATCACCTTGGGCACGTCCAAGTTCCTCACGTCCACCTGTTGCTGTGCATCCGTGTTGTAGTGGAACGTTAGCGTCGGGTGCCCGCTCTTCTGGACTATTTCAAACACCGTCTCCTTGTTCTGGGCGGCAAACTTATGGAGAAGCTTCTTGGGGTGCACCAACAAGTCCCTCACTGCCTGCGACGAGCCTCCCCAGTTACAGTACTGGATCGTGACACGATAGCACGGCCTGACGAAAGCGCCCACACCGTTTCGGGCAATCGACGGCTTGAATACAGCTTTCACGGGCATCTTGTGCTTGTATTCGGTGATCGCTCCAGATTTTCTTCCTCATTTTTTCACTCACCTCTCGCGGTGCTTTATGCAAGAACCTCGCACTGGGATCTGACCCTCGCAGCCACACAAGTCAGTGGATTCTACGTCTGAAATATCTATAATCACGTCTTCTTAAATTTCTACTTGTCGCCTTCGCGTAACTTTATGCCCTAAATATCTACTCATGAGTGATTGCATCCTCGTTAAGTACCTCCTCCGCGTACCTATCGGGATCTTCTCCGTGAGGGACCTTGATGATCTTGTTTCTCCAGAACCCATCGCTTCCGATCACCTCCTTCAAGACGATAGTGTACCCGAAAATGCGAGGTAGGATCTTGACCCACGTAAGCCAGTACACTGCGCCAATGGCGAAGACACCCCACGTCACAACGGGGTGGATCCAGTAGGGTAAGTCCTCGTACACAGTCTGGCCGTGGCTAGGGGGAATGTATGGAGCCACGATCAAGTAAAGCGAACTGAGAGTGAAGAAAATCACCACGTAAAATGGCGCACGGATAGGAGGGTTCCACTCTCTCTCGCCCTTGCGGCTGGTCCATTTCAAGTAAAGCAACCCGATCCCCACAAAGGTGTTCACAACGTTCAATGGGTACGAGATCAAGTTCAACACGAAGTTGTAGGCATCTCCTGGGGGAGGAGCAATGATGGTAATCACACAGACAACCCAGTGCTGGAACAAACCAACAAAAGGAGAGTTGAAGGGCTTCGAGGTGGCGAAAAACTTCGAAAAAGGCAAGCTTCCCTCACGGCCAAGCTGTTGGATGATTCTTCCCTGCGAGAAGATGACCGACAAGACATTGCCCAACGTTGACAAGGCCACAAACACCGACGAAGCCTTCTCTGCAGAGTCGCCAAACGCGTACTTGAAGAAAGAGGCAACGACAATCCGGCCGGACAGGCGGATCTCATCGGCGGGAACAACCGCATAGTATGCAACATTCACCAAGACATAAAGGATTGTGATGGTAATCAATGCAGAGGGAGCAGCGATTTTCAAAACACGGATAGGGTTCTTGATCTCACCCAAGGCGTAGTTGGCATTGGAGTACCCAACGTACGACCAAATGATGTTGTACAAGGCGTTCACGACACCAAAGCCAGTTGGCGAAGAGCCCTTGAAGCCGTCGGAGAAGTTGTGGGGGTTGTGGAAGTTTTTGTTCTTGATGCCTCCGCCCAAAGCGACCCATCCGGTAATAGAAATGAACAAGATGATCACAACCTTGAAGACGCCCAAAGCGTTAGCCAAGAAAAGTCCCGACTTCACGTGGAGACCGTTGATCAAGAAGGCAAACGTGATGACGGCAATACCAATTCCTCTGGAGTTCCACTGGGTGATCTCTTTTCCGGCCGCATTCAACAAGTACTCGCCGGTGACAATGGAGTTACCTGCGGCCCAGCCCAAGAAAAAAATGTACGACGCATACATGGCCGTGACAAAGAGCCTGGGCTTGGTGTAGATGTACTCCAAGTAGTTCTTTTCGCCTCCGTTTCTGGGGATGGCAGAGCCCAACTCCATGTATGTCAAGAGCCCTGTAAAGGCGATGATGGAGCCCACCACCCACAAAATCAAGGACGTTCCCACGGAGCCCGAAAGCGTCAAGATCGTACTGGCGGTGGAGAACACACCAGCACCAATGATTCTGTTGGTGATCAAGAAGAGCGCAGACAAGACGCCGATGTCCTTCTTGTTCTGATCAACGTTAACAACAGCATTGGTCTCGAAGTCCTCCACATTGCTGTACGCACTTTTACTGCTTTCCTTTTCCTCCAATTTACTCATGGTGAGGCTGGTCTGCAACAAAGAGCTATAGCCAATTTGACTTTTTGTGGCGGATTCGGGTCGTTTTATGCTTGGTACGTCACGGCTGCAAAGCTTTTAGCCAAGGGTGCAAGACCGCGATGGAAGGCGCGCAAGTTAAGCCTCAGTTACCTGCCAACGGAGAAATCTTGTGAGCCACCGTTCGCCTCCATGCCGGACACGGCGTTTCACGAGCCTACCAACGGTCTTCAGGCCCATTAACGTTGCGACGCCGGCACGGAAATGCTGTGGTTTCAGGATGCCAATGAACTGAGGCGTGGGCATGCTGCCCTCTCCCTATATGGTGGGCCACTCGATGAATTTTTTTCATCAGGCAGATCCTCTACTTGCTAGTCCGATGAGCGTAGTTTCTTTTTCTATTTTTTTAATTGCTAGACCCTGTTTTGCCGCACAGCGTCTGTCTGACTTTTCTTGTTATGCCTTCTCTCAACTCCAAAACTCCTAATGTAATTTCACGTGACCCGCCCTGGCTTCGGCATTCTACTCGAGGCGTCTGGATCGGCCTCAGCTGCAAGTCATAGTGACCCGCTCGCCGTCAGCAACTCGCCGTGCCACCGGCCAAGCGACTAATTGGCTCATTGGGCGCCCAAAACCGTTACAAGAGCTTGAGGATTTCCGTTTTGGCGTTCTGCACGCTCTCCTCCGTTCCGACCAAGTAGATGATGTTGCTGTTCTTATCTGTTGTGCGGGGCACAGTGATAAACGCACCCGTGCTCTCCCTCAATTTGTTTATCTTAGCGCCCTGCCGACCAATGATCTTGGGAAACTGCACTGTGGGGTTCTGTAAGTAGAGCCATCCAGCCGTCGTTGCCTCCTTGGCTCTGGTCAACCGCAGCTCCACAGTCTTCGCGGCTAAAGCTGTGGCGTCGTCTGTACCAGATAATCTCCAAGGAATGACAGCCGCTTCGCCTTCTGTCAACGCCAAGGCGCTGGTAATTAAGCTTGCAGGTGAGTCCTCCGCAGGATCTGAATCCTCTGGAGGGTTAGGGATCGCTGCATTGGACAATGCGGTTGCTTTTCTGCCTAAGTTTCCATGAGAGACTTCAACATCGTAATCAGTTCTCAACGCTCTCACAGTCGCACCTCTATCGGAGACCAAAGAGTGGTACGCGGATGGCACATCAATAGAGACCTTCCATGTATCCGTAGTCATCTCATCTAACCTCAGTCTCAACGCCTGGATCTTTTCGGGGAGACCCTTCAACTCGATCTTCGTTGATGTCAGTTTGGACGTGGGAATGTAAATTTGCACGCCAAACTCATCTTGTAACGAATGGCGGATCATGCCACCAGGGCCAACCAAGAGTCTGTGCTTCTCCTTTGGCAAATCATACTCCTCTGTCACGGAGGCCTCCTTTTCTGCAACAATCTTTTTGATCTGCTCCACGATCTTGCTGACAATGTTCTTGTCACCCAGGCACACGATTTCGTCCGAGCCAGAGCCCTCCTCTGGAATGGTCAATAACCTCGTGTACTGTTGTCTAGAGAGGTTGTCTCCTCCGGCGTTGCTGATGATTCCGCGTAAAACGGACCCACTGGGTCCCACTATGTCACGGTGGTATTTCGAATCGACCTTGAGTGTGCTTGTGGTGAAGTTTTCAATCTCATCGATGATCTCCTGAATTCTTGCGGTGGCCTCTTTCAAGCCGCTCTTGGAGCCCGTCAATTCAACTTCAGCATATCCTGTTTTCTCCTCTTGTTCTCTGCCGCCGGTGAATTGGTAGTCCACACCAGTTCCGTCTGAGATATCGCCGATATTGTTACCGTTTTTTCCGATGACTCTGGCAACTGCTGCTGCGGGAATCTTGATAGTGGCCTTGAACCCATTCTCCTTCTCGTACTGGTACAATTGCTTGATTTCCTCCACAGCTTTTTGGACACTCTTCGAAGGACCCCTCACAGTCACCTCATTCTCATTCTGAGGAGCATCAGCAAAAGAGGAGTTCGATTCGCTAGGGAACCGGATCTTCACATTGTATCTGTCTTGCAACCTGTTGGTGTAGCTAAAGTTGGGGCCGTGGATTCTTCTGTGGAACGAGCTCTCGATCTTTAATCTCTCTAAGGTGTCGTCCGCCAATCTTTTGGCCAACGAGGCAATTGCTTCTTTGGCAGCTTCTGTGTTTCTCTTGATACCCAGTAAGGAAATCTTGGTTTTCTGCGACTTGTTGGCATTTCCGCTGTCTTTTGCGTCTCCCTCTATGTCAATCTTGACACCAAATTGATCTCTGTACGTGTTCAAGTTCGAGCCACCCTTACCAATGACCCTAGACAAGACAAACGTAGGAACTTCGAGCTCAGTCTGGTAGCCTCCGGTGGCGGCATATTCCTTGGCCTCTGCCAAAACTTCCAAGATTTCCTTCTCGACTTTGCTCACCTCGGATTTGAGGCCGCTGATCAAGACCTCATTCTTGGACTTGCCGGATGCGTTTGAATGCAATGCCACTTTGACAGAGTCTGGTTCTGCGGCAGCCAAGATCGATCTCAAGGTCGATCCTTTTGGACCGGATATATGCGATTGCTCGCCAGAAGCGACCTTCAATACCTTTGCGGTGTATGACTCCTGCAACTTTCTCAAGGGATCAAGCGCCTTGTCACAATCCAGCAAAACAGTCGATTGGGGTTCATCAAAGTCCTCGAAGTCGTCGCTTTGGCTAGCTGCAGAATAGTCGAACACAATGATGTTGCCATCGAGAACCACGAACCTAGAGTCCGGTATACTCTCGAGGGCTTCAGGAATTTTGGAGTGGAAGAATGGATCAATGTCCTCCACCTTCAACGTCTGGTCCGGCGTGACCTGGTTAACAGCGGCCACAATGGCTCTTCTGGCATTCTTAGTGTTCTCCACATCGCTGGCTTTGACGATAATGTCCACGGGAATGGAGTTGACCTCCGAGGTGTCCAAAGAGGGAGGGTTGATCTTCACGCCGAACTCAGTAGCAATTGAGTCGAATGCACCATACTTGGAAAACATGGCAGCAACGGCACGAACATGAGGAATGTTTCCACGGTGAGCTTTGGCCATGTCCAACGTCTCTATCTTATACTGAGATATGGTATTCTTGGCCCTGGACACTGCTTTGGAGATATTCTTCTTCTCGCCAATGAATTTGACGGCGGGCGTGTCGTCTCCAGGCAACTCTACCAAGACCTTGTCGTCGGCCAAGATTTGCTCAACTGGAATGAACGCATGCTTGCTGGGTGTGAAGTCGTGTGTTTCGACAACGACCTTCTCCATTATAGCCGCATTGATTTTTTTGATCTCCTGCTTAGCGGCAAGAGCGTTTGCTCTGTCGCCCAGGATTATGATGGACTTATAGGACGTGTCCAACGGGGGAAGTGTGAAGTCAAGCTCCGGGTACTGGGAGATGACCGGCTGAAATGCAGTGGATGCAAATGTCTTAACGTAGTCGTCAATGTCGACCTTCAACTCTGAGTTCTTGAATTCGTCCTTGACGATCGCCAAGATCTGGGTTTTGGCGGCCTTGCAGCTTTGCGCATCGCCCTGGAGGGTAACAGTCGCCGTCTCGGAGAACTCTTCGTCGTCTGAATCGACGTCTTCCGCCTTGGGCTGCGCAGACGCGTCGGCGTTGCTTATGTCAACCTTGACATCGTATTCCCGGATGATCTGCTTCAAGTTGCGGCCCTGTGGACCGATGACCTTGGCCCTCACCTTGGCAGGGATGGAGAACAGCACCGTCACAGGCTTGGTCAACTTCTTGATGACAAGGCGCTTGGCGAGCTTGACCTGCTCGGGCCGCCCGGTGATCAAAAAGGTTCTCTTTTTGGTGTGCTGCGAGGTGGTGCACTCGATGTTGGAGGACGTGGTGGCCTTGATGCTGGTCAAGATCTTGATGAACTCCGGCCGAGCGACGTTGAGCTGGTCTTCGATGTCCAAGGAAAAGGCCTCCTGCACTGTGGTGGTCTTCACTGTGGATTTGGACAGCTTGGGCGTCGCCTCGCCCGGTGCGCTGGACGCGGCTGACGGCGGGGCTCGGCCGTTGGCCAGCGGGCCCCAGGAGGTCGAGCCTGCGGAGCCCGGCAGCGAAACGGGCGCATCGCCGCCTCCCAAAACAGGAAACAAAGACTTGTTGGAGATGGAGCGGCTGGTCTCGCTCGTGGACGTCGCGTCCGACGCGGGCGACGAGTGCCGGGACAGAGTCTCGCTGGAAGACTCTGTCAAATGGGCGCCATTGACACGGGCAGCAATGATCTCAGCAGGTGTTGCCATTGTTGAGGGTGCGTGATTCGGGAGGGTATGCTGGGGAACGCCAACTCTCGCGTGTCGTTCGAAACAGTGTCTTGTCGGTGGTAATTTTCACAGCTGGTCCAGTATGCAAAAAGGTTCTGGCGTGGCTGGTATACGGATGTCGGCGGGATGGCGGGGTCACTGGCCGGAACTGTCCTCGAACACGGTGTTGTTGTCGGGTTCTTTTTTTCGGTGTCACTTTCGAGCTTCGCCTATAAATGTCTCCGACAATTGGGATTAGCCTTGCTCGAGCCGGAAAGGTGCTTGTCGCTTCCTGCACAGCCGGCACCTCACTATGATTGCACCACTTAAATAGCCCGCAGCGGGCGCGACTCTGCACGCTCGCCTGCAACAAAATACGGTGGTTAGCCGAGCATTTGCATACTACTCCGCGGTGAAAAATACTACGCTGATACTAACGCTGCACTTCGATTACTGCTGTCTACCGAGGCTCACAAGGTTTCGTGCAACACCTCCTTCAAGCGGTAGTCCTCGTTCACCTCCTCGATGAACTCCCAGTTGCCAATGAAGTCGTCCCCTCTCACCACCCCGGGCATGGTCTGGCCGTTGGCGTATCTGCGCCAGAGCTTCTTGGCCTCTTCGTCCGTGCCCAAATCCTTGTACTCGAACTTGATCTGGTTGGCCGTCAAGATCGTTGATAACCTGTTTGTGCGCTGGATGATCTGCATGCCTCCGGCAAGCGACGTGTAGATGTACACGGGAAGACTCTCCAAATGCTTCTTCAACTCCTCCGGCGACACGTCGAAGCTTTCATCCTCTTCCTGGGCCACATGTGTCTCTTTCGTAGCCGACTCTTCTTTGGTCTCAACAGGCGCTTTGCCGTGCTCCTCTGCTGCAACCAGCTTGGACTCTTGCGCGACCTCATCTTTGCCCAGATCATCCTCAACACTCTTCTCGGCACTCGTAGCCTTCTCAGTATCGAGCACATCAGCTGAAGTCTTTCCGGTTTCTTCCTCGACACTCTTCACGGCGTCCGTTTTCTCGGGCACATCAGCTGAAGTCTTTCCTGTTTCTTCCTCGACACTCTTCACGGCGTCCGTTTTCTCGGGCACATCAGCTTCAGAAACCTTCTCGCTGTCTTCTTCGACACTCTTCTCTGCCTTTGTTGAATCCAACACCTCGGCCTCGGTGACCTTCTTGTCAGTCACCTCTTCCTTCTCTGAAGCAGATGCTTCGCCTTTCACACTCTTCTCGGGCTCCTTCTCCTCGGAAATCTCGTCCTCCTTCTCAGTGTCGTTTTTCGACTCACTCTCGCTCGGCGTGGTAGCGGTTAGCAGATCCTCAGCAGGGTTCTCCTCGAGACTCGTGTCTGGTTCGATTCCTTTGGCACTAAGATCTTTGGAAGATGTTTCAAGATCACCACTGGTGCTGTCGCCGGATTTGTCACTCGATTCGTGATGTTTCGTAGTATCGCTTTCTGGCTTCTCTTCGCTGGTGTTCTCCTCTGCAACAGTAGTTGAAGCACTTACAGCAGGCACTTCCACCTGCTCGTCGGCATCCTTGACTTTAGGTTCTTCATCGACTTTGGAAGCCTTGGCAGGTTCATCATTCAAATCACCTTTGCTCGCATCTGCAGCCGGAGCTGAGCTTACCGTATCGCTTTCGGTAGAAAGGGGCTTCTCATCTGCGTCGGCACTTTTCAGCACCAAATCATTGCTTTCTCCCGCACTCTCCTGCGTCTCTTGCGTTCCTTCTGAAGTTGACGCTTTTTCAGAAGGCACCTCTTTTTTTGTGTCAGAGGGTTTTTCGTCGGCTGCCTCAGACTTCTTGGAGATTGGCAAACTGCTTTCTAAGGTAGCTGACTTTGTGGGGCTATCATCAAGAGACGACTTGCCGTGCTTGTAGCTTTCTGCAAGCGGCGAGGAGTTCAACACCTTCTTCATCATGTTGTCCAAGTCATTCACTTGAGAATATGGGTCATCTGTGACCAATGCTCCTTCTCTGTTCAACTCATCGGTGTTCGAATCGTTCTTCTCGCTCGAGAACAAACTATTTGTCTGATCGTGAGCGGGCCTGCGACTTCTGGACCTGGAGATAGACCTCAAGTAATTGGTCGAAGACTCGGACCTCACGGAGAACAAGTTGTTGCCAGGCAAGATCCGCTCGTGGCCATCAGCATTGAAGTTGGTGTAGTCACCGCTGGTCACCAAGGAAGGATCTCTCGTGACGGATTCGGTCTCGTTCTTTGCCTCCGCGGCGGCGATGGAGTCTCCGAGGGTTGGCTTGGACTGTCTGGATCTTCTGTCCTCAAGCTCCTCGTCTTCGTTGACTCTCATGTCGGCAGGAAGCTCGTACTTCGAAGGCTCGTCCTCGTGGGTGTATTTGTACGAGTCACCACGGGCCAAGTGGGTGGCCACGGCCGACTTGGAGCGAGATCTCGATCTGTCATCACTTCTATCTCTGAACGAGACCCTGGACCTGGATCTGGAGGGAGATCTCTCGTCGCTCTGGAAGTAGGGGGCGTGCAACGAATCCGTGTCGTTGACCTGGATGTTCTGGCCAAAAACAGCTTTGTTGTTGGAGAAGTTGGAGTTGCTTCTCAAGTTGCTTGGGCGCGCAGGAACAGCGGTCTTCTCCGGCGCCGAGGTGAACTCACTGGTCTTTGATCTGGCTTCAGAATCGCTGGACGAGGGCAACTTCGAGAGGTCGTAAGACTTGACGGAGTCCAACAACTCCGAGTGATCGGAGATCTGGTGGCCGATCTGGTACTCCGAGAGGTTCGGGGTGGAGAAGTTTTCTGGGTGAGATAACTCCAGGGAATCTAACACCGGAGCCTTGGACGTGGGGAGCGCCTCGTCGGTGGAGCCGACAGGGGACAAGACTCCATCGTCGGCCTCTGCAGGCTCAGGGCTTTGGAGCGTCTTCAAATGAGAGCCCACGGCGGGCTTTGAAGGGGACACCAACGAAGGCGTGCTGACGTCCTTGGTGTCGTCCTTGGTGTCGTCCTTGGTGTCGTCCTTGGTGTCGTCCTTGGCCGCGTCCTTGGAGTACTTTGCGTCCGAGCGCACATTGCCCTTGTCGTCCAAGAAGCGGTCGAAGTCCTCGTCGGAGCCCAAAAGCGCACCCTCGTTTATCAAGTCGTCCAACGAAGCGCCAATGGAAGAGTTCAAGATCGACTTTTTGCTCTGCTTGATCTTGGACGTGCCGGTGTACTTCTCGGGGTGAATGTAGTTTTTGTGGGGCGAGTCGTCGGCCGACTTGACTGACGCACCAACCAACGAGGGGTAGGGCGATTTTTCGGCCTTTTCTAATTGTTCTTCGAAATCCATTCTGTGCAACAGACAACCACGCAAATACTGCTAGTGATAGGTGGGTGAATCGGCCCCAGCGTTGCTAGAGATACAGGAATGATTGTCAGCCGTCACGTGCGCGTATCAGGTTGAGTTTTCAAGCCGTTTGAGAAGCAAGCGGGAGGACGTTTGCGGGCCGCGTGGGATGCAAGCCGTGTTGCGAGCTGGAAGGCCGGCGTTGGAGGCGTGTTTCAGAGATGCTACTGGTTGGGTGCTACGGTGAACAAGCTGAGCAACCTGCGGTGGGGCGATAAGGCGGGCGCGGCCAGTCGATCGGTGCGGCCAACGCGCTGGGAGGCCAGGCGACGCCTTGAGGCAAGGTTGCGTGCGGCAAGTGCGGGCGCGGCCTGGTAAGTTTGAGTGACTCCCCGCTCCAGACCGCCTTTACTGCTTTGGTCTCCAGGTGCATGGGCTCGAGATACCCCACCAAAACGACGCACCTTGAATGGGCAACAACAACAACGGAAACAAAGCGGTGAGCAGATAAAGGCGAGGCAAAACATAACGAGCCTAATGGCACGAGAAAAGGCGATCAACAACGAAAGTAAAACATAAGTGAATAAATAAATAAACTGAGCGACGCAACAATAAATAAATAAAATAAATCGCTATAGAATAAATGTCAGTGAAGGCGTCACGAAGCATGGTCGGACCTGCTCCATGTTTCGCTAGCCAATTTGCATGCGCCCTCCGAATCGGGTATGGCCGACGTTTGCCAATTGTGGACCGCCAGATGCAAGTCGGGCTTCCGGGTGCGGGCGGTCGTTACTCAGACGGCGTTCTTGACTGTTACGCGCTCCCCAGAGATTGGCTCGCCGGAGATCGAGCGCCCACGGCCCCGGCCCAAGCGCTGTGGCTCCGAGCCTTCCGTAACGCAGCGAAAGCGCCGGCCTTTCCTTCTTTGGCTGCCATTTTTCTTTATACCTCGACCGTCTCTCTCAAAGGGACATTTCTCTCGAAAGGCCAGTTCTCCGAAAGGGTCTGATTATCAGTTTATCGTTTGCCTGCGCATTAGTTTTGCGCTAACTCGCCTTTCTTTTTTGTTTTTCTGGTATTCTCAGGCAAGCCTGGCAACACAAGAAAAAAGAAATCTCGCATCCACACTCCCTCTGTCTAATCAGCACTAGTGCCCCCAACAGACAACCGCCTTTTCAGCAACAACAACGCATTTCCGTCACCTCCGAAAGCTTTGGAAACACACCTAGCCTCTGCCCACACTACCCAGCAAATTCAGGGGCAGTTCCTAGCATTTCTCAGCAGCTTGTGTTTTTGTCATCCCCATAACCACCGTGATTGTGGGCGCCATTAGTCAAATTTTCGACTTTGTGGTCAAGTTCAGAAACAACACCATTTTTCTCCAGCATCAAGTATGAGCTCCAAGTCAGCAGCAGCCATCCTCCAGCGGCAGTTTAAGGACCTCACAGACCCCAAAAAGGGCATCCCGTCGTTCCACATCGAGCTCGACGATGACAACATTTTCTACTGGAAGGTCGGCATCATGGTTCTCAATAAGGATTCCCTCTACTACGGCGGGTACTTCAAGGGCCGCATGAGATTCCCCGCCGACTACCCCTACTCCCCACCGGGCTTTTGTTTTACGCCACCCATCTTCCATCCCAACGTGTACAAGGACGGAAGGTTATGCATTTCTATCCTCCACGAGGGAGGCGACCCCATCTCCGGCTTGCCTGACGCGGAGACCTGGTCGCCTGCGCAGACCGCCGAGTCGGTGCTTATCTCGATCGTGTCACTCTTGGAGGACCCCAACTTGAACTCCCCCGCAAACATGGACGCATGTTGGTTATTTAGAAAAAACTTCGAGTCCTACAAGGAGAAGGTCTTAGAGGGCGTGGAGCGGTCCAAGAACGACATTCCCGAGGGCTTTGTCATTCCTGACAGCGAGGACAACGCCTTTGGCGGCAACCCCGCTGCCAACAAGGAACTTGACCAAGAGCATTACGACGAGGAGTTCTGGTACGACAGCGACGAGGAGAGCTTCGACGAAGAGAGCTTGATGGACGACATCAACGACGAAGAGGAGGACGATGTCGAAGAAGAAGAAGACAGCGACGTGGAGATGGTCAAGTAGTGTTTCTGTATTGATCCCCCAGCATCTCCCGACAGCTCTGTCTACCCTTTTTGCATAGCCACAATTTGCTAATTCCAAAGCCAGCACACTATACCCGTGTTTTTATATACCCTTGGTTGATATATAGATTATTTTATTACTTTTCTGTTCCTGCGTAGCGGGTCGCTAGACCGGCGGTTCTATAGAAGTTTATAGCCGCTCAACCCGGAAGACAACGCTTCCGTGAGCAGATCTAGCCTGACTTTGGCTTGCACGTCCGGATACTCCTCCGAGTAGAACATCACCACGTAGAACGTGTGTTGCGGGTCGCTCGTGGCGGAGCTTGTCACGAACTTCTCGATCACGGCTTTCAACGAGGCCTCTAGGTCCAACGCCGCCCAATTGTCTAAACTCGGGTCGCCCGTCTTGTCTTGCTGTCTCAACAGGTTGGTGGCTAGGAGGGAGTACATTCGGAGGTCGTCTGGGGAGACATTAAGGTCCAGTGTTTGGGGGTCGGGGGACGTGACGGTGACCAATGGCAAGCCTTTGTGTGAAAGCAACGAGACGGAGATGATAGCCCCGGACTGGTCTCCAGTACCTGAGCCCTTCAATGCTTGTAGCAATGTGTTTGAGATTTGTTTCTGTTGTAGCATACTGTTGAAGAGAGCAGTGGAGTTTTTTGAGGGAGAACAATGCGAAACTCCACTGATAGCTGGCAAGCACCGGGGCCAGACCCTCTGGACTTCGATGCTCAAGAACTGCTCTGTAGTGACCGCTTGTTCCACTTTGGGTTTATTTCTGTCTTTTACGACCCGTTCAGCATATGTAATTTTTACGCTTTACTTACTGGTGTCAGTGTTTGCAAGCATGTCCGGGCTATTTTACAGGGTACTGACCTTAGGGCGCAAAAACTATGAACGAGTAAGCGGCGGATCCGGCAAAAAATACTACAAACCGCAAATCCAGGGAATACAAAACATAACCACCCTCTTCATCAATTCAGGTATCCTAAACCACCAAAAAAGCAGTATAACTCCTCCGGTGCTACGTATCACCACCGGATCTAGTCCACCAATGGGGCTCAATTTTGCAACAGTGCGGCCCAAAATTATGAGGACTGGAAAAAGTAGAAAAATGGAAACAAAGCGACCCGGGCGCCTATTTGCTTACCGCGTCTATTCGGGGCTCCCGCAAAATTTACTTCGATTCTTGTGCTTGCTTGCCACCGGTGGTGTACTTCCCTTGCCGGATTGTATCGCGAAGTCGCGTAACGGTTTTTCTCGCACTGTTCGCGAGCGCGCTTCGCAGGCTTCTTCACGGTTTCCCCTGTTCACGATACGAGCTACAATCCTCGCAAAGTGCTTGTTTTACCTCAGCTTCTACTGTTCACTGCCCTGAAGCCAGAGGTTCTAGTCCGCATCTACACCACTTTGTAAGGCGGAAAGCACCGGCATATATTTGACACAACTGCATTTCAACAAACCAAAACAAACCCACAAGCTCCGCAGGCGAACGACTCCTTCTGTCATTATGGAGCAAAGCGGCAGAAAACGGCCCAACACAGACGCCGTGGGTGTTCAGCGCCACCCTTTGGCCGAGACCAGCAGCAACTTGCCGCAGCCGGCGTCAAAGAAATCTAAAATCAAGCCACTGTCTAGGGTCACCAGAGTCGATTCGCTGAAAGAGAACGCGAATCCCGAAGGAGAACTGGCCCCTAAATCACAGCATGCCTTGGAGGACAAGAGCGGCTCCACGGCCTCGGGCTCGACCTCTGTGCTGGCCAAGTCGGCAAGACTCGTCGGTGAGGAGTTACGAAACTGGCAATCGTCGTGGAGAAAAATCATGCGAGAGTCTGTCGTGTATTTCGACACACAGGGCTGCGATTCGAATAACCCGGCCCAGAACCAAGAGCTCAAGAGGGCCCAAAAAGCTTTGAGACTGGTGGGGTGCGAGATTGTACCTTTTTACGACAGAGACGTCAGCATCATAGTGAGTAGGCGCCCCTACTCCAGCGCCAAGTCCTTTCCACCCAATGACATTTTCCATGATGTCTCTGCATTAAAAATAAAGGTCTGGGACTTTGATAAGGTTTTCCGGTTTTTGAAGAACTTGGGTGTGTCGGAATCGGCCACCCTGGAACGCGCCGGGAACTTGCTCAATCTCTTAAAAGAAGAAAAGATTTTTGGATCTGCCGATAAAGATCCAAACGCAAAGCGTGATGACTTGTACTATCTCGAGAAGAACTTCATATATGTCTATGATCTCTTGCAGGCGGTTCGTCCTATTATCGTGAGAGAGTGGCCAAGCAACAAGTATCCAGTTTTTCACATGACTCTCGATGGCAAGTGTCCCTTCATCCCAGACGTCTCCGATAACCTGGAGAGAAAAAAGCTTCGAAGGTTGCAGAAGTTCGAGGCAACAAAGGAATACAGGGACATGCTCAAAAAGGTGTCTTACATGATCTTCTCCAACAAGCGCAATTTGCTTGATTCCCTGAAGCCGGTTTCTGGGGCCGGAAACAGCAGCGAAACAGAAGAAAAAAGCAACAAAGGTGACGATGGGGAAGACTCTCTCTATGACACCATCGTGGATGACCACGAAACTGAAAACGCGCTTGAAGATTCCATGTACAATCGCATTACAGAGTTTAAACCACCGCTGCTTTTATCGAGAAATTCTTCTGTCATCCAACCGGCCCCCACAAATGCATCGAATTCTAGGTTTTATGATGTGGCTGCATCCGGCTATAACGGAGCGTCAAACGCAATGCAATTTTCCATGGACTCTACTTTGAATAGTATGGCTTTGCAACAAGGTCAACAAGGAAATGGACTAGGTCCTGCGATTTCACAAGTTCCTTCGAAGAACCTCAACAATCTCAAGAGGCGAATCTTCATGAAGCGTCAACTCAAAAGAGTGGAGGATCAGAAGAGGGACCTGGAGGCCAAGCCAGGTTACTGTGAGAACTGCAGAGTCAAGTATGACCATTTTGAAGACCACATTGCGTCCAACAGGCATCGTAATTTTGCGTGCAACGACGAAAACTTCAGAGCAATTGATAAATTAATCGAAACGCTCAACGAGAGTAAGTCTATGGGATACATATCATCAAATGGCGATTACAGCTTCTCGGCTTGATGGGCCTGCCCAGCAAAAAGTCTATTTGGCTGCACACTGTGGATGTTACTGGGCCTGGCCATACATTCCCAATCAAATATTTGCATAATTTTAATGGTTACAAAATCGTAATAGTTTCAAGGCTGTAAGATAAGTTCGCGTGCGGTCCAAGTTTGTGCGCGATATCTCACATTCGATTTTTCAGCCCATCGCAGGCAACATCTGGAAGAGACGGCCATGAATCGTGTACTTGTATCGGGCACGAGTTTAGGTGCCAGATATGCCTTCGGGGCGGGCTGTCACTACCTGACACTCAGAAGTCTACCGAATGTTCGCAAGAAAGAGAGTGACGAGAAACCCGGTCCAAAGAAGACCAATAGATTTGCCCAAATGTATGCTGGGAAATCAAAGAACAGAACCGCTAACAAGGAACAGAACACTACCCAGGACCTGCAATCAAAGACCAGCAATGGATCAAGGGTTAGAAATTCTCCGAAGTTCAGCAATGCCGACGCAACCAACACCAAAACGGCTCAAGAGAAGCAGTTTGAAGAGTACTCCAGAATCCGGGAAAGACTCAACAAGAAGCATGACCAAGAACTAAAGAAGACACCAGAAAAGCCATCGCATAAAAAGAAACCAGTCAAGAACGTCCAAAAAAAGGCTCCAAAGGAAAATATCAAGATATCCATTCCCACCTTCGTGACTGTGTCCAACTTGGCCACTTTGATGAGTGTTCCTTTAAACAAATTACTTCAGAGGTTAGAGGTGATGGGGTTTGAGGGAATGACACATAACTACATCTTGGACAAAGAAAATGCATCCCTCATAGCCGACGAGTTCGGTTTTGATGTTATCATGAGTGACGATACGGGACTAGATTTGTTCCCTGCGCCACCAGCGGAAGACAAATTGAAGCCCAGACCACCAGTGGTGACAATAATGGGTCACGTCGACCATGGTAAGACGACTATCCTCGACTACTTGAGGAAGTCTGCTATTGTTGATAAGGAGTTTGGCGGCATTACCCAACACATCGGCGCTTTTTCGGTGATCACGCCCATTTCCAAGAAGAAGATCACTTTTCTTGATACCCCTGGGCACGCGGCCTTTTTGAGCATGAGGGAAAGAGGCGCAATAGTCACAGACATCATTATTCTAGTGGTTGCAGCCGACGACTCAGTCATGCCACAGACCATTGAGGCTATCAAGCATGCCAAGAAGTCTAGTGTCCCGGTCATCGTTGCCATCAATAAGTGTGACAAGCCAGGCAACAACATCCATAAAGTCTTGAGCGACCTTGCTGCAAACGATGTAGACATCGAAGATTACGGCGGCGAAACGCAAACGGTTCAAGTCAGCGGCAAAACAGGAATGAACATGGACAAGCTAGAGGAGGCCGTGATCACGCTTAGCGAACTTAGCGAGTTCCAGGCAGAGCCTACAGGAGTTCCAGCGGAGGGTTGGGTTATCGAATCCGAAATAATGAAAGGTTTGGGTAATGTGGCAACGGTGTTGGTGAGAAGAGGAACAATCAAACCTGGTTGCCATCTTGTTGCCGGTAAGACTCACTGCAAGGTGCGCGGAATGAGAGACGAATATGGTAAAGCAGTGAAAGAGGCTGGTCCATCAACTCCTGTTCAAATCTGGGGCTGGAAGGAGCTTCCTGAGGCAGGCAGCCAAATCCTAGAGGCCAAGCTGGAACAGATCTGCAAGAAGGTCATTCAAAACCGTGAAAGCCGTGAAAAGCAGATCCAAGCAGCCAGAGACATCGAGTCTATCAACGAAAAGAGGCAACAGGAAGTGAAGGAATTGGAGAGACAAGAAAAATTGAACGAGCTCAAGCTCGCAGGCTTGGATGCAAGTGAGTTCATGGAAAGTGAAGAACAGCGCACCACCACAATCAAATATATTGTGAAGTCGGACGTATTTGGATCAGCAGAAGCCATCAAGGAGAGTATTGATGGACTTGGAAACGACGAAGTTCGGGCTCAGGTCATCTCACATGACGCGGGCCAGCCTACGGAGTCAGACTTGGATATGGCGGACGTTTTGGATGCAAAAATCCTATGTTTCAATGTCAAGATCCCCAAGCCCATCCAAGCAAAAGCGGATAGAATGAACGTGAAGCTATACGAGCAGAACGTGATTTACCGCCTCATTGAAGATGTGACTGCAGAGCTCACCTCGAACTTAAAGCCGCACATTGAGATCAAGGTTTTGGCCGAGGTTGAGCTCAAGAACTTGTTTAAGATTACCGGGAAAAACAAAACCGTTCGCAAAGTCGCTGGCTGCCGTGTTTCAAGCGGGACCTTGAAGAGGTCAGACAAGGTTCGTGTCCTCAGAAATGACGAGTGTGTTTACTCGGGTACTTTATCATCGTTGAAGCACGTGAAGCACGATGTGAGCGAAGTGAAAAAAGGATCAGAGTGTGGGTTGTCATTTGAACGATGGGACAAGTTCGAGGAAGGCGACAAGATAGAAGCATACGAGGAAATAGAGATACCGCGGTATCTTTAGTTTTGTACATAGATAATGACAATATGTAAATATTTTAGTGTTCGAACCGTGCGATAGAGGATGTGTCTGATTCATTCGCATTGGAGCCGCGCATTGGAGCCATCTCATCTCGTGATACTCTTCATAAAGCACTCAGAATGTCCAGCCACGACGAATACTCTTCTGACGAAGAAGAACTTTTCGGGGATCAGACTGAAGTCTATTTAGGCTTCACCGACGTGTCCTTCGCCGAGGAGGATGACGAACCGACAATCGAGGACACTTTCATCGGAGGCCAGCCCGTATGGCTTCACCAGGACTCGCGGCCCAAGCAGCAAGACTTGCGCTGTGACAATTGCCAGAAAGACATGGCGTTGTTGCTACAAGCGTTTGCTCCTCTTGAGGATCAGAGTTACGACAGAGTGATCTATATTTTCGCTTGCAAAGATGCTAGACAATGCTCTCGGAAGAAAGGCTCAGTGAAGGCCATTCGGGGCGTTTCGAAAGATCCAAAGAAGATGGCAGAGGTGGAAGAAGAACAGGCCAAAGCTGTTCAGAGCTTGCTTGATGAAAAACTTAAGCTCGAGGCAAAAAAGCAGGTCAACATTGAACTCACCAAAGACCTCTTTGATGCCACTAAGCCATCGAGCCAGCTGCTGAATCCTTTTGGCACAAATCCTTTCGAAGGAAACCCTTTTGGTGGCAGTGCCGATGCAAACCCTTTCGGGCTCAAAGAGCTGACGCCCGTGAAGTCTGAAGCCAAAGAAACTTCCGCTGGTGCAAGCAAAGATAAGTTGACGTACGCTGCAGCCTCCAAAGTGAAAGAACCCAAGCAATCCGCGGAAGGTAACGAGAAAGACACCAAGTCAGAAGTTAAAAGGCTCCCAGAGTATCCTGGCTACTTTGTTTGCACAGAAGTTGAGGTGTTGAAGGAGGACGGCTTGGGGCCAGAGCTTGAGAAGTACAAGCACCTAATAGATAAGATGGAGTCCGCAGACAAGTCTTCCGATACAAAGACTGAGCGGAGGCAATCCAGCTCATCTGTCTCATCAGCTTCGGCGGCTTTGGCGCCGGAAAACAGAAAGATTGCTGGGATGTTGAACGATAAGCACTTCGAGAACTTCTCGAGCGTTGTGGCTCACAACCCATCGCAGGTTCTTCGGTACGAGTTGGACGGTAAGCCGCTTTTGTACAGCGGCACCGATGCCGTCGCCAAAGCTTTTCTCACGGACACTGTTCCGGACCCAGCGTACAACCCCAGCTCCAGCCGCCGCTTTGAGCTCCAGCTTATGCCCAGGGCCATTATCGAGTTTGAGAAAGATGGCTACAAACTGGCCGCCGACATCATGGACGGAATGTCTTGGGGCACCATTATAGTCGCGACAGACTCGCAGGACTATGTCCCCCAGCTAGATGAAAACCATGTCGGCTATGTGTTGGAATACTGTGGAGTTCAGTGGGAAGAGAGTGTTTAATGAGATGAGGTAGGAGAGAGTCTAGGTGGGTAGGAGCGCGCGAACGCCATGCACATTGTGGCTTTTAGACAATGTCTGTTTGCGGAGGACAATGGATCTACACCTTTCAGGCACATTGCGTTTCGCGTACCTTACGTAGTTTTGCGGTCTAAAAAAGCAACATGCATGGGACGGGAATGGCTAAGTGCGCGCTTTCAAGGATCTAGAGATTGAATAGGAACAGGATGACGTGAAGATAGTAATTTGCTGCGGATTATAGTGACGAGAAAAGAGGGCTTGTATCGCCCGCTCTCCTCTTGCGTTTGTAGTTTGCTTTCGTCGTATTTCTATGGAATGGCCCCTGTTAGCAATCCCCGGCAACCGCAGCAGGGTCTGCACAGATCCGCGTCGCTGATTCAGGCACGCGATATAAGTCCGTCCGACATCCCTCCATTGTCTTCCTTTGCTAGGATATCGGCTGCTAGCACCTATATCGATTCCGCTCGTTCATCGTTGGTGCATCCCACAGCCTTGAAATGTCGAACCATCTGCTGGCCTCGTCATCCGACGAGGAGTCGCGCTTCAAATCCACGTTCAATGTGCCCCATGTCAATCTAGCTCATCTCCGGCAGAAGAAAGATAACAAGAACATCGCCAGAACAAACCTCGTTAAGGCTAAAAACAAGCTATCGCAAGGCAAGAAGACCGTGCGTTTCCCGGATTCCAAAAACCTACGAGACTCCGTGTTGAGCAACTCCTCCACTCCCAACTTATCAGAAAGAACAGATGACTCCGACTCGGACGACGATATTGGCTCAAGATTCCTTTCCGGCTCCGGGCAAGATCTACCTAACTTCAACTTTGATACACGCGGCAAATACGCAAATTCTACCCCGGGCGACTCCGAGTCGGACGAGTCGGACGACTCGAACGACTCTCTGGCTCCGTCAAGATCAACGCACGCTTACAACGACGAGTCGTCCGACGAAGAGAAGACCGACTATCTGATAGATCCGAGACACGAGATTGATATTGCAGACCTTCGTGAGGGCACGTCTCTGCTGTCCTCTGGTGGCACTAAGAAGAACGACCTCAAAGATATCTTCAGGGTTGCTTCTTTGTCGGAACAAGCTGCACGCTCAGATATATCAGCTCCATCGAGGTCAGACACTTTTTTGGGCAAAGTTCTCAATTTCGCTGGTGGGCAGTCCTTAAATGGAGGTGGCTTGACCCCAGGTGCAGCCACGTCGTCCAGAGAGGAATCCTTGGATGAAGAAAAAGAGATTGGGCTTAACAAGGATCAGCCTATTGAAATGAAGAATCTTAATTTCGGACAACTCGGGGATGAAGCTAGGGACCTCATATATGCTCACGCCCCTGACTTACGGGATAGGGCCACTTATCCTAATACTCCAGAAGGTGCGGAGGACTCACAAACCGCTTCGCAAGAAAAGGAGCATAAATCAGAAAATAACACGGAGCCAGACTCCCAGGATGAGTTGAATCCGCACAGTGGCGGCGCTTTTTATCAGCCAAACCCCGACTTATTGAAGAGCGAGCTTGAGGATGATCTACATGACGATGATCCTTTTCAAGGAGATGAATACGTTGCGCCTCCGAAACAGGTGCACGCTGGTGTCTTATCGTCGTTGCTCAAACTATACCAAAATGGTAATGAGAGCAAATCAACCTCAACTTTTGCAACGACGTTTGCAGACCTTGCTGACGAACAACATTCTGAATATGGAGGTGAGTACAGACACCCGAATCACGATTTTTCACACATAAAGAGCAAGATGAAGAAGGGTCCCAAAAAGATTGTGAATAAGCTTCATGGACGGACCTCAAAGACTCCAGCTTCTCCTGACAATGTCAGCTCGGATGGGGCGTCCGATGGAAAATTACTGGGGGACGGCGCCAATCTCCCATCGTTCCAAAACGCCCGTCCGAAAATGCCTAAGAGTGAAAACAAGAAAATAGGAAAGAAGTTCAAAAAGCGTGACCAGAAGTTAAGAATCACCGTTCACATTGCGGATATTTTGCAAAGGCAACGATTCATTCTTCGGATGTGCAGAGCTCTTATGTTGTACGGCGCCCCCACCCACAGATTGGAAGAGTACATGATAATGACAAGTCGTGTCCTTGAAATTGATGGTCAGTTTGTTTACTTCCCCGGTACAATGATAGTTGCGTTTGGTGACGCAGCAACGAGAACTTCGGAGGTCCATTTGGTCAGATGTGCTCAAGGCGTCAACTTGTCCAAGTTATTGGATACTCACAAGATCTACAAGGAGGTTATTCATGATTTGGTTGGAGTGGAAGAGGCAGGAGCCAGACTCGAGGAACTACTCAAGAAAAAGAATGAGTACACACCGATAGTATGTGTTTTCCTCTTCGGTCTTGGTGCTGCCTGTGTTTGCACATGGGGTTTCGGCGGTGGATGGTATGATGTTCCAATAACATTCGCAATCGGACTAATCATTGGATACTTGCAATACTTCATGTCTTCCAAATCGCATTTATATTCGTCCGTCTTCGAAGTCACAGCGTCCATTGTGGTGTCGTTCATTGCACGAGGCATCGGTTCGATTCAAAACGGAAAATATTTTTGCTTCGGGGCTATCGCACAAGGCTCTTTGGCCTTGATTCTTCCAGGATATATTATTCTTTGCGGATCATTAGAGTTGCAGTCCAAAAATTTGGTTGCTGGCTCAGTGAGAATGTTCTACGCAATCATTTACTCCTTGTTCTTGGGTTTTGGCATTACTTTGGGAGCCGCGTTATATGGTTGGGTCGACCACAACGCAACGGACGCCGCAACATGTTCAACAAGTCATGGTGTGGATGACAAGTGGAGAATTCTACTTGTCCCGTTGTTCTCTGTGTGTTTGGGTTTGATCAACCAAGCGAGAATAAGCCAATTGCCGATCATGACAGTTATAACTGCCATTTCGTACGTCGGCACTTACTTTGCCAGCAAACACTTTTCCAATGTTACTGAATTTACCGCTGCTATCGGCGCTTTCATTATTGGAATATTGGGAAACATGTACTCGAGAATCGGGAGAGGAATGGCTGTCAGTGCTATGCTTCCTGCAATATTTGTTCAAGTTCCATCTGGTATTGCCTCGAAGAGTACATTACTTGCGGGCGTGACGACTGCAAACAAAATCACCAACTCCTCTTCTTCTACCCAGGATTCTTCAGACTTGAGTTCATTGAGCTTTGGCGCTACAATGGTGGAAGTGTCAATTGGTATTAGTGTTGGCTTGTTCGCTGCTGCTTTAGTGGTGTATCCGTTTGGTAAGAAAAGGACTGGACTTTTTAGTTTATAATTATGTTAATTTAGGAATGAGACGTTACAATAGAGTGAAATAATTACTTTAAAAATTTGAAAAGAACGACCAAAAGCACATTTCGTGAGCGGTATGAAGCGGCTGCATTGAGCACTCGGTTTACGAACTTGACGTTTTCTCAGAAATTGGCACTCTGGCCGAGTGGTCTAAGGCGCCAGGGTAAGGTTACCTTACCATACATTCCTGGTCTCTTCGGAGGCACGAGTTCGAACCTCGTGGGTGTCAATATCTTTTTTTTCCCGCGGATCTACTGTGTGTGGTACCGAGCTGCGAGAGTGGTCTTATTTATTCTACCCCGCAAAACTTCAAGATTCATTTTTCACGAAGTACTCTTCACTAATGTTAGCGGGATTGACCTCAAAATTAGGAGTAGCTAAAGGCTTGAGAGTCCCTCGAAGACTCCTCTCGCTTGTTTCTTTCGACAACAATCAAATCACTGTCAATTTTGGAAATGAATCTGGCGATTATTCGTTTCAAACGGTGTTCTTAAGGGACGCTTGCAGCTCTGAGACGTCGATCGACCCTTCAACGAAGCAAAAATCTTTTTCCACGGCACAGATAATTCCGAATCTCGAAGTTGTTGGTACTCCGACGGTCGAAAACCAGGGCGGGAAGGACTTTTTGAAAGTGCAGTGGAAACAACTAGATGGTCCCGTCACAGCATCCTCTTACTCCGAGGACTTCTTATTGAAATCAAGCGAGCCCAAGAAAAGATTCCAAGGGAAATTCTTTAAAGAAGAGCAAAAGTGGTGGGCACGAAAGGACTTGGTCATGGACATGAAAGCCATCAATAGCAACTATTTGCTGTTTTTGGAAGGAGAGTCGGCTTTTGTAAAGGCATTACATGCCTTGAACAAGTACGGTATTTGTTTTGTCAATGGAATTGAGGATCCGTTACAAAACCCCGCTACTCAGACTTTGTCTGAAGATAATGCCCTCTCCTGGCCCGTTGCTAAAATAGCTTCCAGATTTGGGTACGTCCGGAAGACCTTCTACGGCACGCTCTTCGACGTGAAAACCGACAAGAACGCCAAAAACATCGCGTACACAAACGTCTTTCTCCCTTTGCATATGGACTTGTGCTACTACGAATCCCCTCCTGGGCTTCAGCTTTTGCATTCCATCAAGAATTCGACGTCCGGTGGAGAAAATATCTTTGCAGACTCCTTCTTGGCAGCCAAACACGTGATGGATACCGATCCAGAGGCGTATGAAGCTTTGAAGAAAGTCCCTCTTACGTTTCATTATGACAACAACAACGAATACTATTACTACATCCGGCCCTTAATTGTTGAGGACCCCTATTTAAGGGATTTCGAGAGCGGCGCCCCTGTCATCAAAGAGGTGAACTACTCTCCCCCATTCCAGGGCCCATTGGAGCTCACCGTGCTTCGCAACGAAAACCCAAAGCTTTTTGATGACTTTCTCCGTGGTATGGTAGCATTCGAAAATTTCATTAACGACAGCGAAAATCAGTACATTGTGAAAGCACCTGAAAACAGCTGTGTGATTTTCGACAACAGGCGTGTTCTTCACTCGAGAAGAGAATTTTCCGATGTTAACGGTGGAGAACGGTGGTTGATGGGATGCTATGTGGACGGAGACAGTTTCAGGTCCAAAATGCGGACGCATTTCAGACGTTGAGTACGGTCAGTCTCAGATACCTGTTTCATACGCTATGGTGATTGCTATCTATGCTTTTTCATCAATGCTATACTCCGCAAAATAATATATTATACAACGGACTAGTAACCGTAGCCTGCCCTTCCTGTTCTGGTCTTGTCACTAACGAGGGACTTGAATGTTTGCTTGAAGCCATTGCATAATCTCATCATGTTGGGGTAAGAAAATCCCTTGAGAACAAACCCATTCACCTCAGTCTTCACATGCCATGTGGTAATAGGAGTGTTAACGTTCACCTTAAATAGAAGCAAAAACCAACCAGGAGCCTTATGGTCATAACAAAAGACATAGGCACTGCTCTTTGGATTTGCTCTAGTGTACGACTCCAACCACTCGTTCACTTCAGCAAGTGCACCTTCCCTGAACTTAGGATGATGGCTCATCTCGTTGACATGCTTGGCAATCGCTTGAACATGCTGGAAGATCAACTGGTCCAAGTCGGAGTATCTCTTGCGCTCAACAACATACTCTTTTCCTGTGTTGTTGATGATTTCTTCAACACTTAGATGCTGGAACAAATTGTTTGCCACCTTCCAAGTTATGGTGAGGTAGTTGATTCCGCGAGAAGATGGACGAATCACACAGTCACCAACGGATTGTGGTGCTAAATACTCCTCGGCTTGCTTGTGGTTGAAATTGTGGAACAATGGATGTTGCACATTCCTCGTCCTCGCGAGCTTGGCATTCTCTTCTGCCAATTCTTTTTCGTTATCTGCATTTTCAGCTGCAAAGTCCCATGTCGTAGGGTCTTTGGAAAATTTAGCCCCAGTGGCTTTTTTAAGATCTTCAGGCAAGGCGCTGAAAACGGCGGTGAACTGTTCGTAGTTCACATCTATAACGACAACCTGGATAACCTGTCCTTGCTCATAATCAGCTTTACGAGAAATGTGGCCTTCCTCGACATTGCCTGTGATTTTGGAGGAGGTTGAGACCTTCAAAAACTTGATCTTGGCGTTGTCTTCACGATAATTCTTACCCACACGGTTAATGGTAACAGGTGTGATAGATCCTCTGCGGAAAGTCTCAGGAGTCTCTCCGGTTAACATGCGGAACACTTCCGAGTATTCCAACAAGTGGAAAGATCTTCTCAATTCCTCAAAGTTGTTAACAAGTTCTTCTTTGATGCTCTGAAGCGTGGCATACTTTTTCTTGCCAAATTTGGACTCCAATTCTTTTCCGAAAGCAGTCAAGTTCAATTCATCCACTTTGTTGACACCCTCTTGCATCAACTGGTAGATTATTCCTCCTTGCTCTTCAACATGGGCCATATCTTCTTCATCCAAATCGAGCGCATCAGCAGCCATCTTTCTGGCCAAACTGTAATCTTCGGGATGAATTCTGGTGGCGTCCAAAAGCTCAATCGATGAGTCTCTAACAGAAACTCCCTCATCATAGGGGATGTTTAAGAATGATGAACAGTTGAAGAAGATCGTTGCTGTGGTGAGTTCATTCTCGATTAAATCACTGCGAGTTGTCAAAGTACCCAATTTTGCGTTGATATTTCTGAGAATACCTGATGCTTTTCTTGGTCCAAGACCGGCCACGTACTGCAATAATTGTGCAACATAAGAGTCTCTAATGGCGTCATTGATCTCAACACCAACCATGTTCACAATATCAACAAACACAGTTTCGTAGACCTCATTGATGACATCATTGGAAAGGAATTTTTGATGCTCGTAAAACGAAAGGGAAAGAATGTCATCCCCTAAGGATACATATTCCAACAAAGGACTTTGCACATACCTAGCCAAGCCAACACAGTACTTAACCAACGACGGCTTGTCGGACAACTCAATAACAGCCCTTTCAGAATTCTGATAGAGTCTTGCGGTCTCGTCTTGTCCCCATATAACTGGAATAAGAGGAACCTCAGTTTGTTCAGTGGAATCCTCGACATTTGCCAACAAATTATTCCGCATAACGAAGTTTTTCACAATATCGAATAGTCTTTTAGAGGTAGGATTGAAGCCAGAAACAACAATGACATCCGGCTTTTGGTTTCTGAGATTGCGGTCGATGAACTGTTTGAGTTGGCCATTAAACTTTTCCTCCCCTTCTCTATCTCTGGATGGGTTGATTTCGGACTTGAAAAAGTCGCCAATTTTGCCTGTGTCACGAACAAGAACTCCAACAACAGCGCTATCATAGTTGCCTTCTCCGAAAGACAAAGCCAACACATTTGACTTTGTGCCTTTGTCGTAACCAAATGGAGTGAACGGAGCTTGGTCAACTCTTGTAAGGAACCTGGCCCTCAACTCTGCGGCCACTAGCCTCTCACATTCCCGGCGTAAATCTTCCTTCGTACTGAGAGCAACCATATTCTTCAATCTCTTGAAAGCTAGGTTCAACGCAAACTCACGCTCCTTGTTCCATAACTCAGCGATTTCGGATGTTCCGTCGGATTTCAAACAATTGAATATGGACTGAAACCAGTGTTCGCTATCCTGGGTGCTGACATTAACAATAACAAGACCCTTTGACTCTGCTTCCAACATTTTCAAATACAACTCAGGGGTTGCCACTAACGCACCGGGCGAGCGGTTTATCGCGTACTTGATGTCTGCGTAAGGGCTGTTGTTGTCTATGGTGCTTCTGCCCTTGTCTGTGAGAGAAATGTCGACAGATGCAAAGTTTTTATAAACTTGTCTGACCTCATTTCTTATCTTCGGGTTGTGGAAAATCTCCTCCGCGTACGTCTTTCTCACAGCGTCCAATCCATTCTTGGGGTCCTTGAACAAGATTTCATCGTCCTCCACTAATCTTCCGAGCATGTCCTCGGGCGACTCAAATGGGTCGTCTGTAGCATGAATTCTGTATGGCACCTCGTAGTTTTTGGTCGATTGATCCTGGACGTTCTCACCGAACTCTTTGGACGATAAGCCGAATGCCTTGACAGCATCGTACAAAACATTTTCTCTGATTCTCTCGAAAATGGCGTACTTGGAGTGTCTCTTGGAAGCCTTCAGAGTCTCTGCAGTTTCTTCGTCGCCATCGACCGCGTCTCCGTTCGAGGCGTCAGCCGCAGCTGCTCTAAGCTCGGCTGAATAGGTGAAATTGATGTAATCATGCAAGTCCTGAATAGCGACAATCGTGTCCAAGGAGTTGAGGTCTTTCAACAAGTCGTCGTCCGAGTTCAACTGTGCAACCAACCTTTCAGCATTCTTGCGCTTCTCGTACAAGGACTGGTATTCGATGTCGAGCTTCACAATTCTCCACAAGTCGTTCTCAAACAACAACTTGTGGACGTTGTTTCTGACCGTTCCTTCAGGCGTTGTGACTTCCTCGGTGTAGATCAAGAAGTCACGGCGGTGGGTCCATATGAAGGGCACCTCCCAATTGTTCTTTGCCACAAACTCGACAACTTGGCCGACCGCTTCATAGAATGGGTCCTTCAAGGCCTCGTCGAACGTGTTCTTCTTTTCAGAGTACAAGATGTTGGCGATCCACGACTTTTCTTTGAGGAACTCTGCCTCGTCCAAGTCCACGTAGTTGACGTCCGCGCGGTATCTCTGGAAACGCTCAGGAATGTCGACCACACGGATCAAGTTGTCCTCCTCTGTGAGCATTCTCTCCTTCAACTCGGCGTGCTCAAAGACCTCGTCCAAGGCGGTAGGCTCGTCCTCGTTGTTGCCCTCGTCCTCGATCTCTTGAGCTTCTAGGGCCCACTCGTACTCTGTTCCATTGCCGAAAACCTCGAACAACAGTTGCAAGCTCTCTCTGTCGACACTGGACAACTTGGACGTGTCAAGCCTGGGGCCCTTGACCTTGGCTCTCTCTCTATGCTGGATGGCCTTGTGCGCACGGGCCTCCTCCTCGTCGGAGAACTCGTCCTCCTCAATGAAATCCTCAAACTCGTCAAGAATGTTCCTGTCATCCCTGCGTGTGTCGTCGTCTTCCTGGACATCCTCGCCTTCCCCGGCTTCGTCGTCGGAGAAGAAGTCGTTGAGCCCGCCTCGCGTGCGCTGCGCGTCGTTCTGCTCGTCTGCGTCGCCCTCGCCTGGCAGAGCACGCTTGAGCCGCTTGAACTTCGACGACTGCGATGTGCTTGGTGCAGCGCCGGTGTTCTCGCGCAAGAGCTCTAAGTCGTCCTCGTCCAAGGCATCGAGCTGGTCCTCGGCGCTTGCTTCTCTGTCTCTCTTCTTCTTGTGCTTCCGCTTCTTCTTCTTGCCCACGTCGTCGTCATCCTCCTCGTTGTCGTCCACGATAAAGCCTTCTCTCACCTTCTGGATGGCGTCCTCGTCGTTGTCCTCGTCGTCGTCTTCCTCCGAGGAATCGTCAAGAACATCATCCCCACCTTCGGAGGAATTGCTTTCTTGATCGGACAAACCCGTTCGGATTTCTTCCTCCTTTAACTCTTTCGACATCTGAGCGGAGACACGAGCTGGAAACCTGTCGAAAGTGTACGAAGGAACTTTGACAGCTGTGTGGAAAACCCTGTTGAGTTTTTTTCTGTTGGAAAACTCCCGGTGCACGGGTGTACACCAGCCGCGCTCTAGCGCTCTAGCGCTCTACGGTCGCTCTGTAGCCCGAACTTGCTCTATATTGATTCCATTTCCGTATCTAGTGTGGCGTCGATGTCCGTGTACGGGTCCGACCCCGAGTCCCCCATGTCCATTTCCACGTCCTGGCTGAGCGTGGAAACCCTGTCCCAGTATTTGTAGTTGCACTCTTTCGCCAACTGCTCTTCGTCTTTGATCTCCTGTAGCTTTTCGCTGCTCAACTTCCTGTTGCTCTTCCAGAGCAACCGGTTCCGTTCCAAGGTGTTCTCGTTCATGACAATCTCGAGCAAGTCCTTGAATGTGAAACTCACGTTGCTGTCCTGCGTCAACGCGATGATCTTGTAGTAGTCCTGGAACGGCTTGAAGCGCCTGGCCCTGTCTGCCTTCTTGTTGAACTTGCGGATGAACGCATTGAACAAACGCTTCACCCATATCTGGAAATGTGCTATCAAGACGCTGACCGGGTGCCTGTACTTGTCGAGTGCTCCTCGTCGCAGCATGCTTTCCCTGTACATGTCCACCATCTTCTCGGAGATGAAGAAGTTCAAATCGGCCTTCCGCCTCTTCGAGCTCTTGAACAAGTCCGACTCCACGAGGGGGTTCACGCTCACATGGAAGGGCTCGTTCCTCTTGTTGTGCTCTGGTTTGTTTTCCAAGCTGAGATCTCCAAGCATTTGCTCTAGTCTTACACGCTTGCGCGGTCTGGAGGCTGTCGCCTCGAGCAGCAAACTGTGCTTTCGTCCACTTAGCGTGGCTGTACTAGCGCCGTTCATTTTCTCATCGAAAGCCGCGTCCTGTCTGGCTCTGTGAATTGTTTGGGGCAGATGGATGACTTTAGTAGGTACGTTTCGTGCAGGTGATGTCACCTCCGCATTTCTTATCGTGGAACACCATGGAAAAAATGTATGGCTGCAGAACCGAACAAAGAAAGAGAACTCACAAAAAACTCAGGAAACCGCGTTTTCGTAGATAGTGCTCTGTGCCGATGCTATATGTACAGTTGGGTTTGACTATGCTTAACTAAGAACTTTATAAATGGAGGAGAAATACGGATGCGTGGGAGGCAAGTGTGACCGCGCGTCAAGTTCACGGTTTATCAGCATCCTGCGACGCATCGTCGCTCACCCTGTCCTTGCCGTCCTCAGGGAGAAACTCGTTGCTGGATTTCGAGCTCGTCTTGAGCGATAAGAGCTCCGAGCACAACTGGTCGTAGTACGCTTTCAACAACTTCAAATCGTTGATCGTCATGGAGTCAAAGTCGATATGCTGGTACTTTGTAAGCTGGCCGAAAGAGCTGCTGAAAACGGAACCCTCGTTGTAGTTGGAGTCTGTTGTGTTGAACTTGTTGGATGATATGCTGTTGTTGGAACGGTGGTTGGCAACTGTGGAGCTGGCTGTATTTTCAGGAATGTTGTAAAACCATTTTTCCATTGTCTGCAAACTAGAACTGCGGGGACCAAAGTTAGGCGGCCGGGTGGCGAATGCCGGGTCTTCTAGTGGTTCGTCTATTGAATGCAAGGAAGATTGTGAGTGGTGGGAAATTTGTGGATTAGCAGCATTGGTTTCTGGCAAAAGCGTATTGGAAGCGGTGGCGCCGGTGCTGCCCGTAGCATAACTGATCTTGGTCATAAACTCGGACACGCCACTTGAGAGTTTACTGCCCAAAGTTGCTCTCCTCAAGTGGGCATTCGAGCCAGGGGAAGGGCCCTCCACATAGCCTGCCTTGTTGCGGTCTTGTGTGGGCGATAACCTGTCCAAGAGCGACTGGGAGCGCTTACTACGCGCCGAATCTGGAGATTTCTCGCCAACAAGATTTTCATGCGGTTCTTCAGAGTCAAATGTTGCTGGTTTGAATTGAAGGTGAGGCACCAGCCCAAACCTTTCAAATATATTGCGAACTCTGCTCAATCCGTAAGAGTCATAATGAGCACTAGCATTGAGAGAGGCCTCAAAATCTGACGAATGTGGGAAGATCTCCTTGTTGTTCGAGAGGTCATTGTTCTTCAATGCAGCGGAATTAGATCTGGATCTGTTCACCGAATGTGACACTGCACTCGAGATCGTATTAAACAACGACCCGGACCGAGACCTTGGAGTGCCATCAAGCTCATCTTCATACAACTTATTGATATCCTTTGGTTGAAGCGGCTCTTTCGTGAGCTCCTGCTTATCGAGGATGTCGCTCAATGGAAGGTTCAATAAATCGTTGGATGCGAATTCATCTGGTAGTTCGAAGTCAGCTGGAACAACATCTTTGATTGAGGTATTCAGAAGGAAGAACAAAATTGCTTCAAAGTTGGTGAGATAATATTGAAGCTCTCCAAAGTTCAAATGCTCGTTGTTGATGTATGCTAAAAGTGCCACATCGTTCTGGAAAACAGGCGATACATCAGGAAGGCTGGGGGTATCTGCGTCGTTATCTTTCAAAATCAACAACTGTTGGAGGGTCTTCGTGCTGTTGTTTTTCAGACCAAAGCTTCTTTTTTCTGTGGGGTTATAAGATGAGAAAGACGTTGATAGAGTGACTCTGGATGCATTGATGCTCTGGGGATCTATCGGGTTCCAGAAGTTCTTGATGAACCTGAAGTTGAGATAGAGATCGTCATCATCAGCGGCTAAATGATTGACAATCAAGAAAATAAATGCAGGCAATAAGATGTCGTTGTTTACCTTTTTGCAGTCACCATCGTATAAGGAGGAACACAATCTGATGAGGGCCCTTTGGGCTTCCACGATCAGGAGCAACTTTGATGTGGGAGTGACCGACTTAACGAGGGTCGAGAATGCGTCCCGGACGTCTTTAAGCTGGTCGCTTTCTCCGGAGGCAAGATTCAGGAAGAATGCATCTAGTTTCTCGGCCTCGTCCTGGCTGCTGGAGTCAAGAAAACATTTCACGGGTAGATTGAGAGCTCGAAGCATGCTTATCTTCTCTGAAAGCAAGCTTTGGATGGCGATGTCTTGCAGATCAAACCTAAAGACTTTCTCGTACAACGATGTGGGGTCGGGGAGATTGACGGACGAGTACAACTTGACCTGGGCAACCTCCAAGGTGTGTTTTATGGTGAGAAACTTGTAGAGGCCAAAGACGCGGATCTGGTAGAGCGCTTCAGGGTCGGATCTCTTCAGTAGCTTGACCGATGATGATGAGTAGTTTGCGATCGCGTTTAGGTAGTCGAACGTTTTCTGGTCCTCGTTGAAGATGGTGGACTTCTGGAGGAGCAGTCGCTTGTTGGTGTTCAGCTGGGTGTAGATGTTGAACACCAACGAGTTCAAGTCGTCGTAGAAGCAAGCAAAAAGGTCCTTCAACTCGAACAACGTGAGCGGGTTCTGGAAACGGGGCTCCTTCAAGTAGTTCTGGAACGCAGTCACCAAGGACTCGACTTTTGGGTGGAGCTCCTTCGCAGCGTCGGCCACTTCAGCCTCCAAATCCGCTGGTAGCAAGGGCCGCGGAGCGGCATCCCCTTGCGGGGCCGGCGCCGCAGCGTGTGGTGTCTCCTCCATTCGACAGAGGTACGACTCCGTGTCTGTCCTTATCAAGACAGAGATGGGGGCAAGGGATCACCGGGGTCCTTTGTGCACGGCAGCTTGCTTTTCGCCGGGCAACAGGATGCAAGGCGATGCTTAAACGGTGAAGAACGGGAAGAAAAACCGAATGAGCCGGATAAATGTCACGTAGTACAGAGGTTAATTGTGGATCTCCCGGGTATCCGTCACGTAGAAGTGTGCAGTGCCACCTTGCGAAGGGACGCTCAGAGGCGGTGCGTGCGATCGGACCCGACGGTACGACCGCGCAGAGCAGCTTGCTACGGCAGCACGGCTTCTGCCAGGCGCCCTGAACGCGGCTCCCAAACGCTGCTCCCGAACGCTGCTCCCAAAAAAGCTGTTCGCAAAAAAGCCTCGGTGTGCTGTGGAGCGTTAGAGTAAACGGGTTTTTCCTATTTTCGGGCGGTGTCCAGGGCGAACGGTGGCTTAGCCCGCTAGTAGCTATCGCATCGCCCTAAATTGGCCGCAGGCCGATGAGGGCCGCACTCGCAACCTAAACGCCCTGCCTGCCCCTCTACCCTGTGCCGCTATTTCGCATGCCTTTATTTTACTCGTGCCCTATTTCCATGCCCTCGTTATTCTCTTGCGCGGTCGCCTCGGCTGCTCCGTGCTCCTCTCTCTCGACGCCCGTAGAGTAGCTGCCAGACGGCTCGGCAGCCACGAGCTCATCCGGTTCCTCCGCCAGCCCCTCGGCCGGCCCCGCGGGCGGGGCGGTCTCGTCGGTGTCCTCCTGGCTTGTGGCCGCCTGGCCGCGGGCCATGGCTCTCTCGGCCATCTGGCGGCTCACCTCCTGCTTCACGAGGAGCTTGCGGCAGATGGCGTAGTACCACGGAGGCGTTATTAGGAGCTTGAGGCTGTCGGACAACTCTAGCCAGCCCAAAGAGCTCTGCGCGTACTTCTCGTACGCGTCCAGGATCTGCGCCAGACGCAGCTGCATCCTCTCGGGCGACACCGAGCCCAACAAGAAGAACTGGATGTACCACCACATGTGCCCGATGAAGAAAACAAGGGTCGCTTCGCGGGTGGTGTCGCACCTGGCGAATGCAATGAGCGCCAGCCTCACGTCCTGGCGCACGAGAGCACACACCCGCTTGCAATCGCCGGAGACCAAGAACTCCAAGAACTGGTTGAGGAACGGCGCGTACTTGGCCCGCAACACGATGCCCATGATCATGAGCTGCTGGTCGGGCGACGTGCGGCACAAGATGTAGAGCACGATCTTTTCGAGGACCGGGCCCAAGATGAGGAAGTTCTGCGTCACGTCCCACCACCGCGTGACCACGAGAAGCACGGCAATGACGGAAACCGCAATGCGGCCCACAAAGTGGGCGAAGTCCATCGTGCGGCGCGCGTCCATCTCGACCTGGAGCTCCTCCCTCAGCTCGTCGTTGAACCGGCACGTCCAGTAGTGGGGGAGGAAGTTGACCTCGAACAAGTAGTTGTTCTCCAACGAGTTGGTGGTCCGCGCAATGATGAGGATATACTGCACCAACGAGAAGCGTAGCACCCCGAAGTAGCAGAAGCACGTTAGAAGCCGCCAGGGCTCCAGGAACATCTTGGAGGGAAGGAAGATGAGCTTGGTGGGGCCGATCATGTTCATGGACGTGAGGACCGTAAGCGCCAACGTGCCCGCGACCCACGCCTTGGTGACCGGGCGGAGCACATTGTTAAAGGGGTCCAAGCGTTCCATCGGCACGTTTTAGCTGCCTTGTGTAATTGTGTGGTCTTGGAGACTGTGCCGCCGTGGAGACTTCACGCGATGTTCTTCTGACGTGGAACCGCGAATGTTGACGGCGATGTCGCGGTGCAGAATCAGCTGAGCCACCACCTAGCGCAAGAACACACGGCCCGGGCGGAAAATCCCAGCAAGCAGTGCATTTCTCGCCGTTGCGTCTCCAGACCCCATCTCTACGCTTGGGCCGCCTACCCTCTCCCGACCACAAAAGGCGCTGTACCCACGGTCGCGCAGAAAAGGCCACCGCCGTCACGGACGCTACATGAGCAAATCGCCCCCCATCGACGAGATCGTGGCGCGGCGCGGGCCCTTCGAGCGCCCGGAGCTCCAGACGCCGTTCGACTACCTCCAGCTGCTCCCCGGCGCCAACAACAAGGTCAGGCACCGTCTCCTCGCGGCGTTCAACGAGTGCTTCTTCCACATCCCGCACGCGCAGATCATCGCGGACATCGGCGAGGTGGTGGACATCTTCCACGGGTCCTCGCTCCTCATTGACGACATCGAGGACGACTCCATGTTGCGCCGCGGCGAGCCCTGCGCCCATGTGGTGTACGGCGTGGCGGCCACGTTGAACGCGGGCAACATGATGTACTTCATGGCGATGCAGAAGGCGTTGGCCGTCGCGGCGACGTGCTCGCAGGGCGACGAGCTCCGGGCCATGCGCACCCGGGACCGCTTGACAAGCTGTCTTGTGCGGGAGTTGCTCAATTTGCATAACGGCCAGGGTCTCGAGATCCACTGGCGCGACTCCATCGCCTCGTTGATGGACTCGGAACTACCGTCCGTCGACGTGTACCTCGAGATGGCCATGCACAAAACGGGCGGGCTCTTCCGGCTCTGCGTGGAGATGCTCCAGATCTGCTCCGAGAGCTGCGGCGCGGAGCCGGCCGTGGGCAGCGCAGACTTGGTGTCGCTCGCCAACCTTCTTGGCGTCATATACCAGGTCCGCGACGACTACTTGAACTTCGTGGACGAGCGCTATGCCGAGATGAAGGGCTTCGCGGCCGAGGACTTGATCGAGGGCAAGTTGTCGTTGCCGGTGCTCTACGCGCTCCGCCACTGCCGCGACGACGGCCCCCTCAGAGCTATCCTCGTGGACTTGACCTCGCCCAAGGAGCGCAGAGCGAACCCCGACAAGTTGGAGGCGGCAAAGGACTTTATTATTTCCTCCGGCGCGTTGCGCTACACGTACGATCTCTTGCAAGAGTACGTTGCGCGTGCCAAGAGCGCGGCGGGCGTCGGCTCGTCGTCCAAGCTACTAGATCTCTTGACATTGTTGGCGAACGTGCGCGAGCCCTAGCTAGTCTACATATGCATAATTACATTGTCATGCCGAATATCGGTGTCTTGTCACCAGGTTGCACCCAGCATTTGCACCGCGGGCCTCGCGCCAACCTCATCTGCGTACAGGCAAGACTGATGAGCATCGGCACCTCATCGCGAAGTATATCCACCCACAAATGCTCTACCTCATCGGCTTGGGGCTCTCCAGCGAGACCGACATCACCGTCCGCGGGCTTGAGACGGTGAAGAAATGTAAGCGGGTGTACCTCGAGGCGTACACGTCGATTCTCATGACCGCCGACGTCTCGACCCTAGAGAAGTTTTACGGCAAAGAGGTGATTCTTGCCGACCGGGAACTCGTCGAGAGTGGCGCCGACCAGATTTTGGACGGCGCCGACAAGGACGACATTGCATTTTTGGTTGTCGGGGACGTTTTCGGCGCCACCACGCACACGGACTTGGTGCTCAGGGCCAACGAGCTTGGGATTGCGTACGAGTCCATCCACAACGCCAGTGTCATGAACGCCGTGGGCGCGTGCGGGCTACAGCTCTACCAGTTTGGGCAGACGGTGTCGCTCGTGTTCTTCACGGACTCCTGGAAGCCCGACTCGTTCTACACGAAGATCTTGGAAAACAGGAAAATCGGCTTGCACACGCTCTTGCTCTTGGACATCAAGGTCAAGGAGCAGAGTATCGAGAACATGGCCCGGGGCCGCTTGATCTACGAGCCGCCAAGATACATGGACATTGCCACCGCGGCCAAGCAGCTTTTGGAGGTCGAAGAGACCAGGAAGGAAAACGCTTACACCCCCAAAACGCCTTGCGTGGCGGTGTCCCGTCTTGGCTCGAGTACCCAGAAGTTCAAGGCAGGCTCCCTCGAGGAGATGGCCGACTACGATGCGGGCGAGCCTTTGCATTCGTTGGTTCTCTTGGGCAGACAGGTGCACGACCTCGAGTTGGAGTACTTGTACCAGTTTGTTGACGACAGGGATGCGTTCCGCAAGCTTGTGACCGCCGACCAGGAGTGGTTCAAGCCTCCCGCGTGGGTGCCCCCAGAGGAGGACGAGTTGAGTGACTAGTTTCGTAGTGTATTAAACAATGATTAGAATAGGTGTGATCGTTACTAGGACACGGGGTCGTTACTCGTCTTGCACGACGTTGACGACGACCTTGCCCGATGCTTTGTTGGACTCGAGGCGGTCTGCTGCATCCTGGACTCGGGACAACGGGTACCGGCTATCGATCGCCATGTGCACCTTGCCCTCAGCGATGTTCTTGGCGCAGGCGTCTGCCCAGGTGGTGCCTTTGGTGTCCAACAAAAACCAGCGGTAGTGGTAGGGAAGCAACCCCACGATGGACTTGAACTGTCTGAAGTAAGAAAAGAAGCCTGAGGACCAAACGCAAAGAATGGAGCTGCTAAAGCTTTGCTTTTTATCGCCCGCGACGGTCATGTAGGTGCCAGCATCCTTCAGCAGCTTGAGAATGGATGTGATCTCGGGGAACAAGTCCGAGTTGCCGCAGCAGTCAAAAATGGCGTCGAACTTTCCCGACTCCTTCACATACTCCAACACAGGCTGTAGGATCGACTTGTGCTTCGTGTAGTCAATCACGGAAGACGCACCCAACTCCTTGGCGGCGGGCTCGCTCTTTCCGGAGCATGTCACCACGATCTCCTGCGAGCCGTAGACGTTGTGTGCGAGCTGAACAGTGCACTTGCCGACGGTGGTGCCGGCGCCCAAAATCAAGATCTTCTTGAACGAGTTGCCTTTGGCGGCGTCACTGAAAAACGACTGGGCGGTGCCGAGAACCATAGGGTAACTGGCGCCTACTTCGTAGGGCACGTGGTCGGCCAACACCCTGGCGGTCGCGCCAGTCACTTTGTTGGGGTTGATCAAGATGTATTCTGAGCAGGTACCGGGCCCAAAGACGTTCTGGTACAACCCGGCAATGCGGTCGCCGACCTTGAAGTTGGTCTTGGCCGCGGCCTTGGTGCCAATGGCCACCACTTCGCCGGCATAGTCCATTCCGAAGCCTATGTCGCCCCGGAACAGCCACGCCGGGATCGTGTTCTTGATGAGCACATCGACCGGGTTGAGGGCGGCGGCATGCACCTTCACCAAAATGTCGTCTTGGGATGGTAACGCGTAGGAGCCGTCCTTCACCTCCACGGGGAGGGAGTCCTCAACAACGCTGAGGCCCAGCTGGTTGCTCTTGAATTTGGCTGCTTTGAAAGTGAGCATTCTGTCACGGTTTCACAAGAGTAGCGAACACGGAAGTGGCGTATTTATGGGTACCAAGGTAGATTGCGAAATTCGCCGTTGGAGACTGCATTCGTCTGCGCAATGCGCAAACCCTGGGGTAAAGCAGTAGGAGGCAAACCAAAAAAGGCATGATTAGGTTTCCACGAACCAGCCGAAGAATTCGATCTGCTTCTACTGGTATCCTTCACAGCATTGCCACTCCATCGTGTACCGCGTGGAGACGAATTATGGTAGCGTACTCGTGAAGGGCATCGAGTGGCGCAGAGTGAGACTAGAACCAACCGGCAGTAAAAGTGAGTTGGCCATCCGTGCTTTAGTGTAGTATATAGTGTTGATTTTACCTATTCCTCTGTTCTAATTTTGTTTATCGCCTTAACATTCTCATTCGATTCGTCGTCTCGCCGCTTCTCCATGTCGCGGTCTCATGCGCACTTCACGCAAACAGTACCCTGGCTCCCAATGAACCCCACAAAACCGGACCGTGGCGCTTTCGAGGAGCTCGGCAGAACGCTAGCAGGCGAGCACTCCAGCCGGCTCTCCACGCAGCTCTCTGTGTTTCAGTCCGCGCTCATTAACTTCGCTGTGGAGAATGGCGACGAGATCAAGAGCAATTCCCAGTTCAGACACAAGTTCACCCAGATCTGCGACCTGATAGGCGTCGACCCCCTAGAGCTTCTCCTACTAGCGGACTCCAAGTCGAAGAAGAGCGACAGCTTCTACGTCGGCATCGGCGTTCGCATAGTGGAGATCTGCCAGGAGACACGCAACATAAACGGTGGTCTCATCTCGTTCAAGGAGCTTCATTCCCGGCTCCAGGAAACGGTGACTGTGCCGCTTTCTGTTTCGGAGGCCGAGGTGCAGAAGGCGTTCGAGTCCCTCGCTGCGCTTGGAAAGGGCTACGAGGTCATCACAATCAACAAGAAGAAGTGGGTCAAGTTCTCCGGCGCGGCGGGCCCCGAGTCCATATCCAACGACCAAAGAAAGGTATACGAGCTCTGTGAGTTTATGGGTGGTTATGTGACGTACCGCCTACTAGGAGACAACTACGGCTGGGACAGCGTGAGGTCGCGGACCGTCGTCAATGAAATGATCATGAATGGGTTTTTATGGGTGGACTCTCAGGGCCCGGGAGGCGTCTCGCAGTTCTGGGAGCCGTCATGGATCTCCAAGCCGACAGTTTAGACCGGCTGTCCAAATGGCCCCTCCCGGACTCTTTGCATTTAATCCTCCATCAGACGCTCAAATCTACCTCTGCACTCGGGGTTTCCGTCTTGTTTTTTGTGCCCCATGACAGACCAAACTTCCACAACACTATGCTCAAAGCAAGAGTAAGCAAGTTCAACAACGCTAGGCCTGTGAAACACCACCCGTACCCCATTACTTCGAGGAGCTTGGCTATGGTTAGCGAGGCTATTCCCGCTGCGGTGTTTCTTGCCATGTTTCCCACTGCAACATTGGTTGACGTGAAGCCTGTCGGACACTCTGTAATGTATGTCATGTTTATCACCAACGTACTGCTCGTGCCACACGCAATCAAGAAACTGAACACATATAACGAGGCTATGTGCCAGCGAAAGTGCACTGACCACCCGTAACACACTAATCCGGCGATGCACATAATCAAGCCGAAACTCTGTATGGCGAGCCTCCTCTCGGGATGCCTGGGAGTTTTGCCGCCAGTCAATTCCCGCGCGTGCATTCGGTCGGAAACTTGTCCGGTGATAATCGATCCCAGAACCAAGGCGACTGCTGGGCAAAGATATGAAGCACTGACCTGTGCTTGCGAGAACTGGTGATGCTCTTTGAGAACAGTACTGAACGAGACGGAAAAAGCATAGAAGGATGCAAAGGTAAAGGCGCCGATGGAGGAACAGACGAGGATTTGGACGGACCTCATTACAGTCAAAATGACCCGAAACATGGACTTGGATTTTTTGTGCAGCCAGTTCCACTTTATCGGGTAAAATAATGGGCGGCTCTCCCGGTAACAGTCTGCATTTCCCACAAGTGCCCGCAGTGTCTCGGGCACAAACAACAATACCAATACATATAAAACCCCGGATATGATTGCGAGAACAGCGAACGTCCACCGCCAGCTGCCGTGTGCGCCGATGAAGCTAAGCACCAGTCCTAAAACGGGGCCGAGCTGCGGACCGAGAAGAAAAAGCGAGATGGCTCTGGCTCTCTTCCGTGGCTCCACTGTATCAACAACGGTACCAGCCCCCGCAGAAACAAGACTAGAAGCGCCGAGGGCCTGGAGCACTCGTAACACATAGAGTGACACGATATGCGGAGGAAGCGTACTAAGAAGAATAGACGCTGTGATGAAAATCGGCAAGCTGCAGACGTACACCACCCGCCGGCCGCTTCTGTCGGCCCATGAGGCCCATAGCACCGGTGAGAGTGCAAAAACAAACATGTAGACGCTGACGGTTCCGTTTATGACGGTCCTCGACGCGCCAAACACTTGTTCGTACAAGGGTAGGAGCGGAATGTAAATGTTGCCTGCCACGGGACCCAAAAAGCCGGCCGCGGTGACGATTGCGAGAAGCGCCCTCTTTGTTCCGACCGGAAGCATAGAGTACGGAGGGGACTCCAAGGCTGCTTCTTTGTCCATATTGCTGTAGTATGTTGCAAAAAAAAGTATCGGGTGCGGCTCACTGCGCATATACCCACCACGGCTGCTGTACCGTAGCGTACCTCAACACTCAGCATACCTTAGCTCAGGCATACTTGATTGTGAAACATGCGACTCTTTGGTGCTTGGTGGGCTCAAGCTACAAAGGCATGGCAGAAAATGGCCTTTGCAGATAAAAGCTGTCGCATTTTTCGCAGCTATCGGTGCTCTGAGCAGGAAACGGGACTAAGCCGCAGCACAAACATGCTAGCTTACACCGCCTTCCCATATCTTCGGTCTTCTTGTATCATCTCCAGATCACAATCTTTTTGAGATGATCAGCTCTTCCTTCCCGGCCGTCGCTAGGCGGTGCCCACTGTCTCGTGTAAACTGATGTTGCACACAGCCCACCTGATCCGAGTCGGTCCAACTACTTCATTTGGGCAATTCCCGACATGATTCTACCCCACCTGCGGCAGCAGCCAATCCCCAGCCGACTCTAATCCACGAGTCCCTGGCAGCGAATAGAATGACAGAAACCCGTACCTCCGAAGTTAATCTCCGGTTGCAGCTGTCGAGATTGCATGCACGATTGACGCGTAGTTACTGATTGCCAATTTGCGCCACAGTTGTTGTCATAAAGATCAACGGCTTATAAGATCAGTCTGGAGAAAATGTAGTCATGGCTCCAGTTTTCAACACATCCAAACGATGAGCTCGAAAAAGCCTAACTTTATTGTAATTGTTGCCGATGACTTGGGTTTCACCGACACAAGTCCCTTCGGAGGAGAGATCGATACTCCCAACTTGGACCGGTTGGCTAAGGGAGGACTCAGGTTCACCGACTTTCACACCGCGTCAGCCTGCTCTCCAACTAGATCAATGCTTTTGTCGGGAACAGACAACCACATCGCGGGATTGGGCCAGATGGCAGAATTCTCTCGGCAACTTCCTGAAATCTTTGGCGGTAAAGATGGCTACGAGGGCTACCTTAACTACAAGGTGGCCGCGCTACCAGAGATCCTCCAGGACGCCGGCTACTACAACTTCATTAGTGGCAAATGGCACTTGGGGTTCACTGAGGAGTACTGGCCCAGCCGTCGTGGCTTTGAGAAGAGTTTTGCCTTGATCCCCGGTGCTGGAAATCACTACAAGTACTTCCCTGTTGACAAAAAAACAGGAACCACTTCCAACTTCATGAAGCCCATCTTTGAAGAGAATGGAGAGTCCTTGGATCCTTTCAGCTTGCCGGACGACTACTACAGTACCGACTATTTCACTGACAAGTTTCTCGAGTCCTTGACCGACACCGAGGCAAGAAAAGATCGCCCATTTTTTGGACTTTTGACGTACACGGCTCCTCACTGGCCGTTCCAGGCTCCTGAGGAGATCATTAAGAAATACAAGGGTGTTTATGACAACGGTCCCGCTACTTTGAGAGAGCAGAGATTGGCCAAGGCTGTGGAGTTGGGTATTATCCCAGAGAACGTCACGCCTCATGAGGTCGAGAGCCATCGTAAGACCCCATGGAATGAGTTGACAGAGAAAGAAAAACAGACAGAGGCCAAGATAATGGAGGTGTACGCGGCAATGGTTGACATCTTGGATGTCAATGTGGGCCGCGTCCTCGACCAGCTCGAGAAGACAAACGAGCTCGACAACACCTTCATCTTATTTATGTCCGACAACGGAGCCGAGGGTATGATGATGGAAGCCTTGCCATTGAAGAGTCTCAACTTCAGAGAAATGGTCGAGAAAGACTACAACAACTCCTATGAAAACATCGGTAAGGGCGATAGTTTTGTTTGGTACTCCGACCAGTGGGCTCAGGCTGCAACCGCACCGGCGTACATGTACAAGATGTGGGCTAGTGAGGGTGGAATCCGGTGTCCACTCATTGTCCATCATCCGGATCTCATTAAGGACCAAGGTTCGGTTAGACATGGCTTCAATACCGTCATGGATATTTTGCCAACAATCCTTGATCTTGCGGGTGTTGAGCACCCAGGAAAGACTTTCAGAAAGAGGCAAGTTGTGTTGCCCCGTGGCAAATCGTGGAGAAGGTATTTGGCTGGCGAAGATGACTTCATCCACGATGAAGACACGGTCACTGGCTGGGAGCTTTTTGCGCAACAAGCCATCAGAAAAGGAAGTTACAAGGCCCTCTTCATTCCCAAACCCATGGGCCCAGACCGGTGGCAGTTATTTAACCTCAAGAAAGACCCAGGAGAAACTACCGACTTGGCTGAAACAGAGCCAAAGAAGCTCGAAGAAATGGTGCAACACTGGGCCGAGTATGTTGCCGAAACTGGCTTGGTGGAGTGCGCAGACAAGTTCTACGAAGGTCTCGGGACAACCCACTATGAAAAGGTCAAGGTCTATGATTAGCCAATTGAATAGTAAGAAAACATAAGTCAGGCTGTGGTGTTAATTGTACGATCCCACGAGTAAGAGATGCATAGGTTCCAAGAAAAGTTTTCACGGGGGCGCTTAAACGAATGTTGCCAATTGGACATTGGAATGACGGTTAACTGTGGCGCCCCAGATTTTAGCGATAATCAGGCTTTGCAAATCAAGAAAACCGTTTTTATAGCTGGATTGCATATAGATGGCATTTTTACCAAGCAAATTGTACCCGTTTGTGTGCATATCTAATCTACTGGCGAAAGTGTGGCTCATGACGTTGTGCGCACGTAATTGAAGGTTATACACTGAACACGATATTCAGCGAAGATTTGGCCCATCAGGTCAAGAAACGTACAAATGGGGCCGTTTCTACGAGCTGCTGTATGCAAGGTTTTTGTCCCAGAAAGAAGGGTGTAAAAAAGCCACCTCTCTACCCGGTTCCAAAAAAGTGTATAACTGTGGACACAGTGCGTCTAATCACGTGGTGATTGCAACAATCTACAATTTTTCGCAACCTTCCAAGAAAATATCAAACATGCAGCATGGATAATTTTCACTTCTGAAAATCACATAAAATGGAGGGTTTTACGCCCCAAATCTTTCATTCTACAACTAATAATTTGAATGGCACGCGTTACAGTTAAGGCAAAGCCTCCCTCGGTTTCTCTGGAAACAAGCAAGAAGGAAGAGGTACGGTACGATGATCGGTCTGTTTCGGACCTCGAAAGTACAAGCCTGGAGGAATCCAACCCCTTCAAGGACCCAGTAGTGGCGGAGTACTACCGGAACCTTTACGAGGAAACTCAATACGAGTGTCGTTCAGCTTTTGACCCTGACTTTACCTGGACCCCGGAGGAAGAGCGTAAAGTCAAGTGGAAATTGGAATGGAGGGTCGCACTTACAAGTGCAATTTTGTTCTTTGCTCTACAGGTAGACAGAGGCAATTTGAACCAGGCCGTGGCAGACAACCTCTTGGACGATCTTGGACTCAACACCAACGATTACAACTTGGGAAATACTTTGTTTTACGTTTCTTTCCTCCTTGCCGAGGTCCCATCGCAGGTTATCTCGAAGAGAGTGGGCCCCGACATTTTTATTCCTATACAGATGATCTCCTGGAGTATTGTCGCTATTGCTCAAGGTGGCATGAGAAACAAGGCAGGGTTCTTGATCTGCAGAGTGTTTTTGGGTGCATTGGAGGGTGGATTTATCGCAGACTTGGTCCTTTGGCTCTCTTACTTCTACAAGTCGAGCGAGTTGCCCCTCAGATTGTCGTTTTTCTGGACAGCTCTTTCCCTCACTCAGATCTCCTGTTCTCTTTTGGCCTTTGGTATTTTGAGAATGCGTGGTGTCTGCGGCATGGCGGGCTGGAGATGGCTCTTTATCATCGAGGGAATCATCACGTGCTTGGTTGGAATCTGGGGATTCTACAGTATGGTCCCTTCGGCGTTGCAAACAAGAAACAAGCTTCATCCTAAAGGATGGTTCACAGAGAGAGAAGAGAAAATCGTTGTGAACAGAATTTTGAGGGACGACCCATCAAAGGGCGACATGCACAACAGACAAGCATTGAACTTGAAAATGATATGGGATGCCTTCAGCGACTACGACTTGTGGCCCATCTACGCTATCGGCCTTATAGTTTATCTTCCGCAGAGCACCATGACGTCTTACTTGACTTTAGTTTTGAAGTCTCTAGGGTTTTCGACCTTTAATGTCAACTTGTTGACCATCCCGCAGATTGTCGTCCACATATTTATCCTCATCTTTATCACCTGGTTTTCTGAAAAAGTCAATGAAAGAGGCTTTGTTTGCTTGTCGTTGCCGTTGTTCACGTTACCTTTTATTGCTGCTATCAGATTCTGGAAGGGAAGTATGGTGCACGCATGGCCAACATGGTTTCTCGTTTCCATGGTGTTGGCCGCTCCATATATTCATGCAATCTGTGTTGCATGGGTCTCCCGTAACTCCTACTCGATTAGAAACAGATCTGTCTGTTCTGCCTTGTACAATGTTGCTGTTCAGCTTGGCTCAATCATCGCCAGCAACATCTACAAGGATGACGACAAACCCTTATATAAAAGGGGAAACTTGACCCTTTTTGGTATTACACTTGCTATGATCCCGGTCATTCTCTTTGCAAAGTTCTACTATGTCTGGAGAAACAAGAGAAGAGATGCTATCTGGAATAAAATGACTGTCGAGGAGCAAGAGAATTACATTACCACAACGACTGACCGTGGTAACAAGAGATTGGACTTCCGTTTTGATCATTGAGAGAATAGAAGTAATAGATTATTGGATAAAAGCAGCCATGTAAAAAACTGGTTTCACTCGGTTCATGACTTTAAGCATTACAAAACGCTGTCATATCTTTGGCATAAATTATACAGGAGTTCGGCTATTACAAGTGCACTCAGTTTTCTGAGCTGCGTGTTAATGTGATGTTTGCACCATTCAACAAGGACATGGTCAAATGAGAAAGCAACCTTGGAGGGTATTCCAGGTCCTCGGAGGTGATGGTGTCGAATGTTTGCAACAAACGCACAATTGCATAGGAAGCTTCTGTCAATGCGAATTGCTGTCCAAGGCAAATTCTCGGACCACCGTTGAAAGGCAAGAAATTCCATCCCAACCTCTTCGTACTAGGCTCTCCCCAACGCTCAGGCCTAAACTCTTGAGCATCCTTGCCATAAACTTCCTCGTTTCTGTGGGTGACGTACACAGAGTATGCCACAGTGGTGCCTTTTTCAATAAAGATAGGCTCTGATTCGTCCGGTCCACCGCCCCGTGGCAAAGTCGTGTTTTTGGTAGCAACCCTGAAGTTTCTGGGCACGGAGGGGTACATTCTCAATACTTCGTTGAGCACCCACTTCAAGTACTCACACTTTTTCAACGACGAGAAGGTGATGAGGGACACGTCAGCATCCTCTCCGTCGCCAAAATCGGCAATGATGGAGTCTCTCAACTTCTTGAAGATTTCTGGATTCCGGGCCAACTCGAAAAACGTGAAAGAGAGCAAACCAGCGGTAGTGTCACGCGCCGCCAACAAGATGTTCAAACACTGGTTTCTCAAAACAAGGGGGTTCCTCGTTTCTTTGAGCAACTCGTAAAGGAAAACATAGCCGCCACGGGACTGCTCCTCAAGCTCCTTCTCGGAGGCATTCAAGGCCTTGTTCACGTAGAACTCGGTGAAGTCGTGGACGATCTTGTTGCACCTCTTGAACTTGCTGGTGGTGCCAAGGAAAAAGAGGTTTTGCAAAATCAATCTGAGGTTCAAAATAATCTGCGAGTAGTTAAACGCGTCGGCAAACTGTCTTCTGAGATCCTGGTCGATGGAGTCACCGGTGGTCTGCTGTTGGATGTCCAAGCCCTCGGTCAACGAGTCGCACGATTCTCCAAACAAGAAGTCGGTGCCGCTGTCGACGGTGAGCTGGAAGAAGAGCTTCTGGATGTCGAAGGGCCTGCCGTTGTTCTTCTTCACCTGTTTGAAGAAATTTTGCATCCGAGGCTCCAACGACTCCACATGAGCGACCTGCTCTCTGGCAAACTGGGGCCTCAACATGGCACGCGAGTGCTTCCACCCTTCGCCGTCAAGAGTGAAGATTCCGTCTCCCAACAAGATGTTGACTGCCTGGTGGCGGTTTCCCAAAATAAACTCGTTGAACTGCGTTGCCAAGACAGCCTTTATGTTCTCTGCATCGTGGGTGAACACTATCCTCTTACCTGTTCTGTGCAAGGCGACCGTGCTGCATCCCCAGCTGGCAAACTTCTGTCTGGTGTCGTCGATGGCCAATCCCTCTTTGCCCCTTTTCAAGAGCGTGTACAGCACTAGGAAGCCGTAGGTGTAGTCGGAAATGAATCTGGGTGCCTTGGCCTTGTATTTGTTCTGGAGAACCATACGCTTGGCGAACGAAAATGCCCACCAGACGGTGAGCACCTCAAGGGCGATGAGGTACCATGGTTGCAGCAAAAACTCTTCTTTGCTTTTGATGACATACATCTTGTGGTTGATGGTGTGGATGACTTTTTTGTTGCGATCCGGACGGGTCACATTGATATTCCCTGTGGTGGAGGAACATGTGAAGCTTATTGTGGGGTACTACTGCAGACGCATCGCTGACGATTTGGCGGCAGCGGGCTGCAGGGACCTAACCTGACATAGCCCTAGTTTTGGGCCAAAGCAGGGCACGGAATTGTGGGTGTAATCTTTGCTTCCCGAGCCAGCAGGTCAGGAGAATCAGTCTTCCAGACTTGTTCTGGACTTCGTGGGGTGGCCAAGGTCTCTGTGTTCTTCGCTGCGAGCGTGTGTATTGTCGCGCCGCATGGAGGTCCGACGACTTAGCTCCGAAAAATCACTGGGTAAACGTGTTCGAGACAGGTGACATCCGCTAAGACGAGGACGTGTGTATGTTGTGACGCAAAAAAGCCTCGGAGGAAGGAGAACGTAACTGGGCGAGGATGGTTGCGGGGCGTGTTTAGTATTTCTATGTTTTCGGAGCACATCTTGAATGAGAAACTGCCATCAAACGCTACGAGACGACAGCATTACATTGTCAGCATGGATGTCTTGAGAAAGTCAGAGGTTTTTACTAAGCCATTTTCCACAAAAAATCCAGTGGCAGCTTCTAGACTGTGTGTTTTAATTTTTGGGCCCCTTTACTCCGGTTGGCCAAGTTATCTCCGGAGATATGCGCGCAATTTTTTTTGTTCCCTTGCTAATTCCGGCGGCCGTGTCTCTGCACCTAGAACGTATTTGCAAAACTCCGCCCCCTATTAAAGGTATATTTGTCAGGGTTTGTCTTGTCTGTTCATTTAAACAATGACGTCCGTTTGGCACCAACCGCCGAACTGACGGATTTCTCAGCCGTGGTGCGGATTTGTCCCTTTGTTAGAGGACCGTTTACCTGTTCTTGCTCCAGAGAAATGTGAAGCGCTTATTCTAAACATTCGACGTTATCTGTTTTCTCCGCACCGCACTTTTTGCAGCCAGACTTGCAGCCGGATTGGGCAACGCGAAGTCACCCCACAATATGCTTGATCAACACAGCTTGGTCTTGTGGCGCCCCACTTTAAAAGACCCTAACTGGTTACCCCTACACTTCCGAATCTTTGCAATCTCTGACATTTATTCAGTCTACACTAGCTTGCTCAAATCTCGCCAACCACGGCCGGCTTGTTCAAGTCGGCCAAGTTTTCCACCGGCCTCTCAGCTTGGGGCGTAATTCTAACTGCGTGTCTAGTAACAGGTGCGTCCGAGTCATAGACTGCGGAGTGGGAGACTCTCCTGTTGTCCCAGACAACCACGGTCTTTGGCTCCCACTTGGCTCTCAATTGAAGGTCGTTGGCGCTTTCAATGTGGTTGTACAAAAAGTTCAACAAATAGTCCGACTCCTCCTCCTTTAACTCCACAATTCTTCTGGAGAACCCTTTGTTGAGATAAATATTCTTTTTCTTGGTCACTGGGTGGGTTCTAATGAGAGGATGGATGTTCTTGACTGGGCCTCTTCTCACGACTCCGCCACTCTCAGTTGCGTTTGCAGCCTGCTCCTGGGCAGAGTGCACGACATGCAATCCACTCAACCTCTGCTGAAATTCGGGCGACAAGCGCTCGTAGGCTTCCTGGGTGTCGGCGAAAATAGTGTCACCACCCGAATCCGGTCCTTCGAGGACAGAAAAGAATGTAACGCCCGGAGGCTGGAGCTCATACGACACATCCGAGTGCCAAACAATGGCATTGGTCTTGTGGGCAAAGAACGACTCAAATTCATTGGGGTCTGGCCTTCTGTATGTGATGTGCAACTCTGGGTGTCCAATAGGGGCACCGGATGTTGGGTGGATGTGAAGCCTTCCAAAGTGCTTACCGTAATCCACGAGGAAGCCAGGTCCCTTGTCCGAGAAATCCTGGTCTCTGAAGATAGCCACACCGCGTTGTGCCACGAAAAGTGCCAATTCGTCCTTGCCCTTATCGTCTAATTTGGAAAGCTGAATGCCTGTAATCTCAGTTCCTAGTTTTGGAGTGACCCTTTTCAGCTCGTAGTCTGCGTCCTTTGGAAAAAGATTCGGAAAAGAGGGGTCGGCTCTGAGACCTGGATCTTCGTGTCTGAAGAATTCCAAGGGGTTATACTTTTGGGATGGGTCCCAAGAAGGCAAGAATTCAGGGTACTTTGCCTGTTTTCTGAAGGCCTCATTCACGGTGAGTACCCCGGATGGAAGAACCTCATCGGTCTCCCTGTTCACAGTAGTGACGCGGTTGCCGCTTTTGTCGTAGGTCTTTTCGAAGTTCTTGGACATAGCGAGATGACTTGCAGACTTCGGTGATTGGGATGGGAATGTATTTATAGGGACGGGTGAATTTTCACACCTCCATGGCAATCAGCTGACTAGAGCCACACTGTGATGCAATGAGTCCAAGGATTTGCATAAGTCCATAGCAAGACATCCTGTATGCTGAATGTAGATAGTGTGCCACAGCCATCAACCGTTGAACCCTGATGTAGACGCGATGATCGTGCATAGAGTAGCAGGTGTGGATGATCTCTATCTGATTCTACGGACCTCCTTGAAAGCATTTCCATTGATCTATCAATTGATTAGAGGTCTTTGCATACACGCGTCACATATGATCAAAGCTCTTGCAAATGAGATTTTGTTGCGCGGAGGCGATCAGAAAGCGAGGAAGAACGCCACACTTGTATAAGGGGCACCCTCATCATTCGATTTGTCAGCCATTGAAATGTGGGGTGCCATACGTTGCACATGCTCTCAGACGATGGAAATAAATACAGTAAAACATCGATACGATGCAATCTATAAAGCAGTCAATTGAGCAAAAAAACCAGGAAATCGATTTATACGGGACGATTGAGATCTTAGTAGATTTAACAGTATTTCAGGATGCGCGCATCAGATAGTCAAAAGTAGAGCCGAAAAGCAGTAACGCTAAGAATTGTAAACCAAAAAGAACTTACATTAGAGGGGACACGTACGATTGAGCTGTCACGGCGACGCATGCAATCAGAAAGCAGGCTAGTTCAGAGCAACGAGCGAGAGGAGAGAAGCATGGGATCGTCATGGGCCATACGAATCTCGAAAGGTGCGCATAGCAGGAAGTGCACAAAGATTTTAAAGAGATAAGAGAAAGCGCAGGTCAAAACAGAAAGTAGGGAACCGAAGGACTAAATAGAATAGCAAGGCAGCAAGAGAAGAGTAGAATAGGGGAAACTAATAGGGGTACTGACTCTGGCCGCTTGAAACAAGTCACCCATTCTGCAGCTTCCCCTATTCTTGGTCACGAAGATGAAAAAAATTTTCTCGTCTATTTTTTCAGTCATTTTTTCAGTAGTGCGCGGGAATTTCTTTTTCGGTGAGACCGAAGGTCGAACTAAAGACACCGTGAGACCCGAAGGGTCGAACAAAAGAAAAGAAAAGATTTGCGTAAACAGATTTGCAATCAAAAAGTGAGACCGAAGGTCGAACAAGAAGTGAGACCCGAAGGGTCGAACAAAAGACGTCGTGAGACCGAAGGTCGAACTAAAGACACCGTGAGACCCGAAGGGTCGAACAGAAGAAAACGAGCAAAAAAGATTTGCAGTAAACAAAAAGATTTGCAGTAAACAAAAGATTTGCATGGGTGCGAAAATAGACTAAAGTAAATAATTGTAAGTGCGGAAAAAGAGCGGGGCGAAAGAGAAAGTGCAAACAAAGAGGTGATAAAAATCGAAAAGAGGCGGAAACAAAAAGAAAAAAGAACAAAAAAAAGATCAACAGAAGTAGATGGCCGTGAGACCGAAGGTCGAACAAAAGAGGTGAGACCGAAGGTCGAACAGGAGAAGTGAGATCCGAAGGATCGAACAGTGATCGCGGCTGCAAGCTTGCGCGCAGACGCAGTGCAAGAGGAAGCAGTGCAATG